>CAWUFW010006714.1:0-600000 GCA_963921515.1 Calotriton arnoldi
GGAGCCCACGGAGGACGGGTGCAGTGTGGGAACACAGACGCGAGCTCCGTACAACTCTATAGGAAAGTCGCGGTTGGAAAATTACAAGTTAAGGACACTTCGGAGAGGACTTCAAGCAAACCCTTTGGAACATAGAAGGTTCAAAGGCCAGCACCCTTGTGAGTACTGAGGTACACATGTTACCTATCCCAGAGGAGCCGGGTGCATAGGGGTCAAGTGGTGTCGGAAACCCTTGTTGTTTTCAATGGCGTGATGCAAAGAAGTACTGCTGCCGGGAAGATGAAAAGTGTCCAGTGGAATCCAAGCCTGGATCCGAGGTGAGAAGAACCTGAAAGCATAGGGGACAGAGTCTGGGTCACTTCAGGGTGACCAGGGACTCGATAGACCAATGCCCACCGATGTCGGGTGCGTCAGGTGTGAGGATAGGATGCTTGACTCTGCAGCCACGGGGACCAGGAGACGTCGATGATGACCAAAGTCCAGAGGTGAGCTGTCCTACAAAGGATGTCGAGTGCTGAGGGGTCAGTGTCCGGATTGAACACCAACAAGCCTTGGCAAAGGCAACCCATGCGGACAGAGGAAACAAGTTACAGTATGGACCAGCAAGGTCCAGGAGACTCTCCAAGCTATGGGGAGTTAGGACACGTCTGGAGCAACCAAGGAAGCCCAAGGAAAATCAAAGTGACCCTCGCCAGGACCCACATGCCAACGGACCAGGGATCGCGAAGGGACCTCGAGCTGAATCACAAAGCACCAGCCCACAGAGCACTCGTGGAGTGGAGGCCGGAGATCTTTAGTGGAAATGCTGCTCGGGGTCGGGACTACACGAAGTCCAAAGCACAGCCTCAGGGATCGCCAAAAGCATTAGCTGCTGCAAACATACATGGTGCACAGGGGTTCGGGTTGCACGGTCCCCACGAGGGATACTGTTCTCAGGATTGCTAAAAGAGTAGATTAACCTCAGGGACACTCGGGAACCCACCTCCTGTGTTGCAGAAATCTTCGGAGTCCTCAGGAGCTTGGGAGATGCAAACCGGTCAGATGCGTTTAGGTGCCTGCTGCTGCAGGGGAGTAACTCCTTTACTCCAAGGGAGATTCTTCTGTCATCCAGAGAAGTGTAGACCATCGAAGTACTTGGTTTCTGTAGCAGAGTTTAGTCCAGGTAAAATCAAAAGTCCTGTAGTCAGGTTTCCTACTTTATACCCAAGGAAGGGGTTGGACTAACTCTGGGGACCCACCTAGGAGAGGGTCAGGACAGAGGGGTGGCTACACCCATGTCCTTTGTCCAGTTTCGCGCCAGAGCAGGGGAAAATGGCTCCTGCAACTGGTTTGAGCTGGACTATGCACGGGGGCACCAAATGTGCCCCCAGTGCAGACTTTCTGGCACTCTAAGAGTGCACCCACCCAGCCCCAATACACTAAAGCCTGTCTGGGAGGTGGTCACACCTTCCTGTGACAGGGAACCTATTGTTAGGCCTTCCTCTGCTCGAGCTTCGCTCAGCAGCAGGAGGGCAGACTTGTGTCTGTGGCTGACAGCATCCATTTTGTGCTGCCCAGGTCGAGAAAGCTGGTACCGGGTAGACCGGTGACCCATAGTAGTGGTTCTACAAGGGAGGAATCATACCTCCCACACCAGTTACTGGTGTGGAGGCATGATTCCAAGGTGTTTGACACCAAACACGACATGTTTCTAAGCAGCCGTTTTAAAGTTAGCATTTACCGTGAGGTTATAATGCACTTAAGTATATCTGGTTGGCTGCATCACAGACAACCCGGGAGAATAGATTTCGAAGGCTGAAGAGGGGCTCTGCTCAAGCAGGGGCACCCTCTCACACAAAACCCAGCACCCTGCCTTCAGGATTGATAAGGCGTGCCATAAGGGTGACTGATAGGTTTATATGTGTAGTGATTTAGAATAGATATAGGTAACCTATATCTAAGTAAGGGGTGCATGCACCTCCTTACACAGGTTGCAGTAGCAGACCTGTGGTGTCATTTTGAATGGCCTCTCAGGGGTGGCACAATACATTCTTCAGCCCCTGGGAGGCCTCTGGGGTACCTATGCCCTGGGCACATGGTGTACCATATACTAGGGACTGATAAGGGTACCCCAGAATCCAATCTGGAGAGTACTTAAAGTACATGCACAACCAATTTAGGGAGAAAGCAGATAGACTGGGGTCCTGGATAGCAGGATCCCAGTCAGACTAGTCAAAAACCAGCAAAACACCAGGACAAAAGTGGGGGTAACCATGCAGTCAGATTCCACCTTCCTACACTCAGGCTGTGCCCAAGACAGCTGTGCATCATTGTACTGTGCTCAGACTCTATCCAAAGCAGCAGTGGACCTACTGTGTGCTCACGCTTTGCCCAAGACAGCTGTGTTTCATTGTACTGTGCTCAGACTCTACCCAAAGCAGCTGTGGACCTACTGTGTGCTCCCGCTGTGCCAAAGACAGCTGTGCATCATTGTACTGTGCTCAGACTCTACCCAAAGCCGCTGTGGACCTACTGTGTGCTCCCGCTGTGCCCAAGACAGCTGTGCATCATTGTACTGTGCTCAGACTCTACCCAAAGCAGCTGTGGACCTACTGTGTGCTCAAGCTGTGCCCGAGACAGCTGTGCATCATCGTACTGTGCTCAGACCCTAGGCCCATATCTCTGTACTGGGGTGAATGTATGACATTGTTCTGCATTCTGTCCATCAATTGTTCTTTTTGCATTTGTCACCCCGAGTGGGACGGGTATGCCCAGACGTGGGTCCCGTGCTCTCTATGCCACTGGAGTCGAGCTATCCTGGCTGATGAGGGCTGAAAGCCTGAAACCGGTCCTAGGATGCTTGTTTCCAGTCCAGGGAGGAACTGGCCTGGCAGTTCGGGCTGGACTGTTCCCATTGGGCGCAGGGTCAAGACTGATTTGCATATGGCTGGGTCCAATCTGGAATGGCATGGTGAGCAAAAAAACGATGGATTTAGGCCCAGATCTCTGTACTGGGGTGAATGTATGACATTGTTCTGCATTCTGTCCATCAATTGTTCTTTTTGCATTTGTCACCCCGAGTGGGATGGGTATGCTCAGACGTGGGTCCTGTGCTCTCCATGCCACTGGAGTCAAGCTATCCTGGCTGATGAGGGCTGAAAGCCCGAAGCCGGTCCTAAGATGCCTGTTTCCAGTCCCGGGAGGACCTGGCCTGGCAGTTCAGGCTCAACTGTTCCCATTGGGCGCAGGGTCAAGACTGATTTGCATATGGCTGGGTCCAAACTGGAATGGCATGGTGAGCAAATAAACGATGGATTTAGGGCCAGATCTCTGTACTGGGGTGAATGTATGACATTGTTCTGCATTCTGTCCATCAATTGTTCTTTTGCATTTGTCACCCGAGTGGGACGGGTATGCCCAGACGTGGGTCCCGTGCTCTCCATGCCACTGGAGTCAAGCTATCCTGGCTGATGAGGGCTGAAAGCCCGAAACCGGTCCTAGGATGCTTGTTTCCAGTACAGGGAGGACCTGGCCTGGCAGTTCGGGCTGGACTGTTCCCATTGGGCGCAGGGTCAAGACTGATTTGCATATGGCTGGGTCCAAACTGGAATGGCATGGTGAGCAAAAAACGATGGATTTAGGCCCAGATCTTTGTACTGGGGTGAATGTATGACATTGTTCTGCATTCTGTCCATCAATTGTTCTTTTTGCATTTATCACCACGAGTGGGACGGGTATGCCCAGACATGGGTCCCGTGCTCTCCATGCCACTGGAGTCAAGCTATCCTGGCTGATGAGGGCTGAAAGCCCGAAACCGGTCCTAGGATGCTTGTTTCCAGTCCAGGGAGGACCTGGCTTGGCAGTTCGGGCTGGACTGTTCCCATTGGGCGCAGGGTCAAGACTGATTTGCATATGGCTGGGTCCAAACTGGAATGGCATGGTGAGCAAAAAAACGATGGATTTAGGCCCAGATCTCTGTACTGGGGTGAATGTATGACATTGTTCTGCATTCTGTCCATCAATTGTTCTTTTTGCATTTGTCACCCCGAGTGGGACGGGTATGCTCAGACGTGGGTCCTGTGCTCTCCATGCCACTGGAGTCAAGCTATCCTGGCTGATGAGGGCTGAAAGCCCGAAGCCGGTCCTAAGATGCCTGTTTCCAATCCCGGGAGGACCTGGCCTGGCAGTTCAGGCTGGACTGTTCCCATTGGGCGCAGGGTCAAGACTGATTTGCATATGGCTGGGTCCAAACTGGAATGGCATGGTGAGCAAATAAACGATGGATTTAGGGCCAGATCTCTGTACTGGGGTGAATGTATGACATTGTTCTGCATTCTGTCCATCAATTGTTCTTTTTGCATTTGTCACCCCGAATGGGACGGGTATGCCCAGACGTGGGTCCCGTGCTCTCCATGCCACTGGAGTAAAGCTATCCTGGCTGATGAGGGCTGAAAGCCCGAAACCGGTCCTAGGATGCTTGTTTCCAGTCCAGGGAGGACCTGGCCTTGCAGTTCGGGCTGGACTGTTCCCATTGGGTGCAGGGTCAAGACTGATTTGCATATGGCTGGGTCCAAACTGGAATGGCATGGTGAGCAAATAAACGAAGGATTTAGGCCCAGATCTCTGTACTGGGGTGAATGTATGACATTGTTCTGCATTCTGACCATCAATTGTTCTTTTTGCATTTGTCACCCTGAGTGGGACGGGTATGCCCAGACGTGGGTCCCGTGCTCTCCATGCCACTGGAGTCAAGCTATCCTGACTGATGAGGGCTGAAAGCCCGAAACCGGTCCTAGGATGCTTGCTTCCAGTCCAGGGAGGACCTGGCCTGGCAGTTCGGGCTGGACTGTTCCCATTGGGCGCAGGGTCAAGACTGATTTGCATATGGCTGGGGCCAAACTGGAATGGCATGGTGAGCAAAAAAACGATGGATTTAGGTCCAGGTCTCTGTACTGAGGTGAATGTATGACATTGTTCTGCATTCTGTCCATCAATTGTTCTTTTGGCATTTGTCACCCCGAGTGGGACGGGTATGCCCAGACGTGGGTCCCGTGCTCTCCATGCCACTGGAGTCAAGCTATCCTTGCTGATGAGGGCTGAAAGCCCGAAACCGGTCCTAGGATGCTTGTTTCCAGTCCAGGGAGGACCTGGCCTGGCAGTTCGGGCTGGACTGTTCCCATTGGGCGCAGGGTCAAGACTGATTTGCATATGGCTGGGTCCAAATTGGAATGGCATGGTGAGCAAAAAAACGATGGATTTAGGCCCAGATCTCTGCACTGGGGTGAATGTATGACATTGTTCTGCATTCTGTCCATCAATTGTTCTTTTTGCAGACACTACCCAAAGCCGCTGTGGACCTACTGTGTGCTCACGCTGTGCCCAAGACAGCTGTGTATCATTGTACTGTGCTCAGACTCTACCCGAAGTGCTGTGGACCTACTGTGTGCTCCCGCTGTGCCCAAGACAGGTGTGTATCATTGTACTGTGCTCAGACTCTACCCAAAGCCGCTGTGGACCTACTGTGTGCTCACGCTGTGACCAAGACCGCTGTGCTTCATTGTACTGTGCTCAGACTCTGCCCAAAGCAGCTGTGGACCTACTGTGTGCTCCCGCTATGCCCAAGACAGCTGTGTATCATTGTACTGTGCTCAGACTCTACCCAAAGCCGCTGTGGACCTACTGTGTGCTCATGCTGTGCCCAAGACAGCTGTGTATCATTGTACTATGCTCAGACTCTACCCAAAGCAGCTGTGGACCTACTGTGTGCTCACGCTGTGCCCAAGACTGCTGTGCATCATTGTACTGTGCTCAGACCCTACCTGAAGCCGCTGTGGACCTACTGTGTGCTCCCGCTGTGCCCAAGACTGCTGCGCATCATTGTACTGTGCACAGACTCTACCTGAAGCCGCTGTGGACCTACTGTGTGCTCCCGCTGTGTCCAAGACAGCTGTGTATCATTGTACTGTGCTCAGACTCTACCTCAAGCAGCTGTGGACCTACTGTGAGCTCACGCTGTGCCCAAGACAGCTGTGTACCATTGCACTGTGCTCAGACTCTACCTGAAGCAGCTGTGGACCTACTGTGTGCTCCCGCTGTGTCCAAGACAGCTGTGTATCATTGTACTGTGCTCAGACCCTACCCAAAGCAGCTGTGGACCTACAGTGTGCTCCCGCTGTGCCCAAGACAGCTGTGCATCATTGTACTGTGCTCAGACTCTACCCAAAGCAGCTGTGGACCTACTGTGTGCTCCCGCTATGCCCAAGACAGCTGTGCATCATTGTACTGTGCTCAGACTCTACCCAAAGCCGCTGTGGACCTACTGTGTGCTCACGCTGTGCCCAAGACAGCTGTGTATCATTGTACGGTGCTCAGACTCTACCCAAAGCAGCTGTGGACCTACTGTGTGCTCACGCTGTGCCCAAGACTGCTGTGCATCATTGTACTGTGCTCAGACTCTACCTGAAGCCGCTGTGGACCTACTGTGTGCTCCCGCTGTCCCCAAGACAGCTGCGCATCATTGTACTGTGCACAGACTCTACCTGAAGCCGCTGTGGACCTACTGTGTGCTCCCGCTGTGCCCAAGACAGCTGCGCATCATTGTACTGTGCACAGACTCTACCTGAAGCCGCTGTGGACCTACTGTGTGCTCCCGCTGTGTCCACGACAGCTGTGTATCATTGTACTGTGCTCAGACTCTACCTCAAGCAGCTGTGGACCTACTGTGAGCTCACGCTGTGCCCAAGACAGCTGTGTATCATTGCACTGTGCTCAGACTCTACCTGAAGCAGCTGTGGACCTACTGTGTGTTGCCGCTGTGTCCAAGACAGCTGTGTATCATTGTACTGTGCTCAGACCCTACCTGAAGCAGCTGTGGACCTACTGTGTGCTCCCGCTGTGCCCAAGACAGCTGTGCATCATTGTACTGTGCACAGCCTCTACCCGAAGCAGCTATGGACCTGCAGTTGTGAAGACTGTACGCAAGGCAGTTGTGCATCCTGCAGTGTGAGAAGCCAGCGCACAAGAGGGAAAGAAAGAAAGAAAGAATGCACGAAAGAATGCACGAAAGAAGGGAAGAAAGAAAGAAGGAATGCAAGAAAGAAGGAATGCAAGAAAGAAAGGAAGAAAGAAAGAAAGAATGCACGAAAAAAGGGAAGGATGCACGAAAAAGGGAAGAATGCACGAAAGTAGGGAAGAAAGAAAAAATGCACGAAAGAAGGGAAGAAAGAAAGAAGGAAAAAAGAAGGCAAGTAGGAAAAAAGAAGGCAAGAAAGAAGGAAAGAAGGAAGGAAGGAAGGAAAGAAGGAAGGGAGGAAAGAACGAAGGAAGGAAAGCAAGAAAGAAAGAAAGAAGTCAAGGAAGATAGAACACAGGATAGAAAGACAGACAGCAAGAAAGAAGGAATGAAAACAAGAACGAAGAAATGAAAGCAGGAAAGAAGGAATGAAATAAGAAAAGAGAAAGGAAAAAGACAGAAAGAGGGAAATAAGCACAAAGAAAGAAAACAAAACGAGAGCGAAAGAAAAATGCAAAGAAAAAGAAAGAAATTTAACAGGAGAAAGAAAGAAAAGAAAGAGGGAAGGATGGAAGGAAGGAAGGAAGGAAGGAAAGAAGGGAAGAGGGAAAGAAGAATGAATGAATGAATGCAAGCAAGAAGGAATGGAAGCAAGAAAGAAGGAATGAAATTAGGAACAAAAGCAAGAAAGAAGGAATGAAAGCAAGAAAGAAGGAAAGAGGGAAGGAAAGAAGGCAAGAAAGAGAGAGCAACAATGATGGAAAGAAGGAATTAAGGCAAAAAGAAAGCAAAGAAGATGGAAAGTAAGAAAGAAACAAACAAACAAAAGACCAAAGGAATGATAGACACAATGAAAGCAAGAAAGAAGGAATGAAGTAAAGAAAGCATGAAAGAAAAGAGGAAAGTGTGAGAAGTTGGCCTGGTATATGCTGTCCACTAATTAAAGTGGGCACCTTTCACCAGTCCAAACGACCCTTATGATGTATGAGGTCAAAGATAACCTTTAAAATCTATCCTAGTGGTAGCTGTGGAGAGCAGCCTTCAGGCTTAATCTTGAAGGAATGTAAAGCAGCTTGTTTTACCAGAATCTCACTTTTTGAATGACCAAATGAAACAAACAAGTGTTATGTAAAAATATGTATTTATTACTAAAACACTCTACTAATCTCGACACGAGATTAGAACATAAAGCACACAATACTTAATCAATAGAACGTACGTAAGTAGCAAAATATACAACGGTCTCCAGGGGGAGACCGAACCATTAACTAAAAAAATGGTATAACCACAACGACTTCAATAGACACAGTGCCTAGAGCACGTAGAATCGCTGGGACCCGAAGGAACCATCCATGGCAGTGACACAGGGCGCCCATGGAGGATAGGTGCAGTGAGGAAACACGACCGCGTGCTCCGTGCAACTCTATGGGGAAAGTCGCGGTTGGAAAATTTCAGTTTAAGGACACTTCTATGAGGACTTCAAGCAAACCCTTTGGAACATAAGAGGTTTTAAGGCCAGCACCCTTGTGAGTACCGAGGTACCCGAGTTACCTATCCCAGAGGAGCCGGGTGCATAGGGGTCAAGTGGTGTCGGAAACTCCATCGTTTTCAATGGAGGGATGTGAAGAAGTACTGCTGCCAGAAAGGCAAAGAGTGTCCGGTGGAATCCAAGCCTGGATTCGAGGTGAGAAGAACCTGAAAGCAGAGGGGACAAATCTGTGTCACTTCAGGTGACCAGGGGCTCGGTAGTCGAATGCCCACCGATGTTGGGTGCTTCAGGTGAAGAGAAAGGATGTTTGTCTCTGCAGCCACGGGGACCAGGAGACGCCGACGATGACCAGGGTCCGGAGGTGAGCTGTCCCACAAAGGATGTCGAGAGCTGAAGGGTCAGTGTCTGGCTGGAGCACCAACAAGCCTTGGCAACGGCAACCCATGCAGGCAGAGGAAACAGGTTACAGTGTGGACCAGCAAGGTCCAGGGGACTCTCCAAGCAATGGAGAGTCAGGGCACATCTGGAGCAACCAGGAAGCCCAAGAACAAATGAGGTGACCCTTGTCAGGACCCGCAGGCCAAGGGACCAGGGATCGAGAGGTGACCTCAAGCGAATTCACAAAGGACCAGCCCACAAAGCACTCGTGGAGTGGAGGCCGGATATCTTTGGTGCAAATGTTGCTCGGAGTCGGGACTACATGTAGTCCAATGCACAAGCTCAGGGATTGCCAACAAGCATATGCACTTGCAAATAGATGGGGTGCACAGGGGTACGGGTTGCACGGCCCCCACGAGGGATACTGGTCTCAGAATCGCTGAGAGGTCAGATCTACCTCGTGGACATTTGGGAACCCACCTCCTGTGTTGCAGAAATCTTTGGAGTCCTCAGGCGCTCTGGAGATGCAAGCCGGTCTGATGCGCTTAGGTGCCTGCTTCTGCGGGGGAGTAACTCCTTTACTCCAAGGGAGATTCTTCTGTCGTCCAGCGCAGTGTAGACCATCGAAGTACTTGGTTTCTTTGCAGAGTCTTGTCCAGGTATAATCTAAAGTCCTGGAATCAGGTATCCCACTTTATACCCATGGGAAGGGGTTGGACGGACTCTGGGGACCCTCCTAGGGGAGGGGCAGGACAGAGGGGTGGCTACACCTATGTCCTTTGTCCAGTTTCACGCCAGAGCAGGAGCCAACAGCTACCAGAACTGGTTCTAGCTGGACTGTGCACAGGGACACCAAATGTGCCCCCAGTGCAGACTTTCTGGCACTCTGAGAGAGTACCCACCCAGCCCCAATACACTAAACCCTGTCTGGGAGGTGGTAACACCTCCCTGTGACAGGAAACCTATTGTCAGACCTTCCTCTGCTCGAGCTTGGCTCAGCAGCAGGAGGGCAGACTCGTGCCTGTGGCTGGCAGCATCCATTTTGTGCTGCCCAGGTCGAGAAAGCTGGTACCGGGTAGACCAGTGACCCACAGTAGTGGTTCTACAAGGGTGGAATCATACCTCCCACACCAGTTACTGGGGTGGAGGTATGATTCCAAGGTGCACCAAACACAACATGTTTCTAAGCAGCCGTTTTAAAGTTAGCATTTACCGCGAGGTTATAATGCACTTAGACATAAATGTCTGGCTGCATCACTGACAACTTCAGAGAATGGTCTCCGAAGGCTGCAGAGGGGCCCTACTCATGTAGGGGCACCCTCTCACATAAAACCCAGCACCCTGCCTTCAGGATTGATAAGGCCTGCCATAGGGGTGACTGATAGGTTTGTAAGTGTAGTGATTTAGATAGATATAGTGAACCTATATCTAAGTAAGTGGTGCAAGCACCAGCATACACAGGCTGCTGTAGCAGGCCTGTTGTGTCATTGTGAATGGCCTCTCATGGGTGGCATAATACATGCTTCAGCCCATGGGAGGCCTCTGGGGTACCTATGCCCAGGGTACATGGTGTACCATATACTAGGGACTTATAAGGGTACCCCAGAATCCAATCTGGAGTGTACCTAAAGTACATATATTGCAATTTACAGGAGAAAGCAGATAGACTGGGGTCCTGATTAGCAGGATCCCAGTCAGACTAGTCAAAGACCAGCAAAACACCAGGAAAAAAGTGGGGGTAACCATGTGGTCAGAGCCTACCTTCCTACAGAAAGAAGGAATGAAAGAAAATGGACAGCAAGAAAGAAGGAATGATAGAAAAATTAAAGAAATAAAGAAGGAAAAAAGGGATAAGGAAAGAAGCACTTAATGCTAATTTCTTAGAGCAAAATGCATCCTCACACCTGTTTTCGACGCTAGGGTACATTTGCACTAGAAAATAGCACTAAATGCTAGTTTACAAGTAATTACACTGGAGAGAATTATGCAGTTACACCCACCCCTATAAAAGAACCATTGGGGAAATTGAGTTCAGAAGAAACCTGTTGTGAAGAATTGTTAGTTTATGAATTCACATGTATAATATTGAAGCTTTTGATTGTTATTCTGTGAAATTCTTTTGGAGTGTCCTGTGCTTATCTGAGAAAGTCAGATTAAAAAAGGTCTTTCCCAAAAGCAATTTACAACAGCATTGGCAGAAGACAGGAACTGCTAAAGCGTGACGTGTGCCCTGCGCTCAGATATGGTATAAAGCGTCCTGATGACACATCAGACTCTACCACACAAAGGGGACATCAAAGTAATAAATGAAAAACAAAAACATTGGCCCTTCCCAGAAGGGAACCTGCTTGTGTGTGGATGTGCTCCTTGTGAAACAGCAAAATGCAGACCAACCAACTAAGAAAGCTGACTGAAAGCCCCTTTAAACAAGCATAGTGTACATATATATATATTTCAAATCAAAAGGTCTTGGCTAATGCCAGACCTAAAAGCGAGGTTTTAGTTGCTTTCTAAAGAGGAGGCAGTCCCCTACACATCATGGTAGTAAGCAAGGCTACTCCAGTAAGCAGAGGCCAGGAGAGAGAAAAGCCTCCCCCAAGGGCCTGCTTATTGAAAGAGGAGCGCGGAGGCCCTGAATGGTTGGTTGAAGGGGTGGATAAGCCCATAAGTCTGTGTTTTCATTTGCCTGCACGTTTTTAGGTCGAGCGTAAGCGTACGGCCTCTTGTATACTTTATTAGGTCGAGCGTAAGCGTACGGCCTCTTGTATACTTTATTAGGTCGAGCGTAAGCGTACGGCCTCTTGTATACTTTATTAGGTCGAGCGTAAGCGTACGGCCTCTTGTATACTTTATTAGGTCGAGCGTAAGCGTACGGCCTCTTGTATACTATAGTATGCTTCTCTTGTGAGCTAAAAGCCCCACCTTGCTTTTGATTTGTTTGTTGCTGTGTCCTTTAAAATCCTTGCTTGCTAATGGTCAGTCCTGCCTCTTTGTCCCTCCTTTTCTCTTTCGCTCCTCCCAGCAGCAGAGACTAACTACGGTATCATTACACTTAGTTGTGTTTATCTGTTCACTGGGGATTTTTTTTCTTGATTTCCTGCTCGTGTTTGGGGAAGGTTCCCTTTTCTTTGCGGAGCACTCTTGCTCTGGGCTTAGCTTCGCTGCAATGCTGTTTCTGTAAACAGGGCTGAAAATCATGCTATATCTGTCACATTTACAACGCCCTTCCCCACTTGTGTTTTTATTTGTATTTCTCCATCAGGCCCACTGCTGTGCTTGGTCCCTCTCCGTGCTGCCGGGCCCTGCCTCCCATACCTTCCTGGCGGTGCTGAAAGTCCCCACGCCCTCTGGCTAGTTTTTTGTTTCTTGTTTAAAGTGCAATTTATACATTTTTCCTTGAAGTGAAAACTCCACAGAACCCCAAAGCCCCTGAAAACATCTGCCACATGAGAGCTGGGCCTGTTGCCTTTCGCCCCCCCACCCCCCCCTGTAGAAAACTGGATGAGGGTTCCTTGAGTAATCCGAGCCCTTCATGTAAAGAATGCCAGGAATGAGGCTTTTTCCTCCTGAGCACCCCTCTCCCCTCCCTGCATGAGGTGGCTGTGCCGCCTGGCCTGACAGTGGAGGTGAACTCCCTCTTTACTGGTGGAACACTCAGTCCTTGTGTCCAGATAGTGACGTTCTTGTTGGACATTTTAACGTAAAGGTACCGACACTAACATTTTCTCTTCAGGTGCATAGAAATATGTTTTAACATGTCTTCTTACATGCGCTAGATTGAGCCTACAGATGCTTTTTGTTAATTAAATCTGCTGTGTATTTAGCCTGCACTTAAAATAATTAGATATGACGTAAACTGGGTGTATTGGGTTCATTGCAGTTCTGAAGCGCTAGCCAGGAACTTGCTTAAACAATTGAACCAAAATCTAAATTCCCCAGACAGTTTTTAGAAAACGTAAGACTGCAGAGATTTCTATATTTTAAACAGTACGTTATTGTTTGTCAAATGCTAATTTACAGTGGAGCGTATGTATGCGAACACCATTATCCTAGTCCGTTCTCTACTCTAATGGCCATAATATGGGACACGCCCTTTGCTGGCATCTAATTTGTCAACTAACACGTGACAAGCACCAGTCGAGCCTCCTTTGTGTTTTAACATATTTATTCTTAAGATGTAAATATAGATTTAGGGTGAGGACTGTTCGAGTGTGGTTGTTTACTCTTGAAGCCTTTTCAGTATGTTCCTGTTCTAGTCATGTCTGGTAATATTTTAACGTGTGCCTAGATGGGATTCAGTTGTCAGGCACATTCCTCCCCCTAGCCCACCATAGCTTCCCCAGAGCAGCGAGACTGCAAAGCCAGAAATGGATTGTATGCATTTTGCCTATCATAAAAGTATTGTCTGAAGTTGTGTACTTCGTAACTGCTTTGGAGTAATTATGTAAATGGTCATTCTGTTGACAACTACTTGCTGCCCTCCAACGAACCAAAGAATCCGTCCATCTAAAGCTGGAATCTTTGGCCCTTATGTACAAAGTTTAAAGTTACGAAATCATAAAGTGTGACAATAACGATTCACAATTTGTGATTCCTGGATTTCTTAGAAGTGGTCGCAATTTGCGTACCGACTTCTAACGAATCCATTTATATTTTGAGAACCGACCTATGTGATAGATTTGCAAAGCATATTTACTGTCGCAAACGGCCCAATTCACAGTATCGGGCCATTTGCAACAGCAAAAATGCTTTTGCAATGTACAAACACCAACCTGCAGTTTGGGTTTGCAAACAAAAACAGAATCGCTATTTGGAAGGGGGCGTGTTTGTGTTTTCTTACCTTTCTTAAATCCCATAGAAGTTTGAACTCGAGCTTGCACTCGCAGAATCAAAATTGTACAGTCTTCTATTCTTAAATGGCTTTTCAATGCATCACATGAACACTGTTGTTGTTGTTTTTGCTCTAATAAAGAGTTTTGACTTTGCATAGAAAGACTGGAGCTTTCCTAGGGCCAGATGTACGACCCTTACAATTTGCGAGTCGCAAATTGTGTCGTATTGCGACTTGCAATTTGCGACTCGTAAATTGTAATTTACAACAGTGTCTCAGACACTGTTTGCTATTCCTAATGGGGTCGCAAATTGCAAGCCTCATTAATATTCATTAGGCAGGTGCAATTTGTGACCCCATTAGGAATGGCTAGAACTCCCAGGGATGGTGGCCTGCTGGGGTCAGCAGACCACCATGTCTGGGACTAATTTTTAAATAAAGCAGTTTTTTAGGTTGAGCTCTGCGACACTGCTGTAGTAGAGTATGGGAGAGAAGCTGCGCCCACTCTCCTCCCATATTTTTCATTGGCTTGTGTCATTGTCTTTCGTAAATGCTGCCTTCGGATTCGTTAAGAGGCTTGTTAGTCCCTCCTTAGTACGGCCTTGTCTTCATTTGTACCCTCCCATGGTGACTGGTCCTTTTATTTCAGTTGTTACACGGGACCTGTTATTTAGTCTGTGAGCACTATTTACTTTATTGAGTTTTTCATTGGCTTGTGTCATTGTCTTTCGTAAATGCTGCCTTCGGATTCGTTAAGAGGCTTGTTAGTCCCTCCTTAGTACGGCCTTGGCTTCATTTGTACCCTCCCATGGACTGGCCCTTTTACTTCAGTTGTTACACGGAACCTGTTATTTAGTCTGTAAGCACTATTTACTTTATTGAGTTTCTCTTACTTCAGGCCAGACATGCGCTGCTTCAGCTGAAACCGCTTATGTTTTTTAAGCAGCACGCCTGCCCCGTTACACAGCACCCGCTTTCAATCACTTTAACCCAGCATTATCTTGTGTCTGTTTGATCCCCCCAAGTAAAATGGATTTAGAAATGATTAGCGAATTAAGTCATGTGAATTCCAGGTAGCACATAATCGTGTGCTAATGGGCTGAAGCTGACAACAGCACATCTGTGTTACATGTCATCTGTACTAAAGCCACCTGACGGGTTGTTTTCAAAAGCCTGCTTTATTAACAGCAACACCACCACCCCCACCAATACCACCACCACCAATACCAACACCACCAATACCACCACCATCAATACCACCACCGCCACCAATACCAACACCACCACCAATCCCACCATCAATACCACCACCACCGCCACCAATACCACCACCAATACCACTACCACCACCACCAATACCACCACCACCACCAATACCACTACCACCAATACCACTACCACCAATACCACCACCACCACCATAAATACCAGCACCACCAATACCTCCACTACCACCACCACCACCACCACCACCACCACCAATACCACCACCACCAATACCACTACCACCAATACCACTACCACCAATACCACCACCACCACCATCAATACCAGCACCACCAATACCACCACCAATACCACCACCACCAGTACCACCACCACCAATACCAACACCACCAATACCCCCACCAATACCACCACCACCACCAATACCACCACCAATACCAACACCATCGACAATACCAATAACACCACCAATACCACCAACATTACCAATACCACCACCACCAATACCACCAATACCACCACCACCACTAATACCACCACCAATACCACCACCACCAATACCAATAGCACCACCACCAATACCACCACCAATACCACTACCACCACCAATACCACTACCACCAATACCACCACCAATACCACCACCAATACCACCACCACCAATACCACCACCAATACAACCACTAATACCACCAATACCACCACCACCACCACCAATACCACCACCAATACCACCACCAATACCACCAAAACCACCACCACCAATATCACCAATACCACCAATACCACCACCAATATCACCACCACCACCAATACCACCACCAATACCACCACCACCAATACCACAACCAACACGGCTAGACTTTTACCCCTACATCAGAATGGACTAATCAGCTAGCATCCTTTTTCCATGAGAAGATTATTAATATTCAAACCTCCTTTGCTGTGTCTCTTTCAGAGGAAGATAAAAATACGATACTGCCTTTTTCCAATGGTTTAGGAAATGGTTCTTCCCTTACACAGTTTCCCCCCCTTCTTCCAGCGACATCCCTGGAGATTATGAAGGGCCTTAAGTCAGGGTCTCCTGTTGATTCATGCCCCGCGAAAATTTTGGCTTCCGTGGCTGAGATTATTAATACGAAGGCTAACACAGTACTTAACTCATCATTAAGTAATGGGCAGGTTCCACGGATATGGAAATGCGCTAAAATACTCCGACTGCTGAAAAGCCCTCTGCTGATCCTCTAATTCTAACCAACTACAGACCAATTTCTCTCCTTCCGTTTTTCGCAAAGACCTTAGAGAAATATGTAAACTCAGTGATTACCGAGTACGCGGAATCTAATAATCTTTTTCATCCGAGCCAGTCCGGGTTCCTCTCCAACTTTAGTACAGAAACTGCTTTACTTGAAATCTCTGAGGCTATAAAAGGAAAACTTGATAAAGGAGGTAAAGCAGTACTGATCCTCCTGGATTTATCTGCAGCGTTTGACACCGTGCCCCATGTCTGCCTCCTGCAGAGACTGCGGGAGTGCGGCCTTGGGGACACGGTGCTGAAATGGTTCTCTTCATTTTTAGAGGACAGAAACCAGGAGGTCTGGTCCCCCCCCTTTTCTGCCACTATCCCGCCTCTGAAAGTGGGTGTTCCACAGGGCTCTATTTTGAGCCCAACTTTGTTCAATCTGTATATGGCCCCTCTCGCCCCTTTGGTCGAAGCTTGTGAGGCAACAATCATTTCTTACGCAGATGATACGCAGCTGTTGTTCACGTGCGAGAAGGGTGAAGACTTTGACGGAGAGCTGATCAAAAATTGCCTGAAAAAAGTTTTTACCTGGCTCAGACTTAATGAACTTAAATGTAATCCTGAGAAATCCGAAATCATTTTTTTCGGATCACCATCCCAGGATGTATGGAAACAATGGTGGCCAGCTGATATGTCACCGCCTCAGTCTTCGGTCAGGGTAGTCAAGAACTTGGGGGTGAAATTGGATGATGCCCTTTCCATGAAAACCCAGGTCCAGTCTGTTGCAGGTTCTTGCTTCGGTCTTCTTAAAATGCTCAGAAAATTCCTGCCCATGTTATCTTTCTCTCATAGAAAGATCGTGGTTCAAGCCCTCATTGCCTCTAGGCTGGACTACGTAAATGTTCTGTACTTGGGTCTTCCGGAGTTTCTGATAAACAAGCTTCAGGTTGTCCAAAATGCGGCAGCCAGGGCAGTTCTCAGGCTTGGCCCCAGAACCCGGATTTCCCCCCACCTGATTGCTTTGCATTGGCTCCCTATTCGAAACAGAATCCTCTTCAAGGCATTAGTTCTGGCTTTTAAGGCTCTTCATGGTTTGGGGGCCCATTATATCAGGAAGAGAGTACTTCGCTATGCACCAGGGAGATCTTTAAGATCCTCTCACCAGTACCTTCTAGCGGTCCCTAGATTCTCCCGTTTGTGTAGAGGGGGACGCTCTTTTCAAGTTCAGGTTGCCCGCAGCTGGAATAGTCTGCCTCAGCATCTCAGACAAGTTCCCGATCTGTTGACTTTCCGTAAACAACTTAAAACCTGGCTATTTCAGCAGAAACGTTAGCCTGGTATTAGCAGGATAATATAGGGCTCCGTCTAGCGCCGGGACACTCTTTTGAGTAGCTGAGCGCTTTACAAGTACATTATAACATAACACCACCAATACCACCGCCACCACCAATACCACCACCACCACCAATACCACCACCAATACCACCACCAATACCATCACAATACCACCACCACCAATACCATCACTACCAACACCATCACCAATACCACCACCACTAATACCACCACCAATACCACCACCAGCAATACCACCACCACCAGCAATACCACCACCAATACCACCACCAATACCACCAACACCACCACGACCACCAATACCACCACTAATATCACCACCACCAATACCACCACCACCACCAATATCACCACCACCAATACCACCACTACCACCAATACCACCACCACCACCAATACCACCACCACCACCAATACCACCTCCACCAATACCACCTCCACCACCAAAACCACCTCCACCAATACCACCTCCTCCACCAATACCACCTCCACCACCAATACCAATACCACCACCAACAATACCTATACCGCTACCACCAGTACCACCACCACCACCAATACCAATACCACCACCAATACCACCACCACCAATACCACCAATACCGCCACCACCACCAATACCAGCACCACCAATACCAGCACCACCAATAGCACCACCACCAATACCACCAACATTACCACCAATACCACCACCACCAATACCAATACCACCACCTCAGCACCTCTCGCTCACTTGTAATAGCAGGGGCACTGTACGAAGCCGGAGCTGGAGCCAAGACCATCCCTCCCTCCCTCCATGCCTGCCATAAAGCACAGCTCGCCCTGCACCAGGAGGAGAAGCCAGGGCCCTACTGCAGCTGGAGTGTTTTTTATTAGGCCAAAGATAGCAATGACATTAGGCAATGCCACACTGCACACTCAAATCACATTGAGGGCAGGAAATAGCCCCCCCCGCTCTTTCTCTTGAGCCGCGACAGTGTAATCACAGAGCGAAAGGTGTTGTAGCGCTTTGTTAGTGTTTATAGCTCGGATCCTATGTAACTCTCACTTCACACTTTGTGTCTGTGTAATTTACAACACTTACACATCTTTTTCACTGCACTATTTATCACTACTTTGAAGACGTCGCAGGCCGGTCTCTTCCTCTGATATTTACAATCTAACAAGTGGTCGAGAAGGCCCTTTATTGCAATGCAATAGGTCTCGCATTTGCGAGAGTTTAAGCTATTAGTAATGTAATGACAATGCCTTTTATTTATGTTTTTAAACCCAAAACATAAATAAAGGCATTGTCATTTACAATGCCAATAGCTCAAACTCCCGTGATTGGGAGACCTATTGCATTGCAAATGCTTGTTGTATTTCTTTATTCATATACACCTTTCAGATTATTTGCGATTGTTTCTATTCTACAGTTTCTCCTTCTGGGGTATTGATGCCTCTATTTTTGTGATTTGTTTATATTTTGGCTCTCTGAAATATCGATGTATTTGTGTGTGTTTATGACGTTGTGTCAGTGCCTCTCACTCCCCTTTTGGTGCGTCTGTCTTTGTGGTGTGTCTGTTTTTGTATGTCTGAGGTGTGTAGCTGTGTTTGAGTTCCCTATTGGGAATGGTGTATTTTTAAGTTAGGTTTGCAATACAGTTTTCGTCCTGGTTAGAGTATGTTCTTGCTTGCTGGTTAATTTAATTTACTAGCCTTGCTTACTTTTTAAAGGATTCTCGGTGCTCTGTTTATTCTCTGTAACAAGTCCAAGCAGCTGCTGTTTTTACTATGAAAATAAAATAAAAACAAATCTTAAAAAAGGTTTGCAATGCAGTTGCGTGTTCGTGAATGTTTTGATTGACATCTTCTGGCAGAGAGAATTTTGTAATGAAAATCAGTTTTAAAAATGCGCGCGCAGCTTCTGATCAGGAAAGCCCAGACACTCTTGAAAAAGCTGGACTGCGGGAATTTAAAACACTAACAGGCCTCGCAATCGCTGAACGCTGCCAGGAATGTCCACACCAGTGTCAGCACAAATAGTTGGCACACACATCATTCCTTAAGATTTCATTAATTGCAAGGATAATTTTGGCAATTAACGGCCTTGTGCCTCGAGTGAGTGACTTGCGGATGAGTGAGTGTCTTCTGTGGCCCTGACGAGCCACCGGCCCCTCCCAGTGGCCCCGGTATAAAAGGCCACCTTGGAGGAGTTGGGAGCACAGGTTTTGGAAGCTGCAGGAGCCCAGACACATCTTGACTGCGCGTGACCAGCGGAGAGTTACCAAGATCACAATGGAGCAAGGTGGCCATGTGTTCAGGAGCCTGAGGGCAGCCGTCGTCCTGCTGCTGCTGCTGGGACTCCACACTGCCGGTAGGTGGCGCCAGCGAAGGCCTCTCTCTGGTGATGGCTCTCAGCCTGCAGGCGGCACAGGACGAGGGACGGAGAGACAGCACTGCTGTCTAAAGCACGGGGTGGGGTGGGAGACTGTAAGTGTGGGAGAAAGGAGGCTAGTCAACTTGTTACCTGTGGGAGAAAGGAGGATAGTCAACTTGTTACCAGTGGATGAGAGAAGGTGAGGCAACATGGTACCTGTGGAGAAAGGAGGCTAGTCATCATGGGACCTGTGGGAGAAAGGAGGCTAGTCAACTTGTTACCTGTGGAGAAAGGAGGCTAGTCATCATGGGAACTGTGGGAGTAAGGAGGCTAGTCAACATGTTACCTGTGTAGAAAGGAGGCTAGACAACTTGTTACCTGTGGAGAGAGGGGCTAGTCAACATGGTACCGGTGGGAGAAAGGAGGCTAGTCAACTTGTTACCTGTGAAAGAAAGGAGGTTAGTCAACATGTTACCTGTGGAGAAAGGAGGCTAGTCAACATGGTACCTGTGGGAGAAAGTAGGCTATTTAACATGTTACCTATGGAGAAAGGAGGCTAGTCATCAGGTTACCTATGGGAGAAAGGAGGCTAGTCAACATGTTACCTGTGGGAGAAAGGAAGCTAGTCAACTTGTTACCTACGGAAGAAGGGAGGTTAGTCAACATGTTGCCTGTGGAGAAAGGAGGCTAGTCAACTTGTTACCTGTGGAGAAAGGAGGCTAGTCAACTTGTTACCTGTGGAAGAGAGAAGGCTAGTCATCATGGGACCTGTGGGAGAAAGGAGGCTAGTCAACATGTTACCTGTGTAGAAAGGAGGCTAGTCAACATGTTACCTGTGGAGAAAGGAGGCTAGTCAACTTGTTACCTGTGGAGAAAGGAGGCTAGTCAACTTGTTACCTGTGGAAGAGAGAAGGCTAGTCATCATGGGACCTGTGGGAGAAAGGAGGCTAGTCAACATGTTACCTGTGGAGAAAGGAGGCTAGTCAATTTGTTACCTGTGAGAGGAAGGAGGCTAGTCAACTTGTTACCTGTGGGAGAAAGGAGGCTAGTCAACTTGTTACCTGTGGGAGAAAGGAGGCTAGTCAACTTGTTACCTGTGACAGGAAGGAGGCTAGTCAACTTGTTACCTGTGGGAGAAAGGAGGCTAGTCAACTTATTACCTGTGGATGAGAGAAGGTGAGGCAACATGTTACCTGTGGAGAAAGGAGGCTAGTCAATTTGTTACCTGTGGAAAAAGGAGGCTAGTCATCATGGGACCTGTGGGAGAAAGGAGGCTAGTCAACATGTTACCTGTGGGAGAAAGGAGGCTAGTCAACATGTTACCTGTGTAGACAGGAGGCTAGACAACTTGTTACCTGTGGAGAAAGGAGGCAAGTCAACATGGTACCTGTGGGAGAAAGGAAGCTAGTCATCTTGTTACCTGTGGAGAAAGGAGGATAGTCATCAGGTTACCTATGGGAGAAAGGAGGCTAGTCAACATGTTACCTGTGGGAGAAAGGAGGCTAGTCAACTTCTTACCTGTGGAAGAAAGGAAGTTAGTCAACATGTTACCTGTGGAGAAAGGAGGCTAGTCAACATGGTGCCTATGGGAGAAAGTAGGCTAGTCAACATGTTACCTATGGAGAAAGGAGGCTAGTCATCAGGTTACCTATGGGAGAAAGGAGGCTAGTCAACAAGTTACCTGTGGGAGAAAGGAGGCTAGTCAACTTGTTACCTGTGGAAGAAAGGAGGTTAGTCAACATGTTATCTGTGGAGAAAGGAGGCTACTCAACATGATACCTGTGGGAGAAAGGATGTTAGTCAACATGGTACCTGTGGGAGAAAGGAGGCTAGTCAACTTGTTACCTGTGGAGAAAGGAGGCTAGTCAACATGCTACCTGTGGGAGAAAGGAGGCTAGTCATCTTGTTACCTGTGGAGAAAGGAGGCTAGTCATCAGGTTACCTATGGGAGAAAGGAGGCTAGTCAACTTGTTACCTGTGGGAGAAAGGAGGCTAGTCAACTTGTTACCTGTGGAAGAAAGGAGGTTAGTTAACATGTTACATGTGGAGAAAGGAAGCTAGTCAACATGTTACCTGTGGAGAAAGCAGGCTAGTCAACATGTTACCTGTGGAGAAAGGAGGCTAGTCAACATGTTACCTGTGGAGAAAGGAGGCTAGTCAACTTGCTACCTGTGGAGAAAGGAGGCTAGTCAACATGTTACCTGTGGGAGAAAGGAGGCTAGTCAACATGTTACCTGTGGGAGAAAAGAAGCAAGTCAAATTGTTACCTGTGGAGAAAGTAGGGTAGTCGACATGTTACCTGTGGAGAAAAGAGGCTAGTCAACTTGTTACCTGTGGAGAAAGGAGGCTAGTCAACTTGTTACCTGTGGAGAAAGGAGTCTAGTCAACTTGTTAGCTGTGGAAGAAAGGGGGTTAGTCATCATGGTACCTGTGGGAGAGAGAAGGCTAGTCAACATGTTACCTGTGGGATAAAGGAGGTTAATCAACATATTACCTGTGGGAGAAAGGAGGTTACCTGACATGTTACTTCTGGGAGAAAGGAGGCTAGTCAACATGTTACATGTGGAGCAAGGAGGCTAGTCAACATGTTACCTGTGGGAGAAAGGAGGCTATTCAACATGTTACCTGTGGAGAAAAGAGGCTAGTCAACTTGTTACCTGTGGAGAAAGGAGGCTAGTCAACTTGTTAGCTTTGGAAGAAAGGGGGTTAGTCATCATGGTACCTGTGGGAGAGAGAAGGCTAGTCAACATGTTACCTGTGGGATAAAGGAGGTTAATCAACATATTACCTGTGGGAGAAAGGAGGTTACCTGACATGTTACTTCTGGGAGAAAGGAGGCTAGTCAACATGTTACATGTGGGAGCAAGGAGGTTAGACAACCTGTTACCTGTGGGAGAAAGAAGGTTAGTCAACATGTTACCTGTGGAGAAATGAGGCTAGCCGATATGTTACCTGTGGTAGAAAAGAGGTTAGACAACCTGTTACCTGTGGGACAATGAAGGTTGGTCAACTGTGGGAGAAGTGGGGTTAGTAGACAAGGTAACACAAATCACTGCTGGGGTTATAAATGCAGCAACATGCAACCTTTGGTTTAATGCATTCCCTTTTTGCGTGATTATGTATGGTTTTAAAGTCCACCTATGGAGCATTATGGCGAGACCTGGTGACCAAATATGTCCTAGATCCAGAGGCCACATCTATAATTTTGTATTCACTTCTGGGTTGTTTAAAGCATACTTTCGTGAATATTCACTACTAGCATACACTTACACAAACACCACCAACAATCGTAACAAGAGCCAAAAAGCTAATATAAAAATGTTTATTCAAATGGACCATTGATTAAAGTTCAAACAGTTAAAAATACATTATACACAATACATCAAATATCAATGCAACATGTTATAATAATCTTCACAAAAAGGAAAATGGGAGAATACAATTCAACACACAAAATATTGTAGGATATACTGAGCGCACCAAGTACATAAATCACAAAATGTAGTAAGTTTAACACTTATTGATGTTCTATTGTTGTTTTATCAGTGCAAACCCCTTCAGCTTGGTGCTAAACACAAGTAGCAACGCGTTTCGGTGGTATATTGTAGTCCAACCACCTTCTTCAGGGTTAAAAATACGATACAATGTCTCCCAACACTTTCATCTATTCTAAAAAACAGTGTATAAAACCAGATTTAGAATAACATAGTCACATTTATTATGCACTTCTGGAGGCCACATCTAGAGTAAATAGGTTCATTAATACCTCTATGTCTCATTAATAATAGATATGTTTATAAGATGCATGTCTTTCTTCGCCATAGTCATGCGCATAGCATGCATAATCAGTCCACATTACAACAGCACAAGATACCTCCAAGTTAACCCTCTCTTCACCGTGCTCTCTATAACACCCTTGTCTCTCTTGTAAAACGTTGCTCTTAGAAATGTTACAGATGTTAGATAAATCATGAAAATAAATAAATTGTCCATTTCTGGGTGCCATATCGAGAACCTTGTACCCAGTGCTGGTTTGGTGGACTAGCTCTGAGGCAACACGTAGAATTTTTTCCAGTTCTGGAGGCCACACCTACAAAGTTATTCTCAGATCTGGAGGTCACATCTACAGAGTTATTCTCAGTTCTGGAGGTCACACCTACAGAGTTATTCTCAGTTCTGGAGGCCAACTCTACAGAGTTATTCTCCGTTCTGAAGGTCTCATCTGCAGAGTTATCCCCAGTTCTGTAGTCCACATCTACAGAGTTATTCCCAGTTCTGAAGTCCACATCTACAGAGTTATTCCCAGTTCTGAAGTCCACATCTACAGAGTTATTGTCAGTTCTGAAGGTCTGATCTACAGAGTTATTCTCAGTTCTGCAGTCTACATCTGCGGAGTTATTGTCAGTTCTGAAGGGCACATCTGTTCTATGGTATCAGGTTCTACAAGACGATCACACATTTAGAGCATCCCAGTCTGGAGCGCGGTGTTCAGCAAGAGGGTCAAAAGGCCAGATTTGGAGTACAGTACTGGCTCTAGAGAGGACACTTATAGTATTGTGTCCAGGTCTAGAGAAGGATGGAGGCAGCTTGCAGACAGAAACAGAGGTCTGAGGATGTTAGGCGGTATTCTAGTACTAATATGAAAAGCTGCTGGGGTTTGAACTTGTCAAGTCAGGAAGAGGGGATGAGGTGATAGAATCATCTCAAGATCTTTGGAGTGTTAATGCTGTTGAGGAAGTGATGCAATTCCAGAAGTCCTGAGGCTCTTAAACAGAGAGGGCCTGATTTAGATCTTGTCGGATGGGTTACTCTGTCACAACGGTGATATAAATCCCAAAGGCCTTTCATTAACCATCCCTAGAAGGGAAATTCTGCATAATTATTAGGGGTGTGCGAAATGTGTGTGATTTCCTCTTGTGTAGTTATGCACAGCTTCAGAAAACTTACACGAAATTAAAACGTGTAATTTAGTGCTACATTTGAGTGTGAAATGCACACTCATGCCAATTGTGGATGCAAAGAAACATTTCACACAAACATTTTATCATAAACCACAACTGCTGCAAAAAACAGCTGCTCGTGTTCTGTGTGTTTGCTTTGCTCCCACATACCTGTGATATGATCTTTACTTCAATTAAGTTGAATCTAGGTGATGTGGCGTAATGGTGTAATTCCAGGAATTTTGCATAACTAGTGGAAGGAGAATACGGTAATGTAACAAAAGGTTTACCTGTGTCTGGTTATTACTGACCTGACTGTTTCTGGGTGAACCCTTGGACCACACGCCTATCTTACTTTTGACTTCACCTGGGCCCAGCATAGATTGATGATCAATAGATGTTGAAGACCAGTGTTGGCACTCATTGCACATGGCCTGGACTGGAGGTCAAAGGTCAGACACTAAAAAAACGATATTTAAATTACTTTCAGACAGATTCCAGAGTGAGATATCATTCAGAGGGCGTAGACGTCTGATCACAGCTATGTCCTCAGGCTGGTTCCACCCTTGATGCAACAAACCGTGGCGACCTACGCGGTGCGCAGTGTAGATATAAAAAGTAACATTGCGGTTGATTGTCATGGCATGCAGCTCTCACAAAGAGCCCAAAAACACAGTTGGTATCACTCAGCCTTTCCTCCAGAGCTGCTCTACTGAGGTGTGAGCTCTTCACAACTGCTGGTCCAAGGACAAACCAGCTTTCAACACCGGGGCTGTGACAGAGGTGAACCATAAACAGCCTTACCTTCTTTCTTCAGCCTTCCCTTCCATCACTAGCCTTTCCTTACATCTCCAGCCTTACCTTCTTCACCAGCCTTACCTTCTTCACCAGCCTTACCTTCCTTCACCAGCCTCACCGTCTTCACCAGCCTTACCTTCTTTCTTCAGACTTACCTTCCATCACCAGCCTTACCTTCCATCACTAACCTTTCCTTACATCTTCAGCCTTACCTTCCATCACTAGCCTTTCCTTCCATCTCCAGCCTTACCTTCCTTCAACAGCCTCACCGTCTTCACCAGCCTTACCTTCTTTCATCAGACTTACCTTCCATCACCAGCCTTACCTTCCATCACTAGCCTTTCCTTACATCTCCAGCCTTACCTTCCTTCACCAGCCTCACCGTCTTCACCAGCCTTACCTTCTTTCATCAGACTTACGTTCTTTCTTCAGCCTTACCTTCTTTCTTCAGCCTTACCTTCCATCACTAGCCTTTCCTTACATCTCCAGCCTTACCTTCCTTCACCAGCCTCACCGTCTTCACCAGCCTTACCTTCTTTCATCAGACTTACCTTCCATCACCAGCCTTACCTTCCATCACTAGCCTTTCCTTACATCTCCAGCCTTACCTTCCTTCACCAGCCTCACCGTCTTCACCAGCCTTACCTTCTTTCATCAGCCTTACCTTCTTTCTTCAGCCTTACCTTCCATCACTAGCCTTTCCTTACATCTCCAGCCTTACCTTCCTTCACCAGCGTCACCGTCTTCACCAGCCTTACCTTCTTTCATCAGACTTACCTTCTTTCTTCAGCCTTACCTTCCATCACTAGCCTTTCCTTACATCTCCAGCCTTACCTTCTTCACCAGCCTTACCTTCCTTTGCCAGCCTTACCTTCCTTTGCCAGCATTAGCTTCCTTTTCCAGCCTTACCTTCCTTCACCAGCCTTACCTTCCTTCACCAGCATTACCTTCCTTATCCAGCCTTACCTTCCATCACCAGCTTTACCTTCCTTAACCGACCTTACCTTCCATCACCAGCCTTACCTTCTTCACTAGCCTTACATTCCTTCACCAGCCTTACCTTCCATCACCAGCTTTTCCGTCTTTCATCAGCCTTACCTTCCATCACCAGCCTTACCTTCCTTCTCCAGCCTTACCTTCCTTCACCAGACTTACAGTCCTTAACCAGCCTTAGCTTCCATCACCAGCCTTACGTTCTTCACCAGCCTTACCTTCATTCACCAGCCTTACCTTCCAACACCAGCCTTACTTTCTATCTACAGCGTTACCTTCAATCACCAGCCTTACCTTCCTTCACCAGGTTTACCGTCTCTCACCAGCCTTACCTTCCATCACCAGCCTTACCTTCCATCGCCAGCCTTACCTTCCTTCACCAGCCTAACCTTCAATCAACAGCATTACCTTCCTTCACCAGCCTTACCTTCCATCACCAACCTTACCTTCCTTCATCAGCCTTACTGTCCATCAAAACCTTTCCTTCCTTCACCAGCCTTACATTCTTTCACCAGTCTTAGCTTCCATCATCGCCTTACCTTCCTTCACCAGCATTACTTGCTTCACTAGCCTTACCTTCTTTCACCAGCCTTACCTCCTTTCACCAGTCTTACCTTCATTCACCAGCCTTACCTTCTTTCACTAGTCTTACCTTCTGTCACCAGCCTTACCTTCTTTCACCAGCCTCACTTCCTTCACTAGCCTTACCTACCTTCATTAGCCTTACCTACCTTCACAAGCCTCACCTTCCATCATCAGCCTTAACCTAGAGATGTTCATATGAAATTAATGTGTAATGTAGATTCGGTTTGTGTTCCGTAAACTTACCTTGTGTAAGATAAATTCTCAAAACTGTTTTTTCTTCAATTTTAGCAAAGCTTTTCTCTAGGGTACTTGGACTTAGATATCTTACATGTCAGGAATGTATTTGCACATTTCCATTGCATCCTCGAAGAAAACTAAAATAGGAGTATATGTGCTGCCTCCTGCATATGTCCCAGGCACTAATGCATTCTAGGGTCAACATCTCATTTAGATCATGTACCACCCTGGTCCTAATGTTCACAGAACCGCTGTCCCGGCCTCGGGTGTCTGCGAGTACAGCGCCTGGAGACCAAATGCTAGATTCTAAGCTCCGTGACGGCTCCAGGACCTCTGCGGAAGGTCTCTGCTTAAGGATCACTGCTGGTCTCAAGGGGTGAAGAAGTTCTTACTCAACTATTAAAAGGTGATGTAAGAGGGATAAGAGGCTGGATCCTAGAGGACTAGTCACTCACAGGGTGCTGGGGGTGGGGCAGCAGAGATGTGGATCTGACAGCTCATTGAGACCCATAGTACCACTGGCTGCTGCCCTCCAGTGGTACAAGTGGGATCTGCAGTTACACAGGCCATCACTGCTGCAGATGGGTAGGCAGCATCAAATGCTCTGCTCCCAGAGATAGGAAGAGGGAACTGCAGCTTAGGAAGTTCTTTAAGTTTTCAAAACATTGGAAACAAGGATTTGAAATGCCAAGTGGTCGCACTTTCCCAGCTCTGTGGTCATTGCTATTGGCTTTGCCAAAGTCAGCTGATTTTAAAATGTATTAGTAAATCAAAAACTCTAAAGTTTCTTTTGGGGTGGAGGTCAAACAAATACCACATCTTAACCATTAACAGGAAAGTAACAACTAGAAGGGGTAGCTTTTCAGGTGCTTAGCATAACTAGTGATTTGCCTTTATTACAATACATTCCATTAAACCATAAAAAGTATTTACACCTATTTTTCCGAGACTTTGACTTAATGTCATAGAAAACAAAAATAAATTGCAAAGTCTTAAACTAATGCAGATATAAGACAGCTCAAATATTAGAGACAGCCAGCCAGGGTTTCACGGTGAGGCGCTCATGCTGCATAGACCATCCATCAACAGTTGGTCCATGTGCACTTGATAAGTTTCCAAGAACCAGATCCTACAAGGCTAAGCATTAGGGTAACTGACACCTTAAAGGTTGAGTGTATGCAATGGTTCAATTGGTGCATTCTTTATTATTGGGGGTCACTTTATCATCTGAGAAATATTGTTTTTAATGTCACAATTTAAGGTTGAAAAATGGTGACTCTCGCTTTGTTTATTTAGTGTTTTCTCGTGTTTTTATTGTCATGTATGTCTTGGTGATAAGTGGCATCTTACTCTGATTGTTAGAATCATTAAAAATGGTAAACACTGAAACTTAAAGCTATTGAAACTGTCAGTACTCTGACTGATTTGCCAAAACTGGATAGGTGGCATTCACTAGCTGCAAAGTATTATTACATCATCGCTTGGGTTGACGCACATGCGCAATGAACACGTACTGAGCCCTCTGCGCACAGGCTTCATGTTGCTGTTTGTCTTCTCTCCACAGCTGCGCAAACCACGACTACCGCGGCCACCACGACTACACGTAAGTCACCTGATGTCACATACGCCACTGATATTTTCATGCTTGTGGCTTCACCACTGGTTCTTATTTTTTAGAATCCAGTTTCTGTGAACAGAAAGGTGATGAAACACAAACTCTAAAATAGACAATTTAAGTAAGGGTGGAATGGCGTTGGCTACTTGTTATAGTACACGTTTGAGGATGGCACGAAGAACCCCATTGGTCATAGAAACTACAGTTTTCTGTTGTGGCCTTCCTTGCTCAATGGTGGCTTATTTATTAAAGGGGGTGCGTCGCACTTGCAACATGCAACGTGGTGCAAGTGTGACACAAGCCCAAAATGTGATTTATGAAACCATGCACGGCCACCTTCTGTTGCCCTGAGTGGCTTCATAAATGTGTAGTAACACAACGCAGCACAAATCATTGCATTGGGTTTCTCTGCCCTGAGAAGGCGTTGCATGGGCGTTGCGTGGGCGTTCCTATGCAACCCCCAAGGTTGTGTACACGTTCCCAGATTTATCAAAAGTGGAAGACTTGGGAAGGCGCTAAAAAGATACACCTTCCCAGGGGAGGCGCAACGAGAAGAAATATAGTTATTTCTTCTTGTTACTTCCTCTGCATGCAGCACACCTAGAAAGAGGAGAATGCCTCTCAGGATTGCTTTTGTGCAGGAAGGTGCCTCTTAGTGACCAAAAACAATCCTTCCTGCAACAGAGGCACCCTTCCACCATGGTGCAAGGGTGCCTGCGTTGGTGTTAGGCAGCCAAAGTGGCACCAGTGCAGGGACAAAGCTAGGAATGCGCTGTGTTATTTTAAATATGACGCATTCCTGCCCTTTCCCTGTCATGCAGCGCAGCAAGGTGACTTGCTGCATGACTTTTTTGTAAATATCCCCCTGAATTACAGAAAATATACATGTATTTTAGGAGCCCCTGAGAATCAAGGACGCACACTCAGTATAAAAAACAAAAACAAGGAAACAGTGTTATTTTTGTAATTTTAAACAGTTTAGTCCTTGAAAACAACTTTTCCTACACTACGCGAGTTTAACACGCTTGTAAAATCTGGGCCATATTTATGACTTTTGTGGTGCAGGGCAGCGCAGTACGTCACCTTGCTGCACTTTGCTGCGTCACAGGGAAAGGGCAGGAAAGCGCCGTATTTATCAAATACCGAGCACTAATGTCCTTTTTACACGCATTCTTGCACATGGTGGAAGGGTGCCTGTGTTGTAGGCAAGATTGTTTTTGTGCAGGAAGGGGCACCTTTCTGCACAAAAACAATCCTGAGAGGTTTTCTAGGTGTGCTGTAGAATGTGGCACACATAGAGGAAGTGTGCTGGGGGATTAGTAAATAATTAAAAAAACAAGACTTACCTGGTGCTGCCAGCCGCCTCGCACTCCTCTGTTCCTGGTCCCAGCAGTCCCTGGGACAGCATCGGACTCCCTATTCAATCCCCACGCTGCTCTCAAGCATGAGAGCAGCGTGGGGATTGGCCTGAGTGGGCTAGATTAACGCTTGCTCAGGCACAGGGAGTTTGCACTGTTTTTCCAACCTGACTGTACATTACCACTGGGTTGAAGAAACCTAAGTGCGCATGTCAGTTTGGAAGGCCTGAAACGGCCGGACAACTGACATGTGCACTTAAAAGTGGACATTTGCCACTCCTACTTCCCCCTCCCGTGGCCCGGCCTCACCCCTCCCTGCACACACTGGCTGGCTCAGAGCCAGACGCTGAAAAATAAATCAATACTAAAATCGCTTTATTTTTCAGCTGCTGGCTCTGAGCCAGTGGGGCGACGCTCCTCCCCCATCGCAGAGGAGCCGCCGCTTCATTATTACTGCATTCCTCAACGCCAGAAGGTTTTGGGGTTTGCAGCATCACTGCCCCCTTAACTCCTTTCGGGTATGTGAAATAGTTGATAGGCTGAAAGAGATTTTGAGAAGAACCATCAGGGGCAACAAAGGTTCAGGAAACTGAGAGAATGTGTTTAAGGGTTTGGGAACCTCTGAACCATGGTTCTACCCACTCCTTGAAGATGGCCTGCCAGAGTGTCCCTAACAGCACCCACGTTCTCACTTGTAGTTCAGGGGTGTGAGGATGTAGTAGCAAATCTAATTTCTGAACCCACCTCCTGTTCCCCTCACCAGCAGCAACCACCACCACACCAGCCGCAACCACCACCACACCAGTCGCAACTACCACCACACCTGCTGCAACCACCACCACACCAGCCACAACCACCCCCACACCAGCCGCAACCACCACCACAGGAACCGGAAGCACCACCACAGGAACCGGAAGCACTACCAGCAGTGGAGGTAGGTTGTACTGTATTGTAATAACATTTATGTATCGCTTATTAACCCTGAGGAGGCATTGGAGCACTTTACGCAGGACAGCCTGCTGCTCCAGAACCTAAGAATGCATGAACCTCTCTAGCCTCTTTCCCATCTGCAGGTTATACTCTTCCACCAGCAGGGGGCAATGGCCAGGATCCCCCTGCCCAGTAACCACTGACAACCTGACCATGGGTGGTGTATCCACGCATCTTACCCTAGCAGGGAGTTCTGCTGCCACCACCAATCTTCGTCTACCCCACAACCACATGAGGGGCCGATTCACAGAGGTAAACTTATACTTTTGTGCAAGTTTACAACTTTTCAGTATTCAGAAAGGAAAAATTAGACCAAAAGTCTAACTTTACTAGTAGTAACTTAACTTTGTGAATACCGAAAAGTAGTAAAGTTGGACTTTAGGTCTAAGTTTACCTTTGTGAATACTGAAAAGTAGTAAAGTTGGACTTTTGGTCTAAGTTTACCTTTGTGAATACTGAAACGTAGTAAAGTTGGACTTTTGGTCTAAGTTTACCTTTGTGAATACCGAAAAGTGGTAAACGTATACAAAAGTGTAAGTCTACCTCTGTGAACTGGGCCCGATGTGTTTATTGTCCCTGATCGCGGGCTTCTGCCACTTCCTTCCACTGCCACTGAACGAGGGGTGCACGCTCGTCTCCCGAGCACATTGAATTGCTTGTGATAAGTCTGCCTTTCAGGGTGCTATCTGATCACTGCTGTTGGGCAAAAACTTCTAGCCCGATTCACAAAGGTAAACTGAGGCAAAAATCTAACTTTACGACTTTCAGTATTCACAAAGGGCATTTACAAGTAGTAAAGTTAAGTTAAGTTTAACTAAGACCAAAAGTCTAGTCTCAGTTAAACTTAAGACAAAAACTTAAGTTAAACTGATACAAAAGTCTAACTTTACTACTCGTAATTGCCATTTATGAATACCGAAAGTCCTAAAGTTAGACTTTCGTCTCAGTTTACCTTTGTGAATCGGGCCCGAAGTTTTTGTCCGTACCGAAGGTTCCTGAGGCCCTCCAGGGCCACCAGAAGGTGTTGCAGAGTTGGCGAGATCCCTCTTGTACAAGCCTCTGGAGTGGGAGGACAGGCCCTTGGCTTCGAGTGTTGGTCCACCTCCATCGGGTCACTCCTTCTCACTGGGGCTGCCAGTGGAGGGGGTGGACTGCACCTCAGAGTTTTATGTTGGCTTGTGAACTGCACCCCACATTCACCATCTGTGCTAGCACACGGCCACTGACCTTTAACCCTCCTAGCCCACTCCTTGTAACTGAGATCTCCTCCCCAAGAGCTGTTCAATCCGTACTCTTACCCCTCGCCCTCAAACTGCCCCACAAGGCCTTCTTTTTCTTTCTTAGAGGCAGTAAACAACACTATTTTCATATTGAAAGGTTGTTCATGCAGAAAACAGCCCAGCTCAGAGAACCACACCTGTAACCCGCATCATCACACCTCCCTGGCAGACCCCTCCCCACAAGGCTGAGAAAGGCTGTGTCCAGCTCTTAAGGATTTCTCATTCTATGGAGAAATGCACCCCAAGTTTATCCTGTGATAAACTGGGGGGGTGTGGGTCTTGCAGAAGGGATGACACCTCAGCTTACAAGTCCCAACCACAACACTGCAGCAGAACCGCTTGAATGCCACTGGCTATGGGGCAGCAGGAGCCGAGTGTCTGCTGCAGGAAGTGATCAATTCACTTGAAACCTTACCTGAATCCAATGAGGGGTCACTTCCGGGTCACACAACACATACAATGGCCATTATTGGCCACCGGGGCCTAACCGCGACCCATGACCGCACGATATAGAGAGGCCTAAAAACCTTGCCTTGTTGGGTGGGGTTACGAGACTAGTCATGTCACTGGAACTCCTGCGAGAGTTTACATCCGGGTCACCACCATGAACTTCCTCAGTCTCACATGCAGAGGTGTAACTGTGGGGAAGAGGCAGCCCCCAGACTGCTGTATTCACAGACACACAGCTCACTTGCCGTACATATGAAAGGAAGGGCGAAAGGGGGTGTGGGGGTCCCCAATTCAGCTTCCAAATCACCCTGAAACCTCAGGAAACCCAATATGTGCCTCTCCCAGCCTGTACTCTGCCACTGCAGCCCCCAAGGTTTGGAGAGTGCAAGTGGACCCTGCTAGCCGAGGGCAGAAGTCAGCGTCACCTAGGGTCCTGTACACTAGGACAGAGGTCTGCTTCACCCAGGGTCCCTGCACACGAGGGGAGAGGTCTGCTTCACCCAGGGTCCCTGCAACTAGGGTAGAGGTCAGCGTCCCCTAGGGTCCCTGCACACGAGGGGAGAGGTCTGCCTCACCCAGGGTCCATGCACACTAGGGAAGAGGTCTGCTTCACCCAGGGTCCCTGCACACGAGGGGAGAGGTCTGCTTCACCCAGGGTCCATGCACACTAGGAGAGAGGTCTGCTTCATCGAGGTCCCTGCACACTAGGGGAGAGGTCTGCTTCACCTTGGATCCCTGCACACTAGGGCAGAGGTATGCTTCATCGAGGGTCCCTGCACACTAGGGGAGAGGTCTGCTTCACCTTGGATCCCTGCACACTAGGGCAGAGGTCTGCTTCATCGAGGGTCCCTGCACACTAGGGGAGAGGTCTCCTTCACCCATGATCCCTGCACACTAGGGGAGAGGTCTGCTTCACCAGGGTCCCTGCGCACTAGGGTAGAGGTCTGCTTCACAGAGGGTCCCTGCACACTAGGACAGAGACCTGCCTCACCCAGGGTCCCTGCACACTAGGACAGAGGTCTACTTCACCAGGGTCCCTGCACACGAGGGGAGAGGTCTGCTTCACCGAGGGTCCCTGCACACTAGGACAGAGGTCTGCCTCACCAGGGTCCCTGCACACTAGGGCAGACATCTGCCTCACCAGGGTCCTGCACAGTAGGGGAGTGGTCTGCCGTACCAGGGTCCCTGCACACTAGGGCAGACATCTGCCTCACCCAGGGTCCCTGCACACTAGGACAGAGGTCTGCTTCACCCAAGGTCTCTGTACACTAGGACAGAGGTCTGCCTTGCCAGGGTCCCTGCACACTAGGGCAGACATCTGTCTCACCAGAGTCCTGCAAACCAGGGCAGACATCTGCCTCGCCAGGGTCACTGCACACTAGGGGAGAGGTCTGCCGTACCAGGGTCCCTGCACACTAGGGAAGAGGTCTGCCGTACCAGGGTCCCTGCACACTAGGGCAGACATCCGCCTCACCAGGGTCCTGCACACTAGGGCAGAGGTCTGCTTCACCGAGGGTCCCAGCACACGAGGGGAGAGGTCTGCTTCACCCAGGGTCCCTGCACACTAGGGGAGAGGTCTGTCTCACCAGGGTCCCTGCACACGAGGGGAGAGGTCTGCCTCATCCAGGGTCCCTGCACACTAGGGCAGAGGTCTGCTTCACCAGGGTCCATGCACACTAGGGTAGAGGTCTGCTTCACCAGGGTCCTGCACACTAGGGCAGAGGTCTGCTTCACCAGGGTCCCTGCACACTAGGGTAGAGGTCTGCTTCACCAGGGTCCTGCAGACTAGGGCAGAGGTCTGCTTCACCAGGGTCCCTGCACACTAGGGTAGAGGTCTGCTTCACCAGGGTCCTGCACACTAGGGAAGAGATCTGCTTCACCAGGGTCCCTGCACACTAGGGGAGAGGTCTGCTTCACCCAGGGTTCCTGGACACTAGGACAGAGGTCTGCCTCACCAGGGTCCCTGCACACTAGGGGAGAGGTCTGCTTCTCCGAGGGTCCCTGCACACGAGGGGAGAGGTCTGCTTCACCTAGGACCCTGCACACTAGGGGAGAGGTCTGCTTCACCAGGGTCCCTGCACACTGGGGAAGAGGTCTGCTTCACCAGGGTCCCTGCACACTAGGGGAGAGGTCTGCCTCACCCAGGGTCCCTGCACACTAGGACAGAGGCCTGCCTCACCCAGGGTACCTGCACACGAGGGGAGAGGTCTGCTTCACCCAGGGCCCTGCACACGAGGGGAGAGGTCTGCTTCATCGAGGGTCCCTGCACACTAGGGGAGAGGTCTGCTTCACCCAGGGTCCCTGCACACTAGGAGAGAGGTCTGCTTCACCCAGGGGCCCTGCACCCTAGGGGAGAGGTCTGCTTCACCGAGGGTCCTGCACACTAGGGCAGAGGTCTGCTTCATCGAGGGTCCCTGCACACTAGAGGAGAGATCTGCTTCTCCGAGGGTCCCTGCACACTAGGGGAGAGGTCTGCTTCACCGAGGGTCCCTGCACACGAGGGGAGAGGTCTGCTTCATCGAGGGTCCCTGCACACTAGGGGAGAGGTCTGCTTCACCCAGGGTCCCTGCACACTAGGAGAGAGGTCTGCTACACCCAGGGGCCCTGCACACTAGGGGAGAGGTCTGCTTCACTGAGGGTCCTGCACATTAGGGCAGAGGTCTGCTTCATCGAGGGTCCCTGCACACTAGGGGAGAGGTCTGCTTCACTGAGGGTCCCTGCACACGAGGGGAGAGGTCTGACTCACCTAGGATCCCTGCACAGTAGGGTAGAGGTCTACTTCACCCAGGGTCCCTGCACACGAGGGGAGAGGTCTGCTTCACCAGGGTCCCTGCACACTAGGGGAGAGGTCTGTCTCACCAGGGTCCCTGCACACAAGGGGAGAGGTCTGCCTCATCCAGGGTCCCGGCACACTAGGGGAGAGGTCTGCTTCACCCAGGGTCCATGCACACTAGGGGAGAGGTCTGCCTCACCCAGGGTCCATGCACACTAGGGGAGAGGTCTACTTCACCCATGATCCCTGCACACTAGGGGAGAGGTCTGCTTCACCGAGGGTCCCTGCACACTAGGACATAGGCCTGCCTCACCCAGGGTCCCTGCACACTAGGGGAGAGGTCTGCTTCACCAGGGTCCCTGCACACTAGGGTAGAGGTGTGCTTCACCTAGGATCCCTGCACACGAGTGGAGAGGTCTGCTTCACCGAGGGTCCCTGCACACTAGGACAGAGGTCTGCCTCACCAGGGTCCTGCACACTAGGGAGAGGTCTGCTTCACCCAGGGTCCCTGCACACTAGGAGAGAGGTCTGCTTCACCCAGGGGCCGTGCACACTAGGGGAGAGGTCTGCTTCACCGAGGGTCCTGCACACTAGGGCAGAGGTCTGCTTTATCGAGGGTCCCTGCACACTAGGGGAGAGATCTGCTTCTCAGAGGGTCCCTGCACACTAGGGGAGAGGTCTGCTTCACCGAGGGTCCCTGCACACAAGGGGAGAGGTCTGCTTCATCGAGTGTCCCTGCACACTAGGGGAGAGGTCTGCTTCACCCAGGGTCCCTGCACACTAGGAGAGAGGTCTGCTTCACCCAGGGGCCCTGCACACTAGGGGAGAGGTCTGCTTCACCGAGGGTCCTGCACACTAGGGCAGAGGTCTGCTTCATCGAGGGTCCCTGCACACTAGGGGAGAGGTCTGCTTCACCTAGGGTCCCTGCACACTAGGGTAGAGGGTCTACTTCACCCAGGGTCCCTGCACACGAGGGGATAGGTCTGCTTCACCGAGGGTCCCTGCACACTAGGGGAGAGGTCTGCTTCACCCAGGGTTCCTGGACACTAGGGGAGAGGTCTGCCTCACCCAGGGTCCATGCACACTAGGGGAGAGGTCTGCTTCACCAGGGTCCATGCACACTAGGGTAGAGGTCTGCTTCACCAGGGTCCATGCACACTAGGGTAGAGGTCTGCTTCACCAGGGTCCCTGCACACTAGGGGAGAGGTCTATCTCACCAGGGTCCCTGCACACGAGGGGAGAGGCCTGCCTCATCCAGGGTCCCGGCACACTAGGGGAGAGGTCTGCTTCACCCAGGGTCCATGCACACTAGGGGAGAGGTCTGCCTCACCCAGGGTCCATGCACACTAGGGGAGAGGTCTACTTCACCCATGATCCCTGCACACTAGGGGAGAGGTCTGCTTCACCGAGGGTCCCTGCACACTAGGACAGAGGCCTGCCTCACCCAGGGTCCCTGCACACTAGGGGAGAGGTCTGCTTCACCAGGGTCCCTGCACACTAGGGTAGAGGTGTGCTTCACCTAGGATCCCTGCACACGAGGGGAGAGGTCTGCTTCACCGAGGGTCCCTGCACACTAGGACAGAGGTCTGCCTCACCAGAGTCCTGCACACTAGGGGAGAGGTCTGCCGTACCAGGGTCCCTGCACACTAGGACAGAGGTCTGCTTCACCCAAGGTCTCTGTGCACAAGTGCAGACATCTTCCTCACCAGAGTCCTGCACACTAGGGCAGACATCTGCCTCACCAGGGTCCCTGCACACTAGGGGAGAGGTCTGCCGTACCAGGGTCCCTGCACACTAGGGAAGAGGTCTGCCGTACCAGGTCCCTGCACACTAGGGCAGACATCTGCCTCACCAGGGTCCTGCACACTAGGGCAGAGGTCTGCTTCACCCACGGTCCCTGCACACTAGGGGAGAGGTCTGCCTCACCCAAGGCCTCTGTACACTAGGACAGAGGTCTGCCTCACCAGGGTCCCTGCACACTAGGGCAGACATCTGCCTCACCAGGGTCCTGCACACTAGAGGAGAGGTCTGCTTCACCCAAGGTCTCTGTACACTAGGACAGAGGTCTGCCTTGCCAGGGTCCCTGCACACTTGGGCAGACATCTGCCTCACCAGAGTCCTGCACACTAGGGCAGACATCTGCCTCGCCAGGGTCCCTGCACACTAGGGAGAGGTCTGCTTCACCCATGGTCCCTGCACACGAGGGAGAGGTCTGCCTCACCCAAGGTCTCTGTACACGCAGGGAGAGGTCTGCCTTGCCAGGGTCCCTGCACACTTGGGCAGACATCTGCCTCACCAGAGTCCTGCACACTAGGGCAGACATCTGCCTCGCCAGGGTCCCTGCCACTAGGGGAGAGGTCTGCCGTACCAGGGTCCCTGCACACTAGGGCAGACATCTGCCTCACCAGGGTCCTGCACACTAGGACAGAGTTCTGCTTCACCAATGGTCCCTGCACACTAGGGGAGAGGTCTGCTTCACCCAGGGTCCCTGCACACTAGGGCAGACATCTGCCTCACCAGGGTCCCTCACACTAGAGTAGAGGTCTCCCTCACTGGGGTCCCTGCACACTAGAGTAGAGGTCTGCCTCATTGGGGTCCCTGCACACTTGGGCAGACATCTGCCTCACCAGAGCCCTGCACACTAGAGGAGAGGTCTGCTTCACCCAAGGTCTCTGTACACTAGGACAGAGGTCTGCCTTGCCAGGGTCCCTGCACACTTGGGCAGACATCTGCCTCACCAGAGTCCTGCACACTAGGGCAGACATCTGCCTCGCCAGGGTCCCTGCACACTAGGGGAGAGGTCTGCTTCACCCATGGTCCCTGCACACGAGGGGAGAGGTCTGCCTCACCCAAGGTCTCTGTACACGAGGGGAGAGGTCTGCCTCACCCAGGGTCCCTGCACACTAGGGCAGACATCTGCCTCACCAGGGTCCTGCACACTAGAGTAGAGGTCTCCCTCACTGGGGTCCCTGCACACTAGAGTAGAGGTCTGCCTCATTGGCGTCCCTGCACACTAGGACAGAGGTCTGCCTTACCTAGGGTTTCCTGCACACTAGGCGTGCCCACCTGATGACGCCCTGTCCTTTCCTTCACAGAGACCAAGGGCCTCGAAACCTGGAAGATCGTCCTGATTGCTGTGTTCTCCTCCCTGGGGGCGCTGCTGCTCCTAACCCTGCTCTGCTTGGTAAGTCACCTGGGGCACCTAGCAGGGGCCGCGAGGTGCACGTTGGCACCCAGCAGGAAGCTCCTGGCACATGCAGCTGGCCAGTAGTGACATCTTTCTTGTGTTTCTGCAGCTACTCCCCTGGTCTCTGGGTGAGGGTTGGCAAACCATCGGCATTGCCAGTTGCTTCTGGGTAGCGGTGATGTCTTTTCGGACCTTGTTTTTAAGGGTCTCTTAGGGTGGTGGGATGCTTCTCCAATGAGTGCTGCTTCTCAGTGGCCGTATGGTACCTCTGGGATCAGGGTTGGCACACCATGGGCAGTGCCAGGATGTTGCCACCGGGCAGTGGTTTCCTCTCCTTCCCTGTGGCAGTATCTCTCAGGAAGGTGCAGCTGCCTCTCCAGGGTGCACTGTTTCTTCAGTGTCCAGGGGTACCTTTGGGGTGAGGGTTGGCACATAGGGCAGGGGTTACATCGCCTCTCTTCTGCCAGTGTCTCTCAGTTAGTTGTACCTTCCTTTCTGAGGGCACTATTGCTTCCCTGGCCAAAGATTGCCTCTGGGGTAAGAGATGGCACACAGTGGGCAGTGCCAGGTTGGTGCCACATGGAAACTGCTTCAGTATCTCACGGACAAGTGCAGGAGTTTCCCTCGATGGGGTTAGGTGGAGGGACTAGGCGTGGGGGGTGGCGATACTTCTGTACCAAGTGTCCTGCATCGTCCCTCTGGGTTGATGGTTGGCAGTGGCACGCAGTGGGCAATGCCAGGTTTGCCCCGCAAGATACTGACACATCTTCTTTGTTTTAATTTTTTTTGTAGGTCATGTCAGGGAAGTGCGGAGGTGGAAGCGGCTGCTGTCGTGGCCACAGTCAGAGCTCCGCCGCCTGCCCCAGGCTTGGCATGGACAACGTCACTTCTACGCACTGCTCTGGGCAGGACTTCCATGGTTTTGGGGGGCGCTAGGGCCCCCATTATTGAGGGGTGCCATGAACAGATGTGGCCCCAGCTCCACCGCCAGGTCCTTGAAAGAAGCTCTGGAGCTGTCGTCTGTCCTTCCATCCACCACCAGAGGGCGCAGCCCAGGACCAGCCGCGGTGCGCATGCGCGATGCTGGGACTCCCATAACTTCTACACTGCAGACTCTGACTTCACTTTCTCTGAGTCCAGCATTTCTTGTCTTTAGATTGTTTGCAAACTAATGTGTTTTATGGCGAATTTACCCAGATTCCTAGTGTGTGCTGCAGCCCGCAGACCAGTGCAATCACCCAGGATTACACTCAAGCTTGACACATTTCTCAAAAACATAGGGCCAGATTTAGAACTTGGTGGACGGATTACTCCAAACGGTGACGGCTATCCCGGCCTCCGAAATATAAATCAGAAAGGATATCACTGGATTAATATTTGGGCAGAGGGGATATCCATCACCAATGTGAGGGAGTAACCCGTCTGCTAAGATCTAAACCAGGCCCAACTGTCCATTTGACTACATTTGTTTACTTTTTGCTAGTTCGGAAGCGCTAAGAGATGGCTAGTGAATTCTCAGTGTTTTTCTAACGTAGCAGTTAGCCCTCTGGCTCTCTGCTGGGTGTTCTTGCAATCACTCACTCTCACTAAGGAGAGGATTGTGTGTTCAAACGGTGCAGAGCCCGTAGACTGGCTCTCCGCTGGGTGATCATACAATCACTCACTCTCACAGAGGAGAGGATTGTGTGTTCAAACGTTGCAGAGCCCGTAGACGGGCTCTCTGCGGAGTGATCCTACAATCACTCACTCTCACTGAGGAAAGGTTTGTGTCCAAACAGTGCAGAGTCCTTTTACTGGCTCTCTGCTGAATGATCATACAATCACTCACTCTCACCGAGAGGACTGTGTGCTCAAACAGTGCAGAGCTCGTAGAATAACTCTCTGCTGAGTAATCCTACGATCACTACCACAGTGAGAAGGGACTTATGTATACATTAAGTGCAAGGCTGAAAATTTGTTGCCTGTTAAGTGATCCTACAATCACTCACACTCACTGTAGGACCAGACTGTAGACTAAGATCACGTACTCTGGAAACAGGTGAAGTTTGTGCGCTCTCTCATACCAAGGAGCAGCCTGCACTCTTTAGTCAGAGCAGCACTTAATTTAAGTGCCAGGGCCCAAGAGGCCATTGTGACTGGCACTGCCCACTGGTGCTGTGCCAGTACCAATGCAACTGCTAACCATCAGAGTACTACAAGTGAAACACTCTGGCCTGGACGCGCAAGTATTCTTCATTTTTTATGAATATTTTCTGTTAAAAATGCAGCAGATATTTTTCACTTCAATCTTAGAGAAACAGCACCACCATGTGGTGAACTGTCATACGAGCCAGTATTGAGAATTAAGTGCTGGTGCTGAGCACTGGAAAGCACCAGCTCAGATTAAGCACTGGGTCTGAGACCATTTATGAATGCTGAGAGAGGAAGCTCCCATCTTGTATGAGTGCACACTCAGGAAAGAGCGACGGCTTCACTCACTGCCCAAGAAAGCTTGCATACTACACAAGCACACACTCAGGAAAACATAAGGTTTATTCTTTCAAATCTGTCATACTCACTGAGGGGGGCTCTTGCTGTCAGCAGCTGTCCCCCAATTTCAACTGTTTATGTTTAGCATGTGTCGTTCTTCGGTTCTTTTCCTTAATTTATTAGCACTATTTATTAAACGCAGAGGATATATTTATTTTTATGTGTACAATGCAGAGTTTGTGCCTCCGCACTGGAACTTATCTGGATCCAGGACGCCACCTGTGGCATGTTATAGATTCGCAGTGCCGTCTGAGCCACATTACAGCATCTGCTATGCCTTCTGAGGTGATCAGCAGTACCTGCAGAGGTGTGTTTTATAGGATTCGCAGTGCCTCCTGGGGCATGTTATAGGATTCACGGAGTCTCCTGGGGCGTGCGATAGGATTCACCGTGCCTCGTGAGGCATGCTATAGAATTCACTGTGCCTCTTGGAGCGCGTTATAGGATTCACAGCGCCTCCTGGGGCGTGTTTTAGGATCCGCAGTGCCTCGTGTGTCATGCCATAGAATTCACAGCGCCTCCTGGAGCGCGTTACTGGATTCACAGCGCCTTCTAAGATGTGTTGTAAGATTGCAAATGTCAATTTTGTTGAAACTTCCTGCTAAATTACAGTGGTGAAGCATTTAGAAGCAGCTTATTCCAATCTGTCTCTGTGAATAAAGTGCACGTCCTTACAAAGGAGAAATGCTGTTTAATGATCTCTTCTTAAATGTCCTGCAGGCCTTAGGACCACCTTGGTGAATGTTCTACCGCTCATACTTATGATTGTGTGTTTGAAATAAAATATTATCATGATCTGAGTATTTTTGTACTTCTTTTCATATTATGCGACTACCACTGTCACCCCCACCCTTGGCTACCAATGCCCCCCCTTCTCTACCGCTCCCTCCAGCCTGGGGTGGCTTGTTTACCAGGTAATCAAGTCAACAAACTTTATCAGCAAAAACAATGTTTACACAGAAGATAGAAATGTCCAAAACTACTTTATCTGAACTATTCTTTAAATGTAAATGTAAACTATTCTATTTCCCCTCACCTGAGGAAGCTCCACTGGCTTCCTGTGGCCAAATGTGTGCAGTTCAAGGCGCTTGTTCTGGCTTTTAGGGCTTTCCAAGGACGGGGCCCAGCTTACCTCAGAGCTCAACTCAAGCACTCTCAACATACCCGTGCCCTCAGATCTAACCACCTTCACCTCCTGGCGACTCCTCGCTTCCGCCGTTCTAGAGTGGGTGCCAAGATTTGGAATAGCCTGCTACTCGCTTTTCGTACTGCTGAGTCTGAAACCACTTTCAGACGTATTCTTAAGACCTGGCTGTTTTCCTGCCCTTAGTCCCCTTCTGGTTTCTACCTTTGTCGGCTGACATAGCGCCGGGACACCCCCGTTGGGGGTAGCTGTGCGCTCTATAAACTTCTAAATAATAATAATAATAATAACAATGTGAGAACCAAAAATCCTGGTCTCTCACCAGACACTGAGATGTACTCCTAGCACCTGGCCCTACTGCCGACAATGAGATGTACTCCTAGCACCTGGCCCTACTGCCGACAATGAGATGTACTCCTAGCACCTGCCCCTTCTGCCGACAATGAGATGTACTCCTAGCACCTGGCCCATCAGCCGACACTGATATACACTCCTAGCACCTGCCCCTTCTGCCGACAATGAGATGTACTCCTAGCACCTGGCCCATCAGCCGACACTGAGATACACTCCTAGCACCTGGTCCTTCTGCTGACACTGAGATGCACTCCTAGCATCTGGCCCATCAGCCGACACTGAGATGTACTCCTAGCACCTGGCCCTTCTGTTGATGCTGAGATGTACTCCTAGCACCTGACCCATCAGCCGATGCTGAGATGTACTCCTAGCATCTGGTCCATCAGCTGACACTGAGATATACTCCTAGCACCTGGCTCACCAGCCGACACTGAGATATACTCCTAGCACCTGGCCCTTCTGCCGACGCTGAGATGTACTCCTAGCACCTGGCCCTTCTGCAACCCTGAGATGTACTCCTAGCCCTGGACCTTCTGTAATGCTGAGATGTACTCCTAGCACCTGGCCCTATTGCCGACACTGAGATGTACTCCTAGCACCTGGCCCTACTGCCGACACTGAGATGTGCTCCTAGCACCTGGTCCTTCTGCTGACACTGAGATGCACTCCTAGCATCTGGCCCATCGGCCGACACTGAGATGTACTCCTAGCACCTGGCCCTTCTGTTGATGCTGAGATGTACTCCTAGCACCTGACCCATCAGCCGATGCTGAGATGTACTCCTAGCATCTGGTCCATCAGCTGACACTGAGATATACTTCTAGTATCTGGCCCTTCTGCTGATGCTGAGATTTGCTCCTAGCACCTGGCTCTTCCGCTGGCACTAAGATGTACTCCTAGCACCTGGCCCTTCCACTGACACTAAGATGTACTCCTAGCACCTCAGCAAACTCAGGTGCAACTTTATGCATTGGGTCCTCGTCTCTGGTGCGGCGCAGAAGAGGTTGGCAGTGAGCTGAAGGTTCTCTGCTACCAGCCTGTCTCAGCTGTTGTGGCCCTGTGCTGTGAACAGGAAGTCAGCCAATTGACCCTTGGAGTCACTTGGCTTTGGCTGGGCTCTGGAGACGACGTCCCCTCGAGCAGGACACAGCAGGCACAGTCCCTCTCCTTTGCTAGCCACCAGGTTCAGCTGGTGCAGCCTCTCTCTGCCGGTTCTACAGTGCAGCAGAGCAGTCCTTCTTCAGTCCTTCTTCCAGTCCAGATGAGATCTGAGTTGTGAATGCCAAGCGTGCCCTACTTATGCTCAGAACGTGCCCTCAGGCTAGACACGGTCAGTAGCCAATGTGTTAATAGGTCCCCTCCCTCCTGATGACCACTTCCATGGGAGTGTGGCATCTGGCTGTCCCAAGATGCACCATTCTGCCCACACCCAATATTCCTGAACCCCTTTCTGGGCGTCCAGAGCTCCCTAGCCCACCCATAAGTGTGGCTACCTATGGAGCTACACACCCCTGAAAAGATGGTTTGACAACAGGTTTCCGGTCTCCTCCTGGGTGCATAAGCAATGGGCTGCCCCTCGCTCAAGTGTTCTCTATTTGCTCTTCAAAGGCGGCTTCAGCCGCTCATTTTTGGGCCAGCACCCATGTGGCGTCCTGTAGGATGGAGGTATCACCTCTTCACCAGTGCAGGCCCCTGGTTGTCGCCTTTCCTGGGAGTCGTTAGCACATCTCCCTAGGAGGGCGGAAAGCTGTCTGAGCTTCAAGCTCCACGTGCCACTGTTAAGGGCACTGGAGATTGAAGGCAACAAAGTGGCAACTTTGTAAAAGCCGCACACTTCAACCTGGTACATTAATTTAGACTTGAGAATCGAGTCAGGCTTAATGTAACTAGTTGTTTGATACCTCTGAGTATCACCCTTGGTTGCACCACTCAGGACTTAGCACAGCTGAGGGATCAGTGTGTAACCCTGCACTCACAAACGCGGCAACCAAGTTGTTTCCACAGTAAAAACTAGAGTTTCACGTTTTTACTGCCGGAACATGTAAAATACATGTTCTGCCCATGAAATATGCTGCACTACTCATTACGGCTCGGTAGGCCTGCTATGGGGTGACTTACACATGTTTTACTGGGATATTTGACTACGCCATGGCTTTAAATGGAAACGTTGGGCTAGCAGTTGGAATTTGCCCTTCCAATCTGCAATGGTGGACAAGGAGACTCGTTTTACGTTTGTCACACCGATGGTGGCACAACCAGTGCTGCAATCCCTGGTGACTCTTTAACTTACAGGCACTAGGTACCATGTACCAGGGACTTACAGGTAAGTTAGCCTATATCCATTGAGTATAGCCAAAGTGACATACATTTTGGGGTCAGGACAGTGACACTGAGGCCTGGTCAGAGTTGAAAAACAAGCTCCATCAGTCCAAAAACCTGAGGTGACCCTACAAAAAGAGGCATTCCCTGACATGCCTGTATTATGTGTACAATGTAAATCTAATCACATATCAGGGAATCACAGAAATCTCCAAACTCATAAGTATTCGTCAGACCTCTAGGAACATACACATAGTTTCCCATATTTTCATTTTTTGCCTTATATGCAAGCAAAGAAGTTATGTTGGTTAAAAACTACATTTATCTTTTAGCCAAGATAATCCTTCAGTTTTTTAACTGTTAATTAAGATGGTGATCAGTCAGATTATCAAAACCTTTCCTGCCATGCATGCCTAAGGTGTGTGATAGCACACGTGTTTTCCTAGCAGAGAATCCTCAGCTGTAATGACATACAATTCAGAAATCCTGATTCATTGGTGGCTTGCCACATTCATCTAGAAATGGGGTGGGTTGAGACAAACTTGCTGCGCCTTATTGAAAGATAAGATTAAACTTTAAGATAGAAAAAGAAGGTTGATGCCAAATAAGATAACAACAGTCTTACCAAGAGTATTAATCTATGTGCACTTTATATAAAATCACTTTATAATCAGCTACACAATAATGCAAATGGATATGTAATGTAAGTACTCGAAATAGGCGGCTGCTCCCAACAGATAAGCCAAGAATGCTGACGCTTATAAGTCTGGCACTTAAAAGTAGAGCATATATTTTTAGTATCTCATACGATTATTCTGTATTACCAAGTAAAAGAACAGTATTAAGATGTCCAGACATTATATTGTAACATTCACCAATATACCTGTTGTGCAGCTATAAGAATGATGTGCGACCACCACAAAAAATACTAATGCACTTCTAATGGTGTGTGTCATCATAGAAAGGAAAATGCTACTTACCAGTATGCATCTGTTCTTGGCATGTAGAGCTGCAGATCCTCACACTGTGCATTAGATCGCCATCTGGTGTTGGGCTCGGATGCTTGCACTTTGTTGTTGTCTTCGAAGAAGTCTTTGTAGTCATGTGATAGGTGACTCCTCCTTTGGACAATAGTGCGCATGGGCATCGACTCCATCCTCAGATTGTTTTTCGCCATATTGGGGAGTGATAGAGTTAGTAGAAAAGGAAAAAAGATGTCCATGTGTGTGTATCTAATTAAGATAGGACTGGAACACATACAGGTCCCGGGGAGGTGGGTGGGCGTGTGAGGATCTGCAGCTCTACATGCCAAGAACAGATGCATACTGGTAAGTAGCATTTTCCGTTCGAGGCATGTGAGCTGCAGAGCTCACACTGTGCATAGACTGTACAGCAGTATCTCCCCTAGCGGTGGTCACCTGTATGTGTTGCAGTAGTTTGAAAAGGGTTTTAAGGACAGCTTGGCCCACTGAAGCTTGTTGCTTGGCTTGCACATCAACACAATAGTGTTTAGTGAAGGTGTGTATTGTAGACCATGTGGCTGCCTTACATATGTCTTCTAAGGGAATGTTCCCTAAGAATGCCATGGAAGTCCCTAGTTTGCGTGTTGAGTGCGCTCTAGGGGGAACTGATAATGTGCGTTTGGCTTTTTGGATACATTTAACAATCCACCTTGCAACCCCGGCTTTTGAGATGGGATTACCCTTGTGTGGTGGAGAGAAAGCTACAAACAATTGTTTGGTTTTGCGAAAAGACCGGGGCATATTAGCAAGACCCACGTTAAAATTATCGCCGTTTTAGCGGCAGGAAACTGCCGCTAAAACGGCGATAATGGGCTTGCTAATATGCGTTATGGAATTCCAATAGAAGCCCAGGTTAGATGTCCTACACATCTAACCTGGGCTTCTATTGAATTCTGATATCGCATATTAGCAAGCCCATTATCGCCGTTTTAGCGGCAGTTTCCTGCCGCTAAAACGGCGATAATTTAACGTGGGTCTTGCTAATATGCCCTTGGTTCTGTCAATGTAATACATAAGGGCTCTTTTGACATCTAGGGTGTGGAGAGCTCTTTCTGCCACGGAATCTGGGTTTTGGAAGAACACGGGTAGTTCTACAGATTGGTTAAGGTGGAAAGGCGAAATGACTTTGGGAAGGAATTTTGGGTTTGTCCTGAGAACTATTTTATTATGATGTATTTGTAAGAAAGGCTCTTGTATAGTTAAAGCCTGTATCTCACTGACTCTCCTGAGAGAAGTTATTGCAATGAGGAACGCTACTTTCCATCTAAGGAATTGAAGTTCACATTTATGTAGGGGTTCAAAAGGTGGTCCCATGAGCCTGGTAAGTACTATATTAAGATTCCACACTGGGGAAGGTGGTAATCTGGGAGGTATGACCCGTTTAAGGCCTTCCATAAAGGCTTTAATGGCTGGGACTCTAAAGAGTGATAAGTGTTGCCTGTTCTGTAGGTAAGCAGCAAGGGCTGCGAGGTGCAGACGTATGGATGAGTACGCAAGATTACATTTTTGCAAATGTAGCAAGTAGCAAATGATGTTTTGTGTGGAGGCCTGTAATGGCTGGATATTATTGTTAGTGCAGTAAATAGCGAATCTTTTCCATTTTGCTGCATAGCAGGCTCTGGTAGTTGGGCGTCTATCCTCTTTAATAATGTCCATACAGTCTGGCGGTAGGTTAAGGTAACCGAATTCTAGGACTTCAGGAGCCAGATCGCAAGGTTCAGTTGAGATGGATCTGGGTGCCTTATCTCTCCATGGCTCTGCGTTAGCATTGATGGGGAGAGGTGTAGTCTTTGGTATGGGACTACGGATAGTTCTAGTAGTGTGTTGAACCACAGTTGGCGTGCCCATGTGGGAGCTACTAGTATCATTTTTAGAGACTGTTGTCGGAGCTTGCGTACTACAAGTGGGATTAGTGGTAGCGGTGGAAAAGCGTACACAAATTTGCCGGACCAGTTCATCCATATCGCATTGCCCTGGGACTGCGGGTGTGGAAACCTGGCGGCGAAGGTTGGGCGTTTTGGTGTGTGGCGAACAGATCTATGTCTGGCTGGCCCCACATCTGGAAAAAAGGTAGAAGAACTTGTGGATGTAGTTCCCACTCGTGAATCTGTTGTATCTGTCGACTTAACAGATCGGCAATCTGATTGTGAACCCCTGGTAGGTGTTCTGCCAGAAGGTATATGTTTTGTGGAATGGCCCACCTCCAAATGTTCTGTGCCAGTTGGGACAGTTGTGGAGAGTGTGTCCCCCCGTTTTTGTATATAGTACATGGCTGTGATGTTGTCAGTTCGGATCAGGACAGCCTTGTTTTGTACGTGGAGTTGAAAGGATTTGAGAGCTAGGAATATAGCTAGTAACTCCAGATGATTGATGTGGAGCAGCTTTTGTTGAGTGGTCCATTTGCCCTGTGTTGTATGATCTAACAGGTGTGCTCCCCATCCTGTGAGTGATGCGTCCGTGGTTAGTACTATTTGTGGAACCGGCTCTAGGAACGGCCGCCCTTTGGACAAATTTCTGGTGTTCCACCACTGCAGAGAGCGATGTGTGCGGCTGTCCACCAACACCAGATCTGTAAGATGTCCGTGAGCCTGGTTCCATTGGCGCGCTAGGCACTCCTGTAGAGGACGCATTTGAAGTTTTGCATATGGGACGATGAAAATGCAAGATGCCATCATGCCGATTAGCTGCATAAACACTCTGGCTGGGAGAGAGTGTTGCATTTGAAACCTGGGGACAAGGGTTTGTATACTGGCTATCCTGGCTGGGCTGGGGTAGGCTAGAGCAGTGGAAGTGTTTATTGTGGCTCCCAGATATTGAAGTATATGGGAGGGTTGAAGGTGCGACTTGGTATAGTTTACTGTGAACCCCAAGTTGTGTAATGTTTGTATTGTTTGGTGAGTGTGTTGAACACACTGGTTGAATGATTTGGCTTTGATGAGCCAGTCGTCCAGGTATGGGAAGACATGTATTTGTTGTCTTCGTAGGTGCGCTGCTACTACTGCAAGGCATTTGGTAAACACTCTTGGAGCAGTGGTGACTCCGAATGGAAGTACTTTGAACTGGTAGTGCTGTCCATTGAGTACGAACCTTAGATACTTCCTGTGAGCAGGATGTATGGGAATGTGGAAGTAGGCGTCCTTGAGGTCTAATGTGGCAAGGAAGTCTTGTTGTTGTAGTAAGGGAAGCACTTGCTGGAGAGTGATCATGTGAAAATGATCTGAATGTATATACTGATTGAGGGGTCTGAGGTCCAAAATAGGCCTTAGAGTGCCATCCTTCTTGGGGATTAGGAAATACAGGAGTAGACCCCTGTGCCCTGTTGTAGTAGAGGAACTGGCTCTATGGCATGCTTTTGAAGCAGGGAAAGTACCTCTTGCTGTAAGAGCGTAAGATGGTCTGCGGACATTGGACGCTGCTTGGGTGGTATGTTGGGGGGTAGCTGTTAGTTCCAGGCAGTAGCCATGTTGGATAATTTGTCTCACCCACCTGTCTGTTGTAATGGAGTTCCAGACAGGTAGGAACTGTGATAGCCTTCCCCCGACAGGGGTGGTGTGGTCGGGGGGGGAAGTGGAGGGAAGTCACTGTTTAGGAGTGGTGGACGTACGGGTGTGGTTATTACCTCGACCTCTGCCCTTAGTGTTGTTGCCTCTATAACCACCTCTAAAGTATCCTCTACTGGGAGATGTTTGGGTGGTGTTTCTATATGAAGAGGAATTGTCTGTGGTGGTGTTCCTAGAGCCCCCTCTGTAGAAGGAGCGGCGAAAGGAGCCACGTTGTTGCGGGGACTGTAATGCTCCCATTGACTTGGCAGTGTCAGTATCCTTTTTCATTTTTTCTAGTGCTGTGTCAACAGCAGGACCAAAGAGTTGGTTTTGGTTAAATGGCTGGTTTAAGATGGTAGTTTGGACTTCTGGCTTAAAACCTGAAATGCGGAGCCAGGCGTGCCGTCTGATGAGTACGCTAGTGTTGACGGACCTAGCGGCGGTGTCGGCTGCATCCAGGGCGCACTTAATGGAGGCATTAGAAATAAGTTTTCCCTCCTGAATGAGGTCAGTGGCCTGTGTCTTGTACTGATCAGGTAGGTGTTGCAATAGGGTCTCTAGCTGATCATAGTGGGCCCTATCGTACCTAGCTAGTAGTGCCTGGGTGTTAGCTATGCGCCAGATGTTGGTGGCCTGCGCAGCTACACGTTTGCCAGATGAATCCAACAATTTTGACTCCTTATCAGGGGGCGGAGCATCCCCTGAAGTTTGGGAATTAGCTCGTTTACGAGCATTAGAGACGACCAGGGAGTCAAGAGGGAGCTGACCTTTGATGTAGGCAGGGTCATCAGGGGCAGGTCTATACTTTTTCTATCCTAGGGTTAAGGATTCTGGCCCTTACAGGGTCGTTAAATATTTCAGGGGCATGTTTAATGACACCTTTGATCATAGGTAAAGTTTGAACAGTTTTTTGAGACTGTTCAAAGGTGTCTAGAAGGAAATCTTCCTCTGGTTGGTTGGTGTTTATATGCACCCCGTAAAAGACAGCAGCCCTGTGGATGAGTTGTCCAAACCCAATGTGATCATCTGGTGGAGATGGTTTTGTGGGATAAGGTGGAGGGCTGGGGAGGTCTGTAGGATCTATGGGGTCGTTGTAGCCCCAGTCATCCTGTGGTGGGTTATCTGGGTCCAGAAGTAGATTATCAGGGTCATCACCATACCCCATGTCGTCCTGATATTCATGTGGGGGAGAAGTTATAGGCTGAGGCGGTGTAACAGGGATGTGGAGAGGAGGGGTGTTAGATAGAGGTATAGGAGAAGAAGGAGGCATAGGGGAAGTAGAAGAGTCCTTCTTGTTTGTAGGGACAGGCTTGTGGCGTGGCACAGAGGAGATATGTCCAGTTTTAGGGTTAATATGTATTTGTTGTTGATTAGGATCGATGGGATCCGGTCGAAACAGTTCCTCCTCCTGAATATTTGGCTTCGGCGCCGACTTTTTCGGTTCCGAGCGCGGTGATGGCTTTTTTGGATGTTCTTTTGGCGTAGGGGAATCCTTCGGCTTAGATATCGGCTCGAACAGCTTTGGTTTAGGGGCTGTATTGTGGAGCCTGGGTTTCGGCGCTGAGTGATCCGCATGCTTGGAGGCGGATTTTGGGACCGAACCGGATTTCGGTGCCGGGTGTTCTTTCGGTTTCGGCGCCGAAGGTGCCGGTGGAACGGACACGTGTGGTTTGGTCGGTGCCGAGGAGCCGGAAGGCTTTAGTTTTTCTTCGGCGCCGAGCCGGAAGGCAGGGCGTCCGAAGCACGTTTACGGTCGCGACTGGGGCCCGCGAGGCGAAGTGTTGACCGGTGCCTTCGTTTTTGGAGGTGGGGTTGGGGCAGGGGCAGTAGTACTCACTCGTTGCCCTGGAGTGATGGAACCGTCTGAGTCCTCTGCCTCCGAGACGATAGTGAGGTCTTCGGAATCTTCCTCCGGAACATCGGGACCCTCATCGAAGATATTGACGGGTTCCGGAGCGGACCGTTGCGCCATGATGTGCCTTCGGGCTCGACGATCGCGAATGGTCTTTTTGGAGCGGAAGGAGGCGCAGGCTGGACAGGTGGCCTCGTTATGGTCAGGTGAGAGGCACAGGTTACAGACCTGGTGGTGGTCACTGTGGGGGAACTTTGCTCCACACTGGGGGCATTTTCGGAAGGGCGTCCTTTCCATGGGCAGTAGGCCTTACGGCGTCGATGGGCCCAACGGCCCGCGTCGACGGCTGGAAAGGAGATCGAGGAAGGGACGTCGAGATGTCGATGTCGGTATGAAGTCGTGAAGCATGAAAAACGTTGAAAACGAAGTTTCGAACCGGAGTGTCGAAAATTGCATCCGAACCCGATGGCGGAAAAAAACAATCTGAGGATGGAGTCGATGCCCATGTGCACTATTGTCCAAAGGAGGAGTCACCTATCACATGACTACAAAGACTTCTTCGAAGACAACAACAAAGTGCAAGCATCCGAGCCCAACACCAGATGGCGATCTAATGCACAGTGTGAGCTCTGCAGCTCACATGCCTCGAACATGGTGTTTAAATAACAAGGGAACCCAATTGTAATGGTTAGGGACCTAGGGTAGCAGTTTGTTTACAATTACAAAGTAGTCCCTGACAAGGGAGATTCACACAGAAAACAATGAATATAGGCCTGAAATCAGAACTATATTAAAGCTGTCCAGCCGGACAGAAAATTTTATAATGTATCAAATCACAAAAAAACACAAGAATAAAGTGGGACACAATCCTGCGTCCAGCGCAACACATATAACAAAAACACAAATGAACACAAACTCACAAAAAGGCTCAGGCAGGACAGGAAATGCTTGTAAATTGTATAGAGAAATGCGACAAGCAAACAATATGTAGTGACACCGTTACAGATCAGTAATTATTTCAATTGCGTTTACGGTGCATATAAGGTTGACAACGTTTCGATCCCGTAGAGACAATATTGGGATCATCATCAGGACGTAAAGATTACATGCCTGAGGGAATTTCAGCCTGAAAGACAATAGTAAAAGGGACAAAAGGAAAAAGTAAGTTGATCAAAGGGATGGTAGAATAAATTGTCTATAACATAGTGCTAGTGAGGGAATAGGTGGTAAACCTCTTCCATCCAGACGTTGTGTGCTAGGTGTTGATACAGTACACATGCTGGGTGAAAAAACTGTAAAAAGCAACGATCTCAAGGTGCAACAATGGATCAAGACCTTAAAGTGTTACAGCGTGGGTGCTAAAGGTGAAATGGCAGCCTTGCAATCAAGTGCTATAGCGGCGTGAAATGTGGTAGGCTAATAGGTTTCAAGCGTAGCTTACCGAGTGTAATAGCTAGAGGCAAGCAGTGAGGCAACCACGATAATGCCTGGAAGGGATTAATACGGTTGCACGTACGCACGTTGTGTCACACGAGCGTCTTGCCGCTGGTGAAAAGAAGGGACGGATTTTAAGAATTGCCAGCAGCTGTATGGTCTAAAACCAAATAGGGGCATGCGTTAACTCTCACCATAAGTCAAAAAGGGATACAAATTGGATCAAATCTCCTGGAGGGATAGCGGTCTGGAGAGGCACGATGACCTGGGAGGAAGAGAGAGAGCGCACAGATAGTGAGACTACTGCGGAGTTAGACGGGTGAAGATAAGTGACAACGCCAGCCACTGAGGGGCTTACCTAAATGTACAAGTATCGGCAAGCAATCCAAATGGAAATATTCATAGAAAATGGTAGCACACTTCATATGATGTGCGTATCACCGTGTCATTTATCAATTGCTTGCAAGGTGTGCGTGTCACCAAGAATGCCATGCTGAAGAGTCATTAGGCAGTGTATAGCATGTGCAAGGCTCATTAAATCTACCCAGATTTTTTGCTTTTTGGTTGACTCGTTTTTGACCTTTTTACTGTGGGCGAGCCTCACAACCGGCGACTCACCCATGGTAAACTCATGGTAAATTGGCTGTGCATGCTCACCTAAATAATCAAGATGAATGAATCACTCAGGTCGTTTTCCAGAGTCTCTTGGAAATTTTATTGACTGTATGATGATTCATCCCACTTGATCAAATAAGCTGGGGAACCACGATATACTGCTGCCGTGACAGTGTGGCTGAGGGTCGTCATCAAAAATTGTCCAAGAGACTCTGGGAAACGACCTAAGTGATTCTTTCATCCTGATTATTTACGTACTGGTTCGGGAAGCTGATTGAATCTCTGCTTCTGTCTCCCTCTTCCTGTTTTTTGGTGTGCATGTTTACTACCAGTGTCCACCTCTGAAGATAAGGCCGATGTGACACAGCAAGGTTAAGGGGCACCTGGCTGGTAACATGTGAACACATATGCACACGTGTGTGCACAAGTGTGAGGGCTGCGCGTGAGAGATTCTTGTTGGGAGTAGCCTGGTACCTGCGCACAGGCAGCATGGCATAGAGGGGACTCTGCAGAAGTGGATATTGACCTGTGGTAGGTCTCCTAATGTTAGTGTGCACTCATAGGGAAAGTCAGTGTGGTTTACTGTCTTGTCTGCAGTGACTCCATTATGCACCTACGGGGAAAGCTGGCTTAGAGTGCAGCTTCACTCCCTTTGGCCTACAGAGCATTACTCTCAACACAGCCAGGATCCAGTTTCTGCCATGACTGCCCGTCACTTACCTGGGGGTGGTCGGATTATTTTTCTTTCAGACACTCATTACTCTAAACACGGCCGGGATCCAGTTTCCTCCTTCACTGCCCGTCTCCTGCCTGGGGGTGGGTGGATCCTGTAACATGGATAGGATCCACCCCCTCTGCCTGGCATAACGTGTGGAGGAGAGTGGATCTCAAGCTGGACAATGAAGAGTTTGCGCCACCCTCAGTCCTCCATACCCGGAGGCGGGCAGTTTCTTGAGTGAGAATAAAGACTTCCCAGACCTCCAAACCATCTTCCAGGAATATGAATGTGCATCAGTTTCTTCGCAGCTGGTGTCATCTCACAGGACACCAAAGCTGCAATGAGAATCCAGTTACTACTAGGGCTGGGCATGAAATTTGCTCTGCTTGCGGAGTTTGCACAGTTTTTCCCACTCCGCACTCCACGTAATGTGCAGAGTTCTGAAAAACTCTGCTCCGCAATGTTAAGTTGGCAAGCACAAGAGAGGAAAATCTTACTCCTGGCGAGATTTCTCAACAAGGGCGGTCGCAATGGCTTCTACTGCTCGCATTGAGACTCCTTCCATTCACCTTGAGGAAGCTGCCGCTCTGGAAGAACATTTACTCGAGTGGCAGAAAGAAGCAGCGCCCTCTTGTGTTGCACATGCTGGTTCGTGATGATTTTCCAGTGTGAGATAAACACCCGGCACTACAAATCAGCATGAACGGCGCGACCTAACGCACTTCCCCGCTTGCAGAACTCTGTGTGGCACGGCAAAGTTTTTTGGTCACTTATGCAGAACTCTGTGAACTCAGCCAAGGCCTATTTATACCCTATTGCGCCTTTGAAGTTGGGGTACGGTTCATAGGGTATTCCTTTGAACCACAAATGTGTCCCTAAATTTTCCGTCCTGTCTGCCATGAGGGAGTGGATTACAGATCTCTATCTTTATGGCTGCCGTGATCTGCCGTGATCTGGCCCCAGAGGCCAGATGACACAATCCCTGGGCCCCCCCCCCCCCATATATTCCGCTATGGCCCTGAAACTTTTTAATTTTTTTATTTTACAGAGTTTTATATAGCGCGAACGTGACCCAAATTGGGTATCAGTGCGCTTTGCATAGCACCAGTTGCATTACATGAGGACACATTCATTTTTTGCTAGGCAATTCTTGGGGAGAAGTCAGATCTGAGTCCACCACGTACTGGTGCAAAAGCTGGTTTTGACAATTATTAAGGATCTGCTCCCTCATAATCAAATTGTACAATCCTAAATAGTCATGCACTTTGCTGCCATGTATCAAACCTTCCAGAGCCTTAGTAGCACAATCAACAAAGTCTACCCAGTCCTGAGTCTGTGTCTTCTGTGTGTCTCTGAACTTAATCCTGTACTGTTCAGTGGTTAAGCCAAACCCACCAATGAGAGCACTCTTCAAAACTGTGTAATTGTCAGCATCCTCTTCTCTAACAGTGAGGAGCTTATCTCTACCTTTGTCAGCAAAGGAGAGCCACAAGATAGCTGCCCACTGCTCCTGAGGGACCCTCTGTACTTTACAGGCCCTCTCTAGTGCAGTTATCCATTTGTGGATGTCATCCCCACTCTGGTAGGGCGGGACTATCTTGTTCAGGTTCCTATGATCATGAGAATACTCTCTAGTTCTAGGGACACTGTTGCTGCCACCATGGGACTCTAGTCCCAATCTTCTGGTTGCTCTCTGGAGCTCTAAGGATTCTCTGTCTATGGCCAATTGCTCTCTCTTGAGCCTGAGCTTGATTCTCTCAATCTCTAAAAATTGGCAATGTTTGTCATAAGAGGATTCCCTCTTATTAGACACAGAGGTCCTTACAGAAGTACCTGAATGATTAGACTCCAGAGAGGGAGTTCTGGATCTTCTAGGCAAACTCTGTACTCTTCCTGGTGGAGTAAAGAGAGGTCCACTGAGGCCTTCTCCCCCACCTGAAGGAGGAGTTGGATTTTCCAGGTTAAGATCATCTTGATCCTCCTGGCCGGGGTTTGAGTCCAGATTAAAGAAGTGTTCACTTCCTGCTCTTTCCTCATCTCCTGTCCCACTCACTCTTTCTACTTCATCAGACCCTGGGGTCTTTCTGAGGTCATCCAAGAGCAACATCTCTATTAGACGTTGGGTGCTTGCACTTCTCCCTGTCCTCAGCTTCCTAGATGTACACATATTTCTCAACTCCTGGAATGAGAGATGGTCATACCTAGTTGGCAGAGAGCCACTGTCTTCTCCTCTAGAAGACATACTAGTGTTATGTGGTGTAGGCACCTACCTAACCTAGTGGAGACTAAACTCTCTTGAGTTGGAGAAAGGGTGTGCTAGACCCTTGACTTACCCAACTCCAAGTTCAGTAGAACTTACTTTATTCTAATCTTGATGTATTATATGTACCTAATACTTTTAGTGGTTTTCAGTTAATCACTCAATGAGATTTATCTGGTAAAACAATTGCAAGCTTGAATCCCAACCGCTGCACACCAATGTGAGAAGTTGGCCTGGTATATGCTGTCCACTAATTAAAGTGGGCACCTTGCACCAGTCCAAACGTCTCTTATTGATGATTAGGTCAAAGATAACCTTTATAGAAAGCTATCCTAGTGGTAGCTATGGAGAGCAGCCTTCAGGCTTAAGTCTTGAAGGAATGTAAAGCAGCTTGTTTTACCAGAACAGAACCTCCTAAGTGACCAAATGAAAGGAGAACCACACAAGTGTTATATAAAAAATATGTATTTATTAATAAACACTCTCTACTAATCTCTATGTGAGATTAGAACATAAGGCACACAGTACTTAATCAATAGAACGACAGTAAATAGCACAATACACAGCGGGCTCCAGGGGGAGACCGAACCATGTACTAAGAAAGTGGTATAACAACCACGACTTCAATAGACACAGTGCCTAGAGCACGTAGAATCGCTGGGACCCCAAGGAACCACCCAAAGGAGTGACACAGGGAGCCCACGGAGGACGGGTGCAGTGTGGGAACACAGACGCGAGCTCCGTACAACTCTATAGGAAAGTCACGGTTGGAAAATTACAAGTTAAGGACACTTCGGAGAGGACTTCAAGCAAACCCTTTGGAACATAGAAGGTTCAAAGGCCAGCACCCTTGTGAGTACTGAGGTACACATGTTACCTATCCCAGAGGAGCCGGGTGCATAGGGGTCAAGTGGTGTCGGAAACCCTCGTTGTTTTCAATGGCGTGATGCGAAGAAGTACTGCTGCCGGGAAGATGAAAAGTGTCCAGTGGAATCCAAGCCTGGATCCGAGGTGAGAAGAACCTGAAAGCATAGGGGACAGAGTCTGGGTCACTTCAGGGTGACCAGGGACTCGATAGACCAATGCCCACCGATGTCGGGTGCGTCAGGTGTGAGGATAGGATGCTTGACTCTGCAGCCACGGGGACCAGGAGACGTCGATGATGACCAAAGTCCAGAGGTGAGCTGTCCTACAAAGGATGTCGAGTGCTGAGGGGTCAGTGTCCGGATTGAACACCAACAAGCCTTGGCAAAGGCAACCCATGCGGACAGAGGAAACAAGTTACAGTATGGACCAGCAAGGTCCAGGAGACTCTCCAAGCTATGGGGAGTTAGGACACATCTGGAGAAACCAGGGAAGCACAAGGAAAATCAAAGTGACCCTCGCCAGGACCCACATGCTAACGGGCCAGGGATCGCGAAGGGACCTCGAGCTGAATCACAAAGCACCAGCCCACAGAGCACTCGTGGAGTGGAGGCCGGAGATCTTTAGTGGAAATGCTGCTCGGGGTCGGGACTACACGAAGTCCAAAGCACAGCCTCAGGGATCGCCAAAAGCATTAGCTGCTGCAAACATACATGGTGCACAGGGGTTCGGGTTGCACGGTCCCCACGAGGGATACTGTTCTCAGGATTGCTAAAAGAGTAGATTAACCTCAGGGACACTCGGGAACCCACCTCCTGTGTTGCAGAAATCTTCGGAGTCCTCAGGAGCTTGGGAGATGCAAACCGGTCAGATGCGTTTAGGTGCGTGCTGCTGCAGGGGAGTAACTCCTTTACTCCAAGGGAGATTCTTCTGTCATCCAGAGAAGTGTAGACCATCGAAGTACTTGGTTTCTGTAGCAGAGTTTAGTCCAGGTAAAATCTAAAGTCCTGTAGTCAGGTTTCCTACTTTATACCCAAGGAAGGGGTTGGACTAACTCTGGGGACCCACCTAGGAGAGGGTCAGGACAGAGGGGTGGCTACACCCATGTCCTTTGTCCAGTTTCGCGCCCGAGCAGGGGAAAATGGCTCCTGCAACCGGTTTGAGCTGGACTATGCACGGGGACACCAAATGTGCCCCCAGTGCAGACTTTCTGGCACTCTAAGAGTGCACCCACCCAGCCCCAATACACTAAAGCCTGTCTGGGAGGTGGTCACACCTCCCTGTGACAGGGAACCTATTGTTAGGCCTTCCTCTGCTCGAGCTTCGCTCAGCAGCAGGAGGGCAGACTCGTGTCTGTGGCTGACAGCATCCATTTTGTGCTGCCCAGGTCGAGAAAGCTGGTACCGGGTAGACCGGTGACCCATAGTAGTGGTTCTACAAGGGAGGAATCATACCTCCCACACCAGTTACTGGTGTGGAGGCATGATTCCAAGGTGTTTGACACCAAACACGACATGTTTCTAAGCAGCCGTTTTAAAGTTAGCATTTACCGCGAGGTTATAATGCACTTAAGTATATCTGGTTGGCTGCATCACAGACAACCCGGGAGAATAGATTTCGAAGGCTGAAGAGGGGCTCTGCTCATGCAGGGGCACCCTCTCACACAAAACCCAGCACCCTGCCTTCAGGATTGATAAGGCGTGCCATAAGGGTGACTGATAGGTTTATATGTGTAGTGATTTAGAATAGATATAGGTAACCTATATCTAAGTAAGGGGTGCATGCACCTCCTTACACAGGTTGCAGTAGCAGACCTGTGGTGTCATTTTGAATGGCCTCTCAGGGGTGGCACAATACATGCTTCAGCCCCTGGGAGGCCTCTGGGGTACCTATGCCCTGGGCACATGGTGTACCATATACTAGGGACTGATAAGGGTACCCCAGAATCCAATCTGGAGAGTACTTAAAGTACATGAACAACCAATTTAGGGAGAAAACAGATAGACTGGGGTCCTGGATAGCAGGATCCCAGTCAGACTAGTCAAAAACCAGCAAAACACCAGGAAAAAAGTGGGGGTAACCATGCAGTCAGATTCCATCTTCCTACACTCAGGCTGTGCCCAAGACAGCTGTGCATCATTGTACTGTGCTCAGACTCTATCCAAAGCAGCAGTGGACCTACTGTGTGCTCACGCTGTGCCCAAGACAGCTGTGTTTCATTGTACTGTGCTCAGACTCTACCCAAAGCAGCTGTGGACCTACTGTGTGCTCCCGCTGTTCCAAAGACAGCTGTGCATCATTGTACTGTGCTCAGACTCTACCCAAAGCAGCTGTGGACCTACTGTGTGCTCCCGCTGTGCCCAAGACAGCTGTGTATCATTGTACTGTGCTTAGACCCAACCCAAAGCAGCTGTGGACCTACTGTGTGCTCAAGCTGTACCCGAGACAGCTGTGCATCATTGTACTGTGCTCAGACCCTAGGCCCAAATCTCTGTACTGGGGTGAATGTATGACATTGTTCTGCATTCTGTCCATCAATTGTTCTTTTTGCATTTGTCACCCGAGTGGGACGGGTATGCCCAGACGTGGGTCCCGTGCTCTCTATGCCACTGGAGTCGAGCTATCCTGGCTGATGAGGGCTGAAAGCCCGAAACCGGTCCTAGGATGCTTGTTTCCAGTCCAGGGAGGACCTGGCCTGGCAGTTCGGGCTGGACTGTTCCCATTGGGCGCAGGGTCAAGACTGATTTGCATATGGCGGGGTCCAATCTGGAATGGCATGGTGAGCAAAAAACGATGGATTTAGGCCCAGATCTCTGTACTGAGGTGAATGTATGACATTGTTCTGCATTCTGTCCATCAATTGTTCTTTTTGCATTTGTCACCCCGAGTGGGACGGGTATGCTCAGACGTGGGTCCTGTGCTCTCCATGCCACTGGAGTCAAGCTATCCTGGCTGATGAGGGCTGAAAGCCCGAAACCGGTCCTAGGATGCTTGTTTCCAGTACAGGGAGGACCTGGCCTGGCAGTTCGGGCTGGACTGTTCCCATTGGGCGCAGGGTCAAGACTGATTTGCATATGGCTGGGTCCAAACTGGAATGGCATGGTGAGCAAAAAAACGATGGATTTAGGCCCAGATCTCTGTGCTGGGGTGAATGTATGACATTGTTCTGCATTCTGTCCATCAATTGTTCTTTTTGCATTTATCACCACGAGTGGGACGGGTATGCCCAGACGTGGGTCCCGTGCTCTCCATGCCACTGGAGTCAAGCTATCCTGGCTGATGAGGGCTGAAAGCCCGAAACCGGTCCTACGATGCTTGTTTCCAGTCCAGGGAGGACCTGGCTTGGCAGTTCGGGCTGGACTGTTCCCATTGGGCGCAGGGTCAAGACTGATTTGCATATGGCTGGGTCCAAACTGGAATGGCATGGTGAGCAAAAAAACGATGGATTTAGGCCCAGATCTCTGTACTGGGGTGAATGTATGACATTGTTCTGCATTCTGTCCATCAATTGTTCTTTTTGCATTTGTCACCCCGAGTGGGACGGGTATGCCCAGACGTGGGTCCTGTGCTCTCCATGCCACTGGAGTCAAGCTATCCTGGCTAATGAGGGCTGAAAGCCCGAAACCGGTCCTAGGATGGTTGTTTCCAGTCCAGGGAGGACCTGGCCTGGCAGTTCGGGCTGGACTGTTCCCATTGGGTGCAGGGTCAAGACTGATTTGCATATGGCTGGGTCCAAACTGGAATGGCATGGTGAGCAAAAAAATGATTGATTTAGGCTCAGATCTGTGTACTGGGGTGACTGTATGACATTGTTCTGCGTTCTGTCCATCAATTGTTCTTTTTGCATTTGTCACCCCGAGTGGGACGGATATGCCCAGACGTGGGTCCTGTGCTCTCCATGCCACTGGAGTCAAGCTATCCTGGCTGATGTGGGCTGAAAGCCCGAAACCGGTCCTAGGATGCTTGTTTCCAGTCCAGGGAGGACCTGGCCTGGCAGTTCGGGCTGGACTGTTCCCATTGGGTGCAGGGTCAAGACTGATTTGCATATGGCTGGGTCCAAACTGGAATGGCATGGTGAGCAAATAAACGAAGGATTTAGGCCCAGATCTCTGTACTGGGGTGAATGTATGACATTGTTCTGCATTCCGTCCATCAATTGTTCTTTTTGCATTTGTCACCCTGAGTGTGACGGGTATGCCCAGATGTGGGTCCCGTGCTCTCCATGCCACTGGAGTCAAGCTATCCTGGCTGATGAGGGCTGAAAGCCCGAAACCGGCCCTAGGATGCTTGTTTCCAGTCCAGGGAGGACCTGGCCTGGCAGTTCGGGCTGGACTGTTCCCATTGGGCGCAGGGTCAAGACTGATTTGCATATGGCTGGGTCCAAACTGGAATGGCATGGTGAGCAAAAAAACGATGGATTTAGGCCCAGGTCTCTGTACTGGGGTGAATGTATGACATTGTTCTGCATTCTGTCCATCAATTGTTCTTTTTGCATTTGTCACCCCGAGTGGGACGGGTATGCCCAGACGTGGGTCCCGTGCTCTCCATGCCACTGGAGTCAAGCTATCCTTGCTGATGAGGGCTGAAAGCCCGAAACCGGTCCTAGGATGCTTGTTTCCAGTCCAGGGAGGACCTGGCTTGGCAGTTCGGGCTGGACTGTTCCCATTGGGCGCAGGGTCAAGACTGATTTGCATATGGCTGGGTCCAAATTGGAATGGCATGGTGAGCAAAAAAACGATGGATTTAGGCCCAGATCTCTGCACTGGGGTGAATGTATGACATTGTTCTGCATTCTGTCCATCAATTGTTCTTTTTGCAGACACTACCCAAAGCCGCTGTGGACCTACTGTGTGCTCACGCTGTGCCCAAGACAGCTGTGTATCATTGTACTGTGCTCAGACTCTACCCAAAGCCGCTGTGGACCTACTGTGTGCTCACGCTGTGACCAAGACCGCTGTGCTTCATTGTACTGTGCTCAGACTCTACCCGAAGTGCTGTGGACCTACTGTGTGCTCCCGCTGTGCCCAAGACAGGTGTGTATCATTGTACTGTGCTCAGACTCTACCCAAAGCCGCTGTGGACCTACTGTGTGCTCACGCTGTGACCAAGACCGCTGTGCTTCATTGTACTGTGCTCAGACTCTGCCCAAAGCAGCTGTGGACCTACTGTGTGCTCCCGCTATGCCCAAGACAGCTGTGCATCATTGTACTGTGCTCAGACTCTACCCAAAGCCGCTGTGGACCTACTGTGTGCTCATGCAGTGCCCAAGACAGCTGTGTATCATTGTACTATGCTCAGACTCTACCCAAAGCAGCTGTGGACCTACTGTGTGCTCACGCTGTGCCCAAGACTGCTGTGCATCATTGTACTGTGCTCAGACCCTACCTGAAGTCGCTGTGGACCTACTGTGTGCTCCCGCTGTGCCCAAGACTGCTGCGCATCATTGTACTGTGCACAGACTCTACCTGAAGCCGCTGTGGAACTACTGTGTGCTCCCGCTGTGTCCAAGACAGCTGTGTATCATTGTACTGTGCTCAGACTCTACCTCAAGCAGCTGTGGACCTACTGTGAGCTCACGCTGTGCCCAAGACAGCTGTGTACCATTGCACTGTGCTCAGACTCTACCTGAAGCAGCTGTGGACCTACTGTGTGCTCCCGCTGTGTCCAAGACAGCTGTGTATCATTGTACTGTGCTCAGACCCTACCCAAAGCAGCTGTGGACCTACTGTGTGCTCCAGCTGTGCCCAAGACAGCTGTGCATCATTGTACTGTGCTCAGACTCTACCCAAAGCAGCTGTGGACCTACTGTGTGCTCCCGCTATGCCCAAGACAGCTGTGCATCATTGTACTGTGCTCAGACTCTACCCAAAGCCGCTGTGGACCTACTGTGTGCTCACGCTGTGCCCAAGACAGCTGTGTATCATTGTACTGTGCTCAGACTCTACCCAAAGCAGCTGTGGACCTACTGTGTGCTCACGCTGTGCCCAAGACTGCTGTGCATCATTGTACTGTGCTCAGACTCTACCTGAAGCCGCTGTGGACCTACTGTGTGCTCCCGCTGTGCCCAAGACAGCTGCGCATCATTGTACTGTGCACAGACTCTACCTGAAGCCGCTGTGGACCTACTGTGTGCTCCCGCTGTGTCCACGACAGCTGTGTATCATTGTACTGTGCTCAGACTCTACCTCAAGCAGCTGTGGACCTACTGTGAGCTCACGCTGTGCCCAAGACAGCTGTGTATCATTGCACTGTGCTCAGACTCTACCTGAAGCAGCTGTGGACCTACTGTGTGCTCCCGCTGTGTCCAAGACAGCTGTGTATCATTGTACTGTGCTCAGACCCTACCTGAAGCAGCTGTGGACCTACTGTGTGCTCCCGCTGTGCCCAAGACAGCTGTGTATCATTGCACTGTGCTCAGACTCTACCCAAAGCCGCTGTGGACCTACTGTGTGCTCCCGCTGTGCCCAAGACAGCTGTGCATCATTGTACTGTGCACAGCCTCTACCCGAAGCAGCTATGGACCTGCAGTTGTGAAGACTGTACGCAAGGCAGTTGTGCATCCTGCAGTGTGAGAAGCCAGCGCACAAGAGGGAAAGAAAGAAAGAAAGAAAGAAAGAAAGAAAGAAAGAAAGAAGGAAAGAAAGAAAGAAAGAATGCACGAAAGAATGCACGAAAGAAGGGAAGAAAGAAGGAATGCAAGAAAGAAAGAATGTATGCAAGAAAGAAAGGAAGAAAGAAAAAGAATGCACGAAAAAAGGGAAGAATGCACGAAAAAGGGAAGAAAGAAAAAATGCACGAAAGAAGGGAAGAAAGAAAGAAAGAAGGAAAAAAGAAGGCAAGTAGGAAAAAAGAAGGCAAGAAAGAAGGAAAGAAGGAAGGAAGGAAGGAAAGAACGAAGGAAGGAAAGCAAGAAAGAAAGAAAGAAGTCAAGGAAGATAGAACACAGGATAGAAAGACAGACAGCAAGAAAGAAGGAATGAAAACAAGAACGAAGAAATGAAAGCAGGAAAGAAGGAATGAAATAAGAAAAGAGAAAGGAAAAAAGACAGAAAGAGGGAAATAAGCACAAAGAAAGAAAACAAAACGAGAGCGAAAGAAAAATGCAAAGAAAAAGAAAGAAATTTAACAGGAGAAAGAAAGAAAAGAAAGAGGGAAGGATGGAAGGAAGGAAGGAAGGAAGGAAAGAAGGGAAGAGGGAAAGAAGAATGAATGAATGAATGCAAGCAAGAAGGAATGGAAGCAACAAAGAAAGAATGAAATTAGGAACAAAAGCAAGAAAGAAGGAATGAAAGCAAGAAAGAAGGAAAGAGGGAAGGAAAGAAGGCAAGAAAGAGAGAGCAACAATGATGGAAAGAAGGAATTAAGGCAAAAAGAAAGCAAAGAAGATGGAAAGTAAGAAAGAAACAAACAAACAAAAGACCAAAGGAATGATAGACACAATGAAAGCAAGAAAGAAGGAATGAAGTAAAGAAAGCATGAAAGAAAAGAGGAAAGTGTGAGAAGTTGGCCTGGTATATGCTGGCCACTAATTAAAGTGGGCACCTTTCACCAGTCCAAACGACCCTTATGATGTATGAGGTCAAAGATAACCTTTAGAAATCTATCCTAGTGGTAGCTGTGGAGAGCAGCCTTCAGGCTTAATCTTGAAGGAATGTAAAGCAGCTTGTTTTACCAGAATCTCACTTTTGAATGACCAAATGAAACGAGAACCACAGTGTTATGTAAAAATATGTATTTATTACTAAAACACTCTACTAATCTCGACACGAGATTAGAACATAAAGCACACAATACTTAATCAATAGAACGTACGTAAGTAGCAAAATATACAACGGTCTCCAGGGGGAGACCGAACCATTAACTAAAAAAATGGTATAACAACAACGACTTCAATAGACACAGTGCCTAGAGCACGTAGAATCGCTGGGACCCGAAGGAACCATCCATGGCAGTGACACAGGGCGCCCATGGAGGATAGGTGCAGTGAGGAAACACGACCGCGTGCTCCGTGCAACTCTATGGGGAAAGTCGCGGTTGGAAAATTACAGTTTAAGGACACTTCTACGAGGACTTCAAGCAAACCCTTTGGAACATAAGAGGTTTTAAGGCCAGCACCCTTGTGAGTACCGAGGTACCCGAGTTACCTATCCCAGAGGAGCCGGGTGCATAGGGGTCAAGTGGTGTCGGAAACTCCATCGTTTTCAATGGAGGGATGTGAAGAAGTACTGCTGCCAGAAAGGCGAAGAGTGTCCGGTGGAATCCAAGCCTGGATTCGAGGTGAGAAGAACCTGAAAGCAGAGGGGACAAAGTCTGGGTCACTTCAGGTGACCAGGGGCTCGGTAGTCGAATGCCCACCGATGTTGGGTGCTTCAGGTGAAGAGAAAGGATGTTTGTCTCTGCAGCCACGGGGACCAGGAGACGCCGACGATGACCAGGGTCCGGAGGAGAGCTGTCCCTCAAAGGATGTCGAGAGCTGAGGGGTCAGTGTCTGGCTGGAGCACCAACAAGCCTTGGCAACGGCAACCCATGCAGGCAGAGGAAACAGGTTACAGTGTGGACCAGCAAGGTCCAGGGGACTCTCCAAGCAATGGAGAGTCAGGGCACATCTGGAGCAACCAGGGAAGCCCAAGAACAAATGAGGTGACCCTTGCCAGGACCCACAGGCCAAGGGACCAGGGATCGAGAGGTGACCTCGAGCGAATTCACAAAGGACCAGCCCACAAAGCACTCGTGGAGTGGAGGCCGGATATCTTTGGTGCAAATGTTGCTCGGAGTCGGGACTACACGTAGTCCAATGCACAAGCTCAGGGATTGCCAACAAGCATATGCACTTGCAAATAGATGGGGTGCACAGGGGTACAGGTGGCACGGCCCCCACGAGGGATACTGCTCTCAGAATCGCTGAGAGGTCAGATCTACCTCGTGGACATTTGGGAACCCACCTCCTGTGTTGCAGAAATCTTTGGAGTCCTCAGGCGCTCTGGAGATGCAAGCCGGTCTGATGCGCTTAGGTGCCTGCTGCTGCAGGGGAGTAACTCCTTTACTCCAAGGGAGATTCTTCTGTCGTCCAGCGAAGTGTAGACCATCGAAGTACTTGGCTTCTTTGCAGAGTCTTGTCCAGGTATAATCTAAAGTCCTGGAATCAGGTATCCCACTTTATACCCATGGGAAGGGGTTGGACGGACTCTGGGGACCCTCCTAGGGGAGGGGCAGGACAGAGGGGTGGCTACACCTATGTCCTTTGTCCAGTTTCACGCCAGAGCAGGAGCCAACAGCTACCAGAACTGGTTCTAGCTGGACTGTGCACAGGGACACCAAATGTGCCCCCAGTGCAGACTTTCTGGCACTCTGAGAGTGTACCCACCCAGCCCCAATACACTAAACCCTGTCTGGGAGGTGGTAACACCTCCCTGTGACAGGAAACCTATTGTCAGACCTTCCTCTGCTCGAGCTTGGCTCAGCAGCAGGAGGGCAGACTCGTGTCTGTGGCTGGCAGCATCCATTTTGTGCTGCCCAGGTCGAGAAAACCGGTACCGGGTAGACCAGTGACCCACAGTAGTGGTTCTACAAGGGTGGATTCATACCTCCCACACCAGTTACTGGGGTGGAGGTATGATTCCAAGGTGCACCAAACACAACATGTTTCTAAGCAGCCGTTTTAAAGTTAGCATTTACCGCAAGGTTATAATGCACTTAGACATATATGTCTGGCTGCATCACTGACAACTTCAGAGAATGGTCTCCGAAGGCTGCAGAGGGGCCCTACTCATGTAGGGGCACCCTCTCACGTAAAACCCAGCACCCTGCCTTCAGGATTGATAAGGCCTGCCATAGGGGTGACTGATAGGTTTGTAAGTGTAGTGATTTAGATAGATATAGTGAACCTATATCTAAGTAAGTGGTGCAAGCACCAGCTTACACAGGCTGCTGTAGCAGGCCTGTTGTGTCATTGTGAATGGCCTCTCATGGGTGGCATAATACATGCTTCAGCCCATGGGAGGCCTCTGGGGTACCTATGCCCAGGGTACATGGTGTACCATATACTAGGGACTTATAAGGGTACCCCAGAATCCAATCTGGAGTGTACCTAAAGTACATATATTGCAATTTACAGGAGAAAGCAGATAGACTGGGGTCCTGATTAGCAGGATCCCAGTCAGACTAGTCAAAGACCAGCAAAACACCAGGAAAAAAGTGGGGGTAACCATGTGGTCAGAGCCTACCTTCCTACAGAAAGAAGGAATGAAAGAAAATGGACAGCAAGAAAGAAGGAATGATAGAAAAATGAAAGAAATAAAGAAGGAAAAAAGGGATAAGGAAAGAATCACTTAATGCTAATTTCTTAGAGCAAAATGCATCCTCACACCTGTTTTCGACGCTAGGGTACATTTGCACTAGAAAATAGCACTAAATGCTAGTTTACAAGTAATTACACTGGAGAGAATTATGCAGTTACACCCACCCCTATAAAAGAACCATTGGTGAAATTGAGTTCAGAAGAAACCTGTTGTGAAGAATTGTTAGTTTATGAATTCACATGTATAATATTGAAGCTTTTGATTGTTATTCTGTGAAATTCTTTTGGAGTGTCCTGTGCTTATCTGAGAAAGTCAGATTAAAAAAGGTCTTTCCCAAAAGCAATTTACAACAGCATTGGCAGAAGACAGGAACTGCTAAAGCGTGACGTGTGCCCTGCGCTCAGATATGGTATAAAGCGTCCTGATGACACATCAGACTCTACCACACAAAGGGGACATCAAAGTAATAAATGAAAAACAAAAACATTGGCCCTTCCCAGAAGGGAACCTGCTTGTGTGTGGATGTGCTCCTTGTGAAACAGCAAAATGCAGACCAACCAACTAAGAAAGCTGACTGAAAGCCCCTTTAAACAAGCGTAGTGTACATATATATATATTTCAAATCAAAAGGTCTTGGCTAATGCCAGACCTAAAAGCGAGGTTTTAGTTGCTTTCTAAAGAGGAGGCAGTCCCCTACACATCATGGTAGTAAGCAAGGCTACTCCATTAAGCAGAGGCCAGGAGAGAGAAAAGCCTCCCCAAGGGCCTGCTTATTGAAAGAGGAGCGCGGAGGCCCTGAATGGATGGTTGAAGGGGTGGATAAGCCCATAAGTCTGTCTTTTTATTTGCTTGCACGTTTTTAGGTCGAGCGTAAGCATACGGCCTCTTGTATACTTTATTAGGTCGAGCGTAAGCGTATGGCCTCTTGTATACTTTATTAGGTCGAGCGTAAGCGTACGGCCTCTTGTATACTTTATTAGGTCGAGCTTAAGCGTACGGCCTCTTGTATACTTTATTAGGTCGAGCGTAAGCGTACGGCCTCTTGTATACTATAGTATGCTTCTCTTGTGAGCTAAAAGCCCCACCTTGCTTTTGATTTGTTTGTTGCTGTGTCCTTTAAAATCCTTGCTTGCTAATGGTCAGTCCTGCCTCTTTGTCCCTCCTTTTCTCTTTCGCTCCTCCCAGCAGCAGAGACTAACTACGGTATCATTACACTTAGTTGTGTTTATCTGTTCACTGGGGATTTTTTTTTCTTGGTTTCCTGCTCGTGTTTGGGGAAGGTTCCCTTTTCTTTGCGGAGCACTCTTGCTCTGGGCTTAGCTTCGCTGCAATGCTGTTTCTGTAAACAGGGCTGAAAATCATGCTATATCTGTCACATTTACAACGCCCTTGCCCACTTGTGTTTTTATTTGTATTTCTCCATCAGGCCCACTGCTGTGCTTGGTCCCTCTCCGTGCTGCCGGGCCCTGCCTCCCATACCTTCCTGGCGGTGCTGAAAGTCCCCACGCCCTCTGGCTAGTTTTTTGTTTCTTGTTTAAAGTGCAATTTATACATTTTTCCTTGAAGTGAAAACTCCACGGAACCCCAAAGCCCCTGAAAACATCTGCCGCATGAGAGCTGGGCCTGTTGCCTTTCGCCCCCCCCCCCCTGTAGAAAACTGGATGAGGGTTCCTTGAGTAATCGGAGCCCTTCATGTAAAGAATGCCAGGAATGAGGCTTTTTCCTCCTGAGCACCCCTCTCCCCTCCCTGCATGAGGTGGCTGTGCCGCCTGGCCTGACAGTGGAGGTGAACTCCCTCTTTACTGGGGGAACACTCAGTCCTTGTGTCCAGATAGTGACGTTCTTGTTGGACATTTTAACGTAAAGGTACCGACACTATTAATATTTTCTCTTCAGGTGCATAGAAATATGTTTTAACATGTCTTCTTGCATGCGCTAGATAGAGCCTACAGATGCTTTTTGTTAATTAAATCTGCTGTGTATTTAGCCTGCACTTAAAATAATTAGATATGACGTAAGCTGGGTGTATTGGGTTCATTGCAGTTCTGAAGCGCTAGCCAGGAACTTGCTTAAACAATTGAACCAAAATCTAAATTCCCCAGACAGTTTTTAGAAAACGTAAGACTGCAGAGATTTCTATATTTTAAACAGTACGTTATTGTTTGTCAAATGCTAATTTACAGTGGAGCGTATGTATGCGAACACCATTATCCTAGTCCGTTCTCTACTCTAATGGCCATAATATGGGACACGCCCTTTGCTGGCATCTAATTTGTCAAGTAACACGTGACAAGCACCAGTCGAGCCTCCTTTGTGTTTTAACATATTTATTCTTAAGATGTAAATATAGATTTAGGGTGAGGACTGTTCGAGTGTGGTTGTTTACTCTTGAAGCCTTTTCAGTATGTTCCTGTTCTAGTCATGTCTGGTAATATTTTAACGTGTGCCTAGATGGGATTCAGTTGTCAGGAACATTCCTCCCCTAGCCCACCATAGCTTCCCCAGAGCAGCGAGACTGCAAAGCCAGAAATGGATTGTATGCATTTTGCCTATCATAAAAGTATTGTCTGAAGTTGTGTACTTCGTAACTGCTTTGGAGTAATTATGTAAATGGTCATTCTGTTGACAACTACTTGCTGCCCTCCAACGAACCAAAGAATCCGTCCATCTAAAGCTGGAATCTTTGGCCCTTATGTACAAAGTTTAAAGTTACGAAATCATAAAGTGTGACAATAACGATTCACAATTTGTGATTCCTGGATTTCTTAGAAGTGGTCGCAATTTGCGTACCGACTTCTAACGAATCCATTTATATTTTGAGAACCGACCTATGTGATAGATTTGCAAAGCATATTTACTGTCGCAAACGGCCCAATTCACAGTATCGGGCCATTTGCAACAGCAAAAATGCTTTTGCAATGTACAAACACCAACCTGCAGTTTGGGTTTGCAAACAAAAACAGAATCGCTATTTGGAAGGGGGCGTGTTTGTGTTTTCTTACCTTTCTTAAATCCCATAGAAGTTTGAACTCGAGCTTGCACTCGCAGAATCAAAATTGTACAGTCTTCTATTTTTAAATGGCTTTTCAATACATCACATGAACACTGTTGTTGTTGGTTTTGCTCTAATAAAGAGTTTTGACTTTGCATAGAAAGACTGGAGCTTTCCTAGGGCCAGATGTACGACCCTTACAATTTGCGAGTCGCAAATTGTGTCGTATTGCGACTTGCAATTTGCGACTCGCAAATTGTAATTTACAACAGTGTCTCAGACACTGTTTGCTATTCCTAATGGGGTCGCAAATTGCATGCCTCATTAATATTCATTAGGCAGGTGCAATTTGTGACCCCATTAGAATGGCTAGAACTCCCAGGGATGGTGGCCTGCTGGGGTCAGCAGACCACCATGTCTGGGACTAATTTTTAAATAAAGCAGTTTTTTAGGTTGAGCTCTGCGACACTGCTGTAGTAGAGTATGGGAGAGAAGCTGCGCCCACTCTCCTCCCATATTTTTCATTGGCTTGTGTCATTGTCTTTCGTAAATGCTGCCTTCGGATTCGTTAAGAGGCTTGTTAGTCCCTCCTTAGTACGGCCTTGTCTTCATTTGTACCCTCCCATGGTGACTGGTCCTTTTATTTCAGTTGTTACACGGGACCTGTTATTTAGTCTGTGAGCACTATTTACTTTATTGAGTTTTTCATTGGCTTGTGTCATTGTCTTTCGTAAATGCTGCCTTCGGATTCGTTAAGAGGCTTGTTAGTCCCTCCTTAGTACGGCCTTGGCTTCATTTGTACCCTCCCATGGACTGGCCCTTTTACTTCAGTTGTTACACGGAACCTGTTATTTAGTCTGTAAGCACTATTTACTTTATTGAGTTTCTCTTACTTCAGGCCAGACATGCGCTGCTTCAGCTGAAACCGCTTATGTTTTTTTAAGCAGCACGCCTGCCCCCGTTACACAGCACCCGCTTTCAATCACTTTAACCCAGCATTATCTTGTGTCTGTTTGATCCCCCCAAGTAAAATGGATTTAGAAATGATTAGCGAATTAAGTCATGTGAATTCCAGGTAGCACATAATCGTGTGCTAATGGGCTGAAGCTGACAACAGCACATCTGTGTTACATGTCATCTGTACTAAAGCCACCTGACGGGTTGTTTTCAAAAGCCTGCTTTATTAACAGCAACACCACCACCCCCACCAATACCCCCACCACCAATACCACCAATACCAACACCACCAATACCACCACCATCAATACCACCACCGCCACCAATACCAACACCACCACCAATACCACCATCAATACCACCACCACCGCCACCAATACCACCACCAATACCACTACCACCACCACCAATACCACCACCACCACCAATACCACTACCACCAATACCACTACCACCAATACCACCACCACCACCATAAATACCAGCACCACCAATACCTCCACTACCACCACCACCACCACCACCACCAATACCACCACCACCAATACCACTACCACCAATACCACTACCACCAATACCACCACCACCACCATCAATACCAGCACCACCAATACCACCATCAATACCACCACCACCAGTACCACCACCACCAATACCAACACCACCAATACCCCCACCAATACCACCACCACCACCAATACCACCACCAATACCAACACCATCGACAATACCAATAACACCACCAATACCACCAACATTACCAATACCACCACCACCAATACCACCACCACCACTAATACCACCACCAATACCACCACCACCAATACCAATAGCACCACCACCAATACCACCACCAATACCACTACCACCACCAATACCACTACCACCAATACCACCACCAATACCACCACCAATACCACCACCACCAATACCACCACCAATACAACCACTAATACCACCAATACCACCACCACCACCAATACCACCACCAATACCACCAAAACCACCACCACCAATATCACCAATACCACCAATACCACCACCAATATCACCACCACCACCAATACCACCACCAATACCACCACCACCAATACCACAACCAACACGGCTAGACTTTTTACCCCTACATCAGAATGGACTAATCAGCTAGCATCCTTTTTCCATGAGAAGATTATTAATATTCAAACCTCCTTTGCTGTGTCTCTTTCAGAGGAAGATAAAAATACGATACTGCCTTTTTCCAATGGTTTAGGAAATGGTTCTTCCCTTACACAGTTTCCCCCCCTTCTTCCAGCGACATCCCTGGAGATTATGAAGGGCCTTAAGTCAGGGTCTCCTGTTGATTCATGCCCCGCGAAAATTTTGGCTTCCGTGGCTGAGATTATTAATACGAAGGCTAACACAGTACTTAACTCATCATTAAGTAATGGGCAGGTTCCACGGATATGGAAATGCGCTTAAATACTCCGACTGCTGATAAAGACCTCTGCTGATCCTCTAATTCTAACCAACTACAGACCAATTTCTCTCCTTCCGTTTTTCGCAAAGACCTTAGAGAAATATGTAAACTCAGTGATTACCGAGTACGCGGAATCTAATAATCTTTTTCATCCGAGCCAGTCCGGGTTCCGCTCCAACTTCAGTACAGAAACTGCTTTACTTGAAATCTCTGAGGCTATAAAAGGAAAACTTGATAAAGGAGGTAAAGCAGTACTGATCCTCCTGGATTTATCTGCAGCGTTTGACACCGTGCCCCATGTCCGCCTCCTGCAGAGACTGCGGGAGTGCGGCCTTGGGGACACGGTGCTGAAATGGTTCTCTTCATTTTCAGAGGACAGAAACCAGGAGGTCTGGTCCCTCCCCCTTTTCTGCCACTATCCCGCCTCTGAAAGTGGGTGTTCCACAGGGCTCTATTTTGAGCCCAACTTTGTTCAATCTGTATATGGCCCCTCTCGCCCCTTTGGTCAAAGCTTGTGAGGCAACAATCATTTCTTACACTGATGATACGCAGCTGTTGTTCACGTGCGAGAAGGGTGAAGACTTTGACGGAGAGCTGATCAAAAATTGCCTGAAAAAAGTTTTTACCTGGCTCAGACTTAATGAACTTAAATGTAATCCTGAGAAATCCGAAATCATTTTTTTCGGATCACCATCCCAGGATGTATGGAAACAATGGTGGCCAGCTGATATGTCACTGCCTCAGTCTTCGGTCAGGGAAGTCAAGAACTTGGGGGTGAAATTGGATGATGCCCTTTCCATGAAAACCCAGGTCCAGTCTGTTGCAGGTTCTTGCTTCGGTCTTCTTAAAATGCTCAGAAAATTCCTGCCCATGTTATCTTTCTCTCATAGAAAGATCGTGGTTCAAGCCCTCATTGCCTCTAGGCTGGACTACGTAAATGGTCTGTACTTGGGTCTTCCGGAGTTTCTGATAAACAAGCTTCAGGTTGTCCAAAATGCGGCAGCCAGGGCAGTTCTCAGGCTTGGCCCCAGAACCCGGATTTCCCCTCACCTGATTGCTTTGCATTGGCTCCCTATTCGAATCAGAATCCTCTTCAAGGCATTAGTTATGGCTTTTAAGGCTCTTCATGGTTTGGGGGCCCATTATATCAGGAAGAGAGTACTTCGCTATGCACCAGGGAGATCTTTAAGATCCTCTCACCAGTATCTTCTAGCGGTCCCTAGATTCTCCCGTTTGTGCAGAGGGGGACGCTCTTTTCAAGTTCAGGTTGCCCGCAGCTGGAATAGTCTGCCTCAGCATCTCAGACAAGTTCCCGATCTGTTGACTTTCCGTAAACAACTTAAAACCTGGCTATTTCAGCAGAAACGTTAGCCTGGTATTAGCAGGATAATATAGGGCTCCGTCTAGCGCCGGGACACTCTTTTGAGTAGCTGAGCGCTTTACAAGTACATTATAACATAACACCACCAATACCACCGCCACCACCAATACCACCACCACCACCAATACCACCACCAATACCACCACCAATACCATCACAATACCACCACCACCAATACCATCACTACCAACACCAGCACCAATACCACCACCACTAATACCACCACCAATACCACCACCACCAATACCACCACCACCACCACCAATACCACCACCAATACCACCACCAATACCACCAACACCACCACGACCACCAATACCACCACTAATATCACCACCACCAATACCACCACCACCACCAATATCACCACCACCAATACCACCACTACCACCAATACCACCACCACCACCAATACCACCACCACCACCAATACCACCTCCACCAATACCACCTCCACCACCAAAACCACCTCCACCAATACCACCTCCACCACCAATACCACCTCCACCACCAATACCAATACCACCACCAATACCACCACCACCAATACCTATACCGCTACCACCAATACCAGTACCACCACCACCAATACCAATACCACCACCAATACCACCACCACCAATACCACCAATACCGCCACCACCACCAATACCAGCACCACCAATACCAGCACCACCAATACCAGCACCACCAATAGCACCACCACCAATACCACCAACATTACCACCAATACCACCACCACCAATACCAATACCACCACCTCAGCACCTCTCGCTCACTAGTAACAGCAGGGGCACTGTACGAGACCGGAGCTGCAGCCGAGACCATCCCTCCCTCCCTCCATGCCTGCCATAAAGCACAGCTCGCCCTGCACCAGGAGGTGAAGCCAGTGCCCTACTGCAGCTGGAGTGTTTTTATTAGGCCAAAGATAGCAATGACATTAGGCAATGCCACACTGCACACTCAAATCACATTGAGGGCAGGAAATAGCCCCCCCGCTCTTTCTCCTGAGCCGCGACAGTGTAATCACAGAGCGAAAGGTGTTGTAGCGCTTTGTTAGTGTTTATAGCTCGGATCCTATGTAACTCTCACTTCACACTTTGTGTCTGTGTAATTTACAATAGTTACACATCTTCTTCACTGCACTATTTATCACTACTTTGAAGACATCGCAGGCCGGTCTCTTCCTCTGATATTTACAATCTAACAAGTGGTCGAGAAGGCCCTTTATTGCAATGCAATAGGTCTCGCATTTGCGAGAGTTTAAGCTATTAGTAATGTAAATGACAATGCCTTTTATTTATGTTTTTAAACCCAAAACATAAATAAAGGCATTGTCATTTACAATGCCAATAGCTCAAACTCCCGTGATTGGGAGACCTATTGCATTGCAAATGCTTGTTGTATTTCTTTATTCATATACACCTTTCAGATTATTTGCGATTGTTTCTATTCTACAGTTTCTCCTTCTGGGGTATTGATGCCTCTATTTTTGTGATTTGTTTATATTTTGGCTCTCTGAAATATCGATGTATTTGTGTGTGTTTATGACGTTGTGTCAGTGCCTCTCACTCGCCTTTTGGTGCGTCTGTCTTTGTGGTGTGTCTGTTTTTGTATGTCTGAGGTGTGTAGCTGTGTTTGAGTTCCCTATTGGGAATGGTGTATTTTTAAGTTAGGTTTGCAATACAGTTTTCGTCCTGGTTAGAGTATGTTCTTGCTTGCTGGTTAATTTAATTTACTAGCTTTGCTTACTTTTTAAAGGATTCTCGGTGCTCTGTTTATTCTCTGTAACAAATCCAAAGAGCTGCTGTTTTTTACTATGAAAATAAAATAAAAACAAATCTTAAAAAAAGGTTTGCAATGCAGTTGCGTTTTCGTGAATGTTTTGATTGACATCTTCAGGAAGAGAGAATTTTGTAATGAAAATCAGTTTTAAAAATGCGCGCGCAGCTTCTGATCAGGAAAGCCCAGACACTCTTGAAAAAGCTGGACTGCGGGAATTTAAAACACTAACAGGCCTCGCAATCGCTGAACGCTGCCAGGAATGTCCACACCAGTGTCAGCACAAATAGTTGGCACACACATCATTCCTTAAGATTTCATTAATTGCGCGGATAATTTTGGCAATTAACGGCCTTGTGCCTCGAGTGAGTGACTTGCGGATGAGTGAGTGTCTTCTGTGGCCCTGACGAGCCACCGGCCCCTCCCAGTGGCCCCGGTATAAAAGGCCACCTTGGAGGAGTTGGGAGCACAGGTTTTGGAAGCTGCAGGAGCCCAGACACATCTTGACTGCGCGTGACCAGCGGAGAGTTACCAAGATCACAATGGAGCAAGGTGGCCATGTGTTCAGGAGCCTGAGGGCAGCCGTCGTCCTGCTGCTGCTGCTGGGACTCCACACTGCCGGTAGGTGGCGCCAGCGAAGGCCTCTCTCTGGTGATGCCTCTCAGCCTGCAGGTGGCACAGGACGAGGGACGGAGACACAGCACTGCTGTCTAAAGCACGGGGTGGGGTGGGAGACTGTAAGTGTGGGAGAAAGGAGGCTAGTCAACTTGTTACCTGTGGGAGATAGAGGCTAGTCAACTTGTTACCTGTGGGAGAAAGGAGGCTAGTCAACTTGTTACCTGTGGAGAAAGGAGGCTAGTCAACTTGTTACCTGTGGAAGAGAGAAGGCTAGTCATCATGGGACCTGTGGGAGAAAGGAGGCTAGTCAACATGTTACCTGTGGAGAAAGGAGGCTAGTCAATTTGTTACCTGTGAGAGGAAGGAGGCTAGTCAACTTGTTACCTGTGGGAGAAAGGAGGCTAGTCAACTAGTTACCTGTGGGAGAAAGGAGGATAGTCAACTTGTTACCTGTGGATGAGAGAAGGTGAGGCAACATGGTACCTGTGGAGAAAGGAGGCTAGTCAACTTGTTACCTGTGGAAGAGAGAAGGGTAGTCATCATGGGACCTGTGGGAGAAAGGAGGCTAGTCAACTTGTTACCTGTGGAGAAAGGAGGCTAGTCAATTTGTTACCTGTGAGAGGAAGGAGGCTAGTCAACTTGTTACCTGTGGGAGAAAGGAGGCTAGTCAACTTATTACCTGTGGATGAGAGAAGGTGAGGCAACATGTTACCTGTGGAGAAAGGAGGCTAGTCAATTTGTTACCTGTGGAAAAAGGAGGCTAGTCATCATGGGACCTGTGGGAGAAAGGAGGCTAGTCAACATGTTACCTGTGGGAGAAAGGAGGCTAGTCATCTTGTTACCTGTGGAGAAAGGAGGATAGTCATCAGGTTACCTATGGGAGAAAGGAGGCTAGTCAACATGTTACCTGTGGGAGAAAGGAGGCTAGTCAACTTCTTACCTGTGGAAGAAAGGAAGTTAGTCAACATGTTACCTGTGGAGAAAGGAGGCTAGTCAACATGGTGCCTATGGGAGAAAGTAGGCTAGTCAACATGTTACCTATGGAGAAAGGAGGCTAGTCATCAGGTTACCTATGGGAGAAAGGAGGCTAGTCAACAAGTTACCTGTGGGAGAAAGGAGGCTAGTCAACTTGTTACCTGTGGAAGAAAGGAGGTTAGTCAACATGTTATCTGTGGAGAAAGGAGGCTACTCAACATGATACCTGTGGGAGAAAGGATGTTAGTCAACATGGTACCTGTGGGAGAAAGGAGGCTAGTCAACTTGTTACCTGTGGAGAAAGGAGGCTAGTCAACATGTTACCTGTGGGAGAAAGGAGGCTAGTCATCTTGTTACCTGTGGAGAAAGGAGGCTAGTCATCAGGTTACCTATGGGAGAAAGGAGGCTAGTCAACTTGTTACCTGTGGGAGAAAGGAGGCTAGTCAACTTGTTACCTGTGGAAGAAAGGAGGTTAGTTAACATGTTACATGTGGAGAAAGGAAGCTAGTCAACATGTTACCTGTGGAGAAAGCAGGCTAGTCAACATGTTACCTGTGGAGAAAGGAGGCTAGTCAACATGTTACCTGTGGAGAAAGGAGGCTAGTCAACTTGCTACCTGTGGAGAAAGGAGGCTAGTCAACATGTTACCTGTGGGAGAAAGGAGGCTAGTCAACATGTTACCTGTGGGAGAAAAGAAGCAAGTCAAATTGTTACCTGTGGAGAAAGTAGGCTAGTCGACATGTTACCTGTGGAGAAAAGAGGCTAGTCAACTTGTTACCTGTGGAGAAAGGAGGCTAGTCAACTTGTTACCTGTGGAGAAAGGAGTCTAGTCAACTTGTTAGCTGTGGAAGAAAGGGGTTAGTCATCATGGTACCTGTGGGAGAGAGAAGGCTAGTCAACATGTTACCTGTGGGATAAAGGAGGTTAATCAACATATTACCTGTGGGAGAAAGGAGGTTACCTGACATGTTACTTCTGGGAGAAAGGAGGCTAGTCAACATGTTACATGTGGAGCAAGGAGGCTAGTCAACATGTTACCTGTGGGAGAAAGGAGGCTATTCAACATGTTACCTGTGGAGAAAAGAGGCTAGTCAACTTGTTACCTGTGGAGAAAGGAGGCTAGTCAACTTGTTAGCTTTGGAAGAAAGGGGGTTAGTCATCATGGTACCTGTGGGAGAGAGAAGGCTAGTCAACATGTTACCTGTGGGATAAAGGAGGTTAATCAACATATTACCTGTGGGAGAAAGGAGGTTACCTGACATGTTACTTCTGGGAGAAAGGAGGCTAGTCAACATGTTACATGTGGGAGCAAGGAGGTTAGACAACCTGTTACCTGTGGGAGAAAGAAGGTTAGTCAACATGTTACCTGTGGAGAAATGAGGCTAGCCGATATGTTACCTGTGGTAGAAAAGAGGTTAGACAACCTGTTACCTGTGGGACAATGAAGGTTGGTCAACTGTGGGAGAAGTGGGGTTAGTAGACAAGGTAACACAAATCACTGCTGGGGTTATAAATGCAGCAACATGCAACCTTTGGTTTAATGCATTCCCTTTTTGCGTGATTATGTATGGTTTTAAAGTCCACCTATGGAGCATTATGGCGAGACCTGGTGACCAAATATGTCCTAGATCCAGAGGCCACATCTATAATTTTGTATTCACTTCTGGAGACACTAAGTCAGAAACAAAATTCCCTTTGGGTTGTTTAAAGCATACTTTCGTGAATATTCACTACTAGCATACACTTACACAAACACCACCAACAATCGTAACAAGAGCCAAAAAGCTAATATAAAAATGTTTATTCAAATGGACCATTGGTTAAAGTTCAAACAGTTAAAAATACATTATACACAATACATCAAATATCAATGCAACATGTTATAATAATCTTCACAAAAAGGAAAATGGGAGAATATAATTCAACACACAAAATATTGTAGGATATACTGAGCGCACCAAGTACATAAATCACAAAATGTAGTAAGTTTAACACTTATTGATGTTCTATTGTTGTTTTATCAGTGCAAACCCCTTCAGCTTGGTGCTAAACACAAGTAGCAACGCGTTTCGGTGGTATATTGTAGTCCAACCACCTTCTTCAGGGTTAAAAATACGATACAATGTCTCCCAACACTTTCATCTATTCTAAAAAACAGTGTATAAAACCAGATTTAGAATAACATAGTCACATTTATTATGCACTTCTGGAGGCCACATCTAGAGTAAATAGGTTCATTAATACCTCTATGTCTCATTAATAATAGATATGTTTATAAGATGCATGTCTTTCTTCGCCATAGTCATGCGCATAGCATGCATAATCAGTCCACATTACAACAGCACAAGATACCTCCAAGTTAACCCTCTCTTCACCGTGCTCTCTATAACACCCTTGTCTCTCTTGTAAAACGTTGCTCTTAGAAATGTTACAGATGTTAGATAAATCATGAAAATAAATAAATTGTCCATTTCTGGGTGCCATATCGAGAACCTTGTACCCAGTGCTGGTTTGGTGGACTAGCTCTGAGGCAACACGTAGAATTTTTTCCAGTTCTGGAGGCCACACCTACAAAGTTATTCTCAGATCTGGAGGTCACATCTACAGAGTTATTCTCAGTTCTGGAGGTCACACCTACAGAGTTATTCTCAGTTCTGGAGGCCAACTCTACAGAGTTATTCTCCGTTCTGAAGGTCTCATCTGCAGAGTTATCCCCAGTTCTGTAGTCCACATCTACAGAGTTATTCCCAGTTCTGAAGTCCACATCTACAGAGTTATTCCCAGTTCTGAAGTCCACATCTACAGAGTTATTGTCAGTTCTGAAGGTCTGATCTACAGAGTTATTCTCAGTTCTGCAGTCTACATCTGCGGAGTTATTGTCAGTTCTGAAGGGCACATCTGTTCTATGGTATCAGGTTCTACAAGACGATCACACATTTAGAGCATCCCAGTCTGGAGCGCGGTGTTCAGCAAGAGGGTCAAAAGGCCAGATCTGGAATACAGTACTGGCTCTAGAGAGGACACTTATAGTATTGTGTCCAGGTCTAGAGAAGGATGGAGGCAGCTTGCAGACAGAAACAGAGGTCTGAGGATGGGTGGCGGTATTCTAGTACTAATATGAAAAGCTGCTGGGGTTTGAACTTGTCAAGTCAGGAAGAGGGGATGAGGTGATAGAATCATCTCAAGATCTTTGGAGTGTTAATGCTGTTGAGGAAGTGATGCAATTCCAGAAGTCCTGAGGCTCTTAAACAGAGAGGGCCTGATTTAGATCTTGTCGGATGGGTTACTCTGTCACAACGGTGATATAAATCCCAAAGGCCTTCCATTAACCATCCCTAGAAGGGAAATTCTGCATAATTATTAGGGGTGTGCGAAATGTGCGTGATTTCCTCTTGTGTAGTTATGCACAGCTTCAGAAAACTTACACGAAATTAAAACGTGTAATTTAGTGCTACATTTGAGTGTGAAATGCACACTCATGCCAATTGTGGATGCAAAGAAACATTTCACACAAACATTTGATCATAAACCACAACTGCTGCAAAAACAGCTGCTCGTGTTCTGTGTGTTTGCTTTGCTCCCACATACCTGTGATATGATCTTTACTTCAATTAAGTTGAATCTAGGTGATGTGGCGTAATGGTGTAATTCCAGGAATTTTGCATAACTAGTGGAAGGAGAATACGGTAATGTAACAAAAGGTTTACCTGTGTCTGGTTATTACTGACCTGACTGTTTCTGGGTGAACCCTTGGACCACACGCCTATCTTACTTTTGACTTCACCTGGGCCCAGCATAGATTGATGATCAATAGATGTTGAAGACCAGTGTTGGCACTCATTGCACATGGCCTGGACTGGAGGTCAAAGGTCAGACACTAAAAAAACCGATATTTAAATTACTTTCAGACAGATTCCAGAGTGAGATATCATTCAGAGGGCGTAGACGTCTGATCACAGCTATGTCCTCAGGCTGGTTCCACCCTTGATGCAACAAACCGTGGCGACCTACGCGGTGCGCAGTGTAGATATAAAAAGTAACATTGCGGTTGATTGTCATGGCATGCAGCTCTCACAAAGAGCCCAAAAACACAGTTGGTATCACTCAGCCTTTCCTCCAGAGCTGCTCTACTGAGGTGTGAGCTCTTCACAACTGCTGGTCCAAGGACAAACCAGCTTTCAACACCGGGGCTGTGACAGAGGTGAACCATAAACAGCCTTACCTTCTTTCTTCAGCCTTCCCTTCCATCACTAGCCTTTCCTTACATCTCCAGCCTTACCTTCTTCACCAGCCTTACCTTCTTCACCAGCCTTACCTTCCTTCACCAGCCTCACCGTCTTCACCAGCCTTACCTTCTTTCTTCAGACTTACCTTCCATCACCAGCCTTACCTTCCATCACTAACCTTTCCTTACATCTTCAGCCTTACCTTCCATCACTAGCCTTTCCTTCCATCTCCAGCCTTACCTTCCTTCAACAGCCTCACCGTCTTCACCAGCCTTACCTTCTTTCATCAGACTTACCTTCCATCACCAGCCTTACCTTCCATCACTAGCCTTTCCTTACATCTCCAGCCTTACCTTCCTTCACCAGCCTCACCGTCTTCACCAGCCTTACCTTCTTTCATCAGACTTACCTTCTTTCTTCAGCCTTACCTTCTTTCTTCAGCCTTACCTTCCATCACTAGCCTTTCCTTACATCTCCAGCCTTACCTTCCTTCACCAGCCTCACCGTCTTCACCAGCCTTACCTTCTTTCATCAGACTTACCTTCCATCACCAGCCTTACCTTCCATCACTAGCCTTTCCTTACATCTCCAGCCTTACCTTCCTTCACCAGCCTCACCGTCTTCACCAGCCTTACCTTCGTTCATCAGCCTTACCTTCTTTCTTCAGCCTTACCTTCCATCACTAGCCTTTCCTTACATCTCCAGCCTTACCTTCTTCACCAGCCTTACCTTCCTTTGCCAGCCTTACCTTCCTTTGCCAGCATTAGCTTCCTTTTCCAGCCTTACCTTCCTTCACCAGCCTTACCTTCCTTCACCAGCTTTACCTTCCTTAACCGACCTTACCTTCCATCACCAGCCTTACCTTCTTCACTAGCCTTACATTCCTTCACCAGCCTTACCTTCCATCACCAGCTTTTCCGTCTTTCATCAGCCTTACCTTCCATCACCAGCCTTACCTTCCTTCTCCAGCCTTACCTTCCTTCATCAGACTTACAGTCCTTAACCAGCCTTAGCTTCCATCACCAGCCTTACGTTCTTCACCAGCCTTACCTTCATTCACCAGCCTTACCTTCCAACACCATCCTTACTTTCTATCTACAGCGTTACCTTCAATCACCAGCCTTACCTTCCTTCACCAGGTTTACCGTCTCTCACCAGCCTTACCTTCCATCACCAGCCTTACCTTCCATCGCCAGCCTTACCTTCCTTCACCAGCCTAACCTTCAATCAACAGCATTACCTTCCTTCACCAGCCTTACCTTCCATCACCAACCTTACCTTCCTTCATCAGCCTTACTGTCCATCAAAACCTTTCCTTCCTTCACCAGCCTTACATTCTTTCACCAGTCTTAGCTTCCATCATCGCCTTACCTTCCTTCACCAGCATTACTTGCTTCACTAGCCTTACCTTCTTTCACCAGCCTTACCTCCTTTCACCAGTCTTACCTTCATTCACCAGCCTTACCTTCTTTCACTAGTCTTACCTTCTGTCACCAGCCTTACCTTCTTTCACCAGCCTCACTTCCTTCACTAGCCTTACCTACCTTCATTAGCCTTACCTACCTTCACAAGCCTCACCTTCCATCATCAGCCTTAACCTAGAGATGTTCATATGAAATTAATGTGTAATGTAGATTCGGTTTGTGTTCCGTAAACTTACCTTGAGTAAGATAAATTCTCAAAACTGTTTTTTCTTCAATTTTAGCAAAGCTTTTCTCTAGGGTACTTGGACTTAGATATCTTACATGTCAGGAATGTATTTGCACATTTCCATTGCATCCTCGAAGAAAACTAAAATAGGAGTATATGTGCTGCCTCCTGCATATGTCCCAGGCACTAATACATTCTAGGGTCAACATCTCATTTAGATCATGTACCACCCTGGTCCTAATGTTCACAGAACCGCTGTCCCGGCCTCGGGTGTCTGCGAGTACAGCGCCTGGAGACCAAATGCTAGATTCTAAGCTCCGTGACGGCTCCAGGACCTCTGCGGAAGGTCTCTGCTTAAGGATCACTGCTGGTCTCAAGGGGTGAAGAAGTTCTTACTCAACTATTAAAAGGTGATGTAAGAGGGATAAGAGGCTGGATCCTAGAGGACTAGTCACTCACAGGGTGCTGGGGGTGGGGCAGCAGAGATGTGGATCTGACAGCTCATTGAGACCCATAGTACCACTGGCTGCTGCCCTCCAGTGGTACAAGTGGGATCTGCAGTTACACAGGCCATCACTGCTGCAGATGGGTAGGCAGCATCAAATGCTCTGCTCCCAGAGATAGGAAGAGGGAACTGCAGCTTAGGAAGTTCTTTAAGTTTTCAAAACATTGGAAACAAGGATTTGAAATGCCAAGTGGTCGCACTTTCCCAGCTCTGTGGTCATTGCTATTGGCTTTGCCAAAGTCAGCTGATTTTAAAATGTATTAGTAAATCAAAAACTCTAAAGTTTCTTTTGGGGTGGAGGTCAAACAAATACCACATCTTAACCATTAACAGGAAAGTAACAACTAGAAGGGGTAGCTTTTCAGGTGCTTAGCATAACTAGTGATTTGCCTTTATTACAATACATTCCATTAAACCATAAAAAGTATTTACACCTATTTTTCCGAGACTTTGACTTAATGTCATAGAAAACAAAAATAAATTGCAAAGTCTTAAACTAATGCATATAAAAGACAACTCAAATATTAAAGACAGCCAGCCAGGGTTTCACGGTGAGGCGCTCATGCTGCATAGACCATCCATCAACAGTTGGTCCATGTGCACTTGATAAGTTTCCAAGAACCAGATCCTACAAGGCTAAGCATTAGGAGAACTGACACCTTAAAGGTTGAGTGTATGCAATGGTTCAATTGGTGCATTCTTTATTATTGGGGGTCACTTTATCATCTGAGAAATATTGTTTTTAATGTCACAATGTATGGTTGGAAAATGGTGACTCTCGCTTTGTTTATTTAGTGTTTTCTCGTGTTTTTATTGTCATGTATGTCTTGGTGATAAGTGGCATCTTACTCTGATTGTTAGAATCATTAAAAATGGTAAACACTGAAACTTAAAGCTATTGAAACTGTCAGTACTCTGACTGATTTGCCAAAACTGGATAGGTGGCATTCACTAGCTGCAAAGTATTATTACATCATCGCTTGGGTTGACGCACATGCGCAATGAACACGTACTGAGCCCTCTGCGCACAGGCTTCATGTTGCTGTTTGTCTTCTCTCCACAGCTGCGCAAACCACGACTACCGCGGCCACCACGACTACACGTAAGTCACCTGATGTCACATACGCCACTGATATTTTCATGCTTGTGGCTTCACCACTGGTTCTTATTTTTTAGAATCCAGTTTCTGTGAACAGAAAGGTGATGAAACACAAACTCTAAAATAGACAATTTAAGTAAGGGTGGAATGGCGTTGGCTACTTGTTATAGTACAAGTTTGAGGATGGCACGAAGAACCCCATTGGTCATATAAACTATAGTTTTCTGTTGTGGCATTCCTTGCTCAATGGTGGCTTATTTATTAAAGGGGGTGCGTCGCACTTGCAACATGCAACGTGGTGCAAGTGTGACACAAGCCCAAAATGTGATTTATGAAACCATGCACGGCCACCTTCTGTTGCCCTGAGTGGCTTCATAAATGTGTAGTAACACAACGCAGCACAAATCATTGCATTGGGTTTCTCTGCCCTGAGAAGGCGTTGCATGGGCGTTGCGTGGGCGTTCCTATGCAACCCCCAAGGTTTTGTACACGTTCCCAGATTTATCAAAAGTGGAAGACTTGGGAAGGCGCTAAAAGATACACCTTCCCAGGGAGGCGCAACGAGAAGAAATATAGTTATTTCTTCTTGTTACTTCCTCTGCATGCAGCACACCTAGAAAGAGGAGAATGCCTCTCAGGATTGCTTTTGTGCAGGAAGGTGCCTCTTAGTGACCAAAAACAATCCTTCCTGCAACAGAGGCACCCTTCCACCATGGTGCAAGGGTGCCTGCGTTGGTGTTAGGCAGCCAAAGTGGCACCAGTGCAGGGACAAAGCTAGGAATGCGCTGTGTTATTTTAAATATGACGCATTCCTGCCCTTTTCCCTGTCATGCAGCGCAGCAAGGTGACTTGCTGCGCTGCATGACTTTTTTGTAAATATCCCCCTGAATTACAGGAAATATACATGTATTTTAGGAGCCCCTGAGAATCAAGGACGCACACTCAGTATAAAAAACAAAAACAAGGAAACAGTGTTATTTTTGTAATTTTAAACAGTTTAGTCCTTGAAAACAACTTTTCCTACACTACGCGAGTTTAACACGCTTGTAAAATCTGGGCCATATTTATGACTTTTGTGGTGCAGGGCAGCGCAGTACGTCACCTTGCTGCACTTTGCTGCGTCACAGGGAAAGGGCAGGAAAGCGCCGTATTTATCAAATACCGAGCACTAATGTCCTTTTTACACGCATTCTTGCACATGGTGGAAGGGTGCCTGTGTTGTAGGCAAGATTGTTTTTGTGCAGGAAGGGGCACCTTTCTGCACAAAAACAATCCTGAGAGGTTTTCTAGGTGTGCTGTAGAATGTGGCACACATAGAGGAAGTGTGCTGGGGGATTAGTAAATAATTAAAAAAACAAGACTTACCTGGTGCTGCCAGCCGCCTCGCACTCCTCTGTTCCTGGTCCCAGCAGTCCCTGGGACAGCATCGGACTCCCTATTCAATCCCCACGCTGCTCTCAAGCATGAGAGCAGCGTGGGGATTGGCCTGAGTGGGCTAGATTAACGCTTGCTCAGGCACAGGGAGTTTGCACTGTTTTTCCAACCTGACTGTACATTACCACTGGGTTGAAGAAACCTAAGTGCGCATGTCAGTTTGGAAGGCCTGAAACGGCCGGCCAACTGACATGTGCACTTAAAAGTGGACATTTGCCACTCCTACTTCCCCCTCCCGTGGCCCGGCCTCACCCCTCCCTGCACACACTGGCTGGCTCAGAGCCAGACGCTGAAAAATAAATCAATACTAAAATCGCTTTATTTTTCAGCTGCTGGCTCTGAGCCAGTGGGGCGACGCTCCTCCCCATCGCAGAGGAGCCGCCGCTTCATTATTACTGCATTCCTCAACGCCAGAAGGTTTTGGGGTTTGCAGCATCACTGCCCCCTTAACTCCTTTCGGGTATGTGAAATAGTTGATAGGCTGAAAGAGATTTTGAGAAGAACCATCAGGGGCAACAAAGGTTCAGGAAACTGAGAGAATGTGTTTAAGGGTTTGGGAACCTCTGAACCATGGTTCTACCCACTCCTTGAAGATGGCCTGCCAGAGTGTCCCTAACAGCACCCACGTTCTCACTTGTAGTTCAGGGGTGTGAGGATGTAGTAGCAAATCTAATTTCTGAACCCACCTCCTGTTCCCCTCACCAGCAGCAACCACCACCACACCAGCCGCAACCACCACCACACCAGTCGCAACTACCACCACACCTGCTGCAACCACCACCACACCAGCCACAACCACCCCCACACCAGCCGCAACCACCACCACAGGAACCGGAAGCACCACCACAGGAACCGGAAGCACTACCAGCAGTGGAGGTAGGTTGTACTGTATTGTAATAACATTTATGTATCGCTTATTAACCCTGAGGAGGCATTGGAGCACTTTACGCAGGACAGCCTGCTGCTCCAGAACCTAAGAATGCATGAACCTCTCTAGCCTCTTTCCCATCTGCAGGTTATACTGTTCCACCAGCAGGGGGCAATGGCCAGGATCCCCCTGCCCAGTAACCACTGACAGCCTGACCATGGGTGGTGTATCCACGCATCTTACCCTAGCAGGGAGTTCTGCTGCCACCACCAATCTTCGTCTACCCCACAACCACATGAGGGGCCGATTCACAGAGGTAAACTTATACTTTTGTGCAAGTTTACAACTTTTCAGTATTCAGAAAGGTAAAATTAGACCAAAAGTCTAACTTTACTAGTAGTAACTTAACTTTGTGAATACCGAAAAGTAGTAAAGTTGGACTTTTGGTCTAAGTTTACCTTTGTGAATACTGAAAAGTAGTAAAGTTGGACTTTTGGTCTAAGTTTACCTTTGTGAATACTGAAAAGTAGTAAAGTTGGACTTTTGGTCTAAGTTTACTCTTTGTGAATACCCAAAAGTAGTAAAGTTGGACTTTTGGTCTAAGTTTACCTTTGTGAATACTGAAAAGTAGTAAAGTTGGACTTTTGGTCTAAGTTTACCTTTGTGAATACTGAAAAGTAGTAAAGTTGGACTTTTGGTCTAAGTTTACCTTTGTGAATACCGAAAAGTAGTAAAGTTGGACTTTTGGTCTAAGTTTACCTTTGTGAATACCGAAAAGTAGTAATGTTGGACTTTTGGTCTAAGTTTACCTTTGTGAATACCGAAAAGTAGTAAAGTTGGACTTTTGGTCTAAGCTTACCTTTGTGAATACCGAAAAGTAGTAAAGTTGGACTTTTGGTCTAAGTTTACCTTTGTGAATACCGAAAAGTAGTAAAGTTGGACTTTTGGTCTAAGCTTACCTTTGTGAATACCGAAAAGTAGTAAAGTTGGACTTTTGGTCTAAGTTTACCTTTGTGAATACCGAAAAGTAGTAAAGTTGGACTTTAGGTCTAAGCTTACCTTTGTGAATACCGAAAAGTAGTAAAGTTGGACTTTAGGTCTAAGTTTACCTTTGTGAATACTGAAAAGTAGTAAAGTTGGACTTTTGGTCTAAGCTAACCTTTGTGAATACCGAAAAGTAGTAAAGTTGGACTTTTGGTCTAAGCTTACCTTTGTGAATACCGAAAAGTAGTAAAGTTGGACTTTTGGTCTAAGCTTACCTTTGTGAATACCGAAAAGTAGTAAAGTTGGACTTTTGGTCTAAGTTTACCTTTGTGAATACCCAAAAGTAGTAAAGTTGGACTTTTGGTCTAAGTTTACCTTTGTGAATACCCAAAAGTAGTAAAGTTGGACTTTTGGTCTAAGTTTACCTTTGTGAATACTGAAAAGTAGTAAAGTTGGACTTTTGGTCTAAGTTTACCTTTGTGAATACTGAAAAGTAGTAAAGTTGGACTTTTGGTCTAAGTTTACCTTTGTGAATACCGAAAAGTAGTAAAGTTGGACTTTTGGTCTAAGTTTACCTTTGTGAATACCGAAAAGTAGTAATGTTGGACTTTTGGTCTAAGTTTACCTTTGTGAATACCGAAAAGTAGTAAAGTTGGACTTTTGGTCTAAGCTTACCTTTGTGAATACCGAAAAGTAGTAAAGTTGGACTTTTGGTCTAAGTTTACCTTTGTGAATACCGAAAAGTAGTAAAGTTGGACTTTTGGTCTAAGCTTACCTTTGTGAATACCGAAAAGTAGTAAAGTTGGACTTTTGGTCTAAGTTTACCTTTGTGAATACCGAAAAGTAGTAAAGTTGGACTTTAGGTCTAAGCTTACCTTTGTGAATACTGAAAAGTAGTAAAGTTGGACTTTAGGTCTAAGTTTACCTTTGTGAATACTGAAAAGTAGTAAAGTTGGACTTTTGGTCTAAGCTAACCTTTGTGAATACCGAAAAGTAGTAAAGTTGGACTTTTGGTCTAAGCTTACCTTTGTGAATACTGAAAAGTAGTAAAGTTGGACTTTTGGTCTAAGCTTACCTTTGTGAATACCGAAAAGTAGTAAAGTTGGACTTTTGGTCTAAGTTTACCTTTGTGAATACCGAAAAGTAGTAAAGTTGGACTTTTGGTCTAAGTTTACCTTTGTGAATACTGAAAAGTAGTAAAGTTGGACTTTTGGTCTAAGTTTACCTTTGTGAATACCCAAAAGTAGTAAAGTTGGACTTTTGGTCTAAGTTTACCTTTGTGAATACTGAAAAGTAGTAAAGTTGGACTTTTGGTCTAAGTTTACCTTTGTGAATACTGAAAAGTAGTAAAGTTGGACTTTTGGTCTAAGTTTACCTTTGTGAATACCGAAAAGTAGTAAAGTTGGACTTTTGGTCTAAGTTTACCTTTGTGAATACCGAAAAGTAGTAATGTTGGACTTTTGGTCTAAGTTTACCTTTGTGAATACCGAAAAGTAGTAAAGTTGGACTTTTGGTCTAAGCTTACCTTTGTGAATACCGAAAAGTAGTAAAGTTGGACTTTTGGTCTAAGTTTACCTTTGTGAATACCGAAAAGTAGTAAAGTTGGACTTTTGGTCTAAGCTTACCTTTGTGAATACCGAAAAGTAGTAAAGTTGGACTTTTGGTCTAAGTTTACCTTTGTGAATACCGAAAAGTAGTAAAGTTGGACTTTAGGTCTAAGCTTACCTTTGTGAATACTGAAAAGTAGTAAAGTTGGACTTTAGGTCTAAGTTTACCTTTGTGAATACTGAAAAGTAGTAAAGTTGGACTTTTGGTCTAAGCTAACCTTTGTGAATACCGAAAAGTAGTAAAGTTGGACTTTTGGTCTAAGCTTACCTTTGTGAATACTGAAAAGTAGTAAAGTTGGACTTTTGGTCTAAGCTTACCTTTGTGAATACCGAAAAGTAGTAAAGTTGGACTTTTGGTCTAAGTTTACCTTTGTGAATACCGAAAAGTAGTAAAGTTGGACTTTTGGTCTAAGTTTACCTTTGTGAATACCCAAAAGTAGTAAAGTTGGACTTTTGGTCTAAGTTTACCTTTGTGAATACTGAAAAGTAGTAAAGTTGGACTTTTGGTCTAAGTTTACCTTTGTGAATACTGAAAAGTAGTAAAGTTGGACTTTTGGTCTAAGTTTACCTTTGTGAATACCGAAAAGTAGTAAAGTTGGACTTTTGGTCTAAGTTTACCTTTGTGAATACCGAAAAGTAGTAATGTTGGACTTTTGGTCTAAGTTTACCTTTGTGAATACCGAAAAGTAGTAAAGTTGGACTTTTGGTCTAAGCTTACCTTTGTGAATACCGAAAAGTAGTAAAGTTGGACTTTTGGTCTAAGTTTACCTTTGTGAATACCGAAAAGTAGTAAAGTTGGACTTTTGGTCTAAGCTTACCTTTGTGAATACCGAAAAGTAGTAAAGTTGGACTTTTGGTCTAAGTTTACCTTTGTGAATACCGAAAAGTAGTAAAGTTGGACTTTAGGTCTAAGCTTACCTTTGTGAATACTGAAAAGTAGTAAAGTTGGACTTTTGGTCTAAGTTTACCTTTGTGAATACTGAAAAGTAGTAAAGTTGGACTTTTGGTCTAAGCTAACCTTTGTGAATACCGAAAAGTAGTAAAGTTGGACTTTTGGTCTAAGCTTACCTTTGTGAATACTGAAAAGTAGTAAAGTTGGACTTTTGGTCTAAGCTTACCTTTGTGAATACCGAAAAGTAGTAAAGTTGGACTTTTGGTCTAAGTTTACCTTTGTGAATACCGAAAAGTAGTAAAGTTGGACTTTTGGTCTAAGTTTACCTTTGTGAATACCGAAAAGTAGAAAAGTTAGACTTTGGTCTAAGTTTACCTTTGTGAATACCGAAAAGTAGTAAAGTTGGACTTTTGGTCTAAGTTTACCTTTGTGAATACTGAAAAGTAGTAAAGTTGGACTTTTGGTCTAAGTTTACCTTTGTGATTACTGAAAAGTAGTAAAGTTGGACTTTTGGTCTAAGTTTACCTTTGTGATTACTGAAAAGTAGTAAAGTTGGACTTTTGGTCTAAGTTTACCTTTGTGAATACTGAAAAGTAGTAAAGTTGGACTTTTGGTCTAAGTTTACCTTTGTGAACACTGACAAGTAGTAAAGTTAGACTTTTGGTCTAAGTTTACCTTTGTGAATACTGAAAAGTAGTAAAGTTGGACTTTAGGTCTAAGCTTACCTTTGTGAATACCGAAAAGTAGTAAAGTTGGACTTTAGGTCTAAGCTTACCTTTGTGAATACCGAAAAGTAGTAAAGTTGGACTTTTGGTCTAAGTTTACCTTTGTGAATACTGAAAAGTAGTAAAGTTGGACTTTTGGTCTAAGTTTACCTTTGTGAATACCGAAAAGTAGTAAAGTTGGACTTTTGGTCTAAGTTTACCTTTGTGAATACTGAAAAGTAGTAAAGTTGGACTTTTGGTCTAAGTTTACCTTTGTGAATACTGAAACGTAGTAAAGTTGGACTTTTGGTCTAAGTTTACCTTTGTGAATACTGAAAAGTAGTAAAGTTGGACTTTTGGTCTAAGTTTACCTTTGTGAATACTGAAAAGTAGTAAAGTTGGACTTTTGGTCTAAGTTTACCTTTGTGAATACTGAAACGTAGTAAAGTTGGACTTTTGGTCTAAGTTTACCTTTGTGAATACTGAAAAGTAGTAAAGTTGGACTTTGGTCTAAGTTTACCTTTGTGATTACTGAAAAGTAGTAAAGTTGGACTTTTGGTCTAAGTTTACCTTTGTGAATACCGAAAAGTAGTAAAGTTGGACTTTTGGTCTAAGTTTACCTTTGTGAATACCGAAAAGTAGTAAAGTTGGACTTTTGGTCTAAGCTAACCTTTGTGAATACCGAAAAGTAGTAAAGTTGGACTTTTGGTCTAAGTTTACCTTTGTGAATACTGAAAAGTAGTAAAGTTGGACTTTTGGTCTAAGTTTACCTTTGTGAATACTGAAACGTAGTAAAGTTGGACTTTTGGTCTAAGCTTACCTTTGTGAATACTGAAAAGTGGTAAACGTATACAAAAGTGTAAGTCTACCTCTGTGAACTGGGCCCGATGTGTTTATTGTCCCTGATCGCGGGCTTCTGCCACTTCCTTCCACTGCCACTGAACGAGGGGTGCGCGCTCGTCTCCCGAGCACATTGAATTGCTTGTGATAAGTCTGCCTTTCAGGGTGCTATCTGATCACTGCTGTTGGGCAAAAACTTCTGGCCCGATTCACAAAGGTAAACTGAGGCAAAAATCTAACTTTACGACTTTCAGTATTCACAAAGGGCATTTACAAGTAGTAAAGTTAAGTTAAGTTTAACTAAGACCAAAAGTCTAGTCTCAGTTAAACTTAAGACAAAAACTTAAGTTAAACTGATACAAAAGTCTAACTTTACTACTCGTAATTGCCATTTATGAATACCGAAAGTCCTAAAGTTAGACTTTCGTCTCAGTTTACCTTTGTGAATCGGGCTCAAAGTTTTTGTCCGTACCCGAAGGTTCCTGAGGCCCTCCAGGGCCACCAGAAGGTGTTGCAGAGTTGGCGAGATCCCTCTTGTACAAGCCTCTGGAGTGGGAGGACAGGCCCTTGGCTTTGAGTGTTGGTCCACCTCCATCGAGTCACTCCTGCTCACTGGGGCTGCCAGTGGAGGGGGTGGACTGCACCTCAGAGTTTTATGTTGGCTCGTGAACTGCACCCCACATTCACCATCTGTGCCAGCACACTGCCGATGACCTCTAACCCCCCTAGCCCACTCCTTGTAACTGAGATCTCCTCCCCAAGAGCTGTTCAATTCGTACTTTTACCCCTCGCCCTCAAACTACCCCACAAGGCCTTCTTTTTCTTTCTTTGAAGCTGTAAACAACACTATTTTCAAATTAAAAGGTTGTTCATGCAGAAAACAGCCCAGCTCAGAGAACCACACCTGTAACCCGCATCATCACACCTCCCTGGCAGACCCCTCCCCACAAGGCTGAGAAAGGCTGTGTCCAGCTCTTAAGGATTTCTCATTCTATGGAGAAATGCACCCCAAGTTTATCCTGTGATAAACTGGGGGTTGTGGGTCTTGCAGAAGGGATGACATCTCAGCTTACAAGTCCCAACCACAGCACTGCAGCAGAACCGCTTGAATGACACTGGCTATGGGGCAGCAGGAGCCGAGTGTCTGCTGCAGGAAGTGATCAATTCACTTGAAACCTTACCTGAATCCAATGAGGGGTCACTTCCGGGTCACACAACACATACAATGGCCATTATTGGCCACCGGGGCCTAACCGCGACCCATGACCGCACGATATAGAGAGGCCTAAAAACCTTGCCTTGTTGGGTGGGGTTACGAGACTAGTCATGTCACTGGAACTACTGCGAGAGTTTACATCCGGGTCACCACCATGAACTTCCTCAGTCTCACATGCACAGGTATAACTGTGGGGAAGAGGCAGCCCCCAGACTGCTGTATTCACAGACACACAGCTCACTTGCCATACATATGAAAGGAAGGGAGAAAGGGGGGTGTGGGGGTCCCCAATTCAGCTTCCTAATCACCCTGAAACCTCAGGAAACCCAATATGTGCCTCTCCCAGCCTGTACTCTGCCACTGCAGCCCCCAAGGTTTGGAGAGTGCAAGTGGACCCTGCTAGCCGAGGGCAAAAGTCAGCGTCACCTAGGGTCCTGTACACTAGGACAGAGGTCTGCTTCACCCAGGGTCCCTGCACACGAGGGGAGAGGTCTGCTTCACCCAGGGTCCCTGCAACTAGGGTAGAGGTCAGCGTCACCCAGGGTCCATGCACACGAGGGGAGAGGTCTGCCTCACCCAGGGTCCATGCACACTAGGGAAGAGGTCTGCTTCACCCAGGGTCCCTGCACACGAGGGGAGAGGTCTGCTTCACCCAGGGTCCATGCACACTAGGAGAGAGGTCTGCTTCATCGAGGGTCCCTGCACACTAGGGGAGAGGTCTGCTTCACCTTGGATCCCTGCACACTAGGGCAGAGGTATGCTTCATCGAGGGTCCCTGCACACTAGGGGAGAGGTCTGCTTCACCTTGGATCCCTGCACACTAGGGCAGAGGTCTGCTTCATCGAGGGTCCCTGCACACTAGGGGAGAGGTCTACTTCACCCATGATCCCTGCACACTAGGGGAGAGGTCTGCTTCACCAGGGTCCCTGCGCACTAGGGTAGAGGTCTGCTTCACCGAGGGTCCCTGCACACTAGGACAGAGACCTGCCTCACCCAGGGTCCCTGCACACTAGGACAAAGGTCTACTTCACCAGGGTCCCTGCACACTAGGGTAGAGGTGTGCTTCACCTAGGATCCCTGCACACGAGGGGAGAGGTCTGCTTCACCGAGGGTCCCTGCACACTAGGACAGAGGTCTGCCTCACCAGGGTCCCTGCACACTAGGGCAGACATCTGCCTCACCAGGGTCCTGCACACTAGGGGAGTGGTCTGCCGTACCAGGGTCCCTGCACACTAGGGCAGACATCTGCCTCACCCAGGGTCCCTGCACACTAGGACAGAGATCTGCTTCACCCAAGGTCTCTGTACACTAGGACAGAGGTCTGCCTTGCCAGGGTCCCTGCACACTAGGGCAGACATCTGCCTCACCAGAGTCCTGCACACCAGGGCAGACATCTGCCTCGCCAGGGTCACTGCACACTAGGGGAGAGGTCTGCCATACCAGGGTCCCTGCACACTAGGGAAGAGGTCTGCCGTACCAGGGTCCCTGCACACTAGGGCAGACATCCGCCTCACCAGGGTCCTGCACACTAGGGCAGAGGTCTGCTTCACCGAGGGTCCCTGCACACGAGGGGAGAGGTCTGCTTCACCCAGGGTCCCTGCACACTAGGGGAGAGGTCTGTCTCACCAGGGTCCCTGCACACGAGGGGAGAGGTCTGCCTCATCCAAGGTCCCTGCACACTAGGGCAGAGGTCTGCTTCACCAGGGACCATGCACACTAGGGTAGAGGTCTGCTTCACCAGGGTCCTGCACACTAGGGCAGAGGTCTGCTTCACCAGGGTCCTGCACACTAGGGCAGAGGTCTACTTCACCAGGGTCCTGCACACTAGGGCAGAGGTCTGCTTCACTAGGGTCCCTGCACACTAGGGGAGAGGTCTGCTTCACCAGGGTCCTGCACACTAGGGCAGAGCTCTGCTTCACCAGGGTCCCGGCACACTAGGGGAGAGGTCTACTTCACCCAGGGTCCCTGCACACTGGGGAAGAGGTCTGCTTCACCCAGGGTTCCTGGACACTAGGACAGAGGTCTGCCTCACCAGGGTCCCTGCACACTAGGGGAGAGGTCTGCTTCATCGAGGGTCCCTGCACACGAGGGGAGAGGTCTGCTTCACCGAGGGTTCCTGGACACTAGGGCAGAGGTCTGCCTCACCCAGGGTCACTGCACACTAGGGCAGAGGTCTGCTTCACCTAGGACCCTGCACACTAGAGGAGCGGTCTGCTTCACCGAGGGTCCCTGCACACGAGGGGAGAGGTCTGCTTCACCCAGGGTCCCTGCACACGAGGGGAGAGGTCTGCTTCACCCAGGGTCCCTGCATACGAGGGGAGAGGTCTGCCTCACCCAGGGTCACTGCACACTAGGGGAGAGGTCTGTCTCACCAGGGTCCCTGCACACGAGGGGAGAGGTCTGCCTCATCCAGGGTCCCTGCACACTAGGGCAGAGGTCTGCTTCACCAGGGTCCATGCACACTAGGGCAGAGGTCTGCTTCACCAGGGTCCCTGCACACTAGGGTAGAGGTCTGCTTCACCAGGGTCCTGCAAACTAGGGCAGAGGTCTGCTTCACCAGGGTCCCTGCACACTAGGGTAGAGGTCTGCTTCACCAGGGTCCTGCACACTAGGGAAGAGGTCTGCTTCACCAGGGTCCCTGCACACTAGGGGAGAGGTCTGCTTCACCCAGGGTTCCTGGACACTAGGACAGAGGTCTGCCTCACCAGGGTCCCTGCACACTAGGGGAGAGGTCTGCTTCTCCGAGGGTCCCTGCACACGAGGGAAGAGGTCTGCTTCACCTAGGACCCTGCACACTAGGGGAAGAGGTCTGCTTCACCAGGGTCCCTGCACACTGGGGAAGAGGTCTGCTTCACCAGGGTCCCTGCACACTAGGGGAGAGGTCTGCCTCACCCAGGGTCCCTGCACACTAGGACAGAAGCCTGCCTCACCCAGGGTCCCTGCACACGAGGGGAGATGTCTGCTTCACCCAGGGCCCTGCACACGAGGGGAGAGGTCTGCTTCATCGAGGGTCCCTGCACACTAGGGGAGAGGTCTGCTTCACCCAGGGTCCATGCACACTAGGAGAGAGGTCTGCTTCACCCAGGGGCCCTGCACCCTAGGGGAGAGGTCTGCTTCACCGAGGGTCCTGCACACTAGAGGAGAGATCTGCTTCTCCGAGGGTCCCTGCACACTAGGGGAGAGGTCTGCTTCATCAAGGGTCCCTGCACACGAGGGGAGAGGTCTGCCTCATCGAGGGTCCCTGCACACTAGGGGAGAGGTCTGCTTCACCCAGGGTCCCTGCACACTTGGAGGCTAGGTCTGCTACACCCAGGGGCCCTGCACACTAGGGGAGAGGTCTGCTTCACCGAGGGTCCTGCACATTAGGGCAGAGGTCTGCTTCATCGAGGGTCCCTGCACACTAGGGGAGAGGTCTGCTTCACTGAGGGTCCCTGCACACGAGTGGAGAGGTCTGACTCACCTAGGGTCCCTGCACAGTAGGGTAGAGGTCTACTTCACCCAGGGTCCCTGCACACGAGGGGAGAGGTCTGCTTCACCAGGGTCCCTGCACACTAGGGGAGAGGTCTGTCTCACCAGGGTCCCTGCACACAATGGGAGAGGTCTGCCTCATCCAGGGTCCCGGCACACTAGGGGAGAGGTCTGCTTCACCCAGGGTCCATGCACACTAGGGGAGAGGTCTGCCTCACCCAGGGTCCATGCACACTAGGGGAGAGGTCTACTTCACCCATGATCCCTGCACACTAGGGGAGAGGTCTGCTTCACCGAGGGTCCCTGCACACTAGGACAGAGGCCTGCCTCACCCAGGGTCCCTGCACACTAGGGGAGAAGTCTGCTTCACCAGGGTCCCTCCACACTAGGGTAGAGGTGTGCTTCACCTAGGATCCCTGCACACGAGTGGAGAGGTCTGCTTCACCGAGGGTCCCTGCACACTAGGACAGAGGTCTGCCTCACCAGGGTCCTGCACACTAGGGGAGAGGTCTGCTTCACCCAGGGTCCCTGCACACTAGGAGAGAGGTCTGCTTCACCCAGGGGCCGTGCACACTAGGGGAGAGGTCTGCTTCACCGAGGGTCCTGCACACTAGGGCAGAGGTCTGCTTCATCGAGGGTCCCTGCACACTAGGGGAAAGATCTGCTTCTCCGAGGGTCCCTGCACACTAGGGGAGAGGTCTGCTTCACCGAGGGTCCCTGCACACAAGGGGAGAGGTCTGCTTCATCGAGGGTCCCTGCACACTAGGGGAGAGGTCTGCTTCACCCAGGGTCCCTGCACACTAGGAGAGAGGTCTGCTTCACCCAGGGGCCCTGCACACTAGGGGAGAGGTCTGCTTCACTGAGGGTCCTGCACACTAGGGCAGAGGTCTGCTTCATCGAGGGTCCCTGCACACTAGGGGAGAGGTCTGCTTCACCTAGGGTCCCTGCACACGAGGGGAGAGGTCTGACTCACCTAGGGTCCCTGCACACTAGGGTAGAGGTCTACTTCACCCAGGGTCCCTGCACACGAGGGGATAGGTCTGCTTCACCGAGGGTCCCTGCACACTAGGGGAGAGGTCTGCTTCACCCAGGGTTCCTGGACACTAGGACAGAGGTCTGCCTCACCCAGGGTCCATGCACACTAGGGGAGAGGTCTGCTTCACCAGGGTCCATGCACACTAGGGTAGAGGTCTGCTTCACCAGGGTCCATGCACACTAGGGTAGAGGTCTGCTTCACCAGGGTCCCTGCACACTAGGGGAGAGGTCTGTCTCACCAGGGACCATGCACACGAGGGGAGAGGCCTGCCTCATCCAGGGTCCCGGCACACTAGGGGAGAGGTCTGCTTCACCCAGGGTCCATGCACACTAGGGGAGAGGTCTGCCTCACCCAGGGTCCATGCACACTAGGGGAGAGGTCTACTTCACCCATGATCCCTGCACATAAGGGGAGAGGTCTGCTTCACTGAGGGTCCCTGCACACTAGGACAGAGGCCTGCCTCACCCAGGGTCCCTGCACACTAGGGGAGAGGTCTGCTTCACCAGGGTCCCTGCACACTAGGGTAGAGGTGTGCTTCACCTAGGATCCCTGCACACGAGGGGAGAGGTCTGCTTCACCGAGGGTCCCTGCACACTAGGACAGAGGTCTGCCTCACCAGGGCCCTGCACACTAGGGGAGAGGTCTGTCTCACCAGGGACCCTGCACACGAGGGGAGAGGCCTGCCTCATCCAGGGTCCCGGCACACTAGGGGAGAGGTCTGCTTCACCCAGGGTCCATGCACACTAGGGGAGAGGTCTGCCTCACCCAGGGTCCATGCACACTAGGGGAGAGGTCTACTTCACCCATGATCCCTGCACACTAGGGGAGAGGTCTGCTTCACTGAGGGTCCCTGCACACTAGGACAGAGGCCTGCCTCACCCAGGGTCCCTGCACACTAGGGGAGAGGTCTGCTTCACCAGGGTCCCTGCACACTAGGGTAGAGGTGTGCTTCACCTAGGATCCGTGCACACGAGGGGAGAGGTCTGCTTCACCGAGGGTCCCTGCACACTAGGACAGAGGTCTGCCTCACCAGGGTCCTGCACACTAGGGGAGTGGTCTGCCGTACCAGGGTCCCTGCACACTAGGACAGAGGTCTGCTTCACCCAAGGTCTCTGTACACAATTGCAGACATCTTCCTCACCAGAGTCCTGCACACTAGGGCAGACATCTGCCTCACCAGGGTCCCTGCACACTAGGGGAGAGGTCTGCCGTACCAGGGTCCCTGCACACTAGGGAAGAGGTCTGCCTTACCAGGGTCCCTGCACACTAGGGCAGACATCTGCCTCACCAGGGTCCTGCACACTAGGGCAGAGGTCTGCTTCACCCATGGTCCCTGCACACTAGGGGAGAGGTCTGCCTCACCCAAGGCCTCTGTACACTAGGACAGAGGTCTGCCTCACCAGGGTCCCTGCACACTAGGGCAGACATCTGCCTCACCAGGGTCCTGCACACTAGAGGAGAGGTCTGCTTCACCCAAGGTCTCTGTACACTAGGACAGAGGTTTGGCTTGCCAGGGTCCCTGCACACTTGGGCAGACATCTGCCTCACCAGAGTCCTGCACACTAGGGCAGACATCTGCCTCGCCAGGGTCCCTGCACACTAGGGGAGAGGTCTGCTTCACCCATGGTCCCTGCACACGAGGGGAGAGGTCTGCCTCACCCAAGGTCTCTGTACACGAGGGGAGAGGTCTGCCTTACCTAGGGTTCCTGCACCCTATGGCAGCCGTCTGCCTCAACCAAGGTCTCTGTACACGAGGGGAGAGGTCTGCCTTACCTAGGGTTTCCTGCACACTAGGGGAGTGTCTACTTCGCCCAGGGTTCCTGCACACTAGGGCAGGCATCTGCCTCACCTAGGGTTCCTGCACACGAGGGGAGAGGTCTACTTCACCCATGGTCCCTGCACACTAGGGGAGTGTATACTTCGCCCAGGGTCCCTGCACACTAGGGGAGAGGTCTGCTTCACCAGGGTCCCTGCACACGAGGGGAGAGGTCTGCTTCACCTAGGGTCCCTGCACACGAGGGGAGAGGTCTGCTTCACTAGGGTGCCTGCACACGAGGGGAGAGGTCTGCCTCACTAGGGTCCCTGCACACGAGGGGAGAGGTCTGCCTCACCCAAGGTCTCTGTACACGAGGGGAGAGGTCTGCCTCACTAGGGTCCCTGCACACGAGGGGAGAGGTCTGCCTCACCTAGGGTTCCTGCACCCTATGGCAGCCGTCTGCCTCACCCAAGGTCTCTGTACACTAGGACAGAGGTCTGCCTTACCTAGGGTTTCCTGCACACTAGGCGTGCCCACCTGATGACGCCCTGTCCTTTCCTTCACAGAGACCACGACGACCGGAAGCACCGAGACCAAGGGCCTCGAAACCTGGAAGATCGTCCTGATTGCTGTGTTCTCCTCCCTGGGGGCGCTGCTGCTCCTAACCCTGCTCTGCTTGGTAAGTCACCTGGGGCACCTAGCAGGGGCCGCGGGGTGTCTCTTTTGGGTCAGGGGGCTTCGTCAGATACCAAGGGGGAATCAGCTGAACGCCAAGGGCGCTGGGTTGCAGTGACGTAACGAAACTTGAACCCCCCCCTTGCAACGTAGATGGTGAGGCCCCCTCCGGTCTCAGGGTCTCTCAGGCCAGGGTACTGCGCTGAGGGGGGCCGCTGGAGCTCGGGCCCCCTGCTGCACTGCGGGGTCTGCGCCAGCGGGGATCTTTGTTACCCCACTGCTGGGATGTCTCTTCTAGAGGTCTGCTCATGGGCCTGCGATGGCCGCACCGCACGGGATGTCTCAAGAAGGAGGCGGCTCAGGCGGGAGCTAACCTGCTGCTATGTCTCTATAGTAGGAGCGGGGGTGTCTCTTCAGGGTGATGTCACTGCCTCCAGACATGGGTTGTCTCTTTGCGGAGGTATCACTTTCTCAAGTCCTAAGCTGCGGGTGGCAGAGGGAATGTCACAAGTAATGGATCATTAGAGACAGAGCGGTTGTCTCTTTAGGGAGATGTCGTATTTCATAGGTCAGAGGAGTAGTGTCAGCTGTTTCCATTCATCTGACGTCATTTGTCACAAGGTAGTGGCTGATGCCTTCACAGGGAAATGTTACTGTTAATCTGACGTCATGGGAGGACTAGGTGATGTCTCTTCTAGAGTATGGAAATAAGGCCAGTCTAAGAGCCTTGGCAGCTCATATGTACCCATGAGGGATGCACAGATCTTTCCTGAATGAATGAAATGTCACTGGCTCGCCCTACCTTCACGTGCCAGCAGTGATATCTCTCAATGATGCGGAGCCAAGGGGTATAGCTCACGAGAGTGCAGCGACTCCCATCATAATTTGTTATTCACAGATATCTGACATAGGGTAGAAATGACTCCTATTACAAGAACATCTCTCCACAGCCCCACTAGTCTCTGTTGTAAGTGCATCTCTCCACAGCCCCACTAGTCTCTGTTGTAAGTGCATCTCTCCACAGCCCCACTAGTCTCTGTTGTAAGTGCATCTCTCCACAGCCTTGCTAGTCTCTGTTGGAGTGAATCTCTCCACAGCCCCACTAGTCTCTATTGTAAGTGCATCTCTCCACAGCCCCACTAGTCTCTGTTGTAAGTGCAACTCTCCACACCCCAACTAGTCTCTGTTATAAGTGCATCTCTCCACAGCCCCTCTAGTAACTGTTGTAAGTGCATCTCTCCCTAGCCCCACTCGTCTCTGTTGTAAGTGCATCTCTCCACAGCCCCACTAGTCTCTGTTGGAGTGAATCTCTCCACAGCCCACTGGTCTCTGTTGTAAGTGCATCTCTCCACAGCCCCACTAGTCTCTTTTGTAAGTGGATCTCTCCACAGCCCCACTGGTCGCTGTTGTAAGTGCATCTCTCCACAGCCCCACTAGTCTCTGTTGAAGTGACTCTCTCCACAGCCCCACTAGTCTCTGCAGTAAATACATCTCTCAACAGCCCCACTAGTCTCTGTTGTAAGTACATCTCTCCACAGCCCCACTAGTCTCTGTTGGGGTGAATCTCTGCACAGCCCCATTAGTCTCTGTTGTAAGCGCATCTCTCCACAGCCCCACTAGTCTCTGCTGTAAGTGCATCTCTCCACAGCCCCACTAGTCTCTGTTGTAAGTGCATCTCTCCACAGCCCAACTAGTCTCTGTTGTAAGTGCATCTCTCCATTGCCTCACTAGTCTCTGTTGTAAGTGCATCTCTCCACAGCCTTGCTAATCTCTGTTGTAAGTGCATCTCTCCACAGCCCCGCTAGTCTCTGTTGTAAGTGCATCTCTCCACAGCCCCACTAGTCTCTGTTGTAAGTGCATCTCTCCACAGCCCAACTAGTCTCTGTTGTAAGTGCATCTCTCCACAGCCTCACTAGTCTGTGTTGTAAGTGCATCTCTCCACAGCCCCACTAGTCTCTGTTGTAAGTGCATCTCTCCACAGCCCCACTAGTCTCTGTTGTAAGCGCATCTCTCCACAGCCCAACTAGTCTCTGTTGTAAGTGCATCTCTCCACGGTCCCACTAGCCTCTGCAGTAAATGCATCTCTCCACAGCCCCACAAGTTTCTGTTGTAAGTGCATCTCTCCACAGCCCCACTAGTCTCTGTTGTATGTGCATCTCTCCACAGCCCCACTAGTCTCTGTTGTAAGTGCATCTCTCTACAGCACCACTAGTCTCTGTTGGAGTGAATCTCTCCACAGCCCCACTAGTCTCTGTTGTAAGTGCATCTCTCCACAGCCTTGCTAGTCTCTGTTGTTAGTGCATCTCTCCACAGCCCCACTGGTCTCTGTTGTAAGTGCATCTCTCCACAGCCCCACTAGTCTCTGTTGTAAGTGCATCTCTCCACAGCCTTGCTAGTCTCTGTTGTAAGTGCATCTCTCCACAGCCCCACTGGTCTCTGTTGTAAGTGCATCTCTCCACAGCCTTGCTAATCTCTGTTGTAAGTGCATCTCTCCACAGCCTTGCTAATCTCTGTTGTAAGTGCATCTCTCCACAGCCCCGCTAGTCTCTGTTGTAAGTGCATCTCTTCACAGCCCCACTATTCTCTGTTGTAAGTGCATCTCTCCACAGCCCAACTAGTCTCTGTTGTAAGTGCATCTCTCCACAGCCCCACTAGTCTCTGTTGTAAGTGCATCTCTCCACAGCCCCACTAGTCTCTGTTGTAAGTGCATCTCTCCACAGCCCCACTAGTGTCTGTTGTAAGCGCATCTCTCCACAGCCCAACTAGTCTCTGTTGTAAGTGCATCTCTCCACGATCCCACTAGCCTCTGCAGTAAAGGCATCTCTCCACAGCCCCACTAGTCTCTGTTGTATGTGCATCTCTCCACGGCCCCACTAGTCTCTGTTGTAAGTGCATCTCTCTACAGCACCACTAGTCTCTGTTGGAGTGAATCTCTCCACAGCCCCACTGGTCTCTTTTGTAAGTGCATCTCTCCACAGCCCCACTAGTCTCTGTTGTAAGTGCATCCCTCCACAGCCCCACTAGTCTCTGTTGTAAGTGCATCTCTCCACAGCCCCACTAGTCTCTGTTGTAAGTGCATCTCTCCACAGCCTTGCTAGTCTCTGTTGGAGTGAATCTCTCCACAGCCCCACTAGTCTCTATTTTACGTGCATCTCTCCACGGCCCCACTAGTCTCTGTTGTAAGTGCATCTCTCCACAGCCCCACTAGTCTCTGTTGTAAGTGCATCTCTCCACAACCCCACTAGTTTCTGTTGTAAGTGCATCTCTCCACAGCCCCCCTAATCTCTGTTGTAAGTGCATCTCTCCACAGCCCCACTAGTCTCTGTTGTAAGTGCATCTCTCTACAGCACCACTAGTCTCTGTTGGAGTGAATCTCTCCACAGCCCCACTGGTCTCTGTTGTAAGTGCATCTCTCCACAGCCCCACTAGTCTCTGTTGTAAGTGCATCTCTGCACGGCCCCACTAGTCTCTGTTGTAAGTGCATCTATCCACGGCCCCACTAGTCTCTGTTGTAAGTGCATCTCTCCACAGCCCCACTAGTCTCTGTTGTAAGTGCATCTCTCCACAGCCCCACTAGTCTCTGTTGTAAGTGCATCTCTCCACAGCCCCACTAGTCTCTGTTGTAAGTGCATCTCTCCACAGCCCCACTAGTCTCTGTTGTAAGTGCATCTCTCCACAGCCCCACTGGTCTCTGTTGTAAGTGCATCTCTCCACAGCTCCACTAGTCTCTGTTGTAAGTGCATCTCTCCACGGCCCCACTAGTCTCTGTTGTAAGTGCATCTCTCCACAGCCCCACTAGTCTCTGTTGTAAATGCATCTCTCCACAGCCCCACTAGTCTCTGTTGTAAGTGCATCTCTCCACATCCCTGGTACAATGGAAACCTTCCCTCCTTGGAGATTTATAGCCGCAGCTGCTGAGATATTTCGTCAAGTAAGAACCTTCTGGTCTGGTCCATGGGACGAAGTGCTTGTTCTGATGGCATCTCTGGCTGACGACTGATGCCAGTGTGTGTGCCAATGAGGAAGTGTTTCCTCTGATAGCAGTGCTAGTATAACCAGGCCACTGGCTGTGGCCTGATGCCAGTGTGTGTGCCAATGAGGAAGTGTTTCCTCTGATAGCAGTGTTAGCATACCAGGCCCCTGGCTGTGGCCTGATGCCAGTGTGTGTGCCAATGTGTTTCCTCTGATAGCAGTGTTAGCATCCCAGGCCCCTGGCTGTGGCCTGATGCCAGTGTGTGTGCCAATGAGGAAATGTTTCCTCTGATAGCAGTGTTAGCATCCCAGGCCCCTGTCTGCTCTCTGATGCCAGTGTGTGTGCCAATGTGTTTCCTCTGATAGCAGTGTTAGTATCCCAGGCCCCTGTCTGCTCCCTGATGCCAGTGTGTGTGCCAATGTGTCTCCTCTGATAGCAGTGTTAGTATCCCAGGCCCCTGTCTGCTCCCTGATGCCAGTGTGTGTGCCAATGTGTTTCCTCTGATAGCAGTGTTAGTATCCCAGGCCCCTGTCTGCTCCCTGATGCCAGTGTGTGTGCCAATGTGTCTCCTCTGATAGCAGTGTTAGTATCCCAGGCCCCTGGCTGCTCCCTGATGCCAGTGTGTGTGCCAATGAGGAAGTGTTTGCTCTGATAGCAGTGGCTGTGGCCTGATGCCAGTGTTTGTGCCACTGTGCTTCCTCTGATAGCAGTATTAGTATCCCAGGGATCTGGCTAAGGACTGATGCCAGCATGTTTGTGCCAATGAGGTAGTGGTTTATTCTAGTAGTACTATCAGTTCCCCTGGCCTCAGGTGCACGTTGGCACCCAGCAGGAAGCTCCTGGCACATGCAGCTGGCCAGTAGTGACATCTTTCTTGTGTTTCTGCAGCTACTCCCCTGGTCTCTGGGTGAGGGTTGGCAAACCATCGGCATTGCCAGTTGCTTCTGGGTAGCGGTGATGTCTTTTCGGACCTTGTTTTTAAGGGTCTCTTAGGGTGGTGGGATGCTTCTCCAATGAGTGCTGCTTCTCAGTGGCCGTATGGTACCTCTGGGATCAGGGTTGGCACACCATGGGCAGTGCCAGCATGTTGCCCCCGGGCAGTGGTTTCCTCTCCTTCCCTGTGGCAGTATCTCTCAGGAAGGTGCAGCTGCCTCTCCAGGGTGCACTGTTTCTTCAGTGTCCAGGGGTACCTTTGGGGTGAGGGTTGGCACATAGGGCAGGGGTTACATCTCCTCTCTTCTGCCAGTGTCTCTCAGTTAGTTGTACCTTCCTTTCTGAGGGCACTATTGCTTCCCTGGCCAAAGAGTGCCTCTGGGGTAAGAGATGGCACACAGTGGGCAGTGCCAAGTTGGTGCCACTTGGAAACTGCTTCAGTATCTCACGGACAAGTGCAGGAGTTACCCTCGATGGGGTTAGGTGGAGGGACTAGGCGTGGGGTTGGGGATACTTCTGTACCAAGTGTCCTGCATCGTCCCTCTGGGTTGATGGTTGGCAGTGGCACGCAGTGGGCAATGCCAGGTTTGCCCCGCAAGATACTGACACATCTTCTTTGTTTTAATTTTTTTTGTAGGTCATGTCAGGGAAGTGCGGTGGTGGAAGCGGCTGCTGTCGTGGCCACAGTCAGAGCTCCGCCGCCTGCCCCAGGCTTGGCATGGACAACGTCACTTCTACGCACTGCTCTGGGCAGGACTTCCATGGTTTTGGGGGGCGCTAGGGCCCCCATTATTGAGGGGTGCCATGAACAGACGTGGCCCCAGCTCCACCGCCAGGTCCTTGAAAGAAGCTCTGGAGCTGTCGTCTGTCCTTCCATCCACCACCAGAGGGCGCAGCCCAGGACCAGCCGCTGTGCGCATGCGCGATGCTGGGACTCCCCTAACTTCTACACTGCAGACTCTGACTTCACTTTCTCTGAGTCCAGCATTTCTTGTCTTTAGATTGTTTGCAAACTAATGTGTTTTATGGCGCATATACCCCAGATTCCTAGTGTGTGCTGCAGCCCGCAGACCAGTGCAATCACCCAGGATTACACTCAAGCTTGACACATTTCTCAAAAACATAGGGCCAGATTTAGATCTTGGTGGACGGATTACTCCAAACGGTGACGGCTATCCCGGCCTCCGAAATATAAATCAGATAGGATATCACTGGATTAATATTTGGGCAGAGGGGATATCCATCACCAATGTGAGGGAGTAACCCGTCTGCTAAGATCTAAACCAGGCCCTACTGTCCATTTGACTACATTTGTTTACTTTTTGCTAGTTCGCAAGCGCTAAGAGATGGCTAGTGAATTCTCAGTGTTTTTCTAACGTAGCAGTTAGCCCTCTGGCTCTCTGCTGGGTGTTCTTGCAATCACTCACTCTCACTAAGGAGAGGATTGTGTGTTCAAACGGTGCAGAGCCCGTAGACTGGCTCTCTGCTGGGTGATCATACAATCACTCACTCTCACAGAGGAGAGGATTGTGTGTTCAAACGTTGCAGAGCCCGTAGACGGGCTCTCTGCTGAGTCATCCTACAATCACTCACTCTCACTGAGGAAAGGTTTGTGTCCAAACAGTGCAGAGTCCTTTTACTGGCTCTCTGACGAATGATCATACTATCACTCACTCTCACTGTGTTCAAACAGTGCAGAGCTCGTAGAATAACTCTCTGCTGAGTAATCCTACGATCACTACCACAGTGAGAAGGGACTTATGTATACATTAAGTGCATGGCTGAAGATTTGTTGCCTGTTAAGTGATCCTACAATCACTCACACTCACTGTAGGACCAGACTGTAGACTAAGATCACGTACTCTGGAAACAGGTGAAGTTTGTGCGCTCTCTCATACCAAGGAGCAGCCTGCACTCTTTAGTCAGAGCAGCACTTAATTTAAGTGCCAGGGCCCAAGAGGCCATTGTGACTGGCACTGCCCACTGGTGCTGTGCCAGTACCAATGCAACTACTAACCATCAGAGTACTAGGGGGTGCGGCAGCAATCATTCTCTTAGATCTAAGCGCCGCATTTGACACTGTAAACCACGAAATACTAATACAACGACTCTCCAAATTGGGAGTAACAGGAAATGCCATCAAGTGGTTCAAGTCATTTCTGGCAGACCGCAGTTTTCAGGTTTTCGAGGGCGAAATCACCTGCCCCAGCAAACCTCTCGGCTGTGGGGTGCCTCAGGGCTCCTCCCTGAGCCCCACGCTGTTTAACATATATATGAGCCCCCTAGCTGAAATTGTCCGTCCGTTCGGCATAAAAATCATCACCTATGCCGACGACACTCAGCTAGTGGTGGCTCTCAATCGGCCTAACATAGCCCATAACAACTTGAGCGAATGCTTGGAGGAGGTGGTTAAATGGATGACAGCATCCTGCCTAAAGCTGAACGGAGACAAGACGGAGCTTATGCTCCTAGGCAATGCTCCCAAGTACATTATGAATCCACTATGGCCATCTTGTCTTGGTCCTGCCCCAGTGCCCAAGGACACGATCAAGAGCCTGGGTATATGGCTGGATAATACCCTCAGCTTCAATCACCAAGCAACCAAACTCGCGGCCACTTGCTATGGTCTACTGAGGCTGCTTCGGAAGGTTCTCCCCTTACTTCCATTCCAGGCGAGACAGATCATGGTCCAGGGCCTTATTCTGTCACGCCTGGACTTCGGAAATGCCCTCTATCTGGGAGCCCCACAATCCACTCTGAATAAGCTTCAGGTCATTCAAAACTGCGCCGCTCGAACGCTTCTTCAGACTCCCCGTCGATCTCCTATCAGTCCTGGGCTTAGAAGCCTACATTGGCTCCCAGTCCGGGAGAGAATTAAATTCAAGGCCCTCTGTATCACCCACAGGGCCTTCTGGAAGACAGGCCCCGCCATAAATCAACCGCTGATCACTCCCTACCGGCCGATTAGACAGCTTAGGTCATCCTCCTCTCTTCTTGCCAAAGTACCCAGGATAAAAAGAACTAGATGTGGTGGCCGCTCGTTTTCGTACAACGCGGCCAAACTATGGAATGCTCTCCCCCGCATCTGCGATCGGAGTCTAATATACTCTCATTCCGTAAGCTCCTCAAGACTTTTCTGTTTCAATAAACCCGGACAGCCCCAAGTGTCTTTCATGTCCGTATTGTCCGCAGCGCTAGGACGCCTAAGGGTAGCTATCGCGCTCAACAAATTGTCATTCATTCATTCATTCACTACAAGTGAAACACTCTGGCCTGGACGCGCAAGTATTCTTCATTTTTTATGTATATTTTATGTTAAAAATGCAGCAGATATTTTTCACTTCAATCTTAGAGAAACAGCACCACCATGTGGTGAACTGTCATACGAGCCTGTATTGAGAATTAAGTGCTGGTGCCGAGCACCGGAAAGCACCAGCTCAGATTAAGCACTGGGTCTGAGACCATTTATGAATGCTGAGAGAGGAAGCTCCCATCTTGTATGAGTGCACTCTCAGGAAAGAGCGACCCAAGGAAGCTTGCATACTACACAAGCAAACACTCATGAAAACATAAGGTTTATTCTTTCAAATCTGTTATACTCACTGAGGGGGGCTCTTGCTGTCAGCAGCTGTCCCCCAATTTCAACTGTTTATGTTTAGCACGTGTCGTTCTTCGGTTCTTTTCCTTAATTTATTAGCACTATTTATTAAACACAGAGGATATATTTATTTTTATGTGTACAATGCAGAGTTTGTGCCTCCGCACTGGAACTTATCTGGATCCAGGACGCCACCTGTGGCATGTTATAGATTCGCAGTGCCCTCTGAGCCACATTACAGGATCTGCTATGCTTTCTGAGGTGATCAGCAGTACCTGCAGAGGTGTATTTTATAGGATTCGCAGTGCCTCCTGGGGCATGTTATAGGATTCACGGAGTCTCCTGGGGCGTGCGATAGGATTCACCGTGCCTCGTGAGGCATGCTATAGAATTCACTGTGCCTCTTGGAGCGCGTTATAGGATTCACAGCGCCTCCTGGGGCGTGTTATAGGATTCGCAGTGCCTCGTGGGTCATGCCATAGAATTCACAGCACCACCTGTAGCGTGTTACTGGACTGACAGCGCCTACTGGGGTGTGTTATAGGATCCGCAGTGCCTCGTGGGTCATGCCATAGAATTCACAGCGCCTCCTGTAGCGTGTTACTGGACTGACAGCGCCTCCTGGGGTGTGTTATCGGGTCTGCAGTGCCTCCTGGGGCATGCTATAGAATTCACAGCACCTCCTGTAGCATGTTACTGGACTGACAGCGCCTCCTGGGGTGTGTTATAGGATCCGCAGTGCCTCCTGATGCATGCTATAGAATTCACAGCGCCTCCTGTAGCGTGTTACTGGACTGACAGCGCCTCCTGGGGTGTGTTATCGGGTCTGCAGTGCCTCCTGGGGCATGCTATAGAATTCACAGCGCCTCCTGGAGCCGTTACTGGACTGACAGCGCCTCCTGGGGTGTGTTATCGGGTCTGCAGTGCCTCCTGGGGCATGCTATAGAATTCACAGCGCCTCCTGGAGCGCGTTACTGGATTCACAGCGCCTTCTAAGATGTGTTGTAAGATCGCAAATGTCAATTTTGTTGAAACTTCCTGCTAAATTACAGTGGTGAAGCATTTAGAAGCAGCTGATTCCAATCTGTCTCTGTGAATAAAGTGCACGTCCTTACAAAGGAGAAATGCTGTTTAATGATCTCTTCCTAAATGTCCTGTAGGCCTTAGGACCCCCTTGGTGAATGTTCTACCGCTCGTACTTATGATTGTGTGTTTGAAATAAAATATTATCATGATCTGAGTATTTTCGTACTTCTTTTCATATTATGCGACTACCACTGTCACCCCCACCCTTGGCTACCAATGCCCCCCCTTCTCTACCGCTCCCTCCAGCCTGGGGTGGCTTGTTTACCAGGTAATCAAGTCAACAAACTTTATCAGCAAAAACAATGTTTACACAGAAGATAGAAATGTCCAAATCTACTTTATCTGAACTATTCTTTAAATGTGAGAACCAAAAATCCTGGTACTCCTAGCACCCGGCCGTCCTTCTGACACTGAGATGTACTCCTAGAACTGGGCCCTTCTGCTGAAGCTGAGATGTACTCCTAGCACCCGGCCGTCCTTCTGACACTGAGATGTACTCCTAGAACCGTGCCCTCCTTCTGACACTGAGATGTACTCCTAGAACTGGGCCCTTCTGCTGATGCTGAGATGTACTCCTAGCACCCGGCCTTTCTGCTGATGCGTACTCCTAGCACCTGGCCCTCCTTCTGACACTGAGATGTACTCGTAGAACCCGGCCGTCCTTCTGACACTGAGATGTACTCCTAGAACTGGGCCCTTCTGCTGATGCTGAGATGTACTCCTAGCACCTGATCCTACTGCTGAAGCTGAGATGTACTCCTAGAACTGGGCCCTTCTGCTGATGCTGAGATGTACTCCTAGAACTGGGCCCTTCTGCTGATGCTGAGATGTACTCCTAGCACCCGGCCTTTCTGCTGATGCGTACTCCGAGCACCTGGTCCTACTGCCAACACTGAGAAGTACTCTTAGCTCCTGGCCCTCTTTCCGACACTGAGATGTACTACTAGCACATGGCCCAACTGTTGATGCTAAGATTTACTCCTAGCACCCGGCCCTCCTTCTGACTCTGAGATGTACTCCTAGAACCCGGCCCTCCTTCTGACACTGAGATGTACTCCTAGAACCCGGCCCTCCTTCTGACACTGAGATGTACTCCTAGAACCCGGCCGTCCTTCTGACACTGAGATGTACTCCTAGAACCCGGCCCTCCTTCTGACTCTGAGATGTACTCCTAGAACCCGGCCCTCCTTCTGACTCTGAGATGTACTCCTAGAACCCGGCCCTCCTTCTGACTCTGAGATGTACTCCTAGAACCCGGCCGTCCTTCTGACACTGAGATGTACTCCTAGAACCCGGCCGTCCTTCTGACACTGAGATGTACTCCTAGAACCCGGCCCTCCTTCTGACTCTGAGATGTACTCCTAGAACCCGGCCCTCCTTCTGACTCTGAGATGTACTCCTAGAACCCGGCCCTCCTTCTGACTCTGAGATGTACTCCTAGAACCCGGCCCTCCTTCTGACACTGAGATGTACTCCTAGAACCCGGCCCTCCTTCTGACTCTGAGATGTACTCCTAGAACCCGGCCCTCCTTCTGACTCTGAGATGTACTCCTAGAACCCGGCCCTCCTTCTGACACTGAGATGTACTCCTAGAACCCGGCCCTCCTTCTGACTCTGAGATGTACTCCTAGCACCCGGCCCTCCTTCTGACACTGAGATGTACTCCTAGAACTGGGCCCTTCTGCTGATGCTGAGATGTACTCCTAGCACCCGGCCTTTCTGCTGATGCGTACTCCGAGCACCTGGTCCTACTGCCAACACTGAGAAGTACTCTTAGCTCCCGGCCCTCTTTCCGACACTGAGATGTACTACTAGCACATGGCCCAACTGTTGATGCTAAGATTTACTCCTAGCACCTGGCCCTTCTTCTGACACTGAGATTTACTCCTAGAACCGTGCCCTTCTGCTGATGCTGAGATGTACTCCTAGCACCAGGCCATCAGCCGACACTGAGATATACTCCTAGCTCCTGCCCTTTTTCAGACACTGAGATGTAATCCTAGCACTTGGCACTTCTCCTGACGCTGAGATGTACTCCTAGCCCCTGGCCCTTCTGCTGATGCTGAGATGTACTCCTAGCATCTGGTCCATCAGCCGACACTGAGATATACTCCTAGCTCCTGGCCCTTTTTCAGACACTGAGATGTACTCCTAGCCCCTGCCCCTTCTGCTGACACTGAGAAGTACTCTTAGTTCCAGGCCCTTTTTCCGACACTGAGATGTACTCCTAGTACCTGGCCCTTCTGCCGACACTGGGATTTACTCCTAGCACCTGACCCTTCTGCTGCTGCTGAGATTTCCTCCTAGCACCTGGCCTATCTGCTAATGCTGAGATGTACTCCTAGCACCTGGCCCTTCTCCTGATGCTGAGATGTACTCCTAGCACCTGGCCCTTCTGCTGACACTAAGATGTACTCCCAGCCCCTGGCCCTTCTGCTGATGCTGAGATGCACTCCTAGCACCTGCCCCTTATGCCGATACTGAGAAGTACTCTTAGTTCCAGGCCTTTTTTCCGACACTGAGATGTACTCCTAGTACCTGGCCATTCTACTGACACTGAGATGTACTCCTAGCACCTGGCCCTTCTGCTGACACTGCGATGTACTCCTAGTACCTGGCCATTCTACTGACACTGAGATGTACTCCTAGTACCTGGCCATTCTACTGACACTGAGATGTACTCCTAGCACCTGGTCCTTCTGCTGACACTGCGATGTACTCCTAGCACCTGGCCCATCAGCCGATGCTGAGATGTACTTCTAGCACCTGGACCTTCTGTAATGCTGAGATATACTCCTAGCACCTGGCCCTTCTGCCGACACTGAGATATACTCCTAGCACCTGGGCCCTTCTGCCGACACTGAGATATACTCCTAGCACCTGGCCCTTCTACCGACACTGAGATATACTCCTAGCATCTGGCCCATCAGCTGACACTGAGATATACTCCTAGCACCAGGCCCTTCTGCCGACACTGAGATATACTCCTAGCACCTGGCCCTTCTGCCGACACTGAGATATACTCCTAGCACTTGGCCCTTCTGCCGACACTGAGATATACTCCTAGCACCTGGCCCTTCTGCCGACACTGACATGTACTCCTGGCATTGCGCCCTTCTCTCAATACTGAGATATACTCCTAGCACCTGGCCCTTCTGCCGACACTGACATGTACTCCTGGCATTGCGCCCTTCTCTCAATACTGAGATGTACTTCTAGCACCTGGCTTGTCAGCCGAATCTGAGATGTACTCCTAGCATCTGGCCCATCAGCTGACACTGAGATATACTCCTAGCACCAGGCCCTTCTGCCGACACTGAGATATACTCCTAGCACCTGGCCCTTCTGCAGACGCTGAGATATACTCCTAACACCTGGCCCTTCTGCAGACGCTCAGATATACTCCTAGCACCAGGCCCTTCTGCCGACACTGAGATATACTCCTAGCACCTGGCCCTTCTGCAGATGCTCAGATATACTCCTAGCACCAGGCCCTTCTGCCGACACTGAGATATACTCCTAGCACCTGGCCCTTCTGCAGACGCTGAGATATACTCCTAACACCTGGCCCTTCTGCAGACGCTCAGATATACTCCTAGCACCAAGCCCTTCTTCCGACACTGAGATATACTCCTAGCACCTGGCCCTTCTGCAGATGCTCAGATATACTCCTAGCGCCTGGCCCTTCTGCAGACGCTCAGATATACTCCTAGCACCAGGCCCTTCTGCCGACACTGAGATATACTCCTAGCACCTGGCCCTTCTGCAGATGCTCAGATATACTCCTAGCACCAGGCCCTTCTGCCGACACTGAGATATACTCCTAGCACCTGGCCCTTTTGCCGACACTGAGGTATACTCCTAGCACCAGGCCCTTCTGCAGACGCTGAGATATACTCCTAGCACCAGGCCCTTCTGCCGACACTGAGATATACTCCTAGCACCTGGCCCTTTTGCCGACACTGAGGTATACTCCTAGCACCAGGCCCTTCTGCAGACGCTGAGATATACTCCTAGCACCTGGCCCTTCTGCAGATGCTCAGATATACTCCTCATTACGGCTCGGTAGGCCTGCCATGGGGTGACTTACACATGTTTTACTGGGATATTTGACTACGCCATGGCTCTAAATGGAAACGTTGGGCTAGCAGTTCGAAATTGCCCTTCCAATCTGCAATGGTGGACAAGGAGACTCGTTTTACGTTTGTCACACCGATGGTGGCACAACCAGTGCTGCAATCCCTGGTGACTCTTTAACTTACAGGCACTAGGTACCATGTACCAGGGACTTACAGGTAAGTTAGCCTATATCCATTGAGTATAGCCAAAGTGACATACATTTTGGGGTCAGGACAGTGACACTGAGGCCTGGTCAGAGTTGAAAAACAAGCGCCATCAGTCCAAAAACCTGGGGTGACCCTACAAAAAGAGGCATTCCCTGACATGCCTGTATTATGTGTACAATGTAAATCGAATCACATATCAGGGAATCACAGAAATCTCTAAACTCATAAGTATTAGTCAGACCTCTAGGAACATACACATAGTTTGCCATATTTTCATTTTTTGCCTTATATGCAAGCAAAGAATTTATGATGGTTAAAAACTACATTTATCTTTTAGCCAAGATAATCCTTCAGTTTTTTAACTGTTAATTAAGATGGTGATCAGTCAGATTATCAAAACCATTCCTGCCATGCATGCCTAAGGTGTGTGATAGCACACGTGTTTTCCTAGCAGAGAATCCTCAGCTGTAATGACATACAATTCAGAAATCCTGATTCATTGGTGGCTTGCCACATTCATCTAGAAATGGGGTGGGTTGAGACAAACTTGCTGCACCTTATTGAAAGAAATGATTAAACTTTAAGATAGAAAAAGAAGGTTGATGCCAAATAAGATAACAACAGTCTTACCAAGAGTATTAATCTATGTGCACTTTATATAAAATCACTTTATAATCAGCTACACAATAATGCAAATGGATATGTAATGTAAGTACTGGAAATAGGCGGCTGCTCCCAACAGATAAGCCAAGAATGCTGACGCTTATAAGTCTGGCAATTAAAGGTAGAGCATATATTTTTAGTATCTCATATGATTATTCTGTATTACCAAGTAAAAGAACAGTATTAAGATGTCCAGACATTATATTGTAACATTCACCAATATACCTGTTGTGCAGCTATAAGAATGATGTGCGACCACCACAGAAAATACTAATGCACTTCCAATGGTGTGTGTCATCATAGAAAATGGTGTTTAAATAACAAGGAAACCCAATTGTAATGGTCAGGGACCTTGGGTAGCAGTTTGTTTACAATTACAAAATAGTCCCTGACAAGGGAGATTCACACAGAAAACAATGAATATAGGCCTGAAATCAGAACTATATTAAAGCTGTCCAGCCGCACAGAAAATTTAATAATGTATCAAATCACAAAAAAAACAAGAATAAAGTGGGACACAATCCTGCGTCCAGCGCAACACATATAACAAAAACACAAATGAACAGAAATTCACAAAAAGGCTCAGGCAGGACTGGAAATGCTTGTAAATTGTATAGAGAAATGCGACAAGCAAACAATATGTAGTGACACCGTTACACATCAGTAATTATTTCAATTGTGTTTACGGTGCATATAAGGTTGACAACGTTTCGATCCCGTAGAGACAATATTGGGATCATCATCAGGACGTAAAGATTACATGCCTGAGGGAATTTCAGCCTGAAAGATAATAGTAAAAGGGACAAAAGGAAAAAGTAAGTAGATCAAAGGGATGGTAGAATAAATTGTCTATAACATAGTGCTAGTGAGGGAATAGGTGGTAAACCTCTTCCATCCAGACGTCGTGTGCTAGGTGTTGATACAGTACACATGCTGGGTGAAAAAACTGTAAAAAGCAACGATCTCAAGGTGCAACAATGGATCAAGACCTTAAAGTGTTACAGCGTGGGTGCTAAAGGTGAAATGGCAGCCTTGCAATCAAGTGCTATAGCGGCGTGAAATGTGGTAGGCTAATAGGTTTCAAGCGTAGCTTACCGAGCGTAATAGCTAGAGGCAAGCAGTGAGGCAACCACAATAATGCCTGGAAGGGATTAATACGGTTGCACGTACGCACGTTGTGTCACACGAGCGTCTTGCCGCTGGTGAAAAGAAGGGACGGATTTTAAGAATTGCCAGCAGAAAATGGTAGCACACTGTGTAGGAGAGTAGGATCTGCTTCTTATAGTTACCACCACTTTTTGCTGATGTTTCACTGTATTTCGACTTAGCCAGACTGTGGCCCTGCTAATCAGGACCCCAGTCTATCTGCTTTCTGCTCTAAATTGATTCCATGTACTTTAGGTACACTCCAGATTGGATTCTGGGGTACCCTTGTGAGTCCCTAGTATATGGTATACTATGTACCCAGGGCATAGGTACCCCAGAGGCCTACCAGGGGCTGCAGCATGTATTATGCCACCCCTGGGAAGCCTATTAAAATGACACAACAGGTCTGCTACAGCAGCCTGTGTAAGGTGGTGTATTCACCCCTTACTGAGATATAGGTTTCCTATTTCTCTCCATATCACTACACATGTACACCTATCAGTCACCCCTATGGCAGGCCTTAACAATCCTGAAGGCAGGGTGCTGGGTTTCATGTGAGAGGGTGCCCATGCATGAGCAGAGCCCCTCGGCAGCCTTCGGAATCTTTATTCCGGGGTTGTCTGTGATGCAGCCAAACCATATACTCTTAAGTGCATTACAACCTCGCGGTAAATGCTAACTTTATGATGGCTGCATGGAAACATGTCGTGCTTGGTGTCAAACACCTTGGAATCATACCCCCACACCAGTAACTGGTGTGGGAGTATGATCCCACCCTTCTAGAGGGAGAAACATGATTGCACCGGTATACCCGGTACCAGCTAAACAGAACCCTGGCATCACAAAATGGATGTTGCAGCCACAGACACGAGTCTGACCTCCTGCTGCTGGACGAAACTCCGGCAGGGGAGGCCTGGACAATAGGTTTCCTGTCACAGGGAGGTGTAACCACCTCCCAGACAGGCTTTAGTGTATTGGGGCTGAGTGGGTGCACTCTGAGAGTGCTTTGAAGTCTGCACTGGGGGCACATTTGGTGTCCCTGTGCATAGCCCAGTTCAAACCGGTTGCAGGGGCTACCAGCCCCTGCTCTGGTGCGAAACTGGACAAAGGAAATGGGTGTAGCCACCCCTCTTTCCTGACCCTCCCATAGGTGGGTCCCCAGAGTTTGTCCCACCCCTTCCTTGGGTATAAAGTAGGAACCCCTGTCTACAGGACTTTAGATTACACCTGGACGAAACTCTGATACTGAATCCTGGAACTTCGACAATCTACAAGGCGCTAGATGACTGAAGAATCTCCCTTGGAGTAAAGGAGTTACTCCCCTGCTTGGCAGGCACCAAAGACGCATCTGAACGGTCTGCATCTCCGAAGCTCCTGAGGACTCCGAAGAACTTTGCAACACAGGAGGTGAGTTTTCCGTGGTCTTAGAGGTCGATCAGTGCCCACAGCAAGTCTAAGGCCTGTATCCCTCGTGGTGACTGTGCAACCCGAACCCCTGTGCACCGCGTCACTTTGCAGAAACATCAGCTTTCCAGCAACTCCTGCAGCTGAGCTTTGGGTTACTTGTAGCCCTGACCCCGAGCAGCAAATCCACCAAAGATTGCAGGCCTACACTCAATGAGTGTTCCGTGAGCAGGCCCTTTGTGTTTTGTCTCTAGGTCCCTTTGTGATCCCTGGTCCGTTGACCTGTGGGTCCCCAAGAAGGCAACTCTTACTTTGATTGGGCGTCCCTGGTTGCTCCAGACGTGCCCTGACTCTCCATTGCTTGGAGAGTCCCCAGGACCTTGCTGGTCTGCACAGAAGCACCTTTTCTCTTCCTGCGTGGGTTGCTGTTGCCAAGGCTTGTTGTGTTCAATCTGAGCACCAACACCGCAGCACTCGACATCCTTTGTGGGACAGCTCGAATCCAGCTCCTGGGCATCATCGACGCCTCCTGGTCCTCGTGGCTGCAGAGTCAAGCTTCACCTCTTTGCACCTGAAGCACCCGACATCGGTGGGCATTCGATTGCTCCGCTCCTGGTCACTGGCTAGTGACCCAGACTCTGTCCCCTCTGCTTTCAGGTCCTTCACATCTTCGATCCAGGCTTGGATCCACCTGGACACTTTTCTTCTTCACGGCAGCAGCACTTTGCAGCAGATCGCCATTAAAATCAACAACGATTCCCGACACCATTTCCCACCTATGCACCCGGCTTCCCTGGGTGAGGTAACTCGAGTACTACAGTGCTCCCGTGGGTGTTGGCCCTAGAAACCCTTAAGTCTAAAGGGGTTTGCTGAAAGTCCTCTCCTAAGTGTCCTTTTACTTTAAAATTCCAACCGCGACTTTCCTCATAGAATCCTGCGGCGCTCGCGGCTGTGTTCTCACACTGCACACGTCCCCCGTGGGTCTGCTGTGTCACTGCCTTGGGTGGTTCCTTGGGGTCCCAGCGATTCTACGTGCTCTAGGCACTGTGTCTAGTCAAGTCGTGGTTCTTATACCACTTTCTTAATATATGGTTTGGTCTTCCCCTCGGGCCTATTGTATATTGTGCTATTTACTGTCGTTTTTGAACTGTATTATTGTGTATCTTGGACTCTAATCTCATAAAGAGATTAGTAGTTAGTGTTTAGAAATAAATACATATATTTTATATATATCTTGTGTGGTTCTCCTTTCATTTGGTCATTCAAGAGGTTATAATCTGGTAAACCAAGCTGCTTTACACTCCTTCAAGACTTAGCCTGAAGGCTGCTCTCCATAGCTACCACTAGGATAGCTTTCAATAAAGGTTGTCTTTAAACCTATCATCAATAAGGGTCGTTTGGACTGGTGCAAGGTGCCCATTAGAACTAGTGGACAGCATATGCCAGGCCAACTTCTCACACACTTCTTATGATGTGCGTATCACCGTGTCATTTATAAATTGCTTGCAAGGTGTGCGTGTCACCAAGAATGTAAACGGATGCCATGCTGAAGAGTCATTAGGCAGTGTATAGCATGTGCAAGGCAATGGATTCTGCTCATTAAATCCACCGAGATTTTTTGCTTTTTGGTCGACTCGTTTTTGACCTTTTTACTGTGGGTGAGCCTCACAACCGGCGACTCACCCATGGTAAACTCATGGTAAATTGGCTGTGCACGCTCACCTAAATAATCAAGATGAAGGAATCACTCAGGTCGTTTTCCAGAGTCTCTTGGAAATTTGATTGACTGTATGATGATTCATCCCACTTAATCAAATAAGCGGGGAACCACAATATACTGCTGCCGTGACAGTGTGGCTGAGGGTCGTCATCAAAAAATGTCCAAGAGACTCTGGGAAACGACCTAAGTGATTCTTTCATCCTGATTATTTAAGTACTGGTTTGGGAAGCTGAATGAATCTCTGCTTCTGTCTCCCTCTTCCTGTTTTTTGGTGTGCATGTTTACTACCATGTCCACCTCTGAAGATAAGGCCGCTGTGACACAGCAAGGTTAAGGGGCACCTGGCTTGTTACATGTGAACACATATGCACACGTGTGTGCACAAGTGTGAGGGCTGCGCGTGAGAAATTCTTGTTGGGAGTAGCCTGGTACCTGCGCACAGGCAGCATGGCATAGAGGGGACTCTGCAGAAGTGGATATTGACCTGTGGTAGGTCTCCTAATGTTAGTGCGCACTCATAGGGAAAGTCAGTGTGGTTTACTGTCTTGTCTGCAGTGACTCCATTATGCACCTACGGGGAAAGCTGGCTTAGAGTGCAGCTTCACTCCCTTTGGCCTACAGAGCATTACTCTCAACACAGCCAGGATCCAGTTTCTGCCATGACTGCCCGTCACTTACCTGGGGGTGGGCGGATTATTTTTCTTTCAGACACACGTTACTCTCAACACGGCCGGGATCCAGTTTCCTCCTTCACTGCCCGTCTCCTGCCTGGGGGTGGGTGGATCCTGTAACGTGGAAAGGATCCACCCCCTCTGCCTGGCATAACGTGTGGAGGAGAGTGGATCTCAAGCTGGACAATGAAGAGTTTGCGCCACCCTCAGTCCTCCATACCCGGAGGCGGGCAGTTTCTTGAGTGAGAATAAAGACTTCCCAGACCTCCAAACCATCTTCCAGGAACATGAATGTGCATCAGTTTCTTCGCAGTTGGTGTCGTCTGACAGGACACCAAAGCTGCAATGAGAACCCAGTTACTACTAGGGCTGGGCATGAAATTTGCTCTGCTTGCGGAGTTTGCAGAGTTTTCCCCACTTCGCACTCCACGTAATGTGCAGAGTTCTGAAAAACTCTGCTCCGCAATGTTAAGTTAGCAAGCACAAGAGAGGAAAATCTTACTCCCGGCGAGACTTCTCAACACGGGCGGTCGCAGATGGCTTCTACCGCTCGCATTGAGAAACCTTCCATTCACCTTGAGGAAGCTGCCGCTCTAGTAGAACATTTACTCGAGTGGCAGAAAGAAGCAGCGCCCTCTTGTGCTGCACATGGTGCCGTTCGTGATGATTTTCCAGTGTGAGATAAACACCCGGCACTACAAATCAGCATGAACGGCGTGACCTAACGCACTTCCCTCTTGCAGAACTCCGTGTGGCACAGCAAAGTTTTTTGGTCACTTATGCAGAACTCTGTGAACTCAGCCAAGGCCTATGTATACCCTATTGCGCCTTTGAAGTTGGGGTACGGTTCATAGGGTATTCCTTTGAACCACAGATGTGTCCCTAAATTTTCTGTCCTGTCTGCCATGAGGGAGTGGAATACAGATCTCTATCTTTATGGCTGCCGTGATCTGGCCCCAGAGGCCAGATAACACAATCCCTGCCCCCCCCTACCCCCCATATATTCCGCTATGGCCCTGAATTTTTTTTTTTTTCCATTTTACAGAGTTTTATATAGCGCGAACTTGACCCGAATCGGGTATCAGAGTGCTTTACATAGCACCAGTTGCGTTACACGAGGACACATTCATTTTTTGTTAGGCACGGGGAGATTAAGTGATTTGCCCAGAGTCACCGAATGTTCAGCGTCATTGCCGAGACTCGAACCCAGTTCCCCAGATTCGAGGTCGACCGCCCTAGCCGTTAGGCCAACTCCTCTCCCCAAATGGAAGAGGTCAGCTATCTCAATTGCACACCCAATGGTTTATGGCTGTCACTAGGGAATGCCCGGATATGCTCCTCCGGTGTTGACCGATGCCAAACACCATGGCACACAAAGAGTTTGATGAGTACAAATGTCCACTTTCCATATGTGGCGTTTCCACGCAAGATATGCCAAGCCCACCATTACCATTGGAACGGCTTTGGCCTAGCGAATCCATTGATGGGAAACATCACAAGGCTGCACCGCTGCAATCCATTATTGCAGCTTGAAATACATGCGACCCCTTCCCCATGCTAATTTAAGGGAAGAGCAAGCCTCCTTGGTATGGGAACCTTTGTGGGTCCTCTGTACTACCTGGGCACTGAACACCCATGGGTGCCTGCCCAGCCCTTCACCGACCATCCGAGTGTAGGTGAAAGCCCCCGCTCCGGCTGGACGGTGTTTGTTACAGGCCAGCCAGAGTACGCGTTCAAGGGGGCTCTCACAGACCTTTTGTGGCAGATCGGACACATGTTTAAACGCACAGTCCATGCGAGCGCGCACACCGGCATGCAATAGCAGGTTAGACATGTAGGCAAATCACACCAGCGGTGCAAGTGTGCAACCAGGCCACAAGTGCAGGCCTGACCTACGTTTGCAAACATCATGTCCACACCGCTTCCTAGCATGTGTCGGAAGGGTGAGCACACTTTCATACTGCTGTACAGTGGGAAAGGGCCCAGAGCCTCAAGGATCCACGCGAGAACCAACACGCACACCGGCTTGCAGTGGAAGGCCAGCGGCCCAAGTCTCTAGGAAACCCATGGTGTCTGTGCGCTATCTGCCCAGCAATGGCGGTCCGGATTTACGCTAAGCACTTCCTTGGTGCCAATGCGCTCAACAGCCCATCTTGGATGGCTGGTGGCTGGGGCCTAGAAACATCACGGGCGCAAGGGCTCAGGCTGACTGGTACTATCTGGCCAGACCTAGGAACAGCACAACCTTGGTTGTCATGACAGGCGGATGATCTGTTTCACCCCCTCGGCGAAAGCTTCCTACGAGAGATTGGAAGGGTGCGCGCAATTCCACACTGCACCACCAGTGGGGAAGGGAAACACCACCTAGGGGCTCTCCCTGGTTTGGGAAGCGGTCATGCTCTGGTCCCCACCTAGCTATTCTCCTCCCATGAGCTTCACCTCTCAGGACGTACCCTAGGGCCGCTCCGGCAGTAGAGGCTGCCCCCTCTGGGTTGGCTCACCAGTGGAGACGCTATTCTGAGTACAAGAGATACTGGGCAGGCGAGTCCCACGGGGCATGAGCAATGCCACATCCCCCTACTCGCCAAAGCCATACCTGCCCTGGGTATATGGTGTACCTCTTCATAGGGCACTCCCGGGTAGCACACTAAACCCAATCGCGTGAGCACCCCGCTCCTGTCCTGTGTAGAGAGGGTGCTCATACCTTCCCACTACAATAGAGTGGGAACATGCCCCAAGTTCTAGGGTCAAGAACAGAGAGTAGGCTAAGACTAGGGGGACTCAAAAAGCAAAACGTTTCGGGGATGGTCATCTAAAAAGGGCATGTCCAACAGTGAGTTCGTTCAGTGGTGGAATGGAGTGTGTGCCTCTGTATGACCTTGCATGTGTGTGGTGTGATTGTGCAATAATTGTGGTAATGTGTGTATGTGTGCGGGTGTGTTTGATGGTGTGTAAGTAGAATAAAATATGATAGTGTGTGATGATGTTTTTGTGGGTGTATTGGTGCAAGAGTGTGCCAGCGTGTGCAAGATGGTGTATGAGTTGGTGTGAGATGGTGTGTGAAATCGTGAAGTATTTGGTGATGGGGTATGCAGAGACGTTTCAAGACCTGGGCAAAGTGAGCAACTCTCCAGGGCAGTCAACAAAGGAGGGACTATGGGCTTTTTGAACAGGTCCAGTATAAAAGCCCAAGTATAATGTTTGCAACAAAGAGGTTATACTGTTCCTATGGAACGAGAGACAATACACAGGGGATTCTTAACCGACTGATCTAGTAGAATCAGAGTAAGGAATCCATTATGTTGGATTAGAATGCCCTCACACACCCTGTCGGGTGTCATGCTTCATCATTGGGCGGCTCCTCGTCGGGTCGGCGGTGCAATACCCGACGGGCTCCCTATAGTAGGGGCACTTTGTCGGAGATCTTTTTCCAAGCGCCGTCAGGTGAAGTGCGGGTGGGGGCCTCATATGTGTAGATGTGTGTGAATGGTGATAGTGAATGTAAAATAGAGTAGGGGTACCTATGAAAACAACTTTAATCAGGGGTCTCCTACCCTAAATAAAAACAAAAACTAAGGCGTGAAGCTGAGATTGTATCTCAGTTAATGACGCTCTTATGAGTGATCGGTCAACATGTTTCTCGCCAAAAATGAATATTCAACAGGCGATTCGTCAGGACCAGGAGAATAACTATCTACAACTAAAAAATCAATTGAAGTTGTGGCAACATACTCACAACAACCATACGACTAAAAGGTTGAGTACCTGGTTGTGCAGGAACTTCCTAAGAAGAGAGAATGCATCACAAGAATCAATATAATGTGATAATGACTGACTTCTCAACAAATAGTCTGTGTTAAACTGTCTCTCGGTACATTAAAATGAGCATGAATCATTAAAACGCTGTGAAACCATTACATGTCACGGTGTCAAACGGTAAAAACATCAGGTGAACAAGCATCAAATTACACCCAATGTGACACACGTGGAGGTAACAGAACGAGCAGAAAAGAGGGTCTTACCCGCAAAAATGAACTGACCAGGCATCACAGTACCCGGTAGGTAGTACACATGAGGGGTTCCTCATGTACTGAAAACCAGCATGGAGAAGGAAGAAGAAGAAGAAACCACTAGCATGTCAACAAAGTATATAATGAAATAAACAATGGCACACTCGCTCGTGTACACACATGACCTCCTGAGACCTGTCAAGTGTAGTGATGAAACGACATCAGCTATCAATGTAGCGGTTATGTGTGGGTCCACAACCTAAGAATATATATATAGTTATAGTACCAAATATGCACCTCAAAGGGCGTGGTGATTTACCAAGTGCGTGCTAAACGTTAATATGACTGCACTGTCACCCTCGTTAGCGTGCCTCCGATGAGGATCAGCGATACAGCTGAAAGTAAATTCTATCTGTTGTATTGAGGCACCGAAGAAAACAGTATCGGCCTGACTAAACTCGATTACTTTCATGCTAAAGTTACCCCCTACATCCTTAGAGTGTGACTGGAAGTACTCACATTGGTGCTGTTCGCACGAGGGCTGCAGACCTACCCACTCCTACCGGGTCCGGGTGGTAGAGTGGTGTAGGTCTATTGTGTATTTAAGTCTTTCCCTCGTTTCCGGGAGGCAGGAAGTGAGTGTAGCAGATATGAGTGCATCGAACGCTAACCTCAATGGTGGCCATTTTGGAAAGAGGTAATTCGTGATAGAGATTTAGATGACTATGGCAGACATCTTAGAACAGTATCAATAGATGTAAGACTGTACAGAGACAACACTAGGGGATGTGGATCTGTCGTAAATATATGGACAAATTACTTGATTAAGGGGGGAGGAAGATAATTGAAACAAGTATAGCAAGCGTTTAACAAAATAAATCGCCTACTTGGAGCATGATAATACAGGGAAAGAAGGGGATGACTACGGCAGACATCTTGGAATGGTGTCAAGGACAATTCAGAGTGCACGTTTAGGAGGTGTGTCATGAGATATAGTGCGGGGATAACACATCCTGTTAGATGGAAAAGGTGCACAAGTAAAAACATGGAATAAGCGGCACTGTGTTGCGGTTGATGATATAGATCATCAGCAAGTCAAGCTACAGCATTAGTATAATATGGAGTGGGTAGGTCTGCAGCCCTTGTGCGAACAGCACCAATGTGAGTACTTCCAGTCACACTCTAAGGATGTAGGGGGTAACTTTAGCATGAAAGTAATCGAGTTTAGTCAGGCCGATACTGTTTTCTTCGGTGCCTCAATACAACAGATAGAATTTACTTTCAGCTGTATCGCTGATCCTCATCGGAGGCACGCTAACGAGGGTGACAGTGCAGTCATATTAACGTTTAGCACGCACTTGGTAAATCACCACGCCCTTTGAGGTGCATATTTGGTACTATAACTATATATATATTCTTAGGTTGTGGACCCACACGTAACCGCTACATTGATAGCTGATGTCGTTTCATCACTACACTTGACAGGTCTCAGGAGGTCATGTGTGTACACGAGCGAGTGTGCCATTGTTTATTTCATTATATACTTTGTTGACATGCTAGTGGTTTCTTCTTCTTCTTCCTTCTCCATGCTGGTTTTCAGTACATGAGGAACCCCTCATGTGTACTACCTACCGGGTACTGTGATGCCTGGTCAGTTCATTTTTGCGGGTAAGACCCTCTTTTCTGCTCGTTCTGTTACCTCCACGTGTGTCACATTGGGTGTAATTTGATGCTTGTTCACCTGATGTTTTTACCGTTTGACACCGTGACATGTAATGGTTTCACAGCGTTTTAATGATTCATGCTCATTTTAATGTACCGAGAGACAGTTTAACACAGACTATTTGTTGAGAAGTCAGTCATTATCACATTATATTGATTCTTGTGATGCATCTCTCTTCTTAGGAAGTTCCTGCACAACCAGGTACTCAACCTTTTAGTCGTATGGTTGTTGTGAGTATGTTGCCACAACTTCAATTGATTTTTTAGTTGTAGATAGTTATTCTCCTGGTCCTGACGAATCGCCTGTTGAATATTCATTTTTGGCGAGAAACATGTTGACCGATCACTCATAAGAGCGTCATTAACTGAGATACAATCTCAGCTTCACGCCTTAGTTTTTGTTTTTATTTAGGGTAGGAGACCCCCTGATTAAAGTTGTTTTCATAGGTACCCCTACTCTATTTTACATTCACTATCACCATTCACACACATCTACACATATGAGGCCCCCCACCCGCACTTCACCTGACGGCGCTTGGAAAAGATCTCCGACAAAGTGCCCCTACTATAGGGAGCCCGTCGGGTATTGCACCGCCGACCCGACGAGGAGCCGCCAATGATGAAGCATGACACCCGACAGGGTGTGTGAGGGCATTCTAATCCAACATAATGGATTCCTTACTCTGATTCTACTAGATCAGTCGGTTAAGAATCCCCTGTGTATTGTCTCTCGTTCCATAGGAACAGTACAACTCTCCAGGGCCCCACCTTCCAATGGGCCCCCTGGGATTATTAACTTTCTCTCTATTGGACCCCTGTCTGTCCTATTTGTCTATCTAAATCTCTCTCCCTTTCTAACCATCGCCGCCTCTGACTCTGTCTCTTTTTTTAAAATTATTGTTTTTATTATTGAGCGTAGAAAGCAGACAAAGTAGACACGTTAAACATAGTATAACACTAAGAACACATATTCATAATATATCCAAGTTCATATTTCAGTAGACAATAAATAGATTTACATATAATATAACCAGCATTCTAAAAAAAAAAAAACGACATAGCTTTCCTAATATCCAAATTCATATTTCGGTAGACAATAAATTTCACATACAATATAGCTAGCATTCTAAAAAGCCCGACACAGGGAAGAAACATTGTGTGAAAAAAAGAGAATCTCATGACACTTCTTTACCCCAAAGGATAGCCTGCCTTACATATTCTCTTCTGTACATGCAATCCGAGCATAGCCCTCCCAAGTTAATTTAAATCTGTGAAGCACCCCTACCCTTTTTGCATATGCCTCTTCAAATTGGAGAGCCATTGTCCCACTGTAGACACCTTCTGATATCTCCAGTTTTGCAACACCAGAGATCTAGCTACTGCAATAGCAGCACAAACGAAATATTGCCTATATTTTGGCAACTGGCTGGTTACGTGGAAAAGCCAAAAAGGGCCAGCGGTGATAAAGGTAAGATGATCCTAGACATACAATCACTAATAAACCTGAACACCTCTTCCTAAAAATGACATAGTTTGGGACATGTAAAAAATATGTGCGTCCAATCGCCTGCCCCCACCCGGTTGCATCTAAAACATTCGTTCTGACTCTGTCTCAATGTCATTTTCAGGTCCAGGCTGGACATTTCAGCTGCTTTTATGTGACCCTGTTAAAGGTTAACATACAATGTAGTCCCGTTTGGCCTCGTGCAGGCTTGAATTCGCAGAGAGTGGATAATCAATTAAAACATTTCCGTACTGAAGCCACCAAAATATGTCGTACCCGAGGCCCCAATACTCTTAAGCTGACACTGGGTGTGTGATGTGTGTGTGTGTGCGAGTATGTGATGTGACTGGTGACCGTGCTGCAGTAATGTGGGAAGAGCAATCAAAGAGATGTTTTAAGGCACGTGAAAGTGGGCTCTGGCTCAGGGCCCCAGCCCTTCAGGGCTCCCCGATAGAGCTAGCTCTGTTCAACAGCAGCCCTGTCCTGCTTACCTTGAATGACTCTTAAACAGAGATTTTTTTAAATACTGTTTTCCTTTCATTTATTTTTAACGTGGGTGATGTGTGACAGTCTATTACAGACATTGTGCAAAGAAATGGTTTCTTCTTTTTTCATCCATATTTGTAATAATCATATGATAAATGGGAGGATGTCTCAAAGATTATTTGCAGTAATATTAGTGAGCTGCTGCTGTCTTACAATAATTGAAAACACACCTCACTATCCCTGAATATTTGATGTAAACACATTTATAATTCCGACGAGTGCGCCTGCGCACTGTCAGTGACCTGGCCAAAGAGGGCATGAAAGAGCTGAAATTGGATCATACATTCAAAGCTGTTCCGAAAAAGGGCCCCCAAAATCCGTTTGGCCCAGGGCCCCCAAAATACTTAAGATGTGCCTGGGTCTTTACAATTAAGGTAGAAATATGCTTACAGCAAATAGAGGAGCTAAAGCACAGAGACTGCTGTGCATTTCAAATAAAGCACGCAGAAGGATGAGCAGGCTCTGTCAGTGGTTAATGTGTTACGTTTGAGACCAATTCCAAGCCCTTGGAATTCAGTGGCTGCAAAGTGTGCCTCGTAGCCCGGTGTGTTGGCGCCCTCTGCAGGACGCCGCTGGACTCAGCACATGTCGGAGCAGCAGAAGAGGAATGGAAGCCATCGGTCAACAGGCAGTCACCTGAGCAGGCAGTCACCTGAGCAGGCAGTCACCGGAGCAGGCAGTCACCGGAGCAGGCAGTCACCGGTGCAGGCAGCACCCGGAGCAGGCAGTCACCTGAGCAAGCAGTCAGCGGAGCAGGCAGCACCCGGAGCAGGCAGTCACCGGAGCAGGCAGCACCCGGAGCAGGCAGTCACCTGAGCAGGCAGTCACCGGAGCAGGCAGTCACCGGAGCAGGCAGTCACCGGTGCAGGCAGCACCCGGAGCAGGCAGTCACCGGTGCAGGCAGCACCCGGAGCAGGCAGTCACCTGAGCAGGCAGTCACCTGAGCAGGCAGTCACCGGAGCAGGCAGTCACCGGAGCAGGCAGTCACCGGTGCAGGCAGCACCCGGAGCAGGCAGTCACCTGAGCAAGCAGTCAGCGGAGCAGGCAGCACCCGGAGCAGGCAGTCACCGGTGCAGGCAGCACCCGGAGCAGGCAGTCACCTGAGCAGGCAGTCACCGGAGCAGGCAGTCACCGGAGCAGGCAGTCACCGGTGCAGGCAGCACCCGGAGCAGGCAGTCACCGGTGCAGGCAGCACCCGGAGCAGGCAGTCACCTGAGCAGGCAGTCACCTGAGCAGGCAGTCACCTGAGCAGGCAGTCACCGGAGCAGGCAGTCACCGGAGCAGGCAGTCACCAGAGCAGGCAGTCACCGGAGCAGGCAGCACCCGGAGCAGGCAGTCACCGGTGCAGGCAGTCACCGGAGCAGGCAGTCACCGGAGCAGGCAGTCACCGGTGCAGGCAGCACCCGGAGCAGGCAGTCACCGGTGCAGGCAGTCACCGGAGCAGGCAGTCACCGGAGCAGGCAGTCACCGGTGCAGGCAGCACCCGGAGCAGGCAGTCACCTGAGCAAGCAGTCAGCGGAGCAGGCAGCTGTAGCCGGAAGCCACCGCTGGTCCCTACTCCAAGCCTGCACCTCTAAGGGCGGTGGGTCCCTGGGGCAGAGTAGTAGCAGAGCAGACATCTACTTGGGTCTGGCACGACCACCTACTCTAAAACCGTGAGGGCTTCCTATACACAAGTCAATGATACTCTTGTTAAAAAAAAAAAATGATTAAAGGGCCGAGGTGGATCCGGGGTGGCAGCCGCACGCAGAAGCAGCAGGTTCGTTATCCCACCGAACTACCTTCCTAATCCACCAGCTCGCGCTGCGCCATCCTGGGTGAGTGTCGAGGCTTGGAAAGGGCCCCTGCAAGGCTGCACTCCTGGTTAAAGGTCAATGCCCCCCCCCCCTGTTTGCTGAATGATCAGTGTGGACCATGACGTCGACGATGGACGTCAGTGCCCGGGCAGGACACGTACAACGGAAGGGATGTGTCCGTCTGTTTACTCGGCCTTTTATGCAGCACGTGGCCCGTCCTTTCACCATCACAGGGGCAAAGCTGTGATTGGTCCTTTCTGCGGCGAAGTGAACAGACGGGACACGGAGCCATATGGACGGAGGGGGGTGGGGGGCAGCCTGAACTGTCAGCCTTTGCAGGATCTTTCATAGAGACTCAGTACTGATTCTGTACATGGTCAGTCGGTGCCAGACTGGTGGAGGACGGATTATCAGCAGGCGTGGGACCACACCCTGGGGGGAGTGTGCATGTGTGGTGAGGAGGAGAGACTCGGGTGAAATCCATAGGTCCGGCTCCATCTGCACACAATATAAGCTGCTGCCAGGTCTCATGTCATCCACATCAAAGTCAGCCCCTTCAGCCATTGGTTCCTTCGAGGCCGGCCATTGGTTCCTTCGAGGCTGCCCCTTCGGCCATTGGTTCCTTCGAGGCTGCCCCTTCGGCCACTGGTTCCTTCGAGGCTGCCTCCTTTGCCATTTCTAGAGGACAGTGTCGTTCACGTTTGTGGTTCAAGTGGTGCTGTGCACATCAGAGGAGGAAGTATTTTAGCCTCACCGTTACCTACTGGCTGCTTGATGTGTTAGTCCCCCCCACCACCCCCTCCCCAAAGTGCGCTTCCCACTGTGGTGCGCGCGCTGTGAAGCACTGCATCTGTGCACTACAATGTAGGAATACTTGTGCTTTCCATACCCTGTGGATGCTCCACCAATAATGCTTCTGAACCAAAATGTGATTTTGCTCCTGAGTATTTTTGGTCTCAAATTTAATTTGTGCTCCTAATAGTATCTCTACGCTCCTGGTGATTTCGCACCAATAGAGATTTTGCAACGCAATGCGATTTCGCACTTACGCGTAAACTTCCCGTAATAGCGAGCAACTTTGTGTAATTGCGCGGAAGCAAATTACACACATTTCGCACACCCTAACCAAATTCTGCTTAGGCGCCTGTATTTGTTTTTTGCTCCTGAATACGTTTGTGCATCCTGCTGTATCGTGTCCAGTGCTTTAAATGTGCCGGTGCTCAACGGTACGGAGTACCGGCTCTTTATTATGTTCTACCCTAGAGTACCGGTACTCAGGGGCCCAGCTTCGACGCAGGTGCTGCTGCGCCATGAACCCTCCCTCGCAGCACCTTCTGCGGTGATAAAAGCCAGCCTTTGAGGCAGGGTGGAGGCCTGGTGCTGAGCTGGAACCAGAGGGAGCAGCAGCTCTTGATTTCAGGACACAGTGACCTGTGCTGCTGTGGGAGTCATGAGAGGAGGGGTTTGCTGCTGGGTGTTTTCTTTATCTTAGTGGGGGCAGAAAGGTGACTAAAACCTAATGGGCGGGGCTGGGGCGCGCTTGGCTCATGGCGATACAGCTCTCTAGCATGCAAATTGCTTTAAAGGCCTGCAAATACTCGCACATCAGCAATTTAAATGAAAGGTATTCGCACGAAAGAACACCTGTGCCAATTTCCTGATTAACTTTAAGTAAATAAAAAAATGACTAGAAAGCCAAAATAAATATTTTTTAAAGTTTTACACATGGCAACTTCTTGCTTCTGATGGAAAACCAGATATCAAATGTGACAAGAGGCTCCGTGGAATGTGTGACACTTTCAGACGGCTTTGGATATCAGCTGGCAAACCTTTGCATTCTGGGATTTGTAGTTCACTTTGTTCATTCTAAGTAAGAGATTCAAAAAATCCCAGCATGCAAAGTGTTTATTGGAAAACTCAAGGACAGATTGAGCATGTCGCATAGCGTGGTGCTTCTTGGGAACAACCAAGTCCCTGCTCACATATTTTGTGGGAGTCCACACCCATCATGCATATTAGCAGCCCATTCCCATCTTTTCCAGAGTAGCCAAGTTACAGTATTTATATATTCTGCAGAAGTAATTACACCTGCCACTTTGGCAGCACAGGTTACAAATTAAATATTTGCAGCAATTCTTCAGACTACAGACACTTCAGGGCTTGGGTGCAGGAAGAGCTTTTTAGGTCGAGCCAAGAGGCAACGTGCATGCGCTGATCTGCAAGGCATTTGGTAAGTCCTCTGTAGCATGAAACACGCATACCGCTTTTTGATTGGTTTCTTGGCGTGCCTTTATAAATTCCATTGTTTTGGTTGGTGCACAGGGTACATTTGTCCCACCTTGTGGGCCTTTTGTCCCAGCCCTAGCGATTGCCCCTACTACATGGATCCTTTGAGTTTGAGTCACGTATGTGCTTTCACTGTCTTTATTTTTGGCGTTTCGTGCAGGCCAACACAGCCTCACACATACGCTGCACTTCAACTTTAAGAAAGTGTGGCATATGTGTGAGGCTGTCACAGCCATGTACAGCCGCTGTGCGAAAGTAAAACATAAAACAAAATTAACATGACGCGCGCCAGCCGTCCGTGAAATGGACGCAGTGCAACAAAAGAACGTTTGTGTGCACAGGCTATTGGTTGGAAAATGCAGCTTCACAGATGGGTGCCGCGCTTCATGCTGTACGTGGCCGAGGCAGCCTCACACATACGCCACACTTAATCTTTAACAATGCTTGTTTTAAGTGGGGGCTATTTCATGAGATTGTTGTCATGTAATTTTGGGACCAATTGTCTTTTCCTTTGGCGCAGACATCAGATGCTGATTCGAGTCTTTGAAACTTGAAGACCCACTGGATTTAATAAAAGCATTAGAAACTCCACAATTTGCGTGTTAACCAAATTCGCTATCTGATTTTAATCTCTGTGAACAACACCTCGGCAGCTATCATGAAATGCCCCTATATGAAGGAAACCTAGACATCACCACAATAATATGAGTAAATGGACTATGAATCTTGTTGCTCAGAGGCCTGTCCCGGACCGTGCAGCCTCGTCGGGTGCCCGCGTGTATTATCGTTTGTTGTATGCTACTAATGACAATCTGTCACACTTCCCTTTATATACAAAGAGAGACGGACTGCCATTGCCAATGCTTTTCTTTCTAACGTTTATCCATGCTGCACAGCAGCCACATTACTGTGTACATGGCTAAGAGCCATTGGCAAAGCTAATAGCTCTCACATAGGCGAGACCTATTGGCTTTGCCAATGCTTGCTCATTTCCGCTGAGGACCTTGAACTGAATGTTAGGGAATTGTTGACATTTTGTGATCTCTATGTATTTAAGAAAATATTAGCTTTGTGAACAAATGATTGAGCAGATTAGTCCCGGTGGAGACAAATGATTTTTAATAATGGCTACTCACGAGGCCAACACTAGTTTTATTAATCGGCCTAAGGTTGGCAGCAGAAGCGGGCAAAGCCACAAAGAGCAAAGGCTGAACGTATTTGTTTTTTTAGCTCTGCCCCGAAAAAGTTGACAACCTTCCCTCAGATCTCAAACGCTGAGTCCCGGTGGTCAGCCTCAAACCTTGAACTATCCAAATCTCCCCTCAGATCTCACAAACCCTGAGTCCTGGTGGCCAGGCACAAACCTTGATATATCCAAATCTTCCATCCGATCTCACAAACGCTGAGTCCCAGTGGCCAGCCTCAAACCTTGATATATCCAAATCTCCCCTCAGATCTCACAAACGCTAAGTGTCTGTGCTCAGCGTCACATATTGAACTATCCAAACGCTGAGTCCTGGTGGCCAGCCTCAAACCTTGAACTATCCAAATCTCCCCTCAGATCTCACAAATGCTGAGTCCTGGTGCCAGCCTCAAACCTTGACCTATCCAAATCTCCAATCAGATCTCACAAATGCTGAGTCCTGGTGGCCAGCCTCAAACCTTGACCTATCCAAATCTCCCCTCAGATCTCACAAATGCTGAGTCCTGGTGGCCAGCCTCAACCCTTGACCTATCCAATTATCCCCTAACATCTCACAAACGCTGAGTCCTGGTGGCCAGCCTCAAACCTTGAACTATCCAAATCTCCCCTCAGATCTCACAAACGCTGAGTCCTGGTGGCCAGCCTCAAACCTTGAACTACCCAAATCTCCCCTCAGATCTCACAAACGCTGAGTCCTGGTGGCCAGCCTCAAACCTTGAACTATCCAATCTCCCCTCAGATCTCACAAACGCTGAGTCCTGGTGGCCAGGCACAAACCTTGAACTATCCAAACCTTCCAACCATCCAAAACTATGCAAATCTCCACTCAGATCTCACAAACGCTGAGTCCCGTTGGCCAACCTCAAATCTTGAACTATCCAAATCTCCCCTCAGATCTGGAAATGGGCGGAGGTGAAACCCCTCCTCAAGAAGCCTACGGCCGACCCAACGGACCTGAAAAACTACCGACCCATCTCGCTCCTCCCTTCGCAGCCAAAGTCACAGAGAGAATCGTGAACGCCCAGCTGACTGCCTTCATCGAAGAGAACTCCATCCTAGACACCTCCCAGTCTGGCTTCTGCAGCAACCACAGCACCGAGACCGCCCTCCTCGCCGTCACTGATGACATCCGCATGCTACTAGACCAGGGACACACTGCGGCCCTCATCCTTCTAGACCTCTCCCCTGCTTTCGACACCGTCTCACATCGCACGCTCGCAGCCAGACTCCACGACGCTGGGATACAAGGAGCCGCCCTCTACTGGATCCAATCCTTCCTCTCCGGCAGAACCCAGAGGATCAGACTCCCTCCCTTTCTCTCCGAACCCACTGACATCAACTGCGGAGTACCCCAAGGATCATCACTCAGTCCGACGCTCTTCAACATCTACATGGCCCCCCTCGCCGCCATCGTCAGACAGCATGGGCTCAGCATCGTATCCTATGCCGACGACACCCAGCTCATCCTCTCACTCACGAAGAATCCCGAAGACACCAGACTCTGCTTCCAGGAAGGAATGAAGAAGGTGGCAGCCTGGATGAAGGACAGCTGCTTGAAGCTCAACTCAGAGAAGACCAAAGTTCTCATCCTCGGACCCTGCAGCTCCGCCTGGGACAATACCTGGTGGCCCTCCGCCCTCGGGAACCCACCAACCCCGACAGACCACGCTCGAAACCTCGGAATCATCCTTGAATCCTCCCTCTCCATGAACCGCCAGATCAACGCCGTCGCATCCACCAGTTTCAACTGCCTTCGCATTCCTCCGTAAGACCTTTAAATGGATCACCCCTGAATGCAGAAAGACTGTCACCCACGCACTCATAACCAGCAGACTGGACTACGGCAACGCCCTCTACACAGGAGTAAACAGAACTCTTCTACACAAACTCCAAACCATCCAGAACGCCGCAGCCAGACTCGTCCTCGGGACGCCGCATCACGAGCACATGACCCAACACCTACGAGGCCTCCACTGGCTCCCCGTCGAGAAGCGGATCACCTTCAAAGTCCTCACCCACGCCTACAAATCCCTCAACAACATCGGACCCAAATACCTCAACGACAGAGTATCCTTCCACATACCCAAGAGGAACCTCCGCTCCTCCGACCTCGCCCTGGCAGAGGTCCCCCGCATCCGCAGACACAGAACCGGCGGGAGAGCCTTCTCCTACATCGCAGCCAAGACCTGGAACGAGCTCCCTGTGGACATCAGACGCTCCCCGACCCTACACACGTTCAGGAAGGACCTCAAGACCTGGCTCTTCGACTGATCCGGAGCCGCTCCCCCACCCCCCCAGCGCCTTGAGACCCTCACGGGTGAGTAGCGCGCTTACAAACCCCTGATTGATTGATTGATTGATTGATCTCACAAACCCTGAGTCCTGGTGGACAGGCACAAACCTTGAACTATCCAAACCTTCTCTCAGATCTCGTAAACTCTGAGTCTCTGTGGTAGCGTCAAATCTTGAACTATCCAAATCTGCCCTCAGATCTAACAAAAGTTGAGTCCTGGTGGCCAGCCTCAAACGTTGATATATCCAAATCTCCCCTCAGATCTCACAAACGCTAGTCCTGGTAGCCAGCCTCAAACCTTGAACTATCCAAATATCCCCTCAGATCTCACAAACGCTGAGTCCTGGTGGCCAGCCTCAAACCTTAAACTATCCAACTCTTCCCTCCGATCTCACTAAAGCTTAGCCCTGGTGGCCAGCCTCCAACCTTAAACTATCCAAATCTTCCCTCAGATCTCACACACGCTGAGTCCTGGTGGCCAACCTCAAACCTTGAACTATGCAAATCTCCCCTCAGATCTCACAAACACTGAGTCCTGATGGCCAGCCTCAAACCTTGACCTATCCAAATCTCCCCCCAGATCTCACAAACGCTGAGTCCTGGTGGCCAGCCTCAAACCTTGAACTATCCAAATCTCCCCGCAGATCTCACACACGGTGAGTCCTGGTGGCCAGCCTCAAACCTTGAACTATCGAAATCTCCCCTAAGATCTCACAAACCCTGAGTCCTGGTGACCAGCCTAAAACCTTGACCTATCCAAACCGTCCCTCAGATCTCATAAATGCTGAGTCTCTGTGGTAGCGTCTATTCTTGAACTATCCAAATCTCCCCTCAGATGTCACACATGCTGAGTCCCAGTGGCCAGCCTCAAACCTTGATATATCCAAATCTTCCCTCAGATCCCACAAACGCTGAGCCCTGGTGGCCAGCCTCAAACCTTGACCTATCCAAATCTCCCCTCAGATCTCACATGCTCTGTGTCCTAATGGCCAGCCTCAAACCTTGAACTATCCAAATCTCCCCTCAGATCTCACAAACGCTGAGTCCAGATGGCCAGCCTCAAACCTTAAACTATCCAAATCTTCCCTCCGATCTCACATGCGCTGTGTCCTGATGGCCAGCCTCAAACCTTGAACTATCCAAATCTCCCCTCAGATCTCACAAACGCTGAGTCCTGGTGGCCAGCCTCAAACCTTGAACTATCCAAATCTCCCCTCAGATCTCACAAACGCTGAGTCCTGGTGGCCAGCCTCAAACCTTAAACTATCCAAATCTTCCCTCCGATCTCACTAAAGCTTAGCCCTGGTGGCCAGCCTCCAACCTTGAACTATCCAAATCTTCCCTCAGATCTCACACACGCTGAGTCCTGGTGGCCAACCTCAAACCTTGAACTATCCAAATCTCCCCTCAGATCTCACAAACACGGAGTCCTGATGGCCAGCCTCAAACCTTGATCTATCCAAATCTCCCCCCAGATCTCACAAACGCTGAGTCCTGGTGGCCAGCCTCAAACCTTGAACTATCCAAATCTCCCCGCAGATCTCACACACGCTGAGTCCTGGTGGCCAGCCTCAAACCTTGAACTATCGAAATCTCCCCTAAGATCTCACAAACCCTGAGTCCTGGTGACCAGCCTAAAACCTTGAACTATCCAAACCGTCCCTCAGATCTCATAAACGCTGAGTCTCTGTGGTAGCGTCTATTCTTGAACTATCCAAATCTCCCCTCAGATCTCACACATGCTGAGTCCCAGTGGCCAGCCTCAAACCTTGATATATCCAAATATTCCTTCAGATCCCACCAACGCTGAGCCCTGGTGGCCAGCCTCAAACCTTGACCTATCCAAATCTCCCCTCAGATCTCACATGCGCTGTGTCCTGATGGCCAGCCTCAAACCTTGAACTATCCAAATCTCCCCTCAGATCTCACAAACGCTGAGTCCTGGTGGCCAGCCTCAAACCTTGAACTATCCAAATCTCCCCTCAGATCTCACAAACGCTGAGTCCAGATGGCCAGCCTCAAACTGTGAACTATCCAAATCTCCCCTCAGATCTCACAAACGCTGAGTCCTGGTGGCCAGCCTCAAACTTTGAACTATCCATATCTTCACTCAGATCTCACTGAAGCTGAGCCCTGGTGGCCAGCCTCAAACCTTGAACTGTCCAAATCTCCCTCAGATCTCACAAACCCTGAGTCCTGGTGGCCAGCCTCAAACCTTGACCTATCCAAACCTTCCCTCAGATTTCGTAAACGCTGAGTCTCTGTGGTAGCCTCAAACGTTGAACTATCCAAATCTCCCCTCAGACCTCACACATGCTGAGTCCCAGTGGCCAGCCTCAAAACTTGATATATCCAAATCTTCCCTCAGATCTCACAAAAGCTGAGTCCTGGTGGCTAGCCTCAAACTTTGACCTATCCAAATCTTCCCTCAGATCTCACACACGCTGAGTCCTGGTGGCCAGCCTAAAACCTTGAACTATCCAAATCTCCCCTCAGATCATACACACGCTGAGTCCCGGTGGCCAACCTCAAACTTTGACTTATCCAAATCTCCACTCAGATTTCACACACAGTGAGTCCTGGTCGCCAACCTCATACCTTGAACTATCAAAATCTTCCCTCAGATCTCACAAACGCTGAGTCCTGGTGGCCAGCCTCAAACCTTGAACTATCCAAACCTTCCCTCAGATCTCACACACGCTGAGTCCTGGTGGCAAGCCTCAAACCTTGAACTATCCAAATCTCCCTTCAGATCTCACAAACGCCGAGTACTGATGGCCAGCCTCAAACCTTGACCTATCCAAATCTCCCCTCAGATCTCACAAACGCTGAGTCCTGATGGCCAGCCTCAAACCTTGACCTATCCAAATCTCCCCTCAGATCTCACAAACGCTGAGTCCTGGGCTTGGCTTCCTTCGGCACAGGTTAGCTCCGCTCATCTAAACAACTGGGCCCTGGCTTCCTTCAGCACAGGTTGGCTCCGCTCATCCAAATAACTGGGGCCCTGGCTTCCTTCCGCACAGGTTGGCTCTGCTCATCCAAACAACTGGAGCCCTGGCTTCCTAAGGCACAGGTTGGCTCCGCTCATTCAAACTGGGCCCTGGCTTCATTCGGCACAGGTTGGCTCCACTCATCCAAACAACTGCAACGCACACAACAGCAAGGAGCTCTTCAACATCGTGAAGGAACTCTCCAACACCAACGACATCCCACCGTCGCAAGCCCTGTGCGATTCCCTCGCCACCTTCTTCCACCGCAAGATCGCCGACATCCACGACAGCTTCAACACCCAGACAGCCCCAACTAAGATCGATGCACCAGACCCGCCGCACACCATCGACCATGACCCCTTGCCAGCCTGGGCCAGCGTGAACATCGATGACACCATCAAGACCATGAGCACAATACACTCCGGCTCCCCGTCAGACCCTTTCCCGCACCACATCTTCAACAAAGCCAGCAGCTCCATCGCACCCCACCTGTGCAACGTTATCAATCTCTCCTTCGAGACCGCAACCTTCCCAGAGAGCTGGAAACACGCAGAGATCAACGCCCTACTCAAAAACCCAAGGCGGACCCGAGAGACCTCAAGAACTTCCGGCCCATCTCCCTGCTTCCGTTCCCAGCCAAGGTCATCGAGAAGATCGTCAACAAACAGCTAACCCGATACCTCGAAGAAAACAGCATCCTGGACCCATCCCAATCAGGGTTCCGCAGCAACCACAGCACTGAGACTGCCCTCATCGCCGCCACCGACGACATCAGGACCCTGCTGGACAACGGTGAGACCGCAGCCCTCATCCTGCTGGACCTCTCCGCCGCCTTCGACACTGTCTGCCACCGCACTCTACGCGCACGCCTCCACGACGCAGGGATCCGAGACAAGGCCCTGGAATGGGCCACCTCCTTCCTCGACGGCAGAACCCAGAGAGTCCGCCTCCCACCTTTCCGATCCGAAGCCTCCGAGATCATCTGCGGCGTACCCCAGGGATCTTCCCTCAGCCCAACACTGTTCAACATCTACATGGCCCCGCTCGCACGCATCGCCAGACAGCACGACCTCAACATAATCTCCTACGCCGACGACACTCAACTGATCCTCTCCCTCACCAAGGACCCCCTCGCCGCCAAATCCAACCTCCATGAAGGAATGAAGGCCGTCGCCGATTGGATGAAGATCAGCCGACTAAAGCTGAACACGGACAAGGCAGAGGTCCTCATCCTCGGCTCCAACCCCTCAGCCTGGGACGACTCCTGGTGGCCAACGACACTGGGAGCAGCCCCGACACCCACCGACCACGCACGCAACCTGGGAGTCATCCTCGACTCAACGCTCTCCATGGCCAAGCAAGTCAACGCAGTCTCCTCCTCCTGCTTCAACACCCTCCGCATGCTTCGCAAGATCTACAGGTGGATCCCGACAGATACAAGAAGAACAGTCACCCAGACCCTCGTCAGTAGCAGACTTGACTATGGGAACGCCCTCTACGCGGGAGCCCCGGCCAAGCTCATCAAGCGACTGCAACGCATACAAAACGCCTCCGCACGCCTGATCCTCGACGTACCACGCCACAGCCACATCACACCCCACCTGAGGAACCTGCACTGGCTCCCCGTCGACAGGAGAATCTCCTTCAAACTCCTCATCCAGGCACACAAGGCACTCCACAAGACTGGCCCAGCCTACCTCAACAGACGACTCTTCTTCTACGTCCCCAACCGCCAGCTCCGCTCCGCCGACCTCTCCCTCGCCACCGTCCTTCACATTCGAAGAACAACCACCGGCGGCGGATCCTTCTCACACCTCGCCGCCAAGACCTGGAACACCCTTCCACTAAGCCTACGACAGACCCAAGACCTGCTAACCTTCAGGAGGCTACTCAAGACCTGGCTGTTCGACCAGTAGCAGCACCCCCCCCCCCTTTTTGTTCTCCCCAGCGCCTTGAGACCCTCGCGGGTAAGTAGTGCGCTCTACAAATTCTGTGATTGATTGATTGATTGACTGGGGCCCTGGCTCCCTATGGCACAGGTTGGCTCCGCTTATCAAAACAAATGGGCCCTGGCTTCCTTTGGCACAGGTTGGATCCGCTCATCCAGACAACTGGGCCCTGGCTTCCTTCGGCACAGCTTGGCTCCACTCATCCAAACACCTGGGCCCTGGCTTCCTTCAGGACAGGTTGGCTCCGCTCATTCAAACTGTGCCCTGGCTTCCTTCGGCACAGGTTGGCTCCACTCATCCAAACAACTGGGGCCCTGGCTCCCTATGGCACAGGTTGGCTCCGCTCATCAAAACAAATGGGCCCTGGCTTCCTTCGGCACAGGTTGGCTCCGCTCATCCAAACACCTGGGCCCTTGCTTCCTTCGGCACAGGTTGGCTCCGCTCAACCAAACACCTGGGCCATGGCTTCCTGCGGCACAGGTTGGCTCCGCTCATCCATACAACTGAGCCCTGGCTTCCTTCGGCACAGGTTGGCTCCGCTCATCCAAACACCTGGGCCCTGGCTTCCTTAGGCACAGGTTGGCTCTGCTCATCCAAAGACCCGGGCCCTGGCTTCCTTCGGCACAGGTTGGCTCCGCCTATCCAAACACCTGGGCCCTGGCTTCCATCGGCACAGGTTGGCTCCGCTCATTCAAACTGGGCTCTGGCTTCCTTCGGCACAGATTGGCTCCACTTAGCCAAACAATTGGGGCCCTGGTTCCCTCTGGCACAGGTTGGCTCCGCTCATCAAAACAACTGGGCCCTGGCTTCCTTTGGCACAGGTTGGCTCTGCTCATCAAAACAACTGGGGCCCTGGCTTCCTTTGGCATAGGTTGGCTCCGCTCATCCAAGCACCTGGGACCTGGCTTCCGTCGGCACTGGTTGGCTCAGCTCATCCAAACACCTGGGCCCTGGCTTCCTTCAGCACAGGTTGGCTCTGCTCATCAAAACAACTGGGGCCCTGGCTTCCTTTGGCACAGGTTGGCTCCGCTCATCCAAACAAATGGGCCCTGACTTCCTCTGGCACAGGTTGGATCCGCTCATCCAAACACCTGGGCCCTGGCTTCCTTCGGCACAGGTTGGCTCCGCTCATCCAAACACCTGGGCAATGGCTTCCTATGGCACATGTTGGCTCCGCTCATCAAAACAACTGGGCCTGGCTTCCTCCAGCACAGGTTGGCTCCGTTCATCCAAACAGCTGGTCTCTGGCTTTCTTCGGCACTGGTTAGCTCCGCTTATCCAAAACCTGGGCCCTGGCTTCCTTTGGCACAGGTTGGCTCCGCTCATCCAAACACCTGGGCCCTTGCTTCCTTCCGCACAGGTTGGCTCCGCTCATCCAAACACCTGAGCCCTGGCTTCCATCGGCACAGATTGGCTCCGCTCATCCAAACAACTGGGCCCTGGCTTACTTCGGCACAGGTTGGCTCCGCTCATCCAAGCACCTGCGCCCTGGCTTCTTTCAGCACAGGTTGGCTCCGCTCAACCAAACACCTGGGCCCTGGCTTCCTTCGGCACAGGTTGGCTCCGCTCATCCAAACAACTGGGGCCCTGGCTTCCTTTGGCACAGGTTGGCTCCGCTCATCCAAACAACTGGGCCCCGGCTTCCTTCGGCACAGGTTGGATCCGCTCATCCGCTCATCCAAACACCTGGGCCCTGGCTTCCTTCGGCACAGGTTGGCTCCACTCTTCAGAACAAATGGGCCCTGGCTTCCTTCTGCACAAGTTGGCTCCGCTCATCAGAACATATAGGCCCTGGCTTCCTTCGGCACAGGTTGGCTCCGCTCATCAGAACAAATGGGCCCTGGCTTCCTTCGGCACAGGTTGGCTCCGCTCATCAGAACAAATGGGCCCTGGCTTCCTTCGGCACAGGTTGGCTCTGCTCATCCAAACAACTGGGCCCTGGCTTCCTTCGGCAAAGGTTGGCTCCACTCATCCAGACAACTGGGCCCTGGCTTCCTTCGGCACAGGTTGGCTCTGCTCATCCAAACACCTGGGCCCTGGCTTCCTTCGGCACAGGTTGGCTCCGCTCATCCAAACACCTGGGCCTTGGCTTCCTTTGGCACAGGTTGGCTCCGCTCATCCAAAGACCTGGGTCCTGGCTTCCTTCATCTCAGGTTGGCTCCGCTCATCAAAACACCTGGGCCTTGCTTCCTTCGGCACAGGTTGGCTCCGCTCATCAAAACAATTTGGCCTGGCTTCCTTCGGCACAGGTTGGTTCTGCACATTTAAACAACTGGGCCCTGGCTTCCTTCGGCACAGGTTGTCTACGCTCATCCAAACAACTGGGCCCTGGCTTCATTCGGCACAGGTTGGCTCCGCTCATTCAAACTGGGCCCTGGCTTCCTCTGGCACAGGTTGGCTCCACTCATCCATACAACTGGGCCCTGACTTCCTTTGGCACAGGTTGGCTCCACTCATCCAAACAACTGGGGCCCTGGCTCCCTCTGACACAGGTTGGCTCCGCTCATCAAAACAACTGAGGCCCTGGCTCCCTCTGGCACAGGTTGGCTCCGCATGGAAAGAAGGTACCCCCTAAGAATGCTTTGAAGGTCCAAGAGTAAGGGGGAAAAAACAAATATCTAAGAAACCACTCTTGTCTGACCACTAATTATTTGATAAACGGTCTAAAGTAGACTCAAAAAGGCAGGCATGTCATGTCATAAACATCTCAGACAATCTCATTATTAATAAAAATATCAAAAATATTTATTTTCTTTTTTCTGTATTCATCATACAAATTTTTTGCATTTCACAAAGACAAATTTATAATCAATAATTTCAAATAAAAGACATGAATTCATATTGTTTAGAGACAATCAACAGAATAATCTTATGTGATAACGGCAGCATCAACATAACTAGATGGACCCAAGCTCATAAAGATGAGACAATAAACAATATCTAAAGCATGTTCATATATATTTAGTACAAACCCCAAGAACTAACATCCGTCATTCATACACCACAAACATACAATATACAACCATACCAAACATCCATACACAAAACAATGTGTGTTAAACCCGGGAACTCTTGATCAAATCCTTTTGCTGTTCGTTTCAGTGGTTGTGCTAAATCAATCTTATTATCCACTGTAGCTTTATAGTAAATCGAGCTCCCTTAGTGTAGGTCAACGCACGTTTCGGTGGATCATTGCCACCTTCATCAGGACCAATAATTTCCAGTCAGGCATTCACAATGGTGAAAACCAGGGGTTGTCTAGGCACACGACTGGTGCTTGGTAGATAAAATCCGTATTATGTGCAGGTTCAATGCTGCTGTAGGCTCTTTAGAGTTATCCCAACGTCTAGGAATATGTTCATCTGAGTTTACGTCTGATATAAGGGCTAACTATCCTTTAGCAAAAGATTTTCCATCTCGTCAATATTATTATAAAATTTCTGGTTTGCCTTGTTCCGATGTCCAAAACCGTTCCTCTAAGTCGGGGTAGTTCCAGAAGGATTACTTAACAGGTTGGCTCCGCTCATCAAAACAACTGGGGCCCTGGCTTCCTTCGGCACAGGTTGGCTCCGCTCATCAGAACAAATGGGCCCTGGCTTCCTTCGTCACAGGTTGGCTCCGCTCATCCAAACAACTGGGCCCTGACTTCCTTCGGCACAGGTTGGCTCCGCTAATCCAAACACCTGAGCCCTGGCTTCCTTCGGCATAGCTTGGCTCTGCTCATCTAAACTCCTTGACCCTGGCTTCCTTCGGCACAGGTTGGCTCCGCTCATCCAAACACCTGGGCCCTGGCTTCCTTCGGCACAGGTTGGCTCCACTCATCCAAACACCTGGGCCTTGGCTTCCTTCGGCACAGGTTAGCTCCGCTCATCCAAACACCTTGGCCCTGGCTTCCTTCGGCACAGGTTGGCTCCACTCATCCAAACACCTGGGCCTTGGCTTCCTTCGGCACAGGTTGGCTCCTGTTAGATTTGGGGGTCTCTAGTTGGCAGAGGTAGGTACCTTTGACCAAATAGGGACCCTTGTGTCTAGTCAGGGTAAGGGGCTACACTCCTAAAATAACCCCTGTTCACCCCCTTGGTAGCTTGGCACGAGCAGGCAGGCTTATCTCAGAGGCAGTGTGTAAAGCATTTGTGAACACATACAGTAATATAGTGAAAACACTACAGATGGACACCACACAGGTTTAGAAAAATAAGTTTTCTTTATATAGACTTAACAGAAGACCAAAACGACAAAAATCCACAATACTGTAATCAGAAATAATACTTCAAGATGGTAGAAATAGCTTAAAAATGGGTTATTCACTTAAACGCAGTCTTTAGCAACAGATAACCCCAACTGGAGTTATCATGACGTCGAGGTCAAAGAAATCCCAAAGTACGGCGCCGACCGCGAGGTGCGCGGCGTCGGGCCCGGAGTCAAAACAGACCCACAAAGAACAGTACCTTGGAAAAGCGAAAACAAAGACAGCTCACGGCATCAGGGAGATGCAGCGTCGTTGGCGCTGTGCGGCGTCGGTTCCTTGCTTTGGGGGAGGTGATGCGTCGGGCCCTCGATGCTTGCGCAAAGCAGGGGAGGCGTCTGTTCCTTACCGGAGAGGAGGTGATGTCATGATGGCACCGAAACCACGGTTCCGTACGAGGCCACGATGTCGATGGATTCTTGACCACCCACGTCGAGGATCGGCTCCGCGATGACGTTGGCTTCGGAGTCGATGCGGCACAGCAGCAGGCGTCGGGCCTACGTCGCAAGTCGGAGCAGCGCTCACGGCTTATGGCAGGTTACGATGTTGCTCGCTGGCGTCGATGTGGCACGGCGGCCGGCGTCGGGTCTACGTTGTAAGTCGGAGCAGCGCTCACGGCTTCGATGCAGATTACGTCGTCGCTCGCCGGCGTCGGTGTTGCAATTTCCTTCTGCAGCAGCCAGAACAGCAAGTTCCAGATGCAGGCAAGCAGAAGGGGTGAAGTCTTTGTATCCCTGAGACTTCAGACAGGAGGCAAGCTCAAATTCAAGCCCTTGGAGATCTTCTTCAAGATGATGAAAGCACACTGAGTCCTTTTCTCCTTTCTTTGGCAATGAAGCAACCACTGCAGGCCAACCCCCAAACAGCACACAGCACAGGGGTAGACTCCTCCTTCAGTTTCCTGGTTCTTCTCCTCAGCAAAGGTTCGTCTTGATTCCCAGAAGTGAGCTAAAGTCTTGGGGTCTGGGCCCCAATATTTATACCAGCAAATCCTTTGTCCTCTGAAGGCAGAGGGTCCTGTACCTAGTCCAAACCAGTTCTGGGTGCATTCTACCAGTGCACAACTTCTTCCTTTGTCAGTGTGGGCCAGGGTCATCAGACGCACCACAGGAGGTGGAGCCAGCATTGTGGAAGGCAGGCACAGCCCTATTCAGGCCCAGGTGCTACTCCTCCCACCACTCCCAATGCAGATAGGTCTATTCAGCCTAGTGCTGACTCACCCTGTCTCCTGGAGCCACCCCAGCCCCTGTCACTCACAAACCAGACATGCAATACACAACCTAGCAGAGGCAGGCTGGATGGTTAGGTAAGAAAATACCTACTTTCTAAAAGTGGTATTTTCAAACACAGAATGTAAAAATCACCCACACTAAAAGATGTATTTTAACATTCTGAGTTCAGGCATACTAAACTCGAATTTCTACCTGGTTCCCTGGGTCAGTTAGGATTATAAGATGTTATAATCAAACTGCCCATTCTGGTCTATGGGAGCAGGTAGCCTAGCAATAGTGAAAAACGAAAATGGCTGTAATTCACTATCAGGACATGCCACACACATCAGGGCATGACCTACCTTTCACATACAATGCAACCTGCCCTTGGGCATACCTTAGGGGTGGCTAACATGTAGAAAAGGGAAGGTTTGGGGACTGGCAAGTGGTTGCTTTTGCCAAGTCCACATGGCAGTCCCAGACTGCACACAGGCTCTGCGATGGCAGGCCTGAGCCATAGTTTACAAGCTGCTCCGGTGGGTGGCACAATCAGCGCTGCAAGCCCACCAGCAGCATTTGATTTACAGGCCCTGGGCACACACGGTGCACTGTACTAGGGTCCGACAAGTAAATCAAATAATCCAATCATGGAATTACTAATCCATACAACAATTTACCATAGGGAGCACTTGCACTTTGGCACTGATTAGCAGTGGCAAAGTGCCCAAAGCATGTAGACCAGCAAAAACATAGCAAATCACAGGAGGCAATCAGCGAAAAATGGAAGGGAGACCCACGCCAATGGTACCAGGTCTAACACGTGTCCCCTCTAGCTGAAATGTGGGGAGAACTACCCTACCTCTTGGGAGTTCTCATCACTAAGGCGGAAAAATCTGGACAGACCATCAGCATTGGCGTGTTCTGTACCAGGGCGGTGTTCCACCGTGAAGTCCATCCCCTGTAGGAAAATGGACCACCTCAACAGCTTTGGATTCTCACCCCTCATCTGCATCAACCATCTGAGGGGCCTGTGGTCTGTCTGAACCCGGAAGTGAGTCCCAAACAAGTATGGTCTCAACTTCTTCAGTGCCCAGACCACAGCAAATGCCTCACGCTCAATCGCACTCCACCTCTGTTCCCGTGGAAGTAACCTCCTACTGATGAAGGCTACAGGTTGGTCTAGGCCCTCCTCATTCATCTGTGCAAGAACAGCCCCTACACCATGCTCTGAAGCGTCTGTTTGGACAATAAACTCTTTTGAGAAGTTGGGTGCCAGGAGCACTGGTACCGTGCACATGGCAGTCTTCAGGGCATCAAAAGCTTTCTGACAGGTGTCAGTCCAGTTCACTTTCATGGGCTGCTTCCTGGAAGTCAGCTCTGTCAAGGGTGCAACTATGCTGCCATACCCCTTGACAAACCTCCTGTAATACCCAGTGAGCCCTAAGAAGGCTCTCACCTCTGTCTGGGTTTTGGGGGGTTCCCAAGCCAGAATGGTCTCAATCTTGGGCTGTAGGGGCGCCACCTGGCCGCTCCCAACCTGGTGTCCCAAGTACACCACGGAACCCTGCCCGATCTGGCTCTTACTCGCCTTGATCGTGAGGCCTGCTCTCCGCAGTGCCATCAACACTTCCCAGAGGTGATGCTGATGTTCTTCCCAACTGGCGCTGAACACTGCTATGTCATTCAGGTAGGCGGCACAGAAATCTTCCAGTCCAGCCAACACCTGGTTGACCAACCTCTGAAAGGTGGCAGGGGCATTCTTCATCCCAAAGGGCATAACCCGGAATTGGTAGTGCCCATCTGGTGTGGAGAATGCTGACCTCTCTCTTGCCCCATCAGTTAAGGCGATCTGCCAGTACCCAGACGTTAAATCAAACGTGCTGAGGTACCGGGCAGCCCCTAACCGATCAATGAGCTCATCAGCTCTGGGGATGGGGTGCGCGTCAGTCCTGGTGACTGAATTGAGTCATCGGTAGTCCACACAGAACCGGAGTTCGGGTGTGGCACCAGGCACGGCAGCCTTTGGGACCAAGACCACTGGGCTGGCCCAAGGGCTGTTAGAGGACTCAATCACCCCCAATGCAAACATCTTGGAGACCTCCTCCTTGATGTAAGCTCTCACCCTGTCAGTCACTCTGTAAGTTTTGTGCTTAACAGGAGGACTGTCCCCAGTGTCCACATCATGGACGCACCAGTCAGTGACACTAGGGGTCAGGGAGAACAGGTCAGGAAACTGTCCCAACAGTTGGCAACAATCCTCCTGCTGCTCAGGGGTCAGGGAGTGAGAGAGGTTCACACCCTCCACTGACCCATCTTGCTCCTTGGCACACAGGAGGTCAGGAAGAGGCTCAGTCTCCTCTTCCATTCCAGCATCTGTGGCCAGGAGCATGCCCACTTCGGACCTCTCCAAGTGGGGCTTCAGGGGGTTTACATGCAGGACCTGCAAAGGGTTCCTAGGAGACCACAAGTCCACCAAGTAGGTGACATCATTCTTGCACTCCACCACCTCAAAGGGTCTGGTCCACTTATCTTGGAGCGCACAGGGCTCCACTGGGGCCATGACCCATACTTTCTGACCAGGCTGAAGCTCAATCAGAGTGGCATTCTGATCGTACCACCGCTTCATCTCCTCCTGGCTGGCTTCCAGATTCTCCTGAGCGAGTTGCCTGAATCGCCTAGTCTGGTTCCTGAAGACCAGCATGTAGCTATATACATCCTGGGGAGGTTTCCTGGGAGCTTTCTCCCAGCCTTCCTTAACCAAACTCAGAGGTCCTCTTACCGGGTGACCATACAGCAGTTCAAAGGGACTGAACCCTAAGGACTTCTGTGGCACCTCACGGTAAGCAAAGAGAAGGCAAGGCAAGAGGACGTCCCACTTACGCCTCATTGGTTCTTCAAGACCCATAATCATGCCTTTGAGGGTCCGGTTGAATCTCTCAACCAGCCCATTACCTTGGGGGTGGTAAGGAGTGGTGAACTTGTATGTTACACCGCACTCCTGCCACAGGGACTTCATATACTTGGAAATGAAGTTTGGGCCACGGTCTGACACCACCTCTCTGGGGAACCCCACACGGGAGAAAATCCCCATCAACGCACATCCCACCACGGGGGCCGTCACAGTCCGGAGAGGGATGGCTTCCGGGTACCGGGTGGCATGGTCCACCAAGACCAGGATGAACCTGTTGCCCATGGCTGTCTTGGGATCCAGAGGCCCCACAATGTCAATGCCCACCCTTTCAAAGGGGGTGCTGACCACAGGGAATGGCTGGAGAGGAGCCTTGTGCTTCCTCCCACTCTTTCCACTTGCCTGGCAAGTCTGGCAGGTGCTGCAATGAGTGTCTGAACTCTTGCGCATCTGGGGCCAATAAAAGTGGGTGACAAGCCTTTAAAAGGTCTTGTCCTGCCCCAAATGTCCTGCTAAAGGCACATCATGAGCCAAACCCAGTAGGAAGGCTCTGAAGCGCTGGGGTACCACCAGCACATGGGCTGACCCAGGCTCAGCAACCTTAGGCTCGCTATACAGGAGACCATTCTCCCAGTAGATCCAATGTGATCCAGACTGATCACCTGCTGCCTGGTTTGAGGACTGTTGCCGCAAACCCACAAGAGAAGGGCACTTATTCTGCTCCTCACAAAATTCCTCCCTGGAGTGGCCTCCTTCTTGCTGCCAATGGGTCAGCTCAGGCAGGCCCCCCAGTTCGGCCACTTGTTCCCCTGTAGGTTACAGGGCATCCCCCTCAAGGTCTGCCTCCTCCTGGACCGTGGGAACTATGGGGGCTGGTTTCCGGCGCCCCCTACCTCTTCTCTTTAAGGCAGGTACCTGGGCCACTCTTTCAGGCTCCAGGTCCTCTTGAACACCCTTACTGGCTGCCATAGACCGAGTGGTCACACATGCCCACTCAGGCAGACCCAACATCTCTAAATGAGACCTTCTCTCCACCTTAGCCCAAGGTGAACTTTCTAAGTCGTTGCCCAACAGATAGTCAACAGGCATGGCTGGCCTCACAGCTACTTGAAGGGTACCTGAGACCCCCCCCACTCAAAAGAAACCTGGGCCACCTCACAGTGGCTCTCTGAGTTGTCAGCGGCAACTACAGGGAAGTACGCATGGGGGATCACCTGCTCCTTAGACACCAGCCGACAACTGACAGCTGTCACACTGGCTCCGGTATCTCTTAGAGCTTCCACCCTCTGTCCATTGATGGTCACCCACTGCCTGTATTTCTTAGTGTGATCAGGCAGCTGGGTCCTGGGGACCATCTCACAGTCTCCTAAAGAGACAAGGGACATCTCTGCGGGACCCCACCCACCTTGGGCACCCATCTCCTCCCCCAGGGCTACACTAGCCATCTGCCGGGGTGGTGCACCAATGGGTGCGGTTTTCCCATACAGGGGACATCTAGAATCATAAGAGCAGTGGCCCACTTGACCACACTTAAAACAGGTCTTGGGCCCCCTGTGAACAGGCTTATCTGTCGGGGCCCCTGCCTTTTTCTCAGGGGGAGGCTAGAAACCCTTCCCTTGGTTCCCTTGGGGACTACTTTGGGGCCCTTTCTGGAACTCCCTCTGTTTACCCTTGTCCCCCCAACTCTTCTGCTGGGGACCCTGCCCACCTTTGGCGGAGTCTGCCACGTGACCCTTGTGGACCCGGGTGCTCACCCAGCGGTCCGCCTCCTCAGCAAGCTTCCTAGGGTTAGTTAACTTGCTATCAATAAGGTGCTGGCGTAGCTCTGGAAAACAATTACCAGACAAGTGCTCCCATGCAAACAAATCATAGAGCTCCTCAAAAGTACTCACTTTGCTACCCTTCACCCAACCATCCATAGCTCTGCAAAAGAAAGATACATATTCTACCCAAGTGGTTGCCTCCAGCTTTTTACAATTCCTGAACCTCTGTCTCTAGAGTTCTGGGGTCAACCTATACCTTGTCATCAGGGCTTCCTTCATGTGGGCATAAGACATCCTATTCTCAACAGGTAGGTCTAACAAAGTATTCCTCCCCTCACTCACAAAGCGGCCCCACAACCCCGCTCCCCAATCCTTCTCAGGGACCCGGTGGGCCAACATTGCTATCTCATAGGCTGCAAACCACTGCCCAATATCTTCATGCTTATGGAAATCTTTGATGACATCCTTGGGGATATATACCCTGCCTTCTGAAGGCACAGATGGTGCGCTGCCACCAGAGGGATTAATTTCTACGTTTTTAGCTTTGATCTCCAACTCCCTCAACATTCTCTCATGCTCTAATCTCATTCTCTCTCTCTCCAAGGCTAACTTGTTATTTTCAAACTCCAGCTTCTTATTCTCTAGGTCCTTCTGACCCTCCATTTTGAGCCTGGCCAGCTCCATTCTATGCCTTCTATTTCTCTCCCTACCCTCCAGCTCTCCTGGGGACAGGTCTGTGGAAGAAACACTGCTGCCTGGCGGGGTAGGTACTTTCTCCCCTCCTGGACCCACTGGCCCATCTAGCTGCCCTTCTGCCTCCTCTGCCTCCACCACAGGGTGCTCCACATTCTCAGAGGCATTTCTTGCTTCCACCCAGGCCCTCAGCGCCTTGTGGAACTCATCCTTCTTTGTGAGGCCTGGAGTAGCAATTTTAAATTTTCTACAGAAGGCTTTCAGCTGTTTTGCATTATAGGTATCCAGCCTATCTTCCTCAAAATCTAGATCCATAGATGCGTTGGATGCTGGTGGACTCATGGCAATAAGAATTGGTAGTCTTTAGCAAAAAAAATAAAAGTTCCAAAATGTATGTGGTTGCGTTTGGTCTGCACTCACTAGTAGTGTACACCAATCACTGTATATGAGTCACAAATGCAAGTCCAAATCCTCACCGCTGCCCACCAATGTTAGAATTGGGGGTCTCTAGTTGGCAGAGGAAGGTACCTTTGACCAAATAGGGACCCTTGCGTCTAGTCAGGGTAAGGGGCTACACTCCTAAAATAACCCCTGCTCACCCCCTTGGTAGCTTGGCACGAGCAGGCAGGCTTATCTCAGAGGCAGTGTGTTAAGCATTTGTGAACACATACAGTAATATAGTGAAAACACTACAGATGGACACCACACAGGTTTAGAAAAATAAGTATTCTTTATATAGACTTAACACAAGACCAAAACGACAAAAATCCACAATACTGTAATCGGAAATAATACTTCAAGATGGTAGAAATAGGTTAAAAATGGGTTATTCACTTAAACGCAGTCTTTAGCAACAGATAACTCCAATTGGAGTTATCACGACGTCGAGGTCCAAGAAATCCCAAAGTACGGCGCCGACCGCGAGGTGCGCTGCGTCGGGCCCGGAGTCAAAACAGACCCACAAAGAACAGTACCTTGGAAAAGCGAAAACAAAGACTGCTCACGGTGCGGGGAGATTAGGCGTCGTTGGCGCTGTGCGGCGTTGGTTCCTTGCTTCGGGGGAGGCGATGCGTCGGGCCCTCGATGCTTGCGCAAAGCAGGGGAGGCGTCTGTTCCTTACCGGAGAGGAGGTGACATCACGATGGCGCCGAAACCACGGTTCCATATGAGGTCACGATGTCGATGGATTCTTGACCACCCACGTCGAGGATCGGCTCCGCAATGATGTTGGCTTCGGAGTCGATGCGGCACAGCAGCAGGCGTCGGGCCTACGTTGCAAGTCGGAGCAGCGCTCACATCCTATGGCAGGTTACGATGTCGCTCGCTGGCGTCGATGTGGCACGGCGACCGGGTCTACGTTGTAAGTCAGAGCAGCGCTCACGGCTTTGATGCAGATTACGGCGTCGCTCGCCGGCGTCGGTGTTGCAATTTCCTTCTGCAGCAGCCAGAACAGCAAGTTCCAGATGCAGGCAAGCAGAAGGGGTGACGTCTTTGTATCCCTGAGACTTCAGACAGGAGGCAAGCTCAAATTCAAGCCCTTTGAGATCTTCTTCAAGATGATGAAAGCACACTCAGTCCTTTTCTCCTTTCTTTGGCAAAGAAGCAACCACTGCTGGCCAACCCCCAAACAGCACACAGCACAGGGGTAGTTTCCTCCTTCAGTTTCCTGGTTCTTCTCCTCAGCAAAGGTTCGTCTTGATTCCCAGAAGTGATCTAAAGTCTTGGGGTCTGGGCCCCAATATTTATACCAGCAAATCCTTTGTCCTCTGAAGGCAGAGGGTCCTGTACTTAGTCCAAACCAGTTCTGGGTGCATTCTACCAGTGCACAACTTCTTCCTTTGTCAGTGTGGGCCAGGGTCATCAGACGCACTACAGGAGGTGGAGCCAGCATTGTGGCAGGCAGGCACAGCCCTATTCAGGCCCAGGTGCTACTCCTCCCATCACTCCCAATGCAGGTAGGTCTATTCAGCCTAGTGCTGACTCACCCTGTCTCCTGGAGCCACCCCAGCCCCTGTCACTCACAAACCAGACATGCAATACACAACCTAGCAGAGGCAGGCTGGATGGTTAGGTAAGAAAATACCTACTTTCTAAAAGTGGTATCTTCAAACACAGAATGTAAAAATCACCAACACTAAAAGATGTATTTTAACATTCTGATCTCAGGCATACTAAACTCGAATTTCTACCTGGTTCCCTGGGTCAGTTAGAATTATAAGATGTTATAATCAAACTGCCCATTCTGGTCTTTGGGAACAGGTAGCCTAGCAATATTGAAAAACGAAAATGGCTGCAATTCACTATCAGGACATGCCACACACATCAGGGCATGTCCTACCTTTCACATATTTTATTTATTTATTTTACGGAGTTTTATATACAGAGCGAACTTGACCCGAAGGTATCGGGTATCAGAGCGCTTTACATAGCACCAGTTGTGTTACATGAGGACACATTCATATTTGTTAGGCACGGGGAGATTAAGTGATTTGCCCAGAATCACAGGATGTTCAGCGTCATTGCCGAGACTCGAACCCAGTTCCCCAGATTCGAGGTCGACCGCCCCAGCCGTTAGGCCAACTCTTCTCCCCACATACAATGCACCCTGTCCTTGGGCCTACCTTAGCGGTGGCTAACATGTAGAAAAGGGAAGGTTTGGGGACTGGCAAGTGTGTGCACTTGCCAAGTCGACATGGCAGTCCCAGACTGCACACAGGCTCTGCGATGGCAGGCCTGAGCCATAGTTTACAAGCTGCTCCGGTGGGTGGCACAATCAGCGCTGCAAGCCCACCAGCAGCATTTGATTTACAGGCCCTGGGCACACACGGTGCACTGTACTAGGGTCTGACAAGTAAATCAAATAATCCAATCATGGAATCACTAATCCATACAACAATTTACCATAGGGAGCACTTGCACTTTGGCACTGATTAGCAGTGAAAAAGTGCCCAAAGCATCTAGACCAGCAAAAACATAGCAAAACAGGAGGCAATCAGCGAAAAATGGAAGGGAGACCCACGCCAATGGTACCAGGTCTAACAGCTCCACTCATCCAAACAGGTGGGCCCTGGCTTCCTTCGGCACAGGTTGGCTCCGCTCATCCAAACACCAGGGCCGTGGCTTCCTTCAGGACAGGTTGGCTCTGATCATCCAAACACCTGGGCCCTGGCTTCCTTCGGCACAGGTTGGCTCCGCTCATCCAAACACCTGGGCCCTGGCTTCCTTCAGCACAGGTTGGCTCTGCACATCCAAACACCTGGGCCCTGGCTTCCTTCGGCACAGGTTGGCTCCGCTCATCCAAACAACTGTGCCCTGGCTTCCTTCGGCACAGGTTGGCTCCACTCATCCAGACAACTGGGCCCTGGCTTCCTTCCGCACAGGTTGGCTCCGCTCATCCAAACAACTGGGGCCCTGGCTGCCTTCGGCTCAGGTCGGCTCCGCTCGTCCATACACATGGGCCCTGTCTTCCTTCGGCACAGGTTTGCTCCGCTCATCCAAACACCTGGGCCCTGGCTTTCATCGGCTCAGTTTGGCTCCGCTCGTCCATACACCTGTGACCTGGCTTCCTTCCGCATAGTTTGGCTCCGCTCATCCAAACACCTGTGCCCTGGCTTCCTTTGGCGCAGGTTGCCTCCACTCATCCAAACAACTGGGGCCCTGGCTTCCATTGACAGAGGTTGGCTCCGCTCATCCAAACAACTGGGCCCTGTCTTCCTTCGGCACAAGTTGGCTCTGCTCATCCAAACACCTGGGCCCTGGCTTCCTTCGGCGCAGGTTGGCTCCACTCATCCAAACAACTGGGGCCCTGGCTTCCATCGGCACAGGTTGGCTCAGCTCATCCAAACAATTGGGCCCTGGCTTCCTTCGGCACAGGTTGGCTCTGCTCATCCAAACACCTGGGCCCTGGCTTCCATGGGCACATGTTGACTCCGCTCATCCAAACACCTAAGCCCTGGTTTCCTTCGGCACAGGTTGACTCCACTCATCCAAACATCTGGGGCCCTGGAATCCTTCGTCACAGGTTGGATCCGCTCATCCAAACACCTGGGCCCTGGCTTCCTTCGGCACAGGTTGGCTCCGCTCATCCAAACACCTGGGCCCTGGCTTCCTTTTGGTCAGGTTGGCTCAGCTCGTCCAAAAACCTGGGCCCTGGCTTCCTTCGGCACAGGTTGAATCCGCTCATCCAAACACCTGGGCCCTGGCTTCCTTTTGGACAGGTTGGCTCCGCTCATCAAAACAACTGGGGCCCTGGCTTCCATTGGCACAGGTTGGCTCCACTCATCCAAACACCTGGGCCCTGGCTTCCTTCGACACAGGTTGGCTACCCTCATCCAAACACCTGGGCCCTGGCTTCCTTCGGCAGAGGTTGGCTCCGTTCATCCAAACACCTGGGCCCTGGCTTCCTTCAGCACAGGTTGGCTCAGCTCACCAAAACACCTGGGCCCTGGCTTCCTTCGGCACAGGTTGGCTCAGCTCATCCAAACACCTGGGCCCTGGCTTCCTTCGGCAGAGGTTGGCTCCGCTCATCCAAACAACTGGGGCCCTGGCTTCCATCGGCACAGATTGGCTCTGCTCATCCAAACACCTGTGCCTTGGCTTCCATCTGCACAGGTTGGCTCTGCTCATCCAAACACCTGGGCCCTGCTTCCTTCGGCACAGGTTGGCTCTGCTCATCCAAACAACTGGGGCCCTGGCTCCTGTCGTCACAGGTTAGCTCCACTCATCTAAACAATGGGGCACTGGCTTCCTTCGGCACAAGTTGGCTCCACTCATCCAAACACCTGGGCCTATCTTCCTTCGGCAGAGGTTGGCTCCGCTCATCCAAACACCTGGGATCTGGCTTCCTTCAGCACAGGTTGGCTCCGCTCATCCAAAGGCCTGGGCCCTGGCTTCCTTCAGCAGAGGTTGGCTCCGCTCATCCAAAAGACCTGGGTCCTGGCTTCCTTTGTCACAGGTTGGCTCCGCTCATCCAAACACCTGGGCCCTGGCTTCCTTCATCACAGGTTCTCTCCGCTCATCCAAACACCTGGGCCCTGGCTTCCTTCAGCACAGGTTGGCTCTGCTCATCCAAACAACTGGGCCCTGGCTTCCTTCAGCACAGGTTGGCTCCGCTCATCCAAAGACCTTGGTCCTGGCTTCCTTCGGCACAGGTTGGCTCCACTCATCCAAACACCTGGGCCTGGCTTCCTTTGGCACAGATTGGCACAGCTCATTCAAACTGGGCCCTGGCTTCCTTTGGCACATGTTGGCTCTGCTCATGAAAGAACAACTGGGCCCTAGCTTCCTTCGGCACAGTTTGGATCCGCTCATCCAAACAACTGGGGCCCTGGGTTCCTCCGGCACAGGTTGGCTCCGCTCATCCAAACACCTGGGCCAAGCTTCCTTCGGCACAGGTTGGCTCCACTCATCCAAACACCTGTGCCCTGGCTTCCTTCTGCACATATTGGCTCAGCTCATCCAAAGAACTGGGCCCTGTCTTCCTTCGGCACAGGTTGGCTCCGCTCATTCAAACTGGGCCCTGACTTCCTTTGGCACAGGTTGGCTCAACTCATCCAAACAACTGGGGCCCTGGCTCACTCTGGCACAGGCTGGCTCCGCTCATGAAAACAACTGGGGCCCTGGCTCCCTCTGGCGCAGGTTGGCTCTGCTCATGAAAACAACTGGATCCCTGGCTTCCTTCGACACAGGTTGGCTCCGCTCATCCAAACACCTGGGTCCTGGATTCCTTCGGCACAGGTTGGCTCTGCTCATCCAGACAACTGGGCCCTGGCTTCCTTCGGCACAGGTTGGCTCCGTTCATTCAAACACCTGGGCCCGGGCTTCCTTCGGCACAGGTTGGCTCTGCTCATCCAAACACCTGGGCCCATGCTTCCTTTGGCACAGGTTGGCTCCTCTCATCCAAACACCTGGGCCCTGGCTTCCTTCGTCACAGGTTGGCTCCGCTCATCCAAACACCTGGGCCCTGGCTTGCTTCGGCACAGGTTGGCTCCGCTCATCCAAACACCTGGGCCATGGCTTGCTTCGGCACAGGTTGGCAACGCTCATCCAAACACCTGGGCCCTGGCTACCTTTGGCACAGGTTGGCTCCATTATCAAAACACCTCGGCCCAGGCTTCCTTCGGCACAGGTTGGCTCCACTCATCCAAACCTCTGGGGCCCTGGCTCCCTCTGGCACAGATTGGCTCCGCTCATCAAAACACCTGGGCCCTGGCGTCCTTCAGCACAGGTTGGCTCCACTCATCTAAACAACTGGGCCCTGGCTTCCTTCGGCACAGGTTGGCTCTGTTCATCCAAACAACTTGGCCCTGTCTTCCTTCTTCACAGGTTGGCTCCGCTCATCCAAACAACTGAGCCCTGGCTTCCTTCCGCACAGGTTGGCTCCGCTCATCCAAACAACTGGGCCCTGGCTTCCTTCCGCACAGGTTGGCTTCGCTCATCAAAACAACTGGGCCCTTGCTTCCTTCGGCACAGTTTGGCACCGCTCATCCAAACAACTGGGGCCCTGAGTTCCTCCGGCACAGGTTGGCTCCACTCATCCAAACACCTGGGCCAAGCTTCCTTCGGCACAGATTGGCTCCGCTCATCCAAACACCTGGGCCCTGGCTTCGTTCGGCACAGGTTGGCTCCACTCATCCAAACAACTGGGCCCTGGCTTCCTTCGGCACAGATTGGCTCCGCTCATCCAAACAACTGGACCCTGGCTTCCTTCGGCACAGGTTGGCTCCACTCATTCAAACTGGGCCCTGACTTCCTTTGGCACAGGTTGGCTCCACTCATCCAAACAACTGGGGCCCTGGCTCCCTCTGGCACAGGTTGGCTCCGCTCATCAAAACAACTGGGGCCCTGGCTCCCTCTGGCACAGGTTGGCTCCACTCATCAAAACAACTGGGGCCCTGGCTACCTTCGGCACAGGTTGGCTCCGCTCATCCAAACACCTGGGCCCTGGATTCCTTTGGCACAGGTTGGCTAAGCTCATCCAGACAACTGGGCCCTGGCTTCCTTCAGCACAGGTTGGCTCCGCTCATCTAAACACCTGGGCCCGGGCTTCCTTCGGCACAGGTTGGCTCCGCTCATCCAAACACCTGGGACCTGGCTTCCTTCAGCACAGGTTGGCTCCGCTCATCCAAATACCTGGGCCCTGGCTTCCTTCGGCACGGGTTGGCTCCGCTCATCCAAACACCTGGGCCCTGGCTACCTTTGGCACAGGTTGGCTCCGCTCATCAAAACACCTCGGCCCAGGCTTCCTTCGGCACAGGTTGGCTCCACTCATTCAAACAACTGGGCCAAGCTTCCTTCGGCACAGGTTGGCTCCGCTCATCCAAACACCTGGGCCCTGGCTTCCTTCGGCACAGGTTGGCTCTACTCATCCAAACAACTGGGCCCTGGCTTCCTTCGGCACAGGCTCGGTTCTTGGTCTCTCCATGTCTTGCTTGAAGTCTATATGGCGAAGAGTGTCTCGCCGGTCCGCTATGGGAGCGAGGTATGGCGTTACGTTAATACTGACTCCATCCAAACCGCAAAAAATATTTTTAATGGATTTATTACAGGTCTCGCCAGGTACCCCGGCTTGGTCTGTACATGCACATCTTGGAGTTAGATTCATTGCTGACCTAGTGGCCCTCAGCCCTTTACTTTGCTGGATAAATGTTTGGCTCAGACAGGAACTGATGCTACACAGACTGATCCTCTCTGACTGTTTGGCCTTGGACGGAGCATCTAGAATCCCGTGGATTGCCGACATTTTTATATATTTTATTTATTTATTTAAAGTTTTATAGAGCGCGAACGTGACCCGTTAGGGTATCAGAGCGCTTTACTGAGAAAACACGTTGCATACAGGTTTGACACAGGCAAAAAAAAGCAAAAACACGGATAGGGATAGAGGGAGGTGACTACATTCGGACATAATCAGCGATATGTAGAGAGAGTCCACAATTACATATGCAGAAATAATGAATCAGTACAGAGAATAGGAGCAACTAAGCAGACAAGAGATATTTCAGAATAACCAGAGCACTGCCGCGGAGCAGAGTGCACGGTGAAAGAAAATTAAGGGAGGAATTTGCTCATTAGGAATGTTTTAGCTTCCTTCTTGAAGGTTGACAGAGAAGGGATTCTTCTGATGGAGGACGGCAGCAAGTTCCATGTTTTAGGTGCAACCCCAGAGAAGGCACTGTTATCGGTTTTATCCTTACGAAAGCAGGGTGGCTAAAGCACAAGGTCTCTGGCGTACCGGGAGTTTCTGATTCCCCCGGATACCAAGAGTTTCCTGGCGAGATATGCAGGGGAATTCGTGTATAGTGCTTTGGCATGACAGAAACCAGTTTGAGCTGGACTCTGGCTTCAAAGGGGAGCCAGTTCAATGCCTTCAGATGCGGGGAGATGTGGTCAAATTTTTTTGAGCCTGTTAAGAGTCTTGCTGCGGCGTTGAGGCAGGCTTTCAGGGGGGCAGTGTAGATCTTGGGTAGGCCTGATTGGGTTGAGCAGCCGTATTCAATTCTGGAGATAACTAACGCCTGTACTGCGGTTCTTAGGTCCGCAGCTTCAAGGAAGGGTTTTAGTTTTCTCAAATAGCTCAGGTGGAACCTGGCAGTTTTGGCCATCGAGTTGATGTGGTCACGCATATTCAGTTGGCTGTCCAGGGTAATGTCGAGAGATTTGGCAGATTCCACTATGGTCGGTGTGCAATTAAGTGCTGTGATCGAGTTGGTCCATTCCAGGATGTCAGTAGTGTTTTTAGGGGGGGAGATGAGAAGGAACTCTGTTTTTTGTGCATTCAGCTTGAGCTGGTTGCTGGCGAGCCATTGAACCGTTAACTTCAGAGCCTCATTCAAACAGTTAATCTCCTCTAGGGAGGAGATTTTGATGCAGATCTGGGTATCATCGGTGTACATGTGGAAGGAAATGTTAGCAGTGCGGAGTATTTCAGCTAGCGGTTCGAGGTAGAGATTGAAGAGGGTAGGGGACAGAGTTAAGCCTTGAGGGACACCGATTGTTATCGGGGAGGGAGCAGATAGGTTGCTGTTAACTAAGAATCTCTGGGAGCGGTTCCGGAGGAAGGAACCAAACCATTTGATGACGGTACCTCCTATTCCCATCCTGTGTTCGAGGCGTTCAAGTAGTTTCTCGTGGCTGACTGTGTCAAATGTTGAGGATAGATCCAGTAGGATTAAGAGACAGGGTGTGCCTTGGTCAAGGGCTTGAAGAGCATCGTCTACAATGTGAAGAATAGTTGTTTCGGTGCTGTGCCCAGGCCTGAAACCAGATTGGAATTCGTCTAATAGGTTGAAATTAGCGATTTGTTGGCTCAGTTGAAGTTGCACACATTTCTCCAGCACTTTAGCAAGAGGAATATTGGATATAGGTCTGAAGCTGTCTGGAATAGCAGGATTCAGAGTGGGTTTTTTTAGGATGGGGATGACTTGCCCGGTTTTTAGGGAGTCAGGTATGGAGCCTTGAAGAAGGGAGGCGTTGATTATTGTAGTCCCAATGGGAATGATGAATGGGGAGGTCGCTGCCAAGCAGTTGGAGGGGAGTGGGTCATTGAAGTGGCTATTCGGTTTTAAGGAGGATAGAATTTTCGAGATGGAGAGGTCGTCATATGCTTTGAAGTTGGACCAGTGAGCTTGGTTTTGGGTGTTACCAGGGGTGGATGAGGAGAGAGATGGGTCCCGGCAGGAGGAGGTGGGAAGTTCGAGGCAGCATTAAGTTCGTTACCTAGGGAGTTAATTTTGGCTGTAAAGAAGGAGGAGAACTCCTCACAGGTTATTAGGGATTTTGTCGTTTCTTTGGAGGTTTTGGCTAGTTTGTTTGATTGGAGTTTGACCATTTCAAAGAGCTTGCGGTGTCTGTTTTTAGCGTTTTCCATTTCGGATCTGAAGAACTCTTTTTTGGATTGGAGGATGTTTCTGTTATATGTGTTTCTGGTCTGACGGAGAAGTTTTAGTTGGGAGGCTGAGGGGTGCAGTCTCCAGTTTCTTTCTGTTAGCCGGAGAGCTCTCCTTTCGTTATTGAGAGGTCCGTTGAACCAGGGGTTTCTGTCTTTGATTAGGGATCTTTTTAGCTTTAACGGGGCAAGATCATCAATTATGTTGGACATAGTCGAGTTGTAGTGCTCTGTGAGGTCGTTGACATTGGAAAGATTTGGAGGGGGGTGTAAGCCATTCTCTCAGCGAGCAGTCAGCTTCTCGAGGTCGAGGCTCTTAATGTCTCTGAGCCAGCGTTTCGGTTTCACAGGTTGCCCTGGTCTCTTCATGAGTTGGCCAGGTATCAAGAAGGTAATGGCATGGTGGTCTGACCAGTTGCACAGGACAATTGCGTTAAGCCTGACCGCCGATGGCTTTGCGATGATCCAATCCAGTGTGGAACCTTTTGTGTGAGTTGGTAGAGTGCAGGCTTGAGTGAGTGATTGGTCAACAAGGAAGGCTTTGACGGCATTGACCTGGGGTCTTTGGGGTCATTCCAGTGCAGATTAAAGTCACTGAGGAAAATGTCATTGGAGTGGGGGGAAGCCTTAGCAGTAATGATTTCCATGAGGTGATCAATAAAAGTGTCGTTCTTGCCTGGGGGTGGTAGAAGATATGCAGTTTGCATAACTGAGTAGTGTTATTACCAATGGCGAGAGCGAGCTATTCGCAGGAATCAGTGGGGTCAGAATGGAGTTCAGTAACGAGGAGGTCTGAGCGGTAGATGCAGGCATCTCCTCCCCCTTTTTAGGTCTCGCCTACGCAGCGCGCATGCGCTGCATAGGAGAGACCTTTAGCGATCGGCACAGCTTTGGGGGCAAAAACGTGCACGCGTTGCATTGCTTGCAATGGCAACGCGTGCACGTCTGGCGATTCCCTTGCGGGAGCGCGCGGCGCCATATGGTGGCGCCATATGGTCGCAATCATCGTGCCTTGCTGCACGCTCCCGCAAGGGAATCGCGCAAGGCCCCCCTGCTGCCGCGCGAGGCGCACGCTTGTGCTGGTTATTATTTCCTGTTTCCCCCACCACATATCCCGTCTCGCGGCCGCTCGCGCGCGTCCAATGCTTGTATAGTACCGCTATCAGCTAGAATCGCTGCGCTGCATGATATGAAACAAATGTTATCTGTTTCAGTGTATGCTTTTCATAAAGCGCCTTCTTGTGAGCAAAATTGCATGTAGTCTTTTGGACATTGGTGCCTGTGAAAAGTGAGGCGTTAAGAACGTTAGAACGATATGATGAACATGAGACACAGACAGAACCTGACCTATATGGCCCTCGCCATTTTAGTGTGTCCAAGCTCTACACTGCTTGAGCGTTACCTCACGCTAGTGCTACAGACCCCCTTGTTTCTCACCCGATGCATGCACCGCAGGATCCTCACAATGTCAACAAGGCATCCTGAATCCCTCTCACTCCGACCATGGATCCGAAGTATCCCGTTCGGTGTCCAATGATTCTCTTACTTAGTTCATGGGTCAGAAACTTCAGACTCTGTGCCGCAAGCTTCATAGCTGAATCTCATAGCCCGATTGCTCATCGCCACCATGCTTCTCACACGCTGTCCTTCGATCCAAGCGCTACACACCCTGTCCCTGTGCTCCATACTCCCCGCTCTGCCCCTGCATTCCAGACCTCACTCTTTGTTCACGTCTCAAGCTTCTCACGCTTAGTTGAAGACAACATGCTCCCTATTTTGTCTTTCCATGTTATGTCCCAAGATTTTCACACTCAGTCGATGTACCCAAAGCTCCTCCCTGCCTACCTAAATGTCGCACAATCGAGGCACATTCTTTCAACGTGTCACAAGGCCATCATACCGTGCCGTAAGCTTTGTAGTAAGGTTCAAAGCTGGGTTGATGGAGATTAGCCTGAGGAGAAAGGCTAAAGCCATTTTGCAGTCCCAGGCCTAGAGAAAGCAGTGAAGTTTTGTGTTTAAATCATCAAAAGAAACGTTTTCGTTTTTGTTAGAAAGATATGGGTAGGCATTAATAACGCTACTATTGCACACTTATAAATAGAGCAAATTAATAATCGTTGTGATAAATGTCTGGTGTTGCTTTTTCACTCCCACGGAACTGAGGACAGTGGAAGGTGCAGTTCAGCCAAAGGTAAAGTTGGTGTCCAGGGAAGCGGCGGTGTGAGCAGCGGTTGTGTGGCTGCGCGCGGTACTTTGCCATGATTTCGCCCTTATCTCTCTCTTTTTTTTTTTTTGGTACACGACATTCCGGGGGATTTACTTTTCTAAATACAGGCTGGCTTAACTGTGAAGAGGATATAGCTTGTACACACAATTAACGCTGCAGCAAGCATGCTGAAACTCCCTGAATAATTCCAGAAATGTTGCTTAAGTCGGCCAGCCTCCACCTTTCACCGGTTGGCTCCCTCTTTCATCAAGCGTCGAGCCAACACAAATAAGGAGCGTTGGAAGCTTGCCTCTTAGGTAGCTTCAGTGAACAGGTTTGGTTTCAAACCCGCCCCGTGTCCTGTGCCGACTCGCCTTTGATCCTCGGCGCACTGTGATTATCGCGGTTAAACAGGGAGGCAAGCCTTTCATTTGCTTGCTTTTAATTAACAGAAATGTGGCTGAATGACAGCTGTTAGCTGCTCTTTTCCCTTTGTCGTGCCGCTACATTTCCGAAGCTAAACATCTATTCACAGAGAGGGTGGGGGGCGCCTTAGGAGAAAGATGATTAGATTGAGTTCAAAGTAACCAGAGCTCATTACAACCATTTGACAAACCACAAACCACACACCACAAGGTGAACAGTGCTGGTAGGCCAGACTGCGAGCAGCCTCTCTCGCACACTGCGTTTTGAATGTACTGTGTATTGCAATTCCATATATGTAGTGCTTATTATCGCAGTTGAGGCGCTTTTTTGGAAAAAAAAGTTTGCTCTTACACTGAATAAAACATTTAATAAACATAATTACGTTCTTTTAGAAAAGCAAGAAGGTGTTCTTATGGTGGTTGACATTTATTCCACACATCTAGGTGCAAGCTACACAGATATGTGGCTAAGAGTACAATGTGGATGGGGGCAATTAGGTGAGACCGGATCACAATGATGCTGGCCACCACGTCAACGTCACTAGATTCATGCTTGACACTAATGCCTCATCGGGAAGTGCTATATAAAGCCAACTTTGGTCACTGAAAAAACATGGCGACATGGACACAATACCAGGTCCGTGTTCAAAGGCAGTCTAAAACAAACATCACGCACTCCTGCCAGTGACACCCGCAGATACTATAATCATAATAGCAATGGTACTTTAGGCATGAATGTTGTCAAGAATACATCACAGAAACGGTTACTGTACAAGTCAACCAAATGCACACTTTTGACGCTTTTTACTTTTCACTGCCCTCATGTTGGAGCCCCGTTAGCCCTCCATATGTCCTGGGTAAATGGATAAAGGTTGCTCCAGTAACAGGAGCATAGCCCAGCACCCCAGGCCCGCTTGCATGAACACACCCTTAGCATTTGTAGTAAAGTACTCACGGCAGGCCAGGCTACTGTAAAACACTCCACTACCCTCAAAGTCAGCCTGCAGAGAAATGTTTTATGAATGTAAAATCATTTTCGTGAGATCCTGGTCCTGAAATAAAATGTTAGCAGAGATGTTTAGTCACCCACGCTAAGCTACATTTCTCTGCATAGGGATGCTCTGACTGACTCCATCTAAATGTTAGTTAATCTTCCTGGGAATATTCTGAACAGAATGTTACACACAGGTCTCGTCTTTGGGACCTTATAAGTGTTTAGCCATGCAACAGTTGATGTTGTTGCACCAAGGATATTGTGCTGCATAACTAAATACTTATAAGGTCCCAAAAGCGAGACCTATTGGCTATGCCAATGCTTGTTTAATTTGTCTGTCAAGCCTAACAATGTTATAATTTGGCGGGACCAGTAAATCTAGGTAGGGTGATGAAGATTCATTGAGCCATGACTCGGTTAGGATAGCTACGTCAGTTTTTTGGCTCAGGAAGAGGGCGAAGATGTAGGAGCAATGCTTCACTGCTGATCGACAGTTGAGTAGGAGGCCAGAGAGTGGAGCATCGGGGCAAGAGTTCCAAGTAGGGGAGGATAGGGGTACTTGCGTTAAGTTGTTGCTGTTTACTCCTCGGTTATGGAGAGAAGATGATCTATTAGTGTTGATGGAGACCGTCGGGATTAAGTAATCAACTTTCTTGTCTGGAGGACGGGGGGCATCGGGGGAGGTCTTGTAAGATAAGAGGAGGGCTAGGGTTTCATCCTCTGAGAGGTAGTTGTGATGTTTGCGAGGGCGAAGGTGTCGGTTGGCCAGCGGCATGGGTTGGAGGGAAAGCATGGTGAGCGGGGGAAGGACTGAGTTATGGGAAGGCTCAAGAATAGCGATAGAGTGTTCAGTGAGGTGAAGGATGTTCTTCAACTCTAGTATGGAATTCTGGATGCTCTGAACTATGTTGGATGCTCTGATGTTCAGAGTTTCAAGGTCCAAAGGTGAAGGTAGAACTTGCGGGAAGGGAGGCTGTGGGTCAGGGCAAAATCTGGTGGGATGAGCGGGAGGCCTGGTGGAGGAGCTCGAACACCCTAAGGCTAGGTTTCTGGGAGGAGGGGTGTGAGGAGGGCTAGGCGAGCTCAGAGGGGTGGTCAGGGGGCTGTTGAGGTGGGTGAGGCTCAGAGGGGTGGTCATGGAGCTGTTGGGACGGGGCTCAGGTGAGCTGAGAGATCCGGCCTCGTTCCAAGATTGAGGGAGGGGGCTGATGCCAACGAAGGTAGGTATTGACAGCAAAAGCCAGCGCCGAATAGGAAACTTCCACCAGGTGCTGCCTCGGCTAGTGCGAGGCAGGGATCCAGCCAGTAGCAGCAGGCGACAGCAGCAGTGAACCGGGCAGGTTTTTATAAACTCAGGGGCATATTCACAAGGAGCTATCGCCGAATTAACGGCACTTTATCGCAGCCAAAGTCGTGATAAATCTACCTCCCCATTCACAAGCCGGTGTTAACAGCCCACAGCACTAGTTTACCCGCGATAGCAGCCACAAAAAACATCGCCACAGAGGACCCCCGCAAATATCGCTAATGAGATGCAGAGTAGGCGTTCCCGTGCCAAAAGCCGAGACAACATCACACCCCAACATTCACAACGACCAGCCACATCGGCGATAAGAACACAAAACAGGCGATAAGACGCGTTAGCACCAGGAAATTTACACCTGCTCTGACCTGGTGTAAAGTCGGATGGCAGCCAGCACCACAAAAGGGAGCACAGCCCAGGGCCACATCCGAAGGGCAACAGATGCCATGGAGCCACTCATCATGCGGCCCGGACACCCAAGAGGGCCACAACACCCACCGCCACCACCCCAGGACCCCAACCCACACCCGGAACACCCCCCCCACCCGGACCACCACAGACGCAGCACAGACAAAGACAGCGGACCCCCAGGAAACGTACCAGCCGCACAGACCCAACATCTGACAATGTCACCGTCCACTACAGGCTGAAAGGGACAACCATCCTACGCATCCTGACCATCATCGCCTAAACAGGCCTACGGCACCAACACAGCGGACAACCAACATCCCATCCCACACAAAGCTGCTGGCTTGGCTGCACCTGTTGGCCCCTGGTACCCCCCAAACAACACCCACCAGAGTCGGAGGAGTCACACAGCCAGCCACATCCAAGTCCCCCACACCTGTCCTGGACATCACCATCACCCTGGTACCCCAGTCCCCATATGTCCAACACAATGCGCAGGACCGCTGGAGACCAAGCAAGGACCATACGCCATAGCAGGATGCACGCACGTGTTGGAGGCAATCCACAGCACATATGTACTACCTGTGCCCCCTGGTGACACAGCACACAATCACCTCAACAGGATGCACACGTCTCATATCAATGTGCAGGCAACAACAGAACACCGTGGAACCTCCAACAATGTCGCCTTCAAATACACAGCCAGTGTGCATGATACCTTCATCCTCCGACAGTCCATCATCAACCAGCGTTCCCAGGATGGCAACAAGGGAAATGCACACCCCCTTGGCAAGTTCGAAATGAACACCCCACACACCTCAATTCCACAACTATGCAACTCACAACTCTGGCAATGCACACGTCACAAAATCACAACCAACATGCACAACAGCATGACCACCCACCAGACACGACAGAACAACTTACAATGGTAACCTGGGCAAGCCCTGAACATGAGCCATCAACGGCATGGCACCTCAGCCACATAATAGCCGAATGTGGGGAGAGGTGGCAACCAGGCATGTGTGAAGGATGCAGTAGAACCATGATCGGGAAAGCACACAATGCCAAGAGTGGCGGAGATGTGCTGGACAGACCGCAGTATGCAGAACACACCCATATCCATGGCGACATACACCTCTGGCGTATGGAGTGCAGTGGACAGTGGACGCAACCATGTCACCCCAGCCAGTGGGGGACCTCGCGGAAATGTTGCCTGTGATGCCACCCCCTAAGCGTCACCGGGGTGGGATGGCCCGGCGTAGGCCACGCCAGCGTAGGGGTGTGAATAAAAAGCACGTAGGCCTGGGCGTGGTCCTCTCCCGGAAAGCCCCACGTCTCTGCCAGGGCGGCGCCTCCCACCCCGCCACGAGGCCGACGCCGTCCTCGTGAGCAGAGTTGCCTGCGATGCTGTGCGCCTGCCGGACCCCGGCACGCTGGACCACGAATCCGTCAGGCCCGCCCCTGCGCAGCCAGGCCACACTGATCACCTGCCAACACCGGCGTGTGTCAAGGAGGGCCCACCACGTGCCGGCGCAAGCTCCAAGCCTGAGTCCCGTGACCTTGGCAGCCACCTCAGACCATCACGGCCTCCACGACACAGGCCCACTTTAGTCCTTTCTCATTGACGTACTCTACTGCCGCCTTTGGCCTACTCTTCGGACAAGTAGGTCCCATATGTGAAACTGTGTCCTGAGTCATGAATGGCAGTGACCCCAAATCCGGGCCAGCGGCCACAGCACCAGACCCTCCCCGATCTGTGAGGCATAGTTCCATATGGGCATCTTGCGACACGTGGTGCCACTAACCCTGTTCAATGCCAGCCGGCTACACGTGGTGCCACTAACCCTGTTCAACGCCAGCCGGCTACACGTGGTGCCACTGAACCTGAACAACGCAGGCCGGTGGGGCCATCCAACCTATGCCTGTGACACTAGGTGAATGGGCCGTGCTGACCGCTGCCTCAGGCCTACACCACGGTCAGGTAGGTCACACATTTGGAACTGAGTCTTGATTACACCATGGCAGTGAACATCATTTAAGGCAGAGAACAATTCACTATACTCCCTTCGATGTGGTGCCAACAAGTCTGTGCATGGCATCACAACCACACGTGTCTGTGGGCCTACGCGGACCACTGCCCTCGGCCTACGCTGCGCATGAGTGGGATCACAGATTTGGAACTGAACATTGGTAATTCAAAAGGCAGAATACATATCATCGCACGCACGGAGAGGCGTAAGAGGATGACGTGTTGCAGTCCGGAGGGAACAGGATCATAGTTACGGAGGTGATCGAACACTACCGACAACTGCCCTTGTGTCACTAACTCTGTGCCTCGTGAGCCAACGACACGTGGCTTTGGGCCACTGCTGACCGCTGCCTCCGGCCTACACTGCGGTCCAGTGGGTCACAGTCTTGATTTGGCAATGGTGGAGTTCATATCAGTGTACCGGCATCATCGCAGACTGCATCCCCTCACAGCACCTGTGCCACTAAGTCTGTTCCCCGACATTCATGGACACTCACTGGTCGTACATTGGTGGCGTTTGAGTCTATGGACTAGGGGCTAGTTTTCATTCTCATGTAGCTGATACCGAATTGTTGGTGAGGACGAGGGTTGCGCTTTCCACTCCTCCATTTGCTGCTTCCAGATAACATCAGACCTTCCGCATCATGCCCAGGAGGACACCCTCACTGTCCCCCACAACCCTCCACAACATACACCTCGGACATTGATGGGGACCCGCTCAGGTCGCATGGCCCATCTGACTGCACCGCAAGTCACCGTCCCGTGGCTGGGTGCCTGTGCTGGCCACAGTGCATCCGGGGCCACTAACTCTGTGCTTGTCAGGTCTGGGACCCCTTCTTCTGAGACATTGAATGGCCTCTGAAGCGATGGTCTTGGGTTCATCAACGCCATGTGTCTGTGGCCCTGCGCTGTCCGCAGCCTCCGGCCTCAACTGCGGGCCACCAGGGCCCACACATAGCATCGAGTCCTGACCGGCCCGGACGTCGCATCACCGCAGGAGGCACACGCCACCACCGCAATCACCACCTCCAACCGCCATCTGCCAGAGTCGAAACTGTGGTCCTGACAGACCTACGGAGTTGCTCAGACCTGTCGTGGATGCCATCATCGGCCTGATACCTTGATCAGCACTCCAGGTGCCAGTGACTCAGTGCACCGCAAGCCATTGTCCGTTACTGATTGAGTTGTGTGCTGTGGAGAGGTTGCGCAGCAATGTCACCTCAAACAGTGTGGGAGCCCTGGTACGTTGATGGGGGAGATGATGCAGGTCTGACACACCCCACTGCACCTGCATCAGGAGTATATATCGAAGGGACACAATCCGAGACTTTTTCTTCACATAAGCGCGCTCATCTCTAGTGCCCCAACCCCAGTGCACTGCAACTCACGGACACTTCTGTTTGCATGTTGGCTGTCCTCTGGACTTTCTCCGGCTCACTCCATGTTGCTCAGCTGTTGACTCTGTTATGCATGTGTTTTTTGTTTCCGTTGCACTGGTGTCCAATGTTTAAGTTGTTGCCAGCACCAAGCATTCCGTGCGGACTGGCTTACACTCAGCCCACACACATCCAGCACAGGCGTCACTGTACATGTGGCCCTGCCAATAAAGGGGCCGGGCGCACGTGCCCGTGGCCAGTTCAACATGATATATGCGTGTGTCCCTGTGGTCTTGTTGTATGCATGAGGGCCCTGGGCCCTAGGACATTACATTGTGCTGTGTACATCGGATGCAGACATGTCACCGCAGGCAGCGGGTTGTAGCTTGGACATGTAGCTTTGTCGTCACCCACTCAATTCGTAAGGGGAGTGGCTGGGGCTGTCGTACGCAGAGCCAACATGGATGTGTGACTGCTATTTGCGCGCCCCTGGGCATGGTTCTGTACTGTGAATGTGCATCTGCATGTGTCTCTATGGCAGTGTGGGTCTCCTTTGTGGGGTGTGGGTGGTCCCTGAAGGGTGATAGACACCTACGTATGTGTTCTAGTTCGCATTCCAGGTGTTCGGCCCCCACCCAGGCCTGTTGGGCCACCTCCTTTTGGCGTTCTGACACCTGGCATTGGGGTGCCATGTGTGGGTGGGTGAAGTGTCATGAGCCAGCTGTGCTTGCGTGTGCTTCCTGCTGTGTGGTCTGTTGCAGGCTCTGTGTTCTCCTCTGAGTAGCTCGGCTGCCCGGGTCCTGGTGGTGGGTTGCATGGGATATCCATGGACTGTTGTAGGGCGTCGGTGTCGACGGTGTGGTGGTCCTCTCCGGCATCGCAGATGTGTTGTCTTCTGTGCTCTGCTGGAGGTGTTGTGTGCCCCTCTGCAATGTGCAGGGGAGATGCATGTTGACATTGTGTTGCAATGTATGCTGGCGAATTGTTCTGGTTTACATGCAGACTGTCTGGCAATGTATATTGTGACTGTTTGGGAGGTGCTGGATTCTTCTGCGGGACAGTGTACATTTGGACTACATGACGGATGTGAGGTCGTACGCGTACATTTCCATTTCACACTTTCCAGCTCTGTCAGGTGTAGTGGGCATGTTTCTGGGCATGTGCGGAGCCAGTTGTGTCCTCTGTTCTGCAGTGTCGGCTATGCGCATTGTACCACATTATCGTCGATGTGGGTGTGCTGTTCTTGCTATGTGTGTGTGCTGCAGTGTGCCAAGGGGATCTGGGACATGATCCTGGATAATTGTAGGTGTGCAGTGTGCTACACCTCGTTGTGCATGTGTGCCATTGTGCCCATCTCCCCCCGTCCCCCCAGTCCCTGTTCGTTACACTCCCTGTTGATGTTGTGTCAGGTCCTCTCGAGCTGTGTCCGTACTCCCTACTCCTTGCACCGTCTACACACTGATGACTGTGGCCTGGGTTTCCTCCAGCTCCTCCTGTGGCGCAGGACTGCCACCTCCTGTCGCCGTTGCTGCCTTCCTGTTGGCAGCGGGTTTGTACCTGGTTTAGGTTGTCACGTCCTGCCGGCGCCTCTTGGCCTCCTGGATTGGCCTCCTCGGCACTCCGACTGCATTCCAGGTGGTCTGCTAGTGGGTCAGTTGCTGGTAGTGTTCTGTCACCTCCGTGACGCTGGTCTTGTTTTCCTGCGGTCTGCACCCCGTCTTCCTCTCCCTTTTCTCCTTGGCCTTCCCCGACCCAGTTGTTCCTTGCTGGTGGTCTGTGGGGGTTGTGGGGTTCGCGTTGACCTCTGCGCTGGGTCAGGGTGCATCCATGTTGCTACGTGCTTTGGCTTGTTTCTGGTGTGTTGTTTCTGTGGGTTTTATGGTGCATTTTCCCGCCAGACGCGTGGCATTTGCAGGCCTGTGGCTGGTTTTCGCGACTTTTTGTACCACGATTGGCCTCATCGCATGATTTTTCGCGTTCGCGTTTTGCATTTTTGCGGCGTGGCGTTGATTTTCACGCTGACATTTGACGCGTTATCTGGTGTCTATCGCATGCTACCGCCTTGTTGTGAATTCCACGTTGACACGGGGTTATTTTCCCGCAATAGGCTGCGATGTTGAAAGTTGCGTTACGCTACTCTTGCGGTAGTTATCACACGTTCTTGTGAATACACCCCTCAGTACTCTTAAACTTCGTTCAATGCGCTAATTCTAGTTGTTGAGATGCAGGCAGAATATTTATATCGAGTTTTTATAAACTCAGTACTCTTAAACTTGTTCCATGCGCTAATTCTATTGTTGAAGGTGGTGAGGACGGCCTTGATGGGGGCCGGTCGTAGACTGGGCTGCAACCAGGTCTGGCAGCACCGATCACCGAGGCGGCCAGCAGGGGGCAGCAGGAGACAAGAAGCAACAGCCCATGCAATGGACTCGTTCCGGGGCTGCGATAAAAGAACTGGGTCGCATCCCAGCGAGGAAAACAGCCTCAAGATCAGCGAGATCGGGGAAAACAGATTGGGACGCAAGCTTCGCCTCAAGTGCGGCGGCTGCCGACCTCGGGGACCTAGGGCCGTCCCCAAGATAGACGAAAGCCTGGTGTAGCGGTGGCCACGCTCTGGCAGCGGGCGTAGGAGGCCACCCCCAAGGGCTGCAGGGCATCAAGCAAACCGGCGGCGGGCGGCAGACGATGGGGAGGGACGCTTTCTCTCCGGTCAACCCCGCTCTGGGCCACAAGAATCCAGGTTGCTCCAGAGCAGTCGACCGGCCTCAGATTGCGGCAAACCCCTGCAGCAGGCTCGGCACCAGGTGCTGAGGCCGTCACCAGGGGGCAGAGCAGGCCGGAATGAAGAAGGCCTCGATGCAGGTCCGGAGGGCGCAAGGAAGAGGCCTCGTTCCAGGGGCCACAGGCTGTGCCTCGACAGTCTGCGGCGAGCGTCAATGGGGAGCGACGCACTCGCTCCGGACCGCAGAGATCAGGGCCGCCCTTGCAGCATGTGACTGGGCCGCAGGACGTACCTCAGCATCCGGTGTCGTGCGATGGGCGAAGAGGAGAGATACTCTCGCTCCGGGTCGACGACTCCGATCAGGGCCGCCCTCGATGCAGGCGACCGGGCCTCACGGTGTCAGGTCTTCACTACGGTCAGGCAACCGGACTCACAGGGTAGCATCACAGCGGAGACCCGACTGGTCTCACCTCCAGGTCCAGCGAAAAATCCCCTTTAGGAGGTAGCAGCAGTCGGAGTCGGATCAGAGGGGCGCAGGCCGCATCTAGGAAATAGCTCAACGGCACGGTCTAGCGGTAAGTAAGGGCTTCAAGGGTATAAAATAGAGAGGGGTGAACTGTGAGATAGCCAGGGCAGGAGGGAAGGGGGCAGATGGCAGGGTTTAACGGGGATAACTACTGATGAGGTAATCCCCAAACCGGAGCTCTCAGGAGGGCTCCTACTCGGTGGCCATCTTGGGACATATCACCATATCACTTGGGACATTAAGTGGACACTCACGGCTCACAGCTGATGATTATCTGACCCCTCACGCTCAGAGCTCACGGAGAGCTGATGATTATCTGACCCTTCAAGCTCGGAGCTCAAGGAGAGCTGATGCTTATCTGACCCTTGAAGCTTTGAGCCAAGCACGCCCTTTCCTTTTGTTCTTACAATTGCTCTCTAATGAACATGTTTTATCTGCTGTATCGAGTTTTTTACGGGCAGCTGTGACATTTAGACGCTCAAGTTTTTAGTCTTGTCATTTTTTTGTATTTTTATCTGCTTTTATGGTTTTTATTTGTATTTATATGTGTGTTACTGTACTGTATGCTGCTCTTTTATGGTTGCTTTGTTCGACGGAATAAAGATTTTATGATGATGGTGCTATAATGGGCGATATACATTACCCTGTATGAAATTGAAGATACCCATCACCCTGTATAAAATGTGAGGCGCACATCACCCTGTATGAAACAGAGCTACATATCACCCCGTTTGAAATGGGAGATAGACATCATCTAGTATGAAACCCTGCATGAAATAAGATCTACACATCACCCTGTATGAAACAGGAGCTACACATCACCCTGTATGAAACCCTGCATGAAACAGGAGCTACACATCACCCTGTATGAAACAGGAGCTACACATCACCCTGTATGAAACCCTGCATGAAACAGGAGCTACACATCACACTGTATTAAACGGTAAACAGCCTTTAGTGCGCGGCTGCTAGTGCGCATACCATTACTTCGCAAGCGTTACTACATACATTTGACATACATTCTTCATTAAACAGGAGCTACACATCGTCCTGGTGAAACCCTGTATGAAACAGGAGCTACACTTCATCCTGTATTAAATGGGAGGCACACATCAGCCTGTATAAATCCTGCTATCAAACAGGAGCTACACATCACCATGTATGAAACCCTGCATGAAATAAGAGCTACACATCACCCTGTATGAAACCCTGCATGAAACAGGAGCTACACATCACCCTGTATGAAACCCTGCATGAAACAGAAGCTACACATCACCCTGTATGAAACAGGAGCTACACATCACCCTGTATGAAACCCTGCATGAAACAGGAGCTACACATCACCCTGTAGGAAACCCTGCATGAAACAGAAGCTACACATCACCCTGTATGAAACAGGACCTACATATCACCCTGTATGAAACAGGACCTACATATCACCCTGTATGAAACCCTGCATGAAACAGGAGCTACACATCACCCTGTATTAAACCCTTCATGAAACAGGAGCTACACATCGTCCTGGTGAAACCCTGTATGAAACAGGAGCTACACTTCACCCTGTATTAAATGGGAGGCACACATCTGCCTGTATGAATTTCTCTATCAACCAGGAGCTACACATCACCATGTATGAAAACCTGCATGAAACAGGAGCTACACATCACCCTGTATGAAATGGCAGGTACACATCACCATGTATGAACCAGGATCTACACATCACCCTGTATAAAACCCTGCATGAAAAAGGAGCTACACTTCACCCTGTATGAAACAGGAGCTACACATCATCATGTATGAAACAGGAGCTACACATCATTCTGTATGAAACAGGAGCTACACATCATCCTGTATGAAATGTGAGCACACATCACCCTTTATGGAACAGGAGCTACACATCACCCTGTATGAAATGTGAGCACACATCACCCTGTATGAAACAGGAGCTACACATCACCCTGTATGAAATGGCAGGTACACATCACCATGTATGAACCAGGAGCTACACATCACCCTGTATGAAACCCTGCATGAAACAGGAGCTACACATCATCCTGTATGAAACAGGAGCTACACATCATCCTGTATGAAACAGGAGCTACACATCGTCCTGTATGAAACAGGAGCTACACATCATCCTGTATGAAACAGGAGCTACACATCGTCCTGTATGAAACAGGAGCTACACATCATCCTGTATGAAATCCTTTATGGAACAGGAGCTATACAAATGCCTGTATGAAATAGGAGACACACATCACAAACACACACACACAAACACACACAAATATTAGCGAAGCAAATAATAGTGCCAAATAATTTTTAAAAATCTTTTCGGACTTCACTGACCCTAAAGTTACGGCTCCACTGTGTGAAATCAACTCGAACGCATGCTCGAGCCAGAGTCATTAGTGCCAATACCGGCAACATCCCCCCCACTTTCCCTTAGGTGAACATGCATAACAAACCACAAGACACTTTGTTTATGGGAAAAACTGTCGCAGGTTTATTCCATACAAGAGTATGCAATAAGGTGGGTTATCTTACGGGCGATCCATGGGCAGGCAGCCGTCCAACCTATGCTGCCTCTGCCCGCCTGATGAGCCAGCACTGTGGGATGTATGCCCGGTCAGCGCTACCTTTGTTGATCCACCACTGGATCACGTGTCCCTTGTTACCATCTACTCATGCCCCTTTCAGGGCGGAGCGTATCAGGGCAAACCCCCGGTTGGTCAGGCCCCCAACCGCCCGAAGGACTAACGGGGCGCCGTCGCGGTTCTCCATGACCCTGCCCTGAGGATCCTGGTCTTTGGCTCTGGCACCCCTATTGTGCCGCGCAGAGGTACCCTTACTGTACCCGTCTGCCGCAGTGGTACCCTTACTGTACCGGACTGCTTCCAGATCGCCCTGTAACTCCGCCTGCAACACAAAAGTAAACATTAAAACATTCAATTTGCCTTGCCCACCAGCCCCGCCGAAGGGTGAGAGGACGGGAGGGAGACGGCGAGGCTGGCGGCAAAAGAGGCCGCTGGGGAGGGTCAGAGGGGTATACATACCCTCCCTCCCCCCCCCCCCCTGGGCGTACCGGAAGTGACGCCCACACCACCACCGAACCGCGGGCTCCAGGCGGAAGCCCTCTGCAGCTAGGGCGAGGGGTAGGCTTGTGCCGCAATGGCACTAAAGGGCCGCCCTTTTAGGGGGCCCCCTTCGGGGGCGGCGGGCAGTCACATAGTGCCAATACCGGCAACATCCCCCCCCACTTTCCCTTAGGCGAACATGCATAACAAACCACAAGACACTTTGTTTATGGGAAAAACTGTCGCAGGTTTATTCCATACAAGAGTATGCAATAAGGTGGGTTATCTTACGGGCGATCCATGGCAGGCAGCCGTCCAACCTATGCTGCCTCTGCCCGCCTGATGAGCCAGCACTGTGGGATGTATGCCCGGTCAGCGCTACCTTTGTTGATCCACCACTGGATCACGTGTCCCTTGTTACCATCTACTCACGCCCCTTTCAGGGCGGAGCGTATCAGGGCAAACCCCCGGTTGGTCAGGCCCCCAACCGCCCGAAGGACTAACGGGGCGCCGTCACGGTTCTCCATGACCCTGCCCTGAGGATCCTGGTCTTTGGCTCTGGCACCCCTATTGTGCCGCGCAGAGGTACCCTTACTGTACCCGTCTGCCGCAGTGGTACCCTTACTGTACCGGACTGCTTCCAGATCGCCCTGTAACTCCGCCACAGCCCTGGGGGCGGCCACCGTCGCAGCCAGGGCCCCCCACCACTGCGCCTCCTATTACCTGCAACCTGCTCTTTCCAAACATTCCTGTAAATCCAGGAGAAACAGGTCCATCCCCACCGGGGACAAGTGGACCCCGTCCTCCTCAAAGTACCCTTTAACGTTTGCCTGGATGAGTTCATGCCTGATAAAGCCCAACCCTCTCTGCCCCAGGAACTTGCGCATAGCACTGTTGACCCGCTTGCGCGAATGTTCTGCTGCCTCCCTTGACCTGGCGCCGCGCCAATGCAAGCGGGGGGTTATTTCAGACCAAAATAGTTCGCAGTGACCCAAACGCCTGCTTAGTTCGCCAAAATCTGTTTTAATGGCCCTGAGTAGTCCCCTTCTCCCCATGGTCAAGAGATCATTGCCCCCCAAATGGATCACCAAGACATTGGGCGGGGCTCCCCCCAGGGTCAGGCGTTGCTCGAGCCGGTTAATGATGCTGCTCCATCTCATACCTGGGAAACCCATCCAAATAAATTGCGTGTCGTGAAACCCCCGCATCCAGTTCCTGCTCTTGGCCCACTTTTCCAACCTGGCCACGTACGAATGGCCGATCACCCATACGCGAACACCTAAAGAAACGAACGCCATTCTTTATCAACTGTTTATTGCTCAGATAATCATATTTGAACACAACACTGCAAAACACGGCACTCCAAAACTATTTACATATTGTGTACTCAAGGGCGAATATACCGTTCAAAACAGCGCGACTGCCACCGCCCTACTTTTTTAATGCCTGCCGGTTCCATGCCTGCTTTGAATGCAGCCGTGGCTGCCCCAATCCTGAATAAATGGCTTGAATACTTTTTGTCAGGGCTGGCCAGGCCGGCGCGCGCCAAGCATGCACCCATAACCCGCTCCACTTGAAACTTAGTCAGGGGGGTCAGGTCTGCATGTACCAGGAGATAACCCTGTGTGGCGGGGCGCACCGCTACGTAGTCCCTTACTCTAGCGACCGTGTAGTACCTGGGATCCCCCAGTGGGTAAAGAATCACCTCAACCCCACGCCCTGCCTGGTCAGTCTTCGACCTTCTTATGCGGAGCACCAGCTGGGCGGCCAGCTTCACGTCTTGCATGCTAAGTGCATCCCCAGACCTATCCGCCTTGGATCTGGCCACCAATTCGCTCATCCTGAATGCCCCAAAGAATGCTAAACAAAAGGCGGCTGCAAGTAGGCTGGCCTCGTAAGGATAGTGCGCAACCTGCTGCAGCACATCAAGCATACCCTGGAGCCTGGGGAAATCGATGGCCCCCCTGTTGTCCGGCACCCTCACTTCCTCCCTGGCCCAGCCCTTAAGAGCTGCCCGTAACCGAAAAGACCTGGCCGGATCAGTCCCCCCCTTTAGTTTCTCATCGTGGCACACTGCCGCCAAGTGGCTGGAGACCCAAGAGTGGCTCTTCCCTTGGTCCTTAGCCCATACCACAAAAGCCTCCACCTTCTGTTCCAAGGGAAGGGGGCTGGTGCCCAGGATGTCAGAGACGCCCCAGAATGTTGCGCAGTGGGCCTTGTACTTCTTCCTGGTTCCTCGAGCCAGGGACCGTTCCCCAATCTCCCTCAGCCGTTGCTCCACTGCAAGATGAGCCACAGATGCGCTGGAAAGGGGGTCATCTCCGCTCTCGCTCGCGGCCAGGCCTCCCGGAATCGGAGCCACTGAAAACGAGAGAGAGCGTCAGCGGCAACATTCCTGACCCCCTCAATGTGCCTAGCCCTGAACTCAATGTTGTGGCGCAGGCCGACCCTGACGAGCTCTATGAATAGGCAGAGCACTAGTGGGCACCTAGCTGACTGACCATTTATCGCTTGTACAACCGCCATGTTGTCCGACCAGAAGACCACCCTCCTGTTCGCTAGCGCAGAGGGCCATAAATGCAGTGCGATGACGATGGGGAAGAGCTCTAGTACTGTGATCTTGGCTGTGATCCTGCGCCGATGCCAAGCGTTGGGCCATTTCTGCGCGCACCACTCCTCCCCCATGATGGCTCCAAAACCCTCCCTCCCGGAGGCGTCAGTGAAAAGGCACAGTTCGGTGCTGTCTGCCCATGGCGCCCTCCAGATCACAATTCCATTGAATTGTACCAAGAATTCCACCCATGTCGCCAGGTCTACCTTAATGCTTTTTCCCAACCTGACCAAATGATGTTTCCTGCGTACGCCTGACGTGGCCCTGGCCAGTCTCCTTGAGAACACCCTCCCAGCCGGGATGACTCTGGCTGCAAAATTGAGCTTGCCCATGAGACTCTGGATCTCGCCCAAGGGTGCCTTGTCTCTGCCCAGTAAGCTTTGGATGTCATTGCGCAACTCCTGCACCTTCCCGGCAGGGAGCCTGGACTCACCCTTGATGGTGTCCAGCTCAATGCCTAGGAACGTGAGAACCTGCGCCGGACCCTCAGTCTTACCCGGCGCCAGGGGGACCCCTAGGCGAGCCGCCAAGTTCTGGAAGCACCGCAATCCCTCACTGCACTCCCGAGACCCTGCTCTCCCGATGAAGAAAAAATCGTCCAGGTAGTGGGTCACTCCCTCCTGGCCGTGTTCCCAGTGAAGTGCCCACTGCAAGAAGGAGCTAAAGGCCTCGAAGTACGCGCAAGACACCGCACAGCCCATGGGCATGCAACAATCAAAGTAAAGTTGGCCCTGCCACTTGAACCCCAACAGGTGCTGGCTGGATGGGTGGACTGGCAGTAGGCGAAAAGCAGATTCTATATCCGCCTTGGCCAACCATGCCCCTTTGCCAGCCCTCCGCACCATGTCAATGGCCATGTCCAGCGAGGAATAAGAAACTGAACAAGTGCCCTCCTCCAACCAGTGATTCACTGAATCGCCCTCGGGGTATGACAAGTGGTGAATCAGCCTAAAGGCCCCAGGTTCTTTCTTGGGCACTACACCCAGCGGAGATACTATAAAGTTCTCCAGTGGGGGTGAGTTGAAGGGGCCAGCTACCCTGCCTAGTGCCACCTCCTTTTGAATTTTTTCCCCTACGACTGTTGGCAGTTCTTTGGCGGACCTTAAATTATCAGCGTCGCGGCTATAGTGCGGCCCCTGGAACGGAATCGTAAAACCTTCGAGGAACCCCTGCGCTAGGAGCAGCCTCTCTTTGGTGTTGTGGTACTGTCGCAGGAGCGGTAGAAGGTTCTGCAATATGATGGGGGAAGGCCCTTTGTTGAGAAAGTTTGGTTGAGCGGAGACCAGGGCTGGGTGGCAACAGGGGGGGGCGGCGCCGGGGCGGTGTTCCTGACTGCGTTATTAACTGTTCTGTTTACCAGGGGGGTGGGACTATCCCGTTTTGAGTTGCATGACACGGCCGGATGTGCGGCCCCACACTTGCTGCAGTTGTGGGCGAATTTGCATCCTTTGCCCCAGGTGCAAGATCCTGCATTGTATAACCGGCAGGTGCCGGATGAGAACCTCTTATTCCCTTGTTGCTGGCCCCCCTTGCTGGGTTCGAAAAGGCTGTTTGAAGGTGTGCTTGCCTGATTTTTTGGAGGCCCCTTGATTATCACCACCTTTCTGTGCTTTCGCCCCCTTCTCCCTGCACTCTGTAGTTGGTCTACCCATATGTTGGATCCAGAGTTGGATCTCCTTTTAGTCCCACCCCAGTTCCGGACATAATGACATCCTCTTGCGGAACTCCTGATCATAGTAAAACCATGCTAACTAACCCTGGGCAAAGCACTACGCTACGCTCGCGTAGTTTGCGAAGTTTGCGCTACTTCGCACAACGCGAATTGCACGTAGCACAGTGCAAACACGCGTAGCGTAGTGCAGCGGTCATTTTTTGCTTGCTCGCGGTCCTCAACGTCAAGTTGGCGACCGCGAGCAAGCAAAATGACATCCCGGCGAGACTTTTCCTCGTTCGCGATCAGCAACATCAAGTTGCCGATCGCGAGCGTGGAAAATAAACCTCCCGGCGAGATTCTCAACGCGGGAGGTCAGGTTTCTCATTGCGAGTGGTCGCGTATGCTCGCGACCGCTCGCGATGAGAAACTACCAGTCCGCGTTGAGAAAGCTGCTGCTCGAGTAAAAATCTACTCGAGCGGCAGTAAAAGACAGCTCGCACTGTGCAAGATGCCGTTTTCAATGATTGCACAGTGCGGACAAGCATCCGGCACTGTGCAATCATTGCGAACAGTGCACTACGCAGTTCGCGTAGTGCTACGCGTAGCTCGCGTAGTGCGAACTGCACTTTGCGTAGCTTCGCGTAGCGCTACTTCGCGAACTACGCCCAGGCTTAATCCTAACCCACCCGACAATTTTGCCTCCTGTTGGATGGTGTGGGAATACTGCATCAGGGCAGGGCCCTGCTCTGGGTGTCTTTCCATTACTACTGCTGAGAGAAACGTGAAGGCCTCCACCCAATTCTCTATTGTTTTGTCTGGCCAGCGTTGGTACGGCACTTTCTTGTCCTCCTCTTTCCCCCCCATCTTCCTGGTGTCTAAACCAGCCTTGCTGTGCATGAGTAAGGTCAAGATGTCCACACATTCCCTTCTCCAAATGCCTTCCTTGGCGGCCTGAGGCACCTCCCACGCCAGAGAACAATGCCCTGACGCTAGTGGAGCTACTGTTACCATTGGAGTCGTCGGGGGCCCAAACTTGCGGTGGACAGACTTGTGGGCAGGTGGGGGGGGGGAGATGGTCTGTACCAGCGGTGGAGCGGGCGCAGGGACGGGAGGGGGGGCAGGAGGAGCCGCTGATGCGGGAGCGTTGCTGGTAGAAGGCGCTGCCGTCTTCTGCTGTCCCTCCCCGCTGGCGGGAACCATATCTTGCCCTGCACTACGCCTAGGTGCCGTCACGCTCATTCCTGCCTCTGGGGCGGCTACCATACTGCCTGTCCCGCTTGCAGGCAATGCCCCACCAGCCTGGCCCGCCCAAACCTGAGTAATTGAAGGTGGCACCCTGGGCACCAGCGCTGCGTCCACAACTAAAGGGGGCGCCTCCAATCTGTCCAAGCGTGTCTGAAATGTATTCATCAAAGCCAACATGTTGTCCATTGCCTTACCGATTTTCACAATGTTCGCGTCGCCCGTTGTGGCAGGGGGTTAGCAGGAGCAGCCACCGGCGCTGGAGGCTGTTGCAGGGCCACCACCCTGGCCTTGGCCGGGGGGGGGGTCCACAGGGAAGTCTTTGTTGGTGGGCCGTCGTGACCGCTTTGATCTGAGAGGCGCCTGCTCGGTTGGTCCTGCCTGGCTTCCTGACGGTTGGTCTAGTGACACCCCGGAATCCTCCTGCCCACAGGCGTCAAGCATCTCTTGAGCCCATTCCACTCCCTTGGCTTTTGCCATTGCCATAAAGGTCCCCCACACTAAATCCTGGGACGTGCTCGGTTGCGACTCATCCACACAGCTGACTTGCGAGAATAAGAGGGCGGGGGTCCCTTGGCTGTTCATGCTGTACTTTGTCTGGCCGACTGCCCAGCCGTGCCCTAAAACAAAAGACAAAGGTGAGTCCCGGCACTGAGCCAGCAGCGAAATCTCCCAGCCGTGGAGCAGCCGTTCCCATGGGCCCCCTGACCCCGGCGCGTTTACCGCCCAGTGCCTCCCAGGTACTTACTTCAACACTTCTCCTGCCCTCGTGACTTGATCGAACGTACTAGTTGTTGCTTTCACCCTTGTCCTGCGGACACGTCCCAGTGGTCCCCAGGTGGCTGCGAGTACCGTGGATGTCCGGATGAGCTGCGGTGGGGAAATAAAATCGTTTAGCTGAGGCCAATGCAAGGCCATGCGACCACCGTGATGTCTCCCTTGCCTTCCTGCCGCGCATTCGGCTGTAAATTTGGCATGGTGAGTGCGGGATGTGGAAGCTAGCGGCGGGGTGAGGGGGGGGGCGAGAGGGATGGTATGCGGATGAGTCCCATTACCTGCACAGCGCCCTTGCCCGGTCCACGACCCAGCGAAGCTGCCCCTCAACGTCAGGGCCCACTCTACCTGCGAGGTGCCTCTGCACCAAGACTCAATCTGGCGTAAGCAGCTGAAACGTCCGTTCCCGACCTGCTTAGAAAACAAAACAAGCGTAAGTGAGTGGTCCCCAACCCGCTGTGCGACTCCTCCCGATAACCAGTGGATTCCCATATCTTTCCCCAGACACAATAATACAGTGAGCATTGCCAAGTCAAATCTGTCACGAGCTGGAACTCGAGATATTCAAAATGATCCGTCCAGAGAACATGTCAACATGTCAGCGTGCATGATAACCCCTGTTCTGTTCTCGGCTGGCATGATATTCGAAAAACAGCGGAGATGCTGGAAAACAGATTGCCCATTGACTCGCTGGACTGTCTCAAGTTTGACAACGCGGTCTGGGATAACACATGGCAAGGCTTCATCACATTGGCCTCCGGCTTTGCTTTATGCCGATAAGCCTTAGCTAGAAAGACTCAGATTGAATGAATAACCATAATCATTCAAGGTATTGCTTAGAACATTGTGATTTTTCCCCCAGTCCATCATTACCTTGTTGCTGCACGAAAGGGTCATTCAGGTAGGCATCAATTCTTATTTTTACTGGTGTTAACCTTTAAAATTCTAACCTTGTGCCTCTCTATACCAGGCACTCTATAACTATTATGCCTGCCCGTGTAGTTGACTTAACTCTTACACCTTGTAGTGCTCTGTCTTATGTAACATTCCATTACATCTATTTACACACGTATGCTTCAATATCTATGCGTACCCTGTGTGTTCTTAAGTGCTCTGACACCCTACACAGGTAGGCCTACACCGGGAGCCCAACCCCAGCGCACCCGGGGCACGCCAAAGTTCAACAGAGCCCCACGGCAGGCATGGCCATAGCGACATGCTGGCACGCACTGTACTGTGTGTGGCGACCCACCCCGCCGGGCCCGATCTCCCGTCTGCACCCGGCCATCGCTCACCACTGGACCGGGGGCACACCCCGAACAAGGAATCCCACAACTCCCATGGGCTCCCCCCCCCAACATCGCTGCCCCGACCCGACTGCCAGGGAGGCACGGCGACCGGCCCGATGCAATCCAGCGCCGAAGGGGGGTGGGCGGGGGGGCTTGACGCGACAGGGTGCGCAGGCCGGACCCGGCAGAGGGGCACACAGGCCGCGCACTGCGTGCGACGCGCCACAGCATACCTGCGCAAAGTAGCCAGCCCTCTCATGTTGTCATGGAGCCCCCACAACCGTGCCTGACGTTGCCTCTTCAAGACAGCACCGCACACCACACACTCCCTGTCCCTCCCCCGTGCCACAACGCAATCATCCCAAAGGAGGGGGGGGGGAAACCGCAGGGCAGGACCAACAGGAGAATTAAGCCCCTTCTGGGCTAGCGACCCCGCAGCTGCGAAAGTTGCACGGGGTGCCCACTCTCCCCGGCGGTCATGGCACATGCATCTATCGTACCCCGCCAGCGTGCCACGCACACGATCACACCCTCGGCGGGTCTGCCCCTGTGCCCGCGAGCCCCCCCCTCTATGGCGGGAGGGTGGCGCGCCGGCCGCGGCCCTCGCAGGATGGGAAGCGGGCAGAGAACCGGTGCCGGCCCACCCGCCAATGGCGCTCGAGTACCCCCGCAGGGCACCGAGGCCCGGAAAACCACCATTAAGGGCGGGGGGGGGCGAGTGCGGACACCCGCCGACCAACAGGGCCTACCTGCCCCGGCCGAGCGCATCGCCGGGGCCGGTGACTCACTGCCACTTGCCGGAGTCCGGGGGCGGCAAACTCCGCCCCGTCCGCAGCGGATGTGCGGCTTCCGTACCCCAGCCACCAAGCGGCCACCATCCCCATGCGAGGCAGGATCCGGCAGTGGGCTTGCTGTCTCCCCGCCCCCAACCACGTCAACATCCGCCCCAAGGCCACCAGCAAGGCCGGGGGCCCGGGAGCTCGCTCGACACTGGGGTGCCACGTACACCCGACTGGGTGCCGCTCTCCCCTGCTCCAGACACGGCAAGATGCGGGTGAGGAGGCCTGGGGGGGGCGGGCCTGGGAGGGTGGGGGGGGCTTTCGGCGGAGCTGCGAAAGCCTCGCCCAACTGCCGTGACATAGCTGCCCGCAATGCCGTGACTCGACCGGCCAACGTGCATCGACGGGTGTGCAGGGTTGCTGCATGAGGCGACATCACCCCTCCCCCACTCCACACATTCCTTACTCAGTCGCGCCGGCCATCCCCTGAACAAAATGGTTCGCCCGTGCGATGAGGGGCTGGGGTGACCAAATCCCCTTATACCCTGCCCCCCGTCCCGCCGCCCCACCTGCACGACCAGGCCCTGACACCACCGAGCCTACTGCTGGGGCCAGACCGGCCCATGCCGCGGGGAACAGGTCCCCCACGGGGTGGCAGAATGTGGGACCGGGGGGTTTGGGGCAATGCCTGCACTCACCTCGCACAACGCGACCCTGTGATCAGTATCCGACGGACCAGCAGCATGACCAGACGACACGACACGATGGCGAGGCTGGAGACGGCGAGGCTGGCGGCAAAAGAGGCCGCTGGGGAGGGTCAGAGGGGTATACATACCCTCCCTCCCCCCCCCCGGGCGTACCGGAAGTGACGCCCACACCCCCACCGAACCGCGGGCTCCAGGCGGAAGCCCTCTGCAGCTAGGGCGAGGGGTAGGCTTGTGCCGCAATGGCACTAAAGGGCCGCCCTTTTAGGGGGCCCCCTTCGGGGGCGGCGGGCAGCCACATTCTTCGAGGATAAAATTATGAGGATTCAGTCTAATCTCTTGAGGTTAAACGCTCGTGAGCCTAGGGATCTAGTGTCTGGCCCTACAAGACCCCAGCAAAAGGCAGTGGGACTTTGTATCCCCCCACTGTAGAGGAACTGAAGTTCTGCCTGCGGAAGTGCACGTCCGGTTCTCCTCTGGATCCATCTCCCCACATATTCTGAGGCAGATAGCGGCCTGTAGAAGTCCAGTGCACCTGGAACAAGTTACTGCTCGATCAGGGAAGGTACCAAAGCTTTGGAAGAGGGCGGGCGTCATTCCCATTCTGAAAAGGCCAAATGCTGATGCTGAAATCCTTTCTAATTTCAGACCCATCTCCTGCTCTCAGCTGCCTCAAAGTTGTTTGAGATGATTATCAGCACAATTATCAAACTTTTTGGGCACTTTCAATCCCGTGCACCCATCACAATCTGGTTTTAGGACATGACACAGTACAGAAACGTCCCTTCTGGAAATCACTGACTCCATCAAGCTAAATCTTGACTTGGGTCGTAACGCCGCCTTGATTCTGTTAGATCTCTTAGCGGCATTCGACACGGTCTCACACCATATCCTGCTTCAGCGCCTCGCTTCAATGGAGGGGCGGCTATAGGATGGCTCTGATGTTTCTTGGACCATAGAAAACAAGGTGTGCAGATGAAGCCTTTCTGCTCAGAGGTGAAGACATTAGAGTGCGGTGTTTGTACACAGGGTTCAGCATTCAGCCCCACGCTCTTTAATATCTGTGTGTCCCGCTTGCTTTCTTGATTGAATCTCTTTGCATCAAAATTGGCTCATATGCAGATGACACCCAGCTATTGCTGACCTATGAGGCAATTTGGCCTCAGTTAAGGAACATTTTCAGCTTGCATCGAGGCGGTGGTGAGGTGGCTCAGAGCCAACTGCCTGCAATGTAAACCGGGCAAAACGGAGAGCCTGCTCTTTGGCCCTAATCCCCTCCCTGGCTGGACGGGTGCCTGGCCAAGCAGTTGTCCACTGCCTCCCTCCCCCATGGAGGCGGCGAAGAACCTAGGGGTACTTTCGATGCCCACCTAGGGAAACGGCCTTTAATACACGGGCGGAGCCACGTGTTCCAATTTCCCCGCAAGCTGAACCACACTTGCCTTCATCACGCATATGCCTTAACCACGCATATGCGTGGTTAAGGCGGTGTGCGGTCTAGAGGGGCGAATAGAAAGAACAGCAACAGGAACAGAAAGCATCGGGGCAGAAATCTCGACACCGACAGGTAAGAGGGGCTGGGTTTGGGGGGGGGGTGGGTGAGAGGGTAGTTTTTAAGGGTTGGGATAGTTTTAGGGCTCAGGGTTGGGGGTACTTTTTAGGTCTGGGTGGTCAGGGTTGTTTACAGGGCTGGGGGGTCAGGGTTGTTTTTTGGGCTTGGGTGTTGGAGTTGTTTTTGGGTTGGGGTGGTCGGGATTGTTTTTAGGGCTACGGAGGGGGTCGGGTAGTGTTTAGGGCTCGGGGGTCGGGTAGTTTTTAGGAATTGGGGGTTGGAGTAGTATTTAGGGCATGGCGGGTCATTAGTTTTTAGGGCTTAGGGGAGGTCGGGATTGTTTATAGGGCTCAGGTGGGGGTCAGGGTAATATTTAGGGCTTGGGCACACCGGGTAGTGTTTAGGGCTCGGGGGTCGGGGAGGTTAAAAGGGCTCGGGGGAGTCGGGTAGTGTTTAGGGCTTGGGGGGATTTGGGGTAGTTTTTAAGGCTCAGAGGGTTCAGGGTAGTTTTTAGGGCTCAGGGTGGGGGTTTACCACACATATGCCTTTACCAGTCATGCCATTACCATGAAATTGTGTGGTAAAGGCATGTGTGGAAAATGAATGTGTTGTTCAGATGCGTTCGTTGTTCAGGCAGCGTTGTAGAGGTACGCATGGCTTAGCCATTCATGACTCTGTCATACAACCGCCCACCTCTCTTTTAAACCCCAGATCTTTTTGGTTGTGAAAGTCTGTTTCTGGATACTTAGAATGTTAAGAAAGTTCTTAGACTTTCTCCCCTGGACAGCTCGGAAATCAGTAGTCCGGGCTCTGTTCCTATCCAGGATAGATTATTCTGACGTTCTTTATTTGAGTGTCCCAGAATACTTAATCCACCGGCTGCAAACAGTGTAGAACATAGATATTCCCTCTTCTTAAATAAAAATAAAATAAATCCGTATTTGTAAAGCACGAACTACTCACCCTTACGGGTCTCAAGGCGCTGGGGGCCATTGTGGAAATTAAGTGAGCTATTGCCCAGAGTCACATGGTGCTGAGCTGAGCTGCCACCGGAGCCGGGGATCGAACCGTGAGCCCTGTGCTCCGAAGTCAGCTGCCCTGGCCGCTGCACCACACCTCTCCACTACTTCAAACTGCCAAATGTGCTTCGGTGTCACACTATCGCAACCAGTTGCATTGGCTACCGGTGAAGAAAAGGATTCTTTTTAAAGCCCTAACTATCGCTCACCAAGCCTTTTATAAGGCGGGTCCTAAATATCTGACAAAGAGGATACAAGATTATCGCCCTTCTAGGGCCGTGCACTCACAGGATGCCCGGCCTTCACTAGTGCCACGCGCTCTAAGCGAAAGAGACTAGGGGGCCCCGCCTGATCTGTTTTGGGGACCAGCCAGGCACTGGAATGAGCTCCCCTCCAACTGAGATGCATCTCATATTCAATCATCTTCTGAAAACAGCTAAAAACCCACTTGTTCACCCTATAATCTGGTGTTCTCCCCTGTTCCTTTTTAGGTCGAGCCTCGAGTAGCGCGCAAGCGCTGCATAGAGGCGAAGACTTATTGTAAGTGAGTTTTCAAAGCAGTCCAAGAAACGCTCGTGCGTCGTGGCTGGCCTTTTTGAGATGGGTACGCGCGGCAAACATGTGTTTCCAATTATCATGCCCAGACGCGGGCGCGATAAGTGGAAACACATGTCTGCCGCGCGTACTCATCCAAAGGCCAGCCACGACGCACGAGCGTTTGGTCAGCTCTGCAGGCTGCTGCGCTCGCCCCCGCTCCCCTCCCCCCCCCCTTCTCCCAGGCGCCCCAGCCAGGCCGTGTTGTTGTCTGCCTTGTTGTTACCGGGGTGGAGCTGATCAGCAACGCACAACACCCGAACGAGTTGTGTGGCTGCCAGGACCCCGATGCATGCGAGTCACTGCTTTCGAAAAATGATGCCGTTATAGTGCAACTGAGGAGGGCAACAAGCTTAGCTTCTGTATTTTCATGCGCTCCCTCCGATGCAGTAGTGTGGCGAAGATGCGGTATGTTTGACGTCATCAGCGCAGCTGTGCTGAGCCCTTGCATTGGGTAAACGCTTCTCTATGCTCCATTAAGCAGTCTGCGTGAGATGGTGTTATTTATATGGAAGAGTATGGCTGTGCTGAGTCTGCTCGCTGCTTCTTCAATGCTCCAGTATTTGAATACAAAAATTAAAACAACACTTTCCTAATGTCCTCCTGCGGGACATGGAGAATCAACAGAAATGTATTATGAATTAGGCAGCCGCCACTAAAGAGAACACCAGGACGAGCTGTGTGGCTGCCAGGAACTCCGGACTCCACACGCCTGGGCTAGCTTTATTTAGGAGGGGAAATATTAGATTTTTATTAACGCTTTCTGCACATTTCAATGGCAGTTTTTAAGCATACGAAGCGTTGTACTTTTATTTTGGCGCTACACTTCACTTTCCCAGCGTGCAAGCAATTACCATTCTGTTAATTATTACTTTGGCTGCAGAAGCCTCACAAGCACGTTTATCACAAATCACCACAACACGTCTCCATCTCCCCCTCGCACCCCAGGGCATACATACAGGAACAGGACGCATGGCTGTGGGCCTCGAATAGTCTCCTGTCCCTGAGGAAGCCTGTTCGCTATCGCTCCGCATTTAGAGCCTCCTTGTTAACAACATTTGTTGGAAGTTCTTCGGCTCCTCCTGTCTCCACACATTTCAAATGTACTTTTTGGGTTTGTTTATCTGCTCCTGTCTGCACGCATTCCCTCGTCTGCCCACATTGCAAAAACTGTTTGTTTCCTGTATATTTTAATTTTTTTACAAAAATATTAGCTCCAATACTTACTAAATAATTAACTTCATTTTTTACCATATACTTTCAGAACTAGTGTCATAGCAACATCAGGAAATTTATGCGGGTTTTTTCACAGCAACTTATAGTTTTTTAAAAGATTTTGGTCCCTAATGCATTAAAAGTCATTATTTATCTTTTAGATAATATCAAATTCAGCAGCAGCAGCAGCAGCATTTTATTAACGCTCGACAGGTTAAGGTGCTCTGTCAAATTCTAAACATTTCAACCTCTGATGCCTTTTCAGTAATGACATTGTTTAGGTAATTACACATTTTAGGACATGTTTTCGTGCCACCAGCACGCAGTTCAGTATTCGCTAATGCTTGCATTTGTCACGCGCCCCCCACCATACACACAGCAGGCTGCGAACATTTACAGCTTTTCTTTCAATATTGCTCTTTCACAAAAGCAAGTACTTGCAGTTTGTTACGACTTCTTATGATTCTTTTAAAAATAATTCTTACGCCCATGCACTATTCTGTTACTTTAATAAACTCTATGCTGTTTCATTTTATAGGCTGCGTACATTTAGCACCTCCACAATTATTCCCTTGGCTGCAGAAGCCTCTAAAGTACGTTTATTTGTGTGAACAAACCATACCGTTTACTTTGACAGGCTGCAGAAGCCTCAACTCCTTTTATCTTTATTCACAACAACCCGTTTCTACCATTCAGCCCCCAACATACACACAGGAGGCCTGGCTGCAACAGGTCTCGCATTATTGAAAGTTTAAGCTATTGGTTTTGCATTATTATTTGCAACGCCAATAGCTCAAACTTTAAGTAATGCAAGACCTATTGCACTCACTAAATACTCAGGGCCAGCACAGCACCACTCAACGCCACCACAGCATCACTCAATGCCACCACAGCATCACTCAGCGCCACCACAGCATCACTCAGGGCCACCACAGCAACACTCAATGCCACCACAGCATCACTCAGCGCCACCACAGCATCACTCAGCGCCACCACAGCATCACTCAGGGCCACCACAGCATCGCTCAGCACCACCACAGCATCGCTCAGCGCCACCACAGCATCACTCAGTGCCACCACAGCATCACTCAGGGCCACCACAGCATCACTCAGGGCCACCACAGCAACACTCAATGCCACCACAGCATCACTCAGCGTCACCACAGCATCACTCAGCGCCACCACAGCATCACTCAGGGCCACCACAGAATCACTCAGGGCCACCACAGCAACACTCAGGGCCACCACAGCAACACTCAATGCCACCACAGCATCACTCAGCGTCACCACAGCATCACTCAGCGCCACCACAGCATCACTCAGGGCCACCACAGCAACACTCAATGCCACCACAGCATCACTCAGCGTCACCACAGCATCACTCAGCGCCACCACAGCATCACTCAGGGCCACCACAGAATCACTCAGGGCCACCACAGCAACACTCAACGCCACCACAGCATCACTCAGCGCCACCACAGCATCACTCAGGGCCACCACAGCAACACTCAACGCCACCACAGCATCACTCAGCGTCACAACAGCATCACTCAGCGCCACCACAGCATCACTCAGGGCCACCACAGAATCACTCAGCGCCACCACAGCATCACTCAGGGCCACCACAGCAACACTCAACGCCACCACAGCATCACTCAGCGCCACCACAGCATCACTCAGCGCCACCACAGCATCACTCAGGGCCACCACAGCATCACTCAGCGCCACCACAGCATCACTCAGGGCCAACACAGCATCACTCAGCGCCACCACAGCATCACTCAGCGCCACCACAGCATCACTCAGGGCCACCACAGCAACACTCAACGCCACCACAGCATCACTCAGCGCCACCACAGCAACACTCAGCGCCACCACAGCATCACTCAGCAACACAACAGCATCACTCAGCACCACCAAAGCATCACTCACATCCAACACAGCATCACTCAGCATCACCACAGCATCACTCAGGGCCACAACAATATCACTCAGCGCCACAACAGCATCAGTCAGCACCACCACAGCATCACTCAGCACGACCACAGCATCACTCAGTGCCAGCACAGCACCACTCAGGGCCACCACAGCAACACTCAGCGCAACCACAGCATCACTCAGCGCCACCACAGCATCACTCAGGGCCACCACAGCATCACTCAGCGCCAGCACAGCACCACTCAGGGCCACCACAGCAACACTCAGCGCCAGCACAGCATCACTCAGCGCCAGCACAGCACCACTCAGGGCCACCACAGCAACACTAAGCGCCACCACAGCATCACTCAGGGCCACCACAGCATCACTCTGCACCACCACAGCATCACTCAGCGCCAGCACAGCACCACTCAACGCCACCACAGCATCACTCAGCACCACCACAGCATCACTCAGGGCCAGCACAGCATCACTCAGGGCCAGCACAGCACCACTCAACGCCACCACAGCATCACTCAGCGTCACCACAGCATCAATCAGGGCCAGCACAGCACCACTCAACGCCACCACAGCATCACTCAGCGCCACCACAGCATCATTCAGGGCCAGCACAGCACCACTCAACGCCACCACAGCATCACTCAGCGCCACCACAGCACCACTCAACGCCACCATAGCATCACTCAGCGTCACCACAGCATCACTCAGGGCCAGCACAGCACCACTCAACGCCACCACAGCATCACTCAGCGCCACCACAGCATCACTCAGGGCCAGCACAGCACCACTCAATGCCACCACAGCATCACTCAGCGCCCCCACAGCATCACTCAGGGCCAGCACAGCACCACTCAACGCCACCACAGCATCACTCAGCGCCACCACAGCATCACTCAGGGCCAGCACAGCACCACTCAACGCCACCACAGCATCACTCAGCGCCCCCACAGCATCACTCAGGGCCACCACAGCAACACTCAGCGCCACCACAGCATCACTCAGCAACACAACAGCATCACTCAGCACCACCAAAGCATCACTCACGTCCAACACAGCATCACTCAGCACCACCACAGCATCACTCAGCACCACCACAGCATCACTCAGGGCCACAACAATATCACTCAGCGCCACAACAGCATCAGTCAGCACCACCACAGCATCACTCAGCACCACCACAACATCACTCAACACCACATCAGTATCACTCAGCATCGCCTTTGCAATACTACACCACCACATCATCATCACTCAGCAAGACCTAAGTATCATTCAGCATCACCAGCACCAGTCACCACCAACACTACCACCTCAACATCACTCAACACCACCTCAGCCTGCTCTCGGAATCTGCCATCTGTTGAGTCTCCCCTAGCATCTGGCCGCTGCTAGTGTTATAATACAGGTACTAGTTCACAACCTTCAACCTCCAATTGTTTTTGCCCCTCAAAAACAAGCATTGGCATAGCCAATAGGTCTCGCTTTTGGGACCTTATAAGTGTTTACCCATGCAACAGTTGATGTTGTTGCACCAAGATTATTGTGCTGCATAACTAAATACTTATAAGGTCCCAAAAGCGAGACCTATTGGCTATGCCAATGCTTGTTGCTGTAGCGCCGGGACACTCGCATAGAAGCTGTGGGCGCTAGAAGTGCTTTCACTCTGAAACAGAAGCTACACATCACCCTGTATGAAACTGAAGGCACACATCACACTTATTAAATGTGAGGCGCACATCACACTTATGAAATGTGAGGCACACATCACACTTATGAAATGCGAGGCGCACATCACACTTATGAAATGTGAGGCGCACATCACACTTATGAAATGTGAGGCACACATTATTCTACATGAAATTGAAGCTACACATTACCCTGTATGAAACCTTCTATGGAATGGAAGGCACAAATATCCCTGTATGGAGTGGGAGGCACACATCACAATGAATGAAACGTGAGGCACACATCACCCTGTATGAAATGGGAGGCGCACATCATACTGTATAATATGGGAGGCGCACTTTGCCCTGTATGAAACTGTTGAAACAGGAGTTGCACATCACATCACCCTGTATGATACAGGAGGCTCACATCACCCTGTATGAAACAAGAGGCACTCATCACCCTGCATGAAACAGGAGACACATATCACCCTGTATGATACGGGAGGCGCACATCGCCCTGTATGATACGGGAGGCGCACATCGCCCTGTATGATAAGGGAGGCGCACATCACCCTGCATGAAACGGGAGGCGCACATCGCCCTGTATGATACGGGAGGCGCACATCACCCTGCATGAAACGGGAGGCGCACATCACCCTGCATGAAACGGGAGGCGCACATCGCCCTGTATGATACAGAAGGCGCACATCGCCCTGTATGATACGGGAGGCGCACATCGCCCTGTATGATAGGGGAGGCGCACATCGCCCTGTATGATACAGGAAGCGCAATCGCCCTGTATGATAGGGGAGGCGCACATCGCCCTGTATGATACGGGAGGCGCACTTCGCCCTGTATGATACAGGAGTCGCACATCGCCCTGTATGATACGGGAGGTGCACATCGCCCTGTATGATAGGGGAGGCGCACATCGCCCTGTATGATACGGAGGCGCACATCGCCCTGTATGATAGGGGAGGTGCACATCGCCCTGTATGATACGGGAGGAGCACATCACCCTGTATGAAACGGGAGGCGCACATCACCCTGTATGAAACGGGAGGCGCACATCGCCCTGTATGATACGGGAGGCGCACATCACCCTGCATGAAACGGGAGGCGCACATCACCCTGCATGAAACGGGAGGCGCACATCGCCCTGTATGATACAGAAGGCGCACATCGCCCTGTATGATACGGGAGGCGCACATCGCCCTGTATGATAGGGGAGGCGCTCATCGCCCTGTATGATACAGGAAGCGCACATCGCCCTGTATGATAGGGGAGGCGCACATCGCCCTGTATGATACGGGAGGCGCACATCGCCCTGTATGATACGGGAGGCGCACATCGCCCTGTATGATAGGGGAGGTGCACATCGCCCTGTATGATACAGGAAGCGCACATTGCCCTGTATGATAGGGGAGGCGCACATCGCCCTGTATGATACGGGAGGCGCACATCGCCCTGTATGATACGGGAGGCGCACATCGCCCTGTATGATAGGGGAGGCGCACATCGCCCTGTATGATACGGAGGCGTACATCGCCCTATATGATACGTAGGCGCACATCGCCCTGTATGATAGGGGAGGCGCACATCGCCCTGTATGATACGGGAGGAGCCCATCACCCTGTATGAAACGGGAGGCGCACATCACCCTGTATGAAACGGGAGGCGCACATCGCCCTGTATGATACGGGAGGCGCACATCACCCTGCATGAAACGGAAGGCGCACATCACCCTGCATGAAACGGGAGGCGCACATCGCCCTGTATGATACAGAAGGCGCACATCGCCCTGTATGATACGGGAGGTGCACATCGCCCTGTATGATAGGGGAGGCGCACATCGCCCTGTATGATACAGGAAGCGCACATCGCCCTGTATGATAGGGGAGGCGCACATCACCCTGTATGATACGGGAGGCGCACATCGCCCTGTATGATACGGGAGGCACACATCGCCCTGTATGATAGGGGAGGCGCACATCGCCCTGTTTGATACGGAGGCGCACATCGCCCTGTATGATACGGGAGGAGCACATCGCCCTGTATGATACGGGAGGAGCAAAGCACCCTGTATGATAGGGGAGGAGCACATCACCCTGTATGAAATGGGAGGCGCACATCACCCTGTATGAAACGGGAGGCGCACATCACCCTGTATGAAACGGGAGGCGCACATCACCCTGTATGAAACGGGAAGGTCATGATGCTGTCTTTGGACCTCAGCCTTATTCCATCAGAGTTGCATGCTCGCGCGCCGGGTGCTGCCGTCAGATGATGGGGCGGTTGCCACATTGCCTATTTTTCCTCAGATGGCGGGGGGGGGGGGCGGGTGCCACATCGCATACTTTCCCTTGTCAATTGTATTTTAAAAGACAGAGGCGGTAACAGCCAGAGCCCAGGCGTTGAGGGTGGACCAGTGACACACGGGGGCTCACTGATGTGTGGGGGAAGCTTCACTCCTGACTCCTACAGCTGCCTCTCGCATACATGCCAATATTTTACAGCACGCACGTGGGAGATTTTAAAAAAGTAGTCGAGAGAATGTTTTTCCCCCACTGACTTGTATTGAAGCAGAGACAGTCTGCCTGAATCGGGTCAGTTTGTATGTATGTGACAGGCAATCAGCATTTCTTTTTCGGTAGTTAAAGAGTTCAAAAACTCTGTTTTTGTTTGCGCTATGTGAAACTGTCAAAAATAAAATGTTGAGGCCTGTCCCATCTGCTCTAATCTCCACCTCCAAGAATGAAGGACAAAACGTTAACCTTTGATGTCACAGGTAATTCTTGGAGCGTGAGTGACAGGCGCAAACACTTTGGGGCAGATTTACAAGCCCCTTGCGCCACTTTTGCGCCGCAGTTGCGTCACTTTTGTGACGCAGCGGCGACGTAAACCATTCGCCACGTTGCGCCTTATTTACAACGTGACGCATCTAGGGAGATGCGTCATGTTGTAAAGCCCTGCGCCACATGAAACCTGCGTCAGGTCTCATGTGGGCGTTCCGTCGCAGGAAAGCCTCGTAAAAGTGAAGCAGTGAAATCTACAAGATTTCACTGAGTCACTTTTCCGACGCCGCTGCGACAAATCCTTACGCCTGCTTCAAGCAGGCGTAAGGAGTGGCGCACCACGTTAGGGATGGGCGGGCCACGAGCATCGCTGGAGTTGCGTCGCACTTGCGACACGACTCCAGCAATGCGTCACCCTTCCGACGGGAGATGCGACACGCATCTGTTTATCTTTGCGCCACGGTGCGCCACATAGTAAATGCGGCGCACCTGTGGTGGCACAAGGGTAAACTTGCGTGACGCATCTTTCCTGGCGCATCTCTGCTGATTTGCAGGGATGCGCCAGGCATTGTAAATCTGCCCCTTTATTTTTTTGGCAGTTTTACAAAACTTTGAATGGGAGACGGGAGATCAGCCTTGAAATCGGTGCTCTCCCGCCGGAATCGGGAGAGCTGGAATGTATGCTCTCGTTATGTGGCAATATTACGTCTAATGCTTCAAATTAGGAAGGATTAGAAACCCTAGGAAGGCGTTTCTTGAACTTAAATAAACTCCTGGGTGCTGTGAAACCGATGCCTTTTGAGCCTTGCTTTCCACCCCATGACTAATGAACCAAGGGTTCACCCTGGTGATGTCATAAAAAATAAACTATTGGTGACCTTATGAGCTCGAGTGAAGGAAGCTCCCAAGGGCACAGATGAATGGGTCACATCACTCTTAGAGGCACTTGGTAATATTTGCGGGAAGGAGCGGGGTTTAATACGATTTTCATGAGAGAACATATTCATGTTTATGTCGTCTTTGGTAAATGAATAAACACCCTTAAAATGGGGTGATTAATGGCCAAAACACATTTAAAATATTTGTTTACATAAATCCTAGACAACCAAATGCATGTTTAAAAAGAAAGGCACAAACATTCTGAAGGTTCACAGAGGGGCGGCTAGGTGGCGCTGTGGTGCTAAATAAATATGTGTGCCTGAGATGAACATAATGAACAGATGGGCTCCGGAGGAAGTGGTGGTTTGTAGTAGGGGTGGGTGTTTAACGCTGTTCCTCTGGCTGAGTTTTGCCCACTCCGCACTCCTCTTGGAGCAGGAAGTTTCGGAAAAAGTCCACCAAGCGCCACGTGGCGGGGTTTTTTTTTCCGCGCGCAGCTTGTCAACATTAATTTGGAGAGTGAGAAAATCGAGTGCTAGACTGCCTCTCAGCGAGATTTCTGGTGGCAGTCGCGGCAGGTCGCTACCGTTGGCATTGTGAAAGCTGCGCTCAAGTAGACAATCTAATTTAGTGGCAGAAAGAAGTAGCACCCTCTGGCGCTCCGCATGGTGCCATTTGCGCTGATTTTACAGCACGGGACAAGCTTCCGGCACTAAAAATCTGCACAAGCAGCATGACGTATCGAGCTCACACGCTTGCAGAACTCCACAGTATCTCGAGGAGTTTTTAGGTAACTCAGCGAAATTCCACAGAGTGAAACCCTGCAAGTTCCCTCCTCCCCTAGTTTGTACATGATGAGGGCAGAGCCACTGAGAGATATTTGACCTTGCAAGAAGCGCCGCTCTCTTATTCTGCCACAAACTTAAAAGCTGTTTTACACTCCTCAGGTGGGCAGAAGCTGGATGGAGTCTAAGGCTCCCATCATCAGACCATTTAACAAGCATTTGCAATGCATTAGGTCTCGCATTTATGAGATTTTGAGCTATTGGCATTGTAAATGACAATGCCTTTTATTTACGTGTTGTTTTTAAAACAGATACATAAAAGGCATTGTCAATTACAATGCCAATAGCTTAAACTCTCGCAAATGTGAGACCTTTTGCATTGCAAATGCGTGCTCTAAAAATAAAATAAGCATTAGGGGAGAACCTGTCCTGCCTGCAACAGCAGGCAGGACAACGCTATTTGAGAAAATAGTGTTCGGAGGCTGTAATTAAAGCCTACCGAGCAACAACACACGTAACAGGGGGTGTCGCCATGGGAGGTAACAAAATGAGACAAGGCGGTACTAAGGAGGGACTATTAAGCCTGTTGACCAATCAACAGCCACAGTTTACAGTGGACAATGACACAAGCCAATGAAAAGAAATGTGGGCGGAGAGTGCGGGGAGCTTCAAGTCCCTACCTCAATTCAGCATGCCTCGCAGAGCAGCACATGCGCTGCCCAGACTCGACTTGCCCAGGCTCGACCTGCCCAGGCTCGACCTAACGAGACGGCTTAGGTTTCTGGTCAGTGAGATTGCAGAAAGGGTATCCCTCAACAGTGTGTTATATGCATTGATTGCTAAAAGGGGCTGTGTTTGGAGGGCTAAATAAATTCACGATTTTGGTACGGTAAAGGGCTATTTGAGGCCCTTGTCTGCAAAATATGTCAACTTTGTATTTATCAATGAAGTGCAACTTGAACACAAACAACCCGGAAACATTTCGACCTTATTGAGCCTCATGGGTGGACTGCACCTTGAATCCATACGACACACTGAGCCAACTGCCAACTCATTCAAGCGAAGGATGGAAATAAATGAATCAACAACCTTAACCAAAGAGAATTCCTCAGGTATGCATTCCATTCCACGATTTTAGCTCATCTGTGCCACTACAGAATAATAACAACCAGGGTCTGCTCCGCCCAAACTGCTAAGCAACATCCCCATTGAACCGGTGCAATAGAAACACATTTTGTATCAGGTAGAACTGGTGCAGGAGTGCTTTGTCATCCTGGCACTTTGCCTCCAATTCTCAGCAGTATTTTATTGCACATTGATAATGGAAGAGTCCTAGCAGGCCTCAGCAAGAATACAGCACCAAGAATATTGTCATCGCTGGAAAGGAAGGACAGAGAGCAAGTGCACTTTTAAAAAACAACAAATGTCATACTTAATGTACATCTCTAACACTTTATGTGCCTTTTATAATGTTCCAAAATAACTGGGCAGATTTGTGTAGTCCTTTCTGTAATTCCGTAGAACTGACAATAAGACCAGTGCCATCCTGGTGCAAGGGGGCCTTTCACAAGGCTGACAGACAGTTGAAATGTGTCCGAGCCTGCGTTAAGACATATCAGTCAAGCGAAAGATTTCCAAAAGGAGTTGGCCATCTGCAAGTAAACAGTGAGGCCTTCTTGTTAAAGTTGTCACCACACTGGTTAGGACTCCGACCAGCAATGTGCTGGAAGATACCGATGTCAGGCGAAAACATTGGGCCCGAGTCACAAAGGTAAACTTAGACCAAAAGTCTAACTTTACTACTAGTACTAAAGTTAGACTTTTGGTCTAAGTTTAGACCAAAAGTCTTACTTAGATCCAAAGTCTAACTTTACTAGTACTACTAAAGTTAGACTTTTGGTCTAAGTTTAGACCAAAAGTCTTACTTAGATCCAAAGTCTAACTTTACTACTAGTACTAAAGTTAGACTTTTGGTCTAAGTTTAGACCAAAAGTCTTACTTAGATCCAAAGTCTAACTTTACTACTAGTACTAAAGTTAGACTTTTGGTCTAAGTTTAGACCAAAAGTCTTACTTAGATCCAAAGTCTAACTTTACTACTAGTACTAAAGTTAGACTTTTGGTCTAAGTTTAGACCAAAAGTCTTACTTAGATCCAAAGTCTAACTTTACTAGTACTACTAAAGTTAGACTTTTGGTCTAAGTTTAGACCAAAAGTCTTACTTAGATCCAAAGTCTAACTTTACTACTAGTACTAAAGTTAGACTTTTGGTCTAAGTTTAGACCAAAAGTCTTACTTAGATCCAAAGTCTAACTTTACTACTAGTACTAAAGTTAGACTTTTGGTCTAAGTTTAGACCAAAAGTCTTACTTAGATCCAAAGTCTAACTTTACTAGTACTACTAAAGTTAGACTTTTGGTCTAAGTTTAGACCAAAAGTCTTACTTAGATCCAAAGTCTAACTTTACTACTACTAAAGTTAGACTTTTGGTCTAAGTTAGACTTTTGATCTAAACGTAGACTTTTGCTCTAAGCTTACCTTTGTGAATCGGCCTTTGAGAGCAATATTGGGTCCTTGCCAGTTCAGGCGGGCGTGCGTATTTATTTCAAAGAATGTGCAAGAAGCCCTTTGTGAAACAAACACTTGATCGCGCTTGTCATTCAGAAGTCTCTGAGTTTATACGGTACACACACATCTAAGTCACTTAGTCCAATACAAATACAACTTCTTCTGTCAGGCGAGTGTTTTTAGCTAACAGCAGGTTGCATGGTGGGAACTGTAGTTCTTCGTTTGTACAAATCAGCTCTCAACACAAAATGCTTCTGGCCGAAGAAATGCCGAATGAACAATTTGTAACGGAAAAAATCCCATATGGCCAAATGTGTAACTATGCCCCCACTTTATTAACTCTTAAACTTTATATAGTATTATAAGCTAGTATATATATATAGTTTGAAAACTCGATGCAACTAGTAGTTTTGTGCAAGCATGGAAATATATAGTGAGATGAGCAGGATTTTTATGTGGTTAGTAAATATAAGGTAGCACATGTGGAGAAGTTATCGGTGTCAGGAGAAACATTCCCTTTGTGGGTGTCATCGGGACAGAAGAAGGACTGATGACTGTTATATGCGGGCTAATGCTAAATGTGGCACATCCTCGGCGTTCTCTTTGGCTGTTGACGGTGTTGAACTTTTGTCCTTTGATAGGTAACATTAATAGCAATGATTGGCCCCGTGAGTTGCGGCTTCCTACTCGTTTTTTTATTCAGTGTTGTTTTTTAATCCAGCGTCACTCTACTGGGACGTGGTGGCGACCCGACATGGGAAAGACGCACTAGAAAACAGATCCCAACAAGCGGGAGGAGTGGGGGGAGTGCACAGAACAGAAGAGACGCCCTCGTAATGCCTCCGATTACAACTAATTGTTTCAAACAAAATACTTTCAAATAAAATATAAACTCAAAAGAGGCATTCAGCTTCAATATTTTATATGCTGTACGATGCCAAACCATGCAGGACCAAAATAAAACAAGTGGGAGAGGAGGGGGAAGTGCACGGAACAGGCACCCTCGGAATGCCTCTGTTTACAACTAACAAACGAAAGGCACGGCTGCCAGTAATCCAACTGAGGCTTGCCGCGCTGGTTATATAAATAAAAAAATGCAATGGGGGAGAGCATTTAAATGCAAGATCTATGCCGGCTGCTTCAAAAGAGAAAGCGCGCATGGTGCGCTAAATGTAAGCAGAGCACGTCATGCCTACAGCAAGAGAAACTCAATAAAGAAAATAGTGCTCACAGACTAAAAAAGACGGACGTGTAACATCCGAAGTAAAAGGGCAGTCGCCATAGGAGGTTACAGATGAAGACAAGGCAGTACTAAGGATGGACTAACAAGCCTCTTTACGAATCAGACGCCAGCATTTACGTAGGACACTGACACAAGCCAATGACAAATATGGGCAGAGAGTGGGCAGGGCTTCTATTACATACTTCACTACAACAAGTCTTCCAGAGCAGCGCATGCGTGCTGACTCTAGGCTCGACCTAAAAATGAGAAGCATTATTATTCACAGGTCAGGGGTCTGGGCCAGTACCAAGAGGGACACAGGAATTTTATTTGAAATTGCACAAGCTTTCCACTTCTAAGGGTTGCTGCGTTTGCTTTACACATTGCCTCTGGGGATAAGCCTGACTGCCCTGTCCAAGCTACCAGAAGGTGAGCACAGGTTATCTTTGGTGTGTAAGTTACTTTCCCTGACTAGAGTGGTGGGTTCTCCCTGGCTTAGGCGCATACCCTAGCCAACCAGAAACCCCACTTCTAACAAATATACTAACTTAATTTTGGTTTACATTTGGCAAATTTCCATTTTACTTTGTCTAAATATTTCACTCTCTGGCAAAAAGTCTTCCTTTCTGAATTCATACTTTGCAGTATATTTCTTGCCTCATGTTTGCATCCAAACATTTTGCCTACATCCCCCCAACGTTTGACTGATTTCTGTGTTATAAAAATCATGTGCTCTCAAACCCTGAGACAAGGGTATTCACAACCATTATCCTAGGGGCCAGAAAGTATGGTCTGCCGTGTGCAACGGAGGGCTGCTTTGAAGCAGCAGTGTGAGGGCTGGGTGGGGGAGGGGTATAAACGGGGCATGGGGAGAGAGGCATTTGCATGGCGTGGCCAGTGAGTCACGGAGTTTCATTTTATACTGCCCTCTAAATTAAACTGCTAGTCATAGATTTGACCATAGTGTGTTATGCTATATGTGGGGTTGAGCCTTCTCTGCTTGCTATCCCTACCATGGCGAGTTAAGAGCACAAAGGAAGTGTTAGAAATGGGATCTCTGGTTGGCTAAGGCTTGCGCCAAAGCCAGGCAGGGACCACCACTCTAGTCAGGGCGAGGGAGTTACACGCCGAAGATAACCCCTGCTCACCCCCTTGGTAGCTTGGCACGAGCAGTCATGCCTATCCCGGAGGCAATGTGTAAAGCGTTTGCGCACGCACACAGCAACAACCAACCAGGCACACCATAAAAGGAACTCCACACAAGGTTATATCAAAAATAGCCTTTGTATTCTCATAACACATTAGAATAGCAATCACATAATATACATTGTGCCACCTGGCACTAGGTAATATCTACAAGGGATTATGTAAACCTGACATGGCCAACTGGACCACTGTCAGAACCATCACAAAGTGAACTTAGTAAATGTAGGACATATCATAAACGTAGAACACAGCCAGTAAACACTGGCAACCTCAGCATCATCCTGTAACATAAACCACATTATGCACAGTATCACATTTAGGCGCGAATTACATTCTGCGCCAACCTCACCAGCATAAACACATTATGCAATCATCTCATAAGTCTAAACGCATTAGACAATAACCTCCTAAGCATAACTCACATTAGGGGCATAACTCAGAGTAGAGAATAATCTCACTAGCATAAACCACAGTATGCAAATAACCTCATACATAAACCACAGTTAGAGGCATAACACAGGGTGCGTAAATCATAGAACATGAATCACATTTCCTAACACCACATAAATCACAATAGGGCCTGGCGCCCTACAAACCTCACAGTCCCCCTGGCCAACTGGCCTTCTCAAAGGGGCTCAAATGCCCTATGTCCAGCAAAGTCAGGGCTGCTGCCAAGGCCACGGAGTTCGCAAGTGCGCAATTGCGCTGGGGCGTAGGAGTGCATCTCACTCCCATCTCTCACAGAAATGCCCCCCCCCAAGAACTGTGGCCTAAACGTGGCAGCTGACGCTAATTGCCGTGCAGCTGGGATGAATGGTAGGCCTGGGCACTCTCTGTGCCCTCTGAGCAAATGTGCCCCACGTTGCAGCTGCCTGCGCTCTCGCAGGGCAGCTGGGATTGCCAATCGCTTTCTGGCACCACCGTGCCTTCTGGACCCCCACTCTGGGACTCCACAGCAGAATGCCCATAACGTGGCAGCTGCCCTCTATCAGGCCGGGCAGCTGTTAACAAAGAAAAGGGGCTCGGTACCACGGGGCTTTTTGGACCCCCACGTGGCTCCAAAAACATGCCCCCATTGTTGGAGCGGCCCGCAACGGCGGGCCCGCTCAGGCTCCCTTAAGCACTGGTCCTGTGCCTCCATCGGCACCAACCCATCATGGACAACGGAGGAGTCCCACTCACCCGATCTGCTGGGGACTCCTCCTCTGGTGCTCCTCTTCGGTTCGCCAGTGCGGGGTGGGCTCCCGCCTGGCTTCTCCTACACACGGGGCTCCCACAGCTCACGGGAGCCCCTGGTCACTTCCCGCGCTCCTCTTCTCACTTCACCCGGGCCCCCTCCTGGGACCCGGGACTTCTCTATGGAGCCCGTGAGGCTCCGGCCTGCACTTCCTCTTTCCGGTCGCCGCTCCGCCCAGAGTCAGGCAACTCGCCTGACTTCCGGGTCGCGCTGCGGCGGCCGGCGGCACATTTCCTCGGCGGCGGCAATACGGGGTAGGCTCCCGTTTAACAAGACACAGGCCCCATAATGCGGGGTGGGCACCCGTAATTCTCGATCCATAAAGCGGGGTAGGCTCCCGCTAATCAGGCAAAATGCGGGGTGGGCACCCGCTTCTTAGGCATCCCGGGGAAATCCCTCACGCCGGGATTCCCTCTAAGAGGGGCTGCAGCTCAGCGCTGCGCAGCCCACGCTCTCTCTCAGCAACACAGAGCCAGGTGCTCTTAAAAATAAAAGCAAAGCGCTCACAGGGCGCAGAAGGCAGCCACAGTCCTGGGAGATGAAGCAAAGTAAAAGGGGTCCAAGTAAATAAAGGTCTTCCAGGTCCAGGGGGCAATGCAGGGCCCAGGGAGGCAAGCCCTCATGGCAGCCCCTCCTGGGCCCCAGCAGGAACAGCACACCAGAACTGAACTGAACAACTTCATGGGGTCACAGCCCGTCTACTTATACCACATAATCTTTTGTCTGTAGTGCAGGGCATGGGGGAACCAGATGCAACTGGTTCAGGGGGGATTTGGAGCACTTTGTTTTGCAAGCTCCTCTTCCCCTTTGTCAGGTGGGGGCTAGGTGATCAGACACACCACAGGGGGCAGAGCCAGCATTGTACAGGCTGGGCACACTCCTATTCGGAGTCAGGGGATCACTCCTCCCACTACCCCACAGCCCAGGTGTCCTATTCAGCCCAGCGCTGACTCACCCTGCCCCTCCTGGAGCCACACACACCTCCCAGCCCCTGTCACTCACAAGCCAGATATGCAATTCACATCAGGCAGGCAGACACATAGCACACAGAAATGCCAACTTCTAAAAGTGGCATTTCTAAAATAGTCATAATAAATCTGCGCACACCATTGCGCAGCATTTATTCTCACAATTTCATACATACTAAACTCGACCATGCTGCTCCTCCCATCCCAGGAATTACCACTGACACACACTGATCAGGGAATCCCCAATGCATTCCTATGGGAGGGCAGGCCAATCTCACCAATGTAACACAGAGAGCGCACGCACTTTCCACTAAACCACAGTGCGAAATTGCCCAGAGGCCTAAAACCACCAACACCATGTCAGAGAAAAGGCAAAAAGTTTAGGGGTGATCTGCCAGAAAGGGCCAAGTCCAACAGGAAATAACTTGATTACTGAACTGAAATGAAACTGAATCTTCATCCCCTTATCTCTTTAGTTTCTTATCTGTAGGATTGCTTAGAAACGGTTTCAGTTAAAGTACAGAGCGCCATAATAAATCAAAGACCCCCCAACAAGGTGTGCACTTCACTGAGGTTGGCAGTCACAAGCACCCTTGTCTATCACTGGGTGAGGTACAGTGAGAACGTTTTAGCCATGGCACTAGGAAACGTAACAGCTGATCCTACCTTTGACAAAACATGCTGGCTGTGAGTTCTGTGTTTAAGATCAATCAATCATTTTTATGAAGTGTGGCAAATCACCTCGAGGGTCTAGAGGCGCTGGAGAAGTGTCATCTGCTGTGTGGTGGTGTGATCATTCGAACACCAGGTCTTGACTTGCTTCCTGAATAGCTGCAGCGAAGGTGCGCCCTGGGGTGCAGGGGGAGGTCTTTCCATGCCTGGGTGCCAGGTGCAAGAATGAGCGCCCTCTGCTGTTGGTTCAGCGGATCAGGTCAGGTTGCAAAGAACGGGGGCATTGCACTGAGCAGAGTCGTGCCTGAGTCTCACCACTCCCAGTTGAGTAATGAACAAGGTGGAAACTATGGAACCAGAAGGTGTATTTTGTTTGATAATCTCGGCCTCCTCTTGTGACAAATTGTGCACTCTTGGGTAACCACTTTCTGAACATATTTCTCTGCTCTTTTTTATCAGAGATAAGAAAAACTTAAATCAAACTAATCTCTGGTAGTTAGTATGATATAAGGAAACAGAACTGTGCCCCAACAATGACGTTATTTTACCCTTGGGAGAGAACCCCCAGTCTCATAGTGCACTCACAGTGGTAAAGTTATGAACGAAGCACAGAGTCCCGCACTGTGGTGTTGGTACTCCTGCTTCACCAAATTGTTTGATGATAGTCCAGCCATTTCCTTCCTATGCCCTTGACCCCTTACCTGCCATGATGTCAAATAAATGAGCGAGCCATTGAAGGGTGGGGCTCTGGCTCAGCTCTGAGTTCTTTTGGATCCTCAAGCCCAAAACGAGCCGAGCTTCCTTGTGACGTCTGCTCCAACATTATAACCACATGAACCAAGAATTCATGACAAAGCATTAACTTTTGATGTAAAATCAGCGTGGCAAAGAAATACCCCCCTAGTGGCTGAAATGGATAATGTGAAACCAGAAAATCTAAGATGAATCATGGCTTCCTCACTTCACCGAACTGTGTGACCCTCGGCAGTGACATTGCTGTTAGGGTGGGGGGGGGCACAAATGTTTCTTAGTCTGCATTCGAAAACTATCACATGTAATAAATGCCCCCATGCAGTGATATCATTTTATGTCCTATACACTTTTTTGAAATTTGAAGAAACTTTATCATATTTTTAAATGTTTGTTGAACAATGTCTTTACAGCTGAAGGTGTTGCTAAAGATAAGTGGATCAGGGCACCTTCTTCGCTTCTTTTCCTTTACTTCACTTCACTTAAGGTGTATATCAACGCTTGCTGCTTGTTTGACAGCCAGGGGGCGCATGTCCCTGCTGCAAGACATGAAGAATTTAGGCTTCTAAAAAAGGGAAATGACTCTCAAAATAAAGTGCCTTCCTGCTCCAAGTGTTCACAGAGAGTCTGTCCGAGAGTATTTCAGAAGGGTAACTGCTGCTGTGCATTGTGGGTTAACGAGTCTTTTAAATGTTTGGAAGGGAACGTGGGAAGGTAATGGCGACTAGGCACTCTGGAAGGAAGTGTTGCCTTTTGTCTTGGAAGATGGCCATCTGATGTCCTTGAACATTTGGCCTGGCCCCTCACCGTCATCCTGGCCACAGACAATCCATCACACTGCCCCTCTTTATTAATCTCTAACACCGCTCTCTCCCCGGACTCTGCTGCAATCCGATATGCCCCCCTCAACCCATTGCCCACACACAGTATCTCCCACTTCGGTAGCCCTCCCCACCCTCTTCTCCGCCCCACAGTTTACCCATATGCCTCCCCATCCCTCCCCTCCTTCATCGTCCACTGCCCTAACTTCCCCAAACATCAGATACCAACAACCCACATCTCCCCCAATTGTAATTGATAAACATAACTGGCCTCTGCTCAACAAGTTCCTTTCCTGGTTCTCACACCTCTCTCGAAGAATTGACATCCTCTCATCGGCTCTTTCCCATGTAAGCGTCTCTCTGCCCTCCTGTTGCTGCTCCTTCTTTCACCCCCCACTGATCCCCACCCCACACCCTCCAACATACCGAGAGACAGCCGTCTACCTAGACCCAAATGGACACAATCTCCCATAGACATCTCAGAACTATCTTATCTCCTATAGAGTTACACAGCTTCAAGGTCCACCCCCCACCCTCGATTCCGCAGTGGGCGACCCGATCCCCACCATTATCCTAGATCACAGGCAATCTAACACATACCATCCCGGTGTACGTTCACCCCTCTTAACTCGATACAAATCCCAACCTCCCTCCTTGAACAGCCTAGCCAGAAAGTCAACAGCTTCTCCCTGAATTGCATACTACACAATTCAATTGTCGGTCTGCAGTTGAACACCGTCTAGAGATATCGAACTGGATCCTGGCCCATAATCTTTTTATCCTGATTCTCACCGAAACGTGGCTCAATGACTCATCTAACCGCGCTCTAGACCTTCTACTTGCTCCCAATGACTCCATCTTACGTAGAGACCGGGAAGATAGACCAGGTGGAGACTCAGTTTCAGTCTTTCAAATGCATGTTGGTGGAACTGTCCACATCCACTACCTCCAGCCTCAGACTGAATGTGATCTACCATCCACCGTTCCTTCATCGAGGAATGCATGGATCTCTTCACCTCTCAACTGATCAGCTCAGACAACACGATCTTCCTTGTAGACTTGAACATCCTCTGGGGAATCGAGGGTAACAGCCTGGTGGACCCCTTTACAGCCTTTCTCAAAGACATTGATCTCAAACAACAGTGCCTTAAACTCACACACCACAAAGGCACCATCCTTGACCTCATAATCTCCTAATCCCTCAATTTACAGTCATGTGACCCAAATCCAGTCGACTGGTCTGACCATATTCAGATCCCGTTCTCCCTCTCTGGCTCTTACACAAAAACGTCTGGGCAACCCAAGAAAGAGAAAATATGGTTCAGGGACACATCCAACCTTGACACAGAAGCCATGGCATTCCTGGCCCTTCCTACCCTAATCTCGATTACACCCCACCTTGGTATTAATGAGGCCACCGACAAATACAACTCCTACATGGAAACCCTTATCAACAAATTTGCACCCTTAAAGTGCAAATTATCTAGACCAAAATCCCCCAATCCTTGGTTCTCAAAAGAACTCTACAAAGAAAGAAAGCTTAGCAGAAAGAGTAAGAAAGAATGGAGATTAGCGCCCTCTCAACTGAGTATGAATAAGCTTCACATAGCGCAAAAACAGTACAAAGACCAAATCCATAGAGCCAAATCCGATCCCTTGGCATCACCCTTGACAATCATCTAAACCTCCACAGCCACATCACAGCCATGGCCAAAAGTGCACGACAGCAACTCATGCAGCTCTGGGGCTTCAGACAACTGATCCCGGAAAAAACCCTCAAATCAGTGGTGCAGTCGCTCGTCCTCTCCAGGCTAGGTTACAGAATAGCGTTTCTCTCAGCGATTCCCAAAGTTCATTTAGGCTCACTGAGAGCAACTCTACATGCAGCAGCGAGCTTTGTGCTAGGTCTCAAGAAATGTGACCACATTTTCTCAGCCCTGATAACCCTCAAATGGCTTCCCATTGAAGCTCGGGCCCAATTCAAAACCACCTGCATTTCCCACAGCGCACTGCACTCCTCTTCACCCTCCCATCTAAGTGTGAAACTGAAACTCTCTGGAGCAAATAGGGGTTACAGAAATGCCCAATCCCTAATCCTGGAACCCCCCCATCTTCAGTCGAGAATGATACCTTAGCCAGTCATCCCCTGGTAGTGTCACAAGATTCTGGAGCTCTTTACCTCCCTCCCTTCACCTAACAACCTGCATCGCCACCTTCAAAAAGGACCTCAAGCTCCTCCTATTGGACAGACACCTGGGTTAATCACCCTCGACCATACCCAAGTACTCTATCCAGGAGACGAATCACCCTCGACCATACCCAAGTACTCTATCCAGGAGACAAACTACCTTCACTGTGTGCCCCCACCATCTTAATCAATGCTTGAACTGGGTACGTCTCTGTCCAGAGGCTGCATTTGTCCTGGTCGCAGCTACCAATGCAATATGTCTGAACGTAATTATTGTAACTGTAACGTGCTGTACCCTTGTATCATGCTACTGCTGTAAAGCGCTCTGATGCCTTCGGGCCATGGCCGTGCTATACAAAATTGCATTTTTTTTTAAAGAAAATAAACTTTTAGCCAGTGGGTTTCAGATGTCACAGACTGCCGCTGTCTGTGTCTCTCGGTTACCCTGATGGTTGCACTCAACACGTCATCGATCTCACACAACTCTTGTTAGCTGATGACGCCTAAGCAGAGTTAAGTGTTTAATTAAACTGTTTATTCCATGGTGTGTTGTACACGTCTATGCATGAGCCATCGATCTGGCTCAGCGCACTGAAACCCTGAGACCTGGCTCATAGCTTTAGTCTGTTTACAGTGTCTATCCTCAAGTCTGGGAACGATTAATCAGACACGCTCTCTGCTTATTGCTTTATTTAAAATTTCATTAACTGCCCACAGGCGATTAATGTGCAATAAACTATGCAGCATTTAATAAAAAAGAAAGATGTGAATAATTAAAATTCCACAGGTAGGCGAAGTGCCATGAGTATGGCTGTGACTCAAGAGCTTCTGAGACATTGAATTTCAATGTCCCCTGGCGTGGCCGGCCAAGTCCTAAAGTGACCGTGAGTTCACGTCCAGGCCCGACCTCCAGCCCTCGTTAGAGGAGGGACTACACCTGAAGTAACATCTGATGAAGAGCCAAGGTTTGCTCCTACCCATGACTTATGCTTTCTCACTTGTAATCAGGAAATAACTTGAAGTGGTGACGTGCGCAGCTAATGTTTGTGTGGAGTACTCACCATCAGCCTTTTACCAATGGTATCCTTCATGGCGTTTACGTGATGAAACGGAGTACGGGTACTGGTGGAGTACCAGCCATCAGCCTTTTACCAATGGTAACCTTCATGGCGTTTACGTGATGAAACGGAGTACGGGTACTGGTGGAGTACCAGCCATCAGCCTTTTACCAATGGTAACCTTCATGGCGTTTACGTGATGAAACGGAGTACCAGTACCGGTGGAGTACTCACCATCTGCCTTTTACCAATGGTAACCTTCATGGCGTTTACGTGATGAAACGGAGTACGGGTACTGGTGGAGTACCAGCCATCAGCCTTTTACCAATGGTAACCTTCATGGCGTTTACGTGATTAAATGGAGCACTGGTACCGGTGGAGTACCAGCCATCAGCCTTTTACCAATGGTATCCTTCATGGCGTTTACGTGATGAAACGGAGTACGGGTACTGGTGGAGTACCAGCCATCAGCCTTTTACCAATGGTAACCTTCATGGCGTTTACGTGATGAAACGGAGTACGGGTACTGGTGGAGTACCAGCCATCAGCCTTTACCAATGGTAACCTTCATGGCGTTTACGTGATGAAACGGAGTACCAGTACCGGTGGAGTACTCACCATCTGCCTTTTACCAATGGTAACCTTCATGGCGTTTACGTGATGAAACGGAGTACCGGTACCGGTGGAGTACTCACCATCTGCCTTTTACCAATGGTAACCTTCATGGCGTTTACGTGATGAAACGGAGTACGGGTACTGGTGGAGTACCAGCCATCAGCCTTTTACCAATGGTAACCTTCATGGCGTTTACGTGATTAAATGGAGCACTGGTACCGGTGGAGTACCAGCCATCAGCCTTTTACCAATGGTAACCTTCATGGTATTTACGAGATGAACGGAGAACCGGTACTGGTGGAGTACTCACCATCTGCCTTTTACCAATGGTAACCTTCATGGTATTTACGAGATGAACGGAGAACCAGTACTGGTGGAGTACTCACCATCTGCCTTTTACCAATGGTAACCTTCATGGTATTTACGAGATGAACGGAGAACCGGTACTGGTGGAGTACTCACCATCTGCCTTTTACCAATGGTAACCTTCATGGTGTTTACATGATGAAACGAAGCATCGGTACTGGCAGAGTACTCACCCTCAGCCTTTTACCAATGGTAACCTTCATGGTATTTACGAGATAAAACAGAGTACCAGAACCAGTAGAGTACTCACCATCAGCCTTTTACCAATGGTATTCTTCATGACCTGTATGTGATGAAACGGAGTACCAGTACTGGTGGAGTACTCACCCTCAGCCTTTTACCAATGGCAACCTTCATGGTATTTACGAGATAAAACAGAGTACCAGAACCAGTAGAGTACTCACCATCAGCCTTTTACCAATGGTATTCTTCATGACCTGTATGTGATGAAACGGAGTACCGGTACTGGTGGAGTACTCACCCTCAGCCTTTTACCAATGGTAACCTTCATGGTGTTTACGTGATGAAACGAAGCATCGGTACTGGCAGAGTACTCACCATCAGTCTTTTACCAATGGCAACCTTCATGGTATTTACGAGATGAACGGAGAACCGGTACTGGCAGAGTACTCACCCTCAGCCTTTTACCAATGGCAACCTTCATGGTATTTACGAGATGAACGGAGAACCGGTACTGGCAGAGTACTCACCCTCAGCCTTTTACCAATGGCAACCTTCATGGTATTTACGAGATGAACGGAGAACCGGTACTGGTGGAGTACTCACCATCTGCCTTTTACCAATGGTAACCTTCATGGTATTTACGAGATGAATGGAGAACCGGTACTGGTGGAGTACTCACCATCAGCCTTTTACCAATGGTAACCTTCATGGTGTTTACGTGATGAAACGAAGCATCGGTACTGGCAGAGTACTCACCCTCAGCCTGTTACCAATGGCAACCTTCATGGTGTTTACGTGATGAAACGAAGCATCGGTACTGGCAGAGTACTCACCCTCAGCCTGTTACCAATGGCAACCTTCATGGTGTTTACGTGATGAAACGAAGCATCGGTACTGGCAGAGTACTCACCCTCAGCCTTTTACCAATGGTAACCTTCATGGTGTTTACGAGAGGAACGGAGTACGGGTACCGGTGGAGTAGCAGCCATCAGCCTTTTACCAATGGTATCCTTCATGGCATCTACGTGATAAAACAGAGTACCAGAACCAGTAGAGTACTCACCATCAGCCTTTTACCAATGGTAACCTTCATGGCGTTTACGTGATTAAATGGAGCACTGGTACCTGTGGAGTACTCACCATCTGCCTTTTACCAATGGTAAAATTCATGGTGTTTACATGATGAAATGGATCACCGTTGCATTTGTGTAATTGGTGAGACCAGCAGAACAGATTGAATGCACCATAATTCCAGTAGTGGACATTGCTTCAGTTTCCATCAGTCTCTTGTTGACGCCCTGAGATGTAAACTTGATCACTCCGGGATCAGTGCAATGTTGAAGGCCTGTGCTTAGCTGTTGTAAGGCCTGATTCACAAAGGTAAACTTAGACCAAAAGTCTTAGTTTAGACCTAAAGTATAACTTTACTAGTAGTGGGCCCGATTCACAAAGGTAAACTAAGACGAAAGTTTAACTTTACCACTTTTGGTATTCACAAAGGGCATTTACGAGTAGTAAAGTTTGACTTTTGTCTCAGATTAACTTACGTTTTAGTCTTAGTTAGGCTTAAGACCCAAACTTAAGTTAAACTGAGACAAAAGTCTAACTTTACTACTCATAAATACCCTTTGTGAATGCCGAAAGTCGAAAAGTTAGACTTTTGTCTCAGATACCCTTGTGAATTGGGCCCAAGACTGTAGGTCTAACTTTACTCCTAGTAAAGTTAGACTTTAGGTCTAAACTTCGACTTCGGATCTAAACTTCGACCACAACTCTAACTTTACTGGTAGTAAAGTTAGACTTTGGTCTGAGCTTAGCTTTGTGAATCCGGCCCTTAGCGTTCCTTAGCTGCGTGTTCTTCAAAGTCAAACTCTGATTTATTTCCCCGGTGGTAGCGGTGGACGTGCAAGGAGAGTGTCTCTGACCACCACAAGTGAAGGTCCTACCCGGAGGTGCACTACCTGGGGCCAAAGGAGTCAGAAGACTACTGTAAGGGAAGACAGCACCTGGAGACCAAACCAACAGGACATGCCCCACAGGTGGAATTAAATGGAGAAACCGTGACCTGAACAAGCAAGCAGGGTTTAGTGTCTGCACCTGTCGTGAAGCAAAGGCTCCTGTAACAGGGCAGGGAACGAAACACAAGTCCACGATTAGAGAAAAAGATGATAGTAGAAGTGTTGAGGTTTGGTATAGCACTTGGTTCCAAGCAATATTTACTTTCTCCATGTTTCTTGTAGGAACACAGACAAACACCCCCTACCCCACTTCTGAGGACAACCAGACAGAAGACAAAAGAGAGACATCCACAAAGAGAGTGGCCAGGCTGACCAGAAGACGTCTCTCTCTCTCTCTTTTAATCCCATTCCCCTTCACCCTGGGGCTTATCCAGTCTGTAATGCAGACCTGCGTTCAGACTGTGGCCGTCTCAGGCCAGGGTTGGGAGCTATAGTCTAGGCCTGGGCAGAATTTTGATTACACTAGAGTAATTGGAGTAATTTAGGTGATTCTGCATTACTCTTTGACGTGGAATTACCAACAATAATGAGGAAAAAAAGATACTTCAGGAGCATATTTAGAGAGCATGAGCAATTCATGTTCTGCTGCCTTTTGCACTAAGAAAATAGCACTAAATGCCGGTAGTAAGTTATGGAAATCTTACACCAACAGTACATTTAGCGAGCACGTGCGGCCACACCAAGAGTACATTTAGCGAGCACATGCGGCCACACCAAGAGTACATTTAGCGAGCACGTGCGGCCACACCAAGAGTACATTTAGCGAGCACATGCGGCCACACCAAGAGTACATTTAGCGAGCACGTGCGGCCACACCAAGAGTACATTTAGCGAGCACGTGCGGCCACACCAAGAGTACATTTAGCGAGCACGTGCGGCCACACCAAGAGTACATTTAGCGAGCACATGCGGCCACACCAAGAGTACATTTAGCGAGCACGTGCGGCCACACCAAGAGTACATTTAGCGAGCACATGCGGCCACACCAAGAGTACATTTAGCATGTGCAGCTGCTCGCACACGCGGTATTCATATTCTGTTGCATTTAGTGCTATTTCGTAGCACAAAATGCATCCTCGAATCCATTTTGGACGCAAGGGGCCATTTTGCTATGAGAAATAGCACTAAACACAGAATTACTCTTCTCGTGTAATTCAAGCGTAATCTTGCAGAATTCTTAGCTAATTCCATGTGATTACGCTACACGGAATTACGTGAGTTACATCCACCCCCAGTATATCCTCTGACATCATCTCGTTCTCACAGGATCACATGATCTATCAGGTTTGTGCTCACTTGTTACAGAGGGTGATGCCGAAACTACAAAAAATATAAAGAAATTTAGGCTTCAACTCTGAGAGGGAAATCATAGATTTTGTGGATAGGTGTGGTGCAGCGGCCAGGGCAGCTGACTTCGGAGCACAGGGCTCACGGTTTGATCCCTGGCTGCGGCAGCTCAGCTCAGCACCATGTGACTGGGCAATAGCTCACTTAATTTCCACGACGGCCCCCAGCGCTTTGAGACCCGTAAGGGTGAGTAGTTCGCGCTTTACAAATACGGAATTATTATTTATTATAGACAAGTGGTGGGCTAATACTTGTTTACCCGTCTTTAATAAAACCAGGACTCTCTTTTACTAACCACGTAGGATAATCTGCATTTGTGTACAAGACCGGAGGCTCCTATTAAGCAGGTTCAAAGCATATCTGCTATCTATAATGCAACATGCTCTATAGGTTACAGAAAAATGTACTAAATATAGACATCCTACACCACTCAGCGGACCTGAAAATGTCCGACAGCCTAGCACCTCCCCAGAAGGCCGTGACGTCATTGCCTCCCTAGCAGAATGGACCCCCAAAAGAGTTTGTATCCACCACCGCTAATGGCATAACCCATTGTACCCGACTAAACCTAGAGGAGAAAACTGGCAAGAAAGAAAGAACAGAGATCAGCAACTGAGGGGGAAGACGCATGCGGGCCCCCTGTAGCGTGCATATACTGCTTAAAACAACAAACTACACACATCTTAGAATGTAAAGAACAAGAAGGACACCACTCCATAGTAGAAGCTCATGGAGGGGCTTAATATGAGATTGTTGTATAGGGCAGCGCAGCAAAGCACCTTGCTGTGCTGCCCTATGACAAAGTGAAAAGGCATGAATGCACCATATTCATGCAATATGGTGCATTCCTGTCCTTTCTCCCTGCGCTGGCACTGTTTTGGTAGCCTAGCGCCAACGTAAACACCTTTGAGCCATGCTGCAAGGGTGCCTCCATTGCAGGCAGGATTGTTTTTGTGCAGGAAGGGGCACTTTCCTGCACACAAATAATCCTTTGAGGGGTTTCCTCTTTCCATGAGTGCTGCAAAATGCAGCATACATGGATAGAGGAAAGAACGAGGAGAAATAAACATTTCTCCTCATTACGCCTCACCTCAAGAAGCGTACGGATTTGTTACTTCCCCAGGTTTACATCACTTTGTGCATCTGGATCAGCGTCAAAATCCATGGGTGTTGCGTGTGAAAACCCACCGCAGCGCCCATGGAACGATTCCCAAGCGCAGAGTAAGGCCACACAGCGATTTGCGCTGCGTCGCCTTACTCAACATTTATGAGGCCTCTCAAAGCCATGCAGGGTGGTTTTCCGTGGCTTCATAAATGAAAATGAGAGCCGTGCGTCACACATGTACCACTTTACGTGGTGCAAAAGTGACGCCGGGCTCTCACAAATAGGCCCCTCACTTCTTCTCATGCTCGTTAAGTGAACCTCAGGTGGTGAAAAGTACAAGCCTAGACTATCTAAGGGCTTACCGTCACAGACCCTTCGGAAGGAAACAAGATGCAACAACATAAATAACATTACAGAGTATAGAATAGTGTGGTTTTATGGGATTCATAAACGAAACACTCCTCAAGAACCTCCATACCTATGTGTACTGCCTACTGGTTTATTATCAGCCTTTGATGTCCTTCTGTAACCATTGATGGTTCGATAGGACTTTTGCCGCGTAAGGTAGGAAATTAACAAAACCTGTGAAACCAAAAAAGGGGATCAAAACCACCGTCCTAACATTAGAAGGACTAGGTGCCCCAGGCGGACTTGCGGGCCTTGGTTGGACCCCTGAGCCCAGGAGACTCTAATGAGGTTAGCAGCTGAATCCAAAGGCATGAGATGTCCCTGGAAACTGTGAAAGGTTCCATGCGATGAGACAAAGACAGGTCTGTAGAACCAGGCCATGGAGCTGCTCTCCTGAGCTCCTCAGGAGACGTGGGAGAAATGAGATGGTAAAATGACAGGAAAGTCGATTGTGAGCTCCAGAAGCAATGGATACCATGGCGTGTTCTCCATAGCCGCGTTACTAGGACTACTCAAACCCCCTGCTTGCAAATCTGAGCAAGAGACTTGGATATCTTTGCAAAAGGGAGAAAAGCTTAGGGAACCCCACGTGACTGGTCTTGTAGAAAAGCATCCATCGCTAACTCCGCAGGATCTGGCTCTCATCTGAAGGCATGGAGACGCCCAGCTGTCAAGCATGAGGCGAAGGGACCTATCGCAAAAGGCCCCCAATAATCACTGATGGCTGGAAAAGGTCCTGGAGGCAGACACCAATTGCGACGGTCGAGATCAGTCTCAAAAACCAAACTGCTATCATGTTGTCTAGGCCCATAAGGTAATCTGCCTTCAGAGAGAGTACCTGACAGAGCACGTGCCACGTTTGCAAGAACTGTGACCTCCTTCTCCCTAGTGGTTAATATAACTTACTGCTATTAAGTTGTCCATGCACAGAAGAACTGCACACTTTGCTTTTCTTTCACAAAGGTGAGGACTACAAAGAAGAATGCAAGCAACTCTAAACTCTGTATGTGCATTTACCAGTCCTTCCCTGACCAACTCCTAGCAGTCAAGAACTCTCCACATCCAGTCACTCATCCCCGCAAACTTACATCGGATTCTCATTCTAGGCATATTGGTGCAGGCCTTCCACGCATCCACCTGCTCGAGCAGCCAATAGATTTCTTCTCTGGTGTCGAGATCCAGAGGAACTCATCTGAAAACGAAAGAACTCTCTGCAAGTGTCTGATTTTATAATCGCTGTAGGGCTCGATAATACAGAAACTGGGCAAACGCCACCTGAATCAAAGGTGATAGAAGACCCACCAGTCTTGATAACTGATGGAGCGACAGCTTTCGAAGCTTCTAAATTAAACATAAACATAACACTTGTATTTGTAAAGCGCACTTATCACCCATGGGTCTCAAGGCGCTGAATAACAGATGTTTATTGTTACCCAACTCAATGGTACTCATTTTATCGACCTCAAATGGACAAAAGGCTGAGTGGACCCGCCGGGATTTGAACCTGTGACCATGAGGTTGAACACAGGCCCCTGCAGTGGATGCATTAGTCCACTAAGTCACCAAACCCGGCTAGGTCTGGTGGCTTAGTGTCCAAACTAGGTACAATATGTTCTTGATCACCACCAACTTCACTTCCAGGGGTTGTAGCAACTCTTTCTCCAAATCCACCACAAAAGCCAGAAACTCTATCTGCTGAGTGGGAACAAGGTCCGAACTTTCCCAATTCCTCACAGATCCTAAACTCTGAATCACCTGCCCCACCTCTACGCCTGTGGGGATAGAATGTTAGTGTACAGGGGTCTAGTACTGGATTGGAAGCTGCCAGAGAAGGGGTGGCATCTGCTGGTCCTGGAAGAAACCCACATGACGAAGAATCTGGCAAGGGAAGATGAGGAGAAAGCATGGACAGACTTCCCTATATCCTTAATATGTTCATCTTCAGACCTGGATCATTCTAGAAACATCAGATGCAGTCACTACCTCCTCGACATAAAAATGGTACAATCTTGGGCTCCAAAGCGGGATTTGACCCACCCCAAGCGTACATCAACTCAGTACTTAAAGATTCTTCAGAAGACCCCACATGTTTAGTCTTCACTGTCCTGTGTCCCCCTTGACCATGAGCTCTAGTGCCGGAAACGTCCTCAGCACACGCCGGGCCGGGCTGTTGGGGGTAGAATTTGCCAGCACATGCCAGGCCAGGCAGTTGGGGGTAGTGTCTGCCAGCACACGCCAGGCCAGGCTGTTGGGGGTAGAGTTTGCCAGCACACGCCGGGCCAGGCTGTTGGGGGTAGGGTCTGGCAGCACACGCTGGGCCAGGCTGTTGGGGGTAGGGTCTGCCAGCACACGCCAGGCCAGGCTGTTGGGGGTAGAGTTTGCCAGCACACGCCGGGCCAGGCTGTTGGGGGTAGGGTCTGGCAGCACACGCTGGGCCAGGCTGTTGGGGGTAGTGTCTGCCAGCACACGCCGGGCCAGGCTTTTGAGGGTAATGTCTGCAAGCACACGCCAGGCCAGGCTGTTGAGGGTAGTGTCTTCCAGCACACGCCGGGCTAGGCTGTTGGGGGTAGTGTCTTCCAGCACACGCCGGGCCAGGCTGTTGGGGGTAGAGTTTGCCTGCACAGGCCAGGCTGTTGGGCGTAGAATCAGTCAGCACACGCCGGGCCAGGCTGTTGGGGGTAGTGTCTGCCAGCACATGCCGGGCCAGGCTTTTGGGGGTAATGTCTGCAAGCACACGCCAGGCCAGGCTGTTGAGGGTAGTGTCTTCCAGCACACGCCAGGCCAGGCTGTTGGGGGTAGGGTCTGGCAGCACACGCTGGGCCAGGCTGTTGGGGGTAGTGTCTGCCAGCACACGCCGGGCCAGGCTTTTGGGGGTAATGTCTGCAAGCACACGCCAGGCCAGGCTGTTGAGGGTAGTGTCTTCCAGCACACGCCAGGCCAGGCTGTTGAGGGTAGTGTCTTCCAGCACACGCCGGGCCAGGCTGTTGGGGGTAGAGTTTGCCTGCACGGGCCAGGCTGTTGGGCGTAGAATCTGTCAGCACACGCCGGGCCAGGCTGTTGGGGGTAGTGTCCCAAACTACACTTTCTTATGCCACCGAAACCACAGGAGACTTGACTGTCCCAGACTACGCTTTCTTACACCACTAAAACCACAGGAGACTAGACTGTCCAAGACTATGCTTCCTTATCCCACCTAAACCACAGGAGACTCAACTGTCCCAGACTAGGCTTTCTTACACCACCTAAACCCCAGGAGACTAGATTGTCCCAGACTACGCTTTCTTATGCCACCTAAACCACAGGAGACTAGACTGTCCCAGACTACGCTTCCTTACGCCACCCAAACCACAAGAGACTAGACTGTCCCAGACTAGGCTTCCTTATCCCACCTAAACCACAGGAGACTCAACTGTCCCAGACTAGGCTTTCTTACACCACTAAAACCACAGGAGACTAGACTGTCCAAGACTATGCTTCCTTATCCCACCTAAACCACAGGAGACTCAACTGTCCCAGACTAGGCTTTCTTACGCCACCTAAACCCCAGGAGACTAGATTGTCCCAGACTACGCTTTCTTATGCCACCTAAACCATAGGAGGCTAGACTGTCCCAGACTACGCTTTCTTACACCACCTAAATCACAAGAACCTAGACTGTCCCAGACTACACTTCCTGATGCTACCTAAACCACAGGAGACTAGAATGTCTCAGACTTTGCTTTCTTACAGCACCTATGTTAAAGGAGACTAGACTGTCCCAAACTACGCTTTCTTACACCACCTAAGCCACAGGAGACTAGACTGTCCCAAACTACGCTTTCTTACACCACCTAAGCCACAGGAGACTAGACTGTCCCAAACTACGCTTTCTTACACCACCTAAGCCACAGGAGACTAGACTGTCCCAAACTACGCTTTCTTACACCACCTAAGCCACAGGAGACTAGACTGTCCCAAACTATGCTTTCTTATGCCACCTATACCACAGGAGTGTAGACTGTCCCAGACTATGCCTTCTTACGCCACCTAAACCACTGGAGACTACACTTTCCCAGACTACGCTTTCTTACGCTACCTAAGCCACAGGAGACTAGACTGTCCCAGAATATGCTTTTTTATGCCATCTAAAACACAGGAGACTAGACTGTCCCAAACTACGCTTTCTTACACTACCTAAACCACAGGAGGGTAGACTGTCCCAGACTACGCTTTCTTATGCCACCTAAACTTCAGGAGACTAGACTTTCCCAGACTACACTTTCTTACGCCTCCTAAACCACAGGAGACTACACTGTCCCAGAGTATGCTTTCTTATGCCACCTAAACCACAGGAGACTACACTGTCCCAGACTACGCTTTCTTACAGCACCTAAACCACAGGAGACTAGACTGTCCCAGGCTACACTTCCTTATTCCATCTAAACCAGAGGAGACTACACTGCCCCAGACTACACTTCCTTACGCCTCTTAAACCACAGAAGGCTAGACTGTCCCAGACAACGCTTTCTTACGCCATATAAACCACAGGAGACTAGACTGTCGCAGACTAAGCTTCCTTATTCCAATTAAACCACAGGAGACTAGACTGTCCCAGACTAGGCTTCCTTATTCCAATTAAACCACAGGAGACTAGACTGTCCCAGACTACGCTTCCTTACGCCACCCAAACCACAAGAGACTAGACTGTCCCAGACTAGGCTTCCTTATGACACCCAAACCACAAGAGACTAGACTGTCCCAGACTACGCTTCCTTACGCCACCCAAACCACAAGAGACTAGACTGTCCCAGACTAGGCTTCCTTATGACACCCAAAGCACAAGAGACTAGACTGTCCCAGACTACGCTTCCTTACGCCACCCAAACCACAAGAGACTAGACTGTCCCAGACTAGGCTTCCTTATGACACCCAAACCACAAGAGACTAGACTGTCCCAGACTACGCTTCCTTACGCCACCCAAACCACAGGAGACTAGACTGTCCCAGACTACGCTTTCTTACAGCACCTAAACCACAGGAGACTAGACTGTCCCAGGCTACACTTCATTATTCCATCTAAACCACAAGAGACTACACTGTCCCAGAGTACGCTTTCTTTCACCACCTAAACCACAGGAGTCTACACTGTCCCAGACTACGCTTTCTTACAGCACCTAAACCACAGGAGACTAGACTGTCCCAGGCTATACTTCCTTATGATACCCAAACCACAGGAGACTAGACTGTCCCAGACTACGCTTCCTTATGACACCCAAACCACAGGAGACTAGACTGTCCCAGACTAGGCTTTCTTATGACACCTAAACCACAGGAGACTAGACTGTCCCAGACTACACTTCCTGATGCTACCTAAACCACAGGAGACTAGAATGTCTCAGACTTTGCTTTCTTACAGCACCTATGTTACAGGAGACTAGACTGTCCCAAACTACGCTTTCTTACACCACCTAAGCCACAGGAGACTAGACTGTCCCAAACTACGCTTTCTTACACCACCTAAGCCACAGGAGACTAGACTGTCCCAAACTACGCTTTCTTACACCACCTAAGCCACAGGAGACTAGACTGTCCCAAACTATGCTTTCTTATGCCACCTATACCACAGGAGTGTAGACTGTCCCAGACTATGCCTTCTTACGACACCTAAACCACTGGAGACTACACTTTCCCAGACTACGCTTTCTTACGCTACCTAAGCCACAGGAGACTAGACTGTCCCAAACTACGCTTTCTTACACTACCTAAACCACAGGAGGGTAGACTGTCCCAGACTACGCTTTCTTATTCCACCTAAACTTCAGGAGACTAGACTTTCCCAGACTACACTTTCTTACGCCTCCTAAACCACAGGAGACTACACTGTCCCAGAGTATGCTTTCTTATGCCACCTAAACCACAGGAGACTACACTGTCCCAGACTACGCTTTCTTACAGCACCTAAACCACAGGAGACTAGACTGTCCCAGGCTACACTTCCTTATTCCATCTAAACCAGAGGAGACTACACTGCCCCAGACTACACTTCCTTACGCCTCTTAAACCACAGAAGGCTAGACTGTCCCAGACAACGCTTTCTTACGCCATATAAACCACAGGAGACTAGACTGTCGCAGACTAAGCTTCCTTATTCCAATTAAACCACAGGAGACTAGACTGTCCCAGACTACGCTTCCTTACGCCACCCAAACCACAAGAGACTAGACTGTCCCAGACTAGGCTTCCTTATGACACCCAAACCACAAGAGACTAGACTGTCCCAGACTACGCTTCCTTACGCCACCCAAACCACAAGAGACTAGACTGTCCCAGACTAGGCTTCCTTATGACACCCAAAGCACAAGAGACTAGACTGTCCCAGACTACGCTTCCTTATGACACCCAAACCCCAAGAGACTAGACTGTCCCAGACTAGGCTTCCTTATGACACCCAAACCACAAGAGACTAGACTGTCCCAGACTACGCTTCCTTACGCCACCCAAACCACAAGAGACTAGACTGTCCCAGACTAGGCTTCCTTATGACACCCAAACCACAAGAGACTAGACTGTCCCAGACTACGCTTCCTTACGCCACCCAAACCACAAGAGACTAGACTGTCCCAGACTAGGCTTCCTTATGACACCCAAAGCACAAGAGACTAGCCTGTCCCAGACAACGCTTTCTTACGCCATATAAACCACAGGAGACTAGACTGTCGCAGACTAAGCTTCCTTATTCCAATTAAACCACAGGAGACTAGACTGTCCCAGACTACGCTTCCTTATGCCACCCAAACCACAAGAGACTAGACTGTCCCAGACTAGGCTTCCTTATGACACCCAAACCACAAGAGACTAGACTGTCCCAGACTACGCTTCCTTACGCCACCCAAACCACAAGAGACTAGACTGTCCCAGACTAGGCTTCCTTATGACACCCAAAGCACAAGAGACTAGACTGTCCCAGACTACGCTTCCTTATGACACCCAAACCACAAGAGACTAGACTGTCCCAGACTAGGCTTCCTTATGACACCCAAACCACAAGAGACTAGACTGTCCCAGACTACGCTTCCTTACGCCACCCAAACCACAAGAGACTAGACTGTCCCAGACTAGGCTTCCTTATGACACCCAAACCACAAGAGACTAGGCTGTCCCAGACTACGCTTCCTTACGCTACCCAAACCACAAGAGACTAGACTGTCCCAGACTAGGCTTCCTTATGACACCCAAAGCACAAGAGACTAGACTGTCCCAGACTACGCTTCCTTATGACACCCAAAGCACAAGAGACTAGACTGTCCCAGACTACGCTTCCTTACGCCACCCAAACCACAGGAGACTAGACTGTCCCAGACTAGGCTTCCTTATGACACCCAAACCACAGGAGACTAGACTGTCCCAGAGTACGCTTTCTTACAGCACCTAAACCACAGGAGTCTACACTGTCCCAGACTACGCTTTCTTACAGCACCTAAACCACAGGAGACTAGACTGTCCCAGGCTATACTTCCTTATGACACCCAAACCACAGGAGACTAGACTGTCCCAGACTACGCTTCCTTATGACACCCAAACCACAGGAGACTAGACTGTCCCAGACTAGGCTTTCTTATGACACCTAAACCACAGGAGACTAGACTGTCCCAGACTACGCTTTCTTATGACACCCAAACCACAAGAGACTAGACTGTCCCAGACTAGGCTTTCTTATGACACCCAAACCACAAGAGACTAGACTGTCGCAGACTACGCTTCCTTATGACACCCAAACCACAAGAGACTAGACTGTCCCAGACTACGCTTCCTTATGACACCCAAACCACAAGAGACTAGACTGTCGCAGACTACGCTTCCTTATGACACCCAAACCACAAGAGACTAGACTGTCCCAGACTACGCTTCCTTATGACACCCAAACCACAAGAGACTAGACTGTCCCAGACTACGCTTCCTTATGACACCCAAACCACAAGAGACTAGACTGTCGCAGACTACGCTTCCTTATGACACCCAAACCACAGGAGACTAGACTGTCGCAGACTACGCTTCCTTATTCCAATTAAACCACAGGAGACTAGACTGTCCCAGACTAGGCTTCCTTACGCCACCCAAACCACAAGAGACTAGACTGTCCCAGACGACGCTTTCTTATGACACCTAAACCACAGGAGACTACACTGTCCCAGAGTATGCTTTCTTATGACACCTAAACCACAGGAGACTAGACTGTCCCAGACTAGGCTTCCTTACGCCACCCAAACCACAAGAGACTAGACTGTCCCAGACGACGCTTTCTTATGACACCTAAACCACAGGAGACTACACTGTCCCAGAGTATGCTTTCTTATGACACCTAAACCACAGGAGACTACACTGTCCCAGAGTATGCTTTCTTATGACACCTAAACCACAGGAGACTAGACTGTCCCAGACTAGGCTTCCTTACGCCACCCAAACCACAAGAGACTAGACTGTCCCAAATGACGCTTTCTTATGACACCTAAACCACAGGAGACTACACTGTCCCAGAGTATGCTTTCTTATGACACCTAAACCACAGGAGACTAGACTGTCGCAGACTACGCTTCCTTATGACACCCAAACCACAAGAGACTAGACTGTCCCAGACTAGGCTTCCTTACGCCACCCAAACCACAAGAGACTAGACTGTCCCAGATGACGCTTTCTTATGACACCTAAACCACAGGAGACTACACTGTCCCAGAGTATGCTTTCTTATGACACCTAAACCACAGGAGACTAGACTGTCCCAGACTAAGATGCAGAAAACAAAAGCAGGGCTTCACTTGTTCCTCTCAGATCTACAAACTAACAAGCATCAGCAGCGGCACCAATACATGTTTACCGAATGCCTCACAGGGCTGGATATAAAGTAACAACTCTGCCCTTTACCCCCAAACCCAGCAAACAGAAAATGAATGGAAGGGAAGCAGAGACACACAGCAAAAGTACTTCTTCAAATGCTGCGCCAAGAAAAGGGGCAGTTTGGTTGTCATGTGTGTTTCAACTCCCTGCTCAGATGGGCAGTATTATTGGTCACATAGTTTACTGAAACTAAGCAGGAAGGGGAGACTGCATAAAAGGACCCTCTGGTCTTGGAACAAAATCTGTGCCAGTTCCTCTTTGGAATTTCTTGCCCTGCTTTTCCTTTCTTTACTGAGCTTGCTTTTTATGGTGAAGAGTTTTTATTTTTGCCTATGTTGCAAGCCGCAGGTATAGCTGGTATAGCCGGTGCTTGGGGACATATGTTTGATTGTTCTTTTCTTCATTAGATTTGACAGTATTTCATTTTACAGATGACTGGGTCTTCTCTGAGTTGTAGTGTGGATTCCACCTCCAGAAGCGGATTTTTTAAATGGGGGAGAACTACGCGTGCACAAGGCTATCCTGTGACCTGTCTAGCTTCTTCGCTTAGGTTTTCTTGAGCCTGATATCCTTCTTTTAGGGCCTCCATAGTTTGTTATCCATGTTGACTGGGCTCAGATTTGAATGAGTGAGCACGGTTTACAAAGCGACCGCCTACTCGGGAGAGTGTCCTGGCACTAAAAACTGCTGGTGCGACCCCAAAACAAAAGAAAGTTTCATTCACGGCTGCCAATGACACCAATGCTGCTGACGGTGAACCTGGAGATCTTACAGGACAATATGGTAAGAATCTGTCAGCGAGTTTCTGTGGGCTGGCCAAAAGGAGTGCTCGACGGACCACATTGGGGGTTCAAAGAGGACCTGCTTCTTGATGGGCCACCAAAGCAGAGATTTTAAAAACAGGCGAAATCGTTGTTCTCTTTGGACGTATGAAGATAAAGCGAGCATTGGCCTTCTGGACAACCTGGAGCCACCCAAGCAATGTTTCAGGCATCCCAAGATAAAGAGGATTGGCATAATCCAGTCGCGACGTGACCAATGCATGGATCACCGTCATCCTCCACTGTAGAGGTAACATAAGTAGAATTTACTTGATGGTACGAACCATTCCAAAACAGGTGCCGGCCACTGACGAAACCTGTGACTGGAGAAAGAGTTGGTTGCCAATTTTACTCTTAGGTTGTCTGCCACTGTAGCTAGTGGCAAAGAGGAAGCCCAGCCTGACTTCCATGAGCTGGCTTGATGAAAGCCAAATAATAGATATTCCATCTTATCCGAGTTGAGTTTAGGCTGGCTCCTATGCACCTAGTCAAAAACAGCACGCCTGCAAACTTTAAATGACATCTCCATCGCAGTGTAGACACTCCCGAAGGAGAGGAGCAGCTGAGTGTCATCTGCATAAGAAATGATTTGCACCCAAAGGATTCTACCAATGATGCTGGCAGAGTCATGAAAACGTTAACGAGGGTAGGGCTCGATGAGGAACCCTGTGGTACCCCCTGAGATTTATAAACACACTTAGGATCAGTGGGGATCAGAGGAAAGCCAGGGGGTACTAATCCCTCAATCGAACACTTATTATCACACAGAGTACGTCCGGCTATATGTGAGAGGAAGGAAGGGAGGTAGGAGCAGATTGACTGACTTCTGGAGTCAAGGAATGATTTTACCCAGTCCCACATTTTACCTCCAACCCCCAGGTTGGCCAGGCATTGTAACAGGATAGTCTGTGGGACGGTATCGAATGTTGCTGATAAATCAAGTCAAATCAACGCAGTATTTTTACCGTGATACAGAGACATCTTGATGTGGTCTAATACCTTCAATAATTCCGGCTCCGTACTATGAAAATGCCACTATCCCGGTTCACTGGGGTGAAAAAGCTTGCTCTTGTCTAGGTATACAGATAATGGAGAATGAAGCAATTTTCCAACATCTTGGAAAAGGCGGGAAGCAGAGAGATGGGTCTGAAGTTATTGAAGATCTTGGGGTCGAGCTGCTTTTGCCGCTCTTTGTTTGCAGCGGAGTGAGAGGTGCAGCTGCGCCTTCCACTACTTGCAGAGCGCTGTTCCTGTCCTATTGGCATCAAAGACTCATGTTAAATGTACCTGTAGGCGCATCTCTGACGGTGCTCTACGGCTGTATCAACATGAGGATAGCGACAGAGCTGCTGCCGCTGGCCTACATCAACAAGGCTTGGATGCTTGTCATTGCATTGGCATTGTCATAATGAAGACATATTTCAGCCTTACCATAACCTGTTATTAAACTTGTTATTAAAAAGTATGAAAGCAGTAGGGTGGGGCTTGTATATTGTTAAGCTGTAGGTTATAATTAGCAGGTGCTCTTCTCTTTCACAGCAGGCTTAGGAGCGATAATGTGTCTGTTAACGCTTGGCCGGCACTCAATGTACTGTATTTGTTTGGTATTTCTCAGATTTGAGATGCCATCTGCTTCACTTTTAAAAGCACATCTAATGGTTATTATTCCATCCCTAAGGAAACTAATACACATGTTGTCTTTCCAAATAAAACAATATTTACCTCCACTAGTCAGCGTGGACTCTTCTAAGACTGACATATGAATGACTTAATTCATTGCTCCTAGAGGGGACAGAAAACAGAGCAACAGAGAAATGTGCGGTTTACTTGTTTACTCTGAATACTTTTCCCTATCCGAGGCCTTGCTAAATGGGGTGAGCCCCCCCGCGACCCCCAGATACACTGCGTGACCTAGATCAAACTGTTAGAGCTTCCAAAGCCTTCAGCCATATTCAGGTGGGGCGGAGCCCACAACACAGCCTACAATAGAGCCCGCCACAAAGGGAGGGTGGGCCTTATGCAGTTACTGGCACAAGGAAGATTAATCAGAGTAATGAGGATTATTAGCAATTAACAGCACATTACCCTTTCCTCCTCCTGGCCCTTCTAATATGGGGCTGTGCCATGGCAGTAAACCAGTGACCCCCAACACCCAACAAAGCACAAAACTCCAGTGTTCCACACCAGAGTTATTTCAATAAAGGACACAACATTACTAGGGGGCTGTGTTTGGTAGAACAGACACAAGCTTTGTGTCCCAAGGTCCGAGCACCGCACATGCAATGAATCCAATCAGTAGTGGGGGCCGCCCAAGCTGCAGCCCAATATATGGGCTGGATCGGAGCATTTGCAGCCTCAGCCTATGCGCTGCCCTCCCACGAGCGGATACCCCAGCTCTGCACCAGGTGAGAGTACAGAGGCAATGTAAAGCCTGCTATGGATCCAGTGACTCATAGAGGGAGCAGAGACTTTACACCCTGCTGGAAGACATCAAGAGTGACAACGAGGCTCTCTAAGAGCCAGTCTTCATGAGCAGGAGAAGGCTTTATGCTCGGAATATGTTTGAGCAGAACTTAGGGTGTTGTATTGGAATGTTATTTCAGGGTCCCAATACTGTGGCTGGTCACAGGTGCCTTCCACTGCTTGTCAGCTGGACTGTGTGTGGACGAGAGTGCAGTGGCGGCTCCTTGGCGACACCTGTGTCTTAAAGAATAAAGACTAGTCAAGCCACACTCCTACCTGCTTGGGGTATCCTTCGATAGAACATAATGTGGCGACGAGGCCCAGACCGCTAAGGTCACACCCACAAGATGCCTAATGTCCTCCTCAGCAGAAGAAAGGACAAGAAACAAGAAGGGTAACAAGGTTAAGCGGGGGTGCAAAGGGCCTCCGTGCAGATATACTCTCTCCCCAGGACTCTCACCTTGTGGGGAGCACAGTCCGGTTTCTGGCTCGCCTGGTGGTTGCGTCAGTCTTTCATCCAGGGTTTGTAAGGGACTCTAAAGGATCGGCTTTCACATCCAAAACCAGATTCCCTCTGTGGTTGATAACTGGGGCAGATGTGTAGTGGTTACAGACCTCCTATATGGAGAGTCCCTAACGTTCGTTAATGTCTATACCCCTCCTTCACTGACTGCCTCCTTCCTAGAGGAGCTTGTGCTTTTTGGGTGAGCTGCCTGCAGGCCCTGTGGTTTTTGGAGGGGACTGGAATGGAGTGGTGGATGAGTTCAAGGACATACTAAGGGGCTTGGGAGGGGTATCCAGAAGCCTGCCATTGATGGCTCTTTCATTGAAGCCCTGGGGCTGTCAGATGTATGGCACACATTGCATTTACCTTTTACTTTGGAGTACATGGGACTCTTTCCTACCTTCATTAATTCTACTACCAAAAAGTGGAACTAGATAAGGTTATGGGGACACATATAGTGGCTCGGTGTGTTTCTCTTCAGTGCCTGGTGGAGTTGAGGCTGAATGCTTGGCCCCTTCAAGACAAGATGTGTAGGGCGCATATGGGATACGCGACTGACGTGTATTTCAACCATGATCAAGACCCGGTGGATTTCAAGGCAACGTTGAGGGGCGATCTCATAAGTTTCCAAAAAGGATCAAATATTAATTGCAGGAAACAGTGACTGATCTGGAATGCCACATCCCGGCTCTAGAGTCCGACGCCGGGGGAGATATACTTTATACTCACATGAGACTACAGCAACGTGTGGCAGATGAGGCTAGAAAAGTGTGTCTGGCTCCACAGAGCCGCATTTACCAGTGGGGTGACAAACGGAGTGCATTACTTCATGGTTTGTGGCAAAATATACAACACCACATTCTAATCACTTGCATTTCAGCTCACAATGGTTCGATGATCACGGGCAGCAAATAAATCGTCCATCAGTTGGCACTACTATGCTGAGTTGTATTCTCAAAAGGTGAAGATGTCCCATGAGGCCTAGACTGTGTTTATATCAGACCTTCCGCTTGAGGGACTGTCGGAGGTGGAGAGGGTGTCCCTAGAAGGAGACCTTAGGGTGGCCGAATTATTTGCAGCTCTAGCCCGGTCTCAATCAGGGAAAACATCGGGCACTAACGGGTTTCTGGTGGAATTCTTTAAACTTTATGCAAATAAACTCATGGACCCACATGAAGCAGTTCTCTGAGGGGCAAGAGACAGGAGAATGTTGCCTCCTGACCTGTGAATAGCCAAAATAATAGTGATCCTGAAGCCTGGGCGCCCACCGGAGTTCTGTTCTTCATATCGCCCCTTTTCTCTTTGGAACACTGAGAACAAAATAGTGACAAAGGTCTTAGCTGATTGTCTGATTAAGATGATCCCTTCTTTGGAACCTCACACCTAATCAGGATGAATGCGTCAGTGAGCTCCTAGGCACAATGTATAGTTATATAGGGAAACATCCTTTACCACTAAGTCACTACCACGATCTGCCTTTGCAATGCAGTCACTACCCCAAATGCGATGTTACCATGCATTCCTTTACTCTGCAAAATGTTACAATGACTTGCTTTAGAGGGCTCGTTGTTGGACTGGTGGTTGATTTTAGGTCCAGCACCTTCCCTACTGCTGCGTAGACTGGAGTTGGAACAGTAAGTTATACTATTCCATAGTCCATTCCCCCCTAAGGCAAGTTATTGTAATGACTTGTGTGGTAAAGTAACTTGTGGTAACATCGTAGTCGGAGTACAGACTGTGTTGTAAAGGCATGCGTGGAAAATGCATGCGGGGTTCCATCACACAACCAGTTATATAATGCACTGGCCTTGCCAGGCAGATGAGAGGTTCCAGCGGTAATCCTGGTAGCAGACATCGAGAAGGTATTCAACTCGGTGGAGTGGGATTATATGTCCACCCTTTTTCAGAGACCCAGCTTTGGGTCATATTTTATTTCATATATACAATTGCAATGTAGAAACTTGTTTGCCAGAGTCCGAGTGGGCCACTCAACCTCAGACTCGTTCCCGATAGACAGAGGAATGAGGCAGGGGTACCCATTGTTACCCCTCCTCTTCACAATCTCCATTGACCCTTTTTCAGAATGGATCCTGATCGATGCCCAGGTTTGGGGATACGAATGGGAGAATGGCATCTCAGATAGAGTGGCCCTATCTGTGGACAACGTCTTGATCTTTCTGACAGACCATGAATCGTCAGGCCCTCACTCTTTTCAGATTTTTCGTATCTTTGGTGAGATAACAGGCCTGCTGAGGAACATGGCTAAGCCAGACATTTCCTCAGTCAACACTAACCCCGAAGATTTGGGATGAGCTTATGGGCTAAATATGGTTGCACACGGGTTTAAATGCCTGGGTGTTTATGTCACGCCCAATGTGGCAGCGACATGGGAGAGGAACATCCAACCATTGATTGATAAATTGGCAGCGGACATATAATTCCGGCCAATGCACCCTTTGTCAGTGTTGGGTAGATCGACCATCTTAAAAATGGTGGTGCTGTTGCAATACCTCTACACGTTGTAAAATGTCCCATGAAATACCTTTTTTGCCAAAATAACCTCCATGAAAAGAAGCTTTCTCTAGAACCATGGGGTTTCCAAAGATTGCTCTTTCTAAAACTTTCATATCTATGTACGAGAGAGTTATTACAGTGGCTGACATTCAGTCATAGTTTAGAGCGTCCCACACATTGATAATAAGTGAATGGTGGTATGGCATCCAGGGAGGCCTCTCATATCCATCCAAAAAATCGGTGTTATGCGGTGTGCCCATACAATACATGTTATATGGCGTGAACATAATCCCTTCATTCTCTCCAGCGACTAAATTGGTCATTCATATATGAAAAAGTACTTTGAAGACATTGGGCTGGGGCAATAGGTTAGCGGAACTAGCTCCACTACAGTTAGGAAAGACACTTAAACAAGTAGCAGCACTTAAGGGTTTTGAAAATGGGATATAATTGGGAGTGCCAGCTTTGTGGATAGGGAAATATCATGTGCCTAATGGAAGGAACACGCATTTTAAGACAAAACCATGGCCCCAGTCGCAACACCAGCCGATCAGGGTAGGCCTACAAATAAGAGGTCCCGACAGATACAAACCCCAAGTGTTTGATCCTGCAGGCACAAATAATGGCCATCAAGATGAACAACATTCGGGTCAAGAAGGCGAGGGAAACATCAGTAAGGACTTTGAATGGAGAGAGCTACAGGGCCCTGACAACCAGCTTTGTCTTAAAGAGGCACTAATGACAAAATAGGGGGGCGATCATACCCAGAGTCTCTAAGAGAATCAACATCCACACGGTGCTCTCACAGCGTTGAAGACTGCGCATTGGCTCAGGAGTGCGGGGGATATTGGCAACCTGTGATTGACTCCATCCTTCAGGAATTTCAATATCAACCTTGGCTTACAGTTCTAAGTACAAGTAAGGACAAGGAGACGGAGAGACGGTCTCTGGTGCTGAAGTGGACTGTGGCCAAGATACCTGAATGGAAGCTGCTGTGGGAGGGGGGAGAGCTGCAAATTCTGGATCCCCCTCCTATCAACCAATAAGCTGTGAGATAAAGATACTGGCAGGAAACCTGTGAGAGAAGAAGACTTTGAAGTGGGCAAGGGTCTCTGGGAAATATACATTCTGGAGCCAGAGGCAGAGTTCTGTACCTCAGTTGAGGAATACACCCCAGGTGTGACTAGAAGGGAACTACCAGGTTGAGCCTTACAGTCCTCTTGCAAAGCTGAACCAACAGCCTGGAAAACAGAGCTAAGAGAGGTAATGCACAGAGCAGATGATGAGGCCATGAAGTGGTCAGGGCATCCACTCAACAAGCTCCCATATGTGGGAATCGAGAAAGGAAGTAGAGTAGGAGTGCACTGTTTGCGCTACCAAGGAGTTCCATCATCAGGGAGTCAAAGGTGGAGAAAGGCAGGATGAAGTCATAAGTCAGAGGGAACACCCGGCTCAAATAATCCACCACCACATTGTCCAACTCCTGACTAAGGGAGGCTGACAGAGCCAACAGCTGGTGTTCCAGGCAACTCCCAATCTAGGAATCTAGGGAAACCCAAGCTACAGAGATGGCTCTGACAGAGTCATTGCAGGCAAGCCCAGGACACCACAAAGGTACAAGATGCCAGCAAAAGAGGAGAACACAGATGCAAAGAAAATCACAAAAGAACCACGAGGTGCACAACCAAGTACCCTCATGCTGAGAGACATTATGTCATTCTGCACCAGAAGCCAGTACCCAGATGGGACACACTACTGAGAAAACATGGCGGATAGGCAATTCTGGTGTCTGGCTGCTCTCAGGACAGGCAGAAAAACAGCTCTCATCAGTATCTGCAATCAGACAGGACTTCTTGGCATTGATATGGACCCAAACTGCAGCAGGAGATGGAAAACATGCCTTTGCCCTGCAAAACCCCCTCAACGGAAGGCATATTGAACCAGCCAATCTCCTGGGAAAATGGACAAGGATGTCTTCATTTTAGTTGAGAACCACTAACACCCTCACAAAGAACGTTAACCTGAAGGGCAGCGCTCGAATCTAGCAACAGCATCCCAGCCAGGAGGCAAAATTGCAGAGACCTCTGGCACGCTGTTTGTGCAGGAATACCAACAGAATGAGACATTGCAAGGTGTGCAACTTGACAGGCATCTTTCTGCTAATTACCTTGATTACCAAATGGTACTGCTCTGAAGCCTTCAAACTAGGAATATGGAACAGTAAACCACTAATCCAACTTCCTTAAATCAGAGCCTGCTGTCTGGCGGAGTTCCTGGGCCAGAATGTGGGAATCACTTTGGAATCTGGAACAATCTCCAAAAAGGCCAACAAGCACCTTTGATGGTACACCTCCAGGACCAGGAATCGATGATAGGGTCTGCCCAGACACCGTATAAGAATGAGAGAAGCCCCCCATCGGACCTCATGTAGGGGAGCGGCATAGTCCAGGCTGCTGCTTCGGCTTGGTAGAAGAAGAAGCAGAGTATTGTCTCTCCTGTCCTTGAAAGGAAGAAGGCTGAAATCGATCCTGGCAAGAGGTCAGGACTGCCACCTCAAAGGGCATGCTTTTTGGAGTATGAGGCCTCCAAGAGGAAGTGTGGCAGCGGATCACTGACAAAATATTGATGCATACAATATCGAAACTGAAATATATTGGAAACTGAATATCGATTACAAACAAATCTACTTCCTATACTTAACTAGTAAAATCACAAACACCGAGAACACAAAGATCATTGTCAAAATATCGATTTTTACTTATATCAAAAACACAAATATTGGAAACAAAAATACAGTAACCTTTAAATAAACATATAATATGACAAACATATAAATTCACACAATATCAACTACAGTATCGTCAAAATAAATAATCATTAATAAATATTTCAAAAATTACTTTTTGTAAAACAATTATTTGAAATAAACCTAAAACATTTTATACACATGTTTGAATTAAATATAATTTTATCACATCATCAAAATATTTACCATTCACCCCAATAAATTAGTTAACTAAAATCAAAACAATACAACCCAAAAAAAATATTACCTTTAACTACAAACATTTACACAACAACCTAACAACCTACATATTAATAAATACATACATACATATATATATATATATATATATACATATATATATAAATACATTTATATTCAAAACTATCAGACTATATAGCATACATTACTAAATTAGCATTTGCCATAGAAGAACATAACTGATCAAAAACATTCAAACTAAAACTAAACCAACCAATAAAATAAAGTATAAACAACTTTAATCAATCAAATCAGACAAACAATTAAATCATCAACATAAAAGGCACACTAATTTAAACAACTAAATACTTCAAAAACGACAAATGCTCTATTACTTACCGGTAATCTTCATTACTCCGGGTCCCGTTGTCCTCGTCCCATTCATTACTAAGTGGAGATAACCATCTCCCGACAGAAAAAAGATCAGAAGAATGCTGGGATACTAACCCCGCCCCTCCCACCGGGAGTACATAAGGGTACTTACCCAGCATTCCGCCTGAACAACCAAGCCCACAACAGGAAGGCCGGCCGTCCGGGAGGGAGGGCGGGGCGTATGAATGGGACGAGGACAACGGGACCCGGAGTAATGAAGATTACCGGTAAGTAATGAGCATTACCCCCAGGTCCCTTATGTCCTCGTCCCATTCATTACTAAGTGGAGAATACCAAAGCAGAAAAGCCGGCCTTCCCAAACAAAACAGAAGCCAACCTAGGAAACCACACCAAGGCAGCCATCGCAGGAAAGCAAAAAGGCAGAACCGCCGAAAACCCCAGGCAGAGCACCCAGACATGAGGGAGCCCCACCAAGCAGGGACGCGCCCAACAAAACAACGGGAGAACAGCCAGATGACCAGCCCTACATCCACAGCAGGAGCACCCCACGGGCAACCAGAGAAGGGGAGAGCACGGACACACAAGCCAACCGAAGCCAGAAAGAACAAGAACAGTGAGGAGGCCACCCAAAGAAGAATCTAAGGGCCACCAGGCGAGCAAGCCAGACCAGGGCACCAGGAGCCAGACCAAGGCACAGAGAACCCATGCCAGCCGAACGCAGGCAGCGGAAAGAAAGACAACACCCAATCGCCAAGGGGCCCAGAGAAAACGAAGCCCCAACAAGAGACGATCAAAGGAGTCCACGGTACAAAAAGGCCGAGAAGCCCACCAAGGGCAGGATCAAACCAGAAGAGAAGCGAAGCAAACGACCCGGCCCCAGAGAGACCAGAGGACAAGCCCCCCGGAACCCACAGAAGAGCACCAGGCCCCAGGAAAAAAAGGGCCAGCACCAAAGACCAGCCGACCAGCACCCAGCCCGGAAGGTGAGAGAGAGCCCCGGAACAGGGAAACAGGGAAAGACAAACCACCGGGGAAGAGGAACAACACCCGGAAGCCAACCCACCAGGCCCCGAGATCCAGAAGGGAGCAGACCCATCAGGGACCAGGGTTCCACAGAGCGAAACACAGAACAGGAAACCAGAGAAAGGGAACAGGAGGGAGCACAGGACCCCAACACAAAGCCACAGCAGAACAGCCCAACCGCAAACCGGGGAAAACCGGAGCAGAGAGACAGGCCAGGCAGAAGGCAGGACCAACAACACACAGGGCAGCCAGACCGAGGAGCAACAACCCACAGAGGCTCGAAGGAGAGCGTCAGGCCCAAACACCACCACCAGGAAACCCCAACCCATCAGGGGAGAGGAAACACAAAAAAACAACCCGACCACAGAAGCAACAGAAGCCAGGGTGGAATGCCCAGGCAAACTAAACCCCACGGGTCCACACGACCCCAGGTAGAGCATGACCAGGGGAGAAACCCCCAGGGCAGAAAAGGTGACCAGAAGGACCCGACGGCCCAACCCACACCCGGGGCAAGGCCAACGAGGGGAAGGCCCCAGCCGAGCAGAGGCCAAGAAAGGCCGGAAGGGCGAAAAGACCCCTGGCACCGAAAAATGGCAGACCGGGCAGGACGGAAACCAAAACAAGGCAACAGCACAAAGGCCCGGACCATCAAGGGCCGAGAAAGACAGAGCAAGCAGCCCCGGCGCTGCCAAACCGACAACAGAGCCCACAGAACCTGGCACTCCCAGGCAGTCTCCCATGCAGGTAGTAACCAGGCCTAACCCTGCGTAACCTCCGAGACCAGACGAGAACAGGTGCTCTCAGGGAGGCACGGCCATAGGCCCCAGAGAAGGCAAGCAGGGAAGAAAGGAGTGGGTGACAGACCAAAACAGGGCCAGGCAGAGCCAAGAGGCCACAACAGCAGGAACACACCACAACCGCAAGGACCAGCACCAGACAGCAGAGGGACCAGCCACCCCACAGGCAGAAAATACACCAGCAAAATCAAAGGGGCAGGCCAGTCAGCGAGCCCCCAAAACAGCCCCATCAGGCAGCCCAGGCTCGCCGCAAGAGCGCAACCAGGCAACCCCGAGCAGATCGTACCACCGGCAACCAGGAGACCAGCCAAGAACAGGAGCCAACAGAGAGGAAGGCCGAAGGCACCCAACAAGCACAAGGAGGCACCGCCGAAGGCCAAGCAGAAGCAGCCGCAAGCCTGCAGACCAGGAGACCGGAACCCGGACCACAGGGAAAGCCGAGGCGCAACCCTGGCCAAAGAACCACCAGGAACAAGCAGGGACAAGCACCCCCCCACCCCAGCAAAACAAGCCGGAGAAGAACACCGCAGGCCAGAGGAGACACAGTGGAGGCCAACAGCATCCAGGAAACCCAACCTGACACCAAAAAAGAAAAAAACCAACCCTGCAGCACCACTGAAATGAGACAAGATCAGAGGAAGCAGGGAGGAAAAGGCTGAAGAAAAGAAGCACAGCCCACAGCCAAGAGGAGAAACACCAGACACCCCAGGGGATCCAGAAGCCACCGAGGCACCCGGACAGATGAGGCGCCCAGAACACCACGCAGCAGCGAGGACCAGAGAGGACCGACCAGGGCACCCCTAAGCACACCGGCAAGGGAGACAGTCCCGAAAGGAGGCAAGACCAGCACCACAGCGCCCGCCAAGAACCAGCAGCCCGGGAAGCAGAAAAAGAGGAAACCAACCTCATCCGGAAACCCAAGCGGGCGACCCCACCCAGGAGAGAGCCATCCCCAGGGAGGAAAGGCCACAGGCAAAACCCCGGAAGCCAGGACTGCAACATCGAGGCCCAGGACACAGCCAAGGAGCTCCAGCACCATGCCCGAAGGCAAGTGCTAACAGACAACCAGGGCAAAACGCAGCACAAACAAGCGCGCCAGGAAGAACCACGCAGAAGCGTAGGCAAAGGCAACATGGAAGGGAACCAGGAGAGCCAGAACAGCAGCAGGAGGACAAAGACGACAACCAGGCACTGCCGCGACAAGCCCACCCACCAGGAGAAGCAATGGGCAGAGACCACAGAAGCCACCAAGAGGCACCGGTGCCACGAACGCCGTGTCCAGGCCAGGGCCGAGAAGCCCCCAAAGAAAAGGACCCCAAAAGAGCCCCCGCACCAGGAAGACCCAGGACGACCAACCGGGCACAAAACAGGCCGACCCAGCACAACCACCGAGAGCCGAGGAGACCAGGCGCACACAGACCGGCAGAACCGTGGGCCCAGAGGAAAGAACACCGGACCCACCGGCTAAGAAAAGCCCTCCCGGACCCAGTACAAAGACGGCACGCCAACCAACGGACAGCCGCCAAAGGAACAGCGCATAGTGGAGGAGGACCGAGGCAAACAAGAGGGGAGCCACCCACAAACAAGCCCCCCCCCCAAACCTGCAATGGAGACATAAGCAGAGCACACACAGGGACACATGCAATGCCAAGGAAGCCCGTACACGTCGTAGCCCAACAAAACAACGGGAGCACCACAACCGCGTGCAAAGAAGAACCACGGAAAACAGCAAAGTCCAGTGACAGACTGCAACGAGCCAATGCACGCAAACACAGGCATGCACAGCCGAACGTGTACATGTGTATTTGTAAAGCATACGTTCACCCCGTCGGGGTCGTGAGGCGCTGAGAAACAGAAGCTTATTGTGACCCAACTCAATGGCACCCATTACATTGACCACAGACGGATGAAAGGCTGAGGGGACCTGCCAGGATCTGAACCGGTAACCATGAGGTTGAACACAGGACGATGCAGTAGACGCATCAGTCGACTGAGCCACCAGACCTGACAGAGCAACCGAGCAGGGAACTCCGCGCAGCCCCGAACTCAGGGCTGCCGCCTGCACCCAGCCACTCCACCAGACAACCGAGAGGAACAGCACCAGGCACACAGAAATGCACCAGGGCAAGAAAAACGGCACACAAAAATCGGTGAGGCAGAGAGACAAGCCACGGGACGCCACTAGACCCACAGGCTAGCCACAGGAGCCCGGCTGCAGGACAGCGTGTGTGACCACAGCACGAACACACAGCAGCAGCCAGCGACAAATAGAATGCGAGCACGGAGACAGAGACTGTAAAATCCAAATGCCAAAATACAGTCCCGGCCAACTCCGCGTGAGTAGAAACAGAATACCAGTGCACGGCTCCAAGTGCCATCCATACAGAATGCAGGAAGACGTGCCGGTGGACAGGCCACGAGTGCCTCGCGCATCCCAGAATACCCACAGCGCTCACACCACAGAAAACAAAAGTGCATACATCTGTGAAATGAGGGCTTCAGTCGCTAACGAAGAGCAAGCAAAACCGCTATGCGGGACTCACCCGGGGGGGCGCAAACAGCCACAAGGCCCCCCCCCTTGCATCCACCGGACTCCAGGAAGCCGCCGCCAGTCATCAAAGGCAGCAGAGAGACACCGCCTAAGAAGCTGGAAGCAAGGACGCTCACGATGCAGCAGGCACTCCTCACAGCCTGCCATCACACCGCAGCGCTCACCAAAGAAGCCACAGCGGTGAGAGCGAAGACCGACAGGAAGGCAGGGGAACCAGGAAACCGGCTCGTATTCCACCCGGCCAAGCCCCAGGAAGACGAGCCTTCAGCAACCCGGAAGGACCCGGGAGGCCAGCTCACCAGCCGCAAAGGACCGCCAGAAACTCCACACATGGGAATCAAAGAGCCGGCCGAGAAACCAAGCCTCCCAGCAAGCCCAGCAGGCCGGGAGGCAAGGAACCAGATACCCCAACCGCACAGCCAGGCAGCCGGACGGGGTAGAACAGGAACAGAAGCCACTCAAGCCCAGCAGGAGCAGCACCAGCAACCACAATCAAGTCTGTCGGTAGACAGAAAAAAAGAACAGGCGGAATGCTGGGTAAGTACCCCTTATGTACTCCCGGTGGGAGGGGCGGGGTTAGTATCCCAGCATTCTTCTGATCTTTTTTCTGTCGGGAGATGGTTATCTCCACTTAGTAATGAATGGGACGAGGACATAAGGGACCTGGGGGTAATGCTGCAACGCAAGGAAAATCTGCTAGATTCTCTGACCAGACCATCAAAGAATCTTAACTACCTAACCAGGTACGTAAAATGTATATTTAAACGAAACTAAAACGAAACTAAAAATAAAATAATTTAAACTAAAATGTACTTGTCAATAAAACGTAAAATACAAATCATTAATTAAACATTCTCGAACTTCTGCCTCCTTACATAGACTACCTAAAAGAAAGAATTACAACTTGGAAAAATGATAAACTGCCAGAAAAAAACAACTATCACAAACTAGCAAAAAGATATAAGAATGTAAGCATGTATACATTAATAAAAAACTATAAACTCATCACAATAGCTAGTAAACATAGATCCAATGACCTCAATCTCTACAAACTACCAACAAGTTAATATTTATAATGAAACAGACTCTTTTTTCATCCAAAACAAAAGAAAGGACCTGCTCCACAGTAGAACACCCCCAACGGAAGAGCTACAAAATAGTGTGAAAACATCTAAACAGAACATACATACAAGTATACAAAATAGAAGTAGCTGCATAGTTTACATGTAAATAACAAATGTAAAAACTTTAAAATATTGTATATATGTATACTATTCAACTATTTTTAGATACACAGGCGGAAAAATACATAACATTGCAGAAAGGAAAGCAGTTACTTTATCACATAGGCTACTCTTAAAGCCAACAAAGTGCATTGACAGAAACTATACATTGGAAATGTACAAAATATTATTCTAATGCATGCCGCGGAGGGCCAATACAAAAGAGGATGTTGTCATTCATGTGAGAGTGGACCACCACCCACCAAATATAACAGAAATGGAAGTATGGGATGTATTGAAGGATATAAGAGAGGCAAGCACTAGCTCCCAGGAACCCACAACCAAAATCCTTAAAGATATACTGCCTAAAGTCCCCGAACACCTCACATGCCAATTACCAGCTATACAAACTTTAAAACGTTTAATTGCACAAACTAAAAAAGCCACCAGCTACTCTCCTCCTGCCCCTAGAGGATATCAAAACATTGAAATACCAGAACATTTAACAATGACACATAATGAAGAACCTTTCCTTTTACGTGACAATGTGAAACAAATCCTAATATTCTCTACAGCAAATAATATACTAAAACCTAGCCATTGTCAAACCTTAATAATGGATGGGACCTTCAAATGTGTCCCAAACCATTCACTCAGATATAAACTATACACAGTGAATATCAAAACACAAATATCCCTTTTATGGATGCCCTATTGCCAAACAAAAGCAAAGCAACACTTACTAAGACCTCTTACACCACATTAAACATAAAACAAACAACTACTACTCCCAAAAAATAATCATAGACTTTGAGCAAGCCATTTAAAAAATGTACCATCACACAGCCATACACTTCATTCAAAGCATATGGCGACACCTCCAGCAATCTGCACTAAGTGTAGAATATGCTATAACAACCAATTTGCCTTTGAAATAAAAAAGATAATAGCACTAGCCTATGTCTCTGTCACAGAGGGAGATAACCACTACAATTTACTAAATTAAAAGCCTTTTCTGCCAAATAAACGAACACAGATGCCAGCCCAAATTCCAAATACCAAAATAAATAAAATGTTCTAGGCTGACCTGCCTCCGGCGCTGGGAATTGAACCATGAGCCCCACACTCAGCAGTCAGCCACCTTGGCTGCTGCGCCACACCTCTACCCCATCATCACACCTTTTAACTCCCCCTGACTGTGCCATGTCTGGTTGCCACATATCCTTTAGATATAGGGGTGGTTACTCTTACTTAGCATACCGGCCTCCTCTTGTAATGTAATGTAAATTTAATTTCTGCTGGTGTCTTGGCGCTACGAATCAGAAACATCAACGGAGACAAAACAACTAACGAGATAGAGACAGAGGAAACAACCAAGATTTCAGCTGTTTGAGAAGGATAAGCAGATTAATTCATTTTTTTAGGTGCAGTGGCATTTTGTTCCACTACTGACAGGTGGAATACACAAAGTTGTGGCCACCACAGAGGCTTTGTATAGCCTAGGGACATGAACAGAGTATGATGCAGCAGATCTAAGATTTCTATTAGGTCGGTACCACCTAATTTTTCTTGTGAGACCATTAGGTCTGGGCCTTACAGTGTTTTGTGAGCTATGTAGAGTGCTTTAAAAGCCACTCTTTTCTTCACAGGGAGCCAGTGAAGCTCCTTTAAGGTACTTGACACTGACATGTTTTTGGGAATCTTCATTAACACACTGACAGCTGCATTCTGCAGTGCTTGAAGCTTTCTGAAAGCCGATTGTCGCATCCCCATATACAGGGCATTGCAATAATCAATCCTGGAAAGGACAACAGTGATAACTACAGTCTTTGGAGCTTGAAGGGAACAAAGGGCAGCACCTTCCTCAGAGACCTAATTAGAAAGAAACAGGAGGTCACCACTTAGTTTATAAGCTCCCTAAAGAAGAGATCAGCATCAAAAAATACAGCATTTAAGCATGTCTCTCTGAAACAGCACCAAGGAGGCATCCGAAGGCAAGGGTGTGGAGGAAAGAAACAGAAGAGGTGGAGGGACGTGGTCAACATCAGAGCTCCGACTGGATTTAAAGTGCTAAATTGAAATAATGGCAAAGCCGAGTCTGGAGCGGAGCACTGGAAAGGCACACCATCTGTGCTGTGAAGAGAAGCTGTTGAGATAGCTGTTGAGAGTATTTGCGACAATATCACCAAAAATAGGGACTTTCAGAACGACATCTCTACCCTCCACCCCTCACACTCTTTCACTGCACATTCTCAGGACTGCTTTCCCTCACTTACAACTGACACTGTGGAGTCTCTAATGAAAACAGTCAAATCAGGTTCCCCTCAGGATACCTTACCTGCTAAAGTATCCTCACTACTTCATAAACAGTTGGCACCTGCTATCTGTTCTATTCTCAACTCCTCCCTGAACAAGGGCAATCTACCTTCTGAATGGAAGGCTGCCCAAGTAATTCCCATTAGAAAGAAACCTAATGCCCCTCAGGAAGATTTGTCAAACTGCCGTCCTATTTCCCTGTTACCTTATTTCAGCAAACTTCTGGAAAAATATATTAATAAATATCTCTCAGAGTATATTGAAGTAATAGGAGGCCTTGACCCCTCGCAGTCTGGGTTCCGTCCCAGATTTAGTACGGAGTCAGCACTAATTGCAGTTACAGACAACCTCAGGCACTCCCTGGACAATGGACAAGCAGCACTATTGGTGCTGCTAGATCTGTCAGCAGCGTTTGACACGATATCCCATTCCATCCTACTGAACAGACTAAGAAGCGTTGGAATCCATAGCCTTGCCTTTCAGTGTTTGTCAAGCTTCTTAACTCACCGCACCCAAACCGTCAACTTCCGTACCTTCCGCTCTCCAACATCGGAGCTAACTAAAGGTGTGCCCCAGGGATCCTGCCTTAGTCCCACTCTATTTAACATTTATGTGGCTCCCCTTGCGGACCTACTCAGGGAACTGGGCTTCATCCCAATCTCATACGCTGATGATACCCAGCTCCTAATGGCATTCAATAAAAATTCTACCAATACCCAGTCAACCTTCTCCGAAGGCATGATAGCTATCTCGGATTGGATGAGGAATAATTTCCTACAGCTAAGTGCTAGCAAAACAGAGATTATGCTATTTGGAGATGCGCCTCTACTCCGGTCCCCAGATTGGTGGCCCACTGACCTGGGTACTGCACCAGTCCCGAAAGTAGTGGTAAAAAACCTAGAAGTACATTTGGAACAGAAACTTACGATGAAGGAGCAAGTGGCGACCACCGTGTGTCCCTGCTTCCACCCATTAAGTCTCTTAAGAAGGGTCTTCGCTTTTCTCCCTATGACAGTCCAAAAAACACTCCTTCAGGCACTAGTAATGAGTCGTCTTGACTATTGCAATGCCCTCTTGATCTCAGCCAACGAATCCTCTCTTAACAGACTCCAGGTGGTCCAAAATACCGCGGCCCGCCTAGTTTCCAATGCCCCTGCCAGGACCGCCTCTTTGCCGCTACTCCTTGGACTACACTGGCTGCCTATCCGCAAGCAGATCCGTTTCAAGATCTACTGCATAGTGCACAAGGCATTGCATGGCAATGGCCCCAGCTATCTTGCAGATAGACTCATTCGATATCAGCCTTCCAGAACTCTTCGGTCTGGCTCTAAATCGCTTCTCCTGGTACCCCGTGTTAAGAAATCTCGCATAGGCGGGAAAGCCTTTTACCATCTGGCCCCCTCTTACTGGAATCAACTTCCCATCCACCTCCGGAAATGCACCGATTATCTACGATTCCGTAAGCTCCTTAAAACTGAGCTTTTCTGAATTCCTCTTCACGACTTACTGTAGCACTCCCGCAGAGCGGAGATACCCCTCCGGGGGTGATTCGTGCGCTTAACAAGACAAATAAATAAATAAAAATAAATTGCTCGTGACTCGGCTCTGCCATTACGTGAAGTGCAGCTGCAAAAAAAAAAAATTAAAGCCACGAAACAAAGTCGATTGTGGTCGGGGGCTTAAAACTAGTGACTCCGGCCCACCTCGTTCATCAGCTTGTGGTGCAGGATCTCCTAGTAGAGCAAGGGGACCTCTACAGGGCCGTGCCTCTGAATGCAGCGTAATGAAGTTCATCTCTAGGCTCCGAGAGTGTTCTGCCTCCTCCATGTTGCTGACGTCAGCAGGGTCTCTCGGACATGATGAATAAAGAATGTCCACCACGTTTCCTGGAAAGCCACGCCAACCCCAAGCAGGCATCCGAAGGCAAGTGTGCAGGGTGGAAAGAGGAGTGATGCGGTCAACATAGATAAGGAGAGGGGAGATTAAAAGGAAGGCAGACCATCTGTGCAGCTCTTGACTCGGCCCCGCCATTACGTGAAGAGCAGCTGCCAAACAAAACAAGTAGTCCCAAAAGAAACACATAAACAACTCCAGCGTAAGGAACCTGTAGTTGGCCGGTGCTCCCGAATTATATAAACGGAAGTGAAGTATCAGGAGCGCAACCAATAAGAAGCCAGGAAACACAAGTGACGTATAAGTGAGGCAATTGAACCAGAAGGCGGGATTACACTCCATATAGAACAATTGCAGCAGGTCTTGCAGACAGCACATGCGCGCTGTAGGCTTGGCCTAAAAAATTATTTCAAGGAGTTTTATGCTAATTCAATTTATCCATGTAATAATTGGACTTTTCCACGACAATAAATTTTTTTTATAATCGCCAATTGCATTCCTATAAATGCTTTATCTCACTCAATATAGTCACTTTGCTAAACTTTCTCTGGTCTACTACATTTTTGTCTCATAGCTATAAGAGCTGGAGAAAACCAAGGGGCGGATGGCTCTTTCGTATGGAAATTAACTATTTTTACTGGGGCATGTTAAAAAAAATCTGATTTTAACCACTCATGGTATTTTGTAGCCGCTGCATTTGGCTTGTTGGCTAAATCAGGTTTTGCGAACTCGAGGCTCTCCGACAGGGCCGATTTATCTATCTTATTCCATAATTGAAGAGTTTTACATTGCACTACTGCTTGTAAATGAAGACTAGATACATAAGGCAGATCAGAGCTCCTTCATATTTTCATCACTTATTATAATGTTTGCATACATTAAGGGGAGTCATTGGTGGCACACACCTTTGCAAACATTGGTAAGAGTGAACTGGAAGATTAAGCTAGGCCAATGTTATGATGCACCAGTTTTTAGAGCTTCCCCTGTATCCATCTATCACTTCAATGAAAAAATGGTGGCTGGATGGGGGAATAAGGATGAGGGCCGCCTACAGAGTACCATCCTATCCTTTGCTTCTTCTTCCTTCTCTCTTAATTATTTGTATCCTGGGTGGAGGGAACACACATGGAGCAACCAGAGGAGCCCCGACATGCACATAGAGCCTTGTCTGAGGGGAGACCATGGTTCACCTGGGCCACTGTGTACAGGCAGCAGCTCACGCCTTCCCAGGAGGCAAAAAGAATGACCCTTCCTGATTGGCAGGACGCTTGAAGTTCTAAGTGTCAACTGCTCACAGATTGGCAGGGGGCATCTGTCAATGTTCCCGGCATTGGACATAAAAGTTAGAGGTGAGTTACACCACCCATTTCATTGTTTGGCCAGAGGAGCTGTGTGAACCCTGCTGCTGAATGTGCATTCCAGAGTGTGGAGCCAGCATGCTGACCATTTCCTCCTGGCTAGGGCGATGTCTGTTGGTTCTGCTGACCCTCTGCTGGCCTGCCATGCTGCTGCTGACCAGGCTCTCAGTGAAAGCCTCAGCCAGGACAAGGACACTTAAGACATGGAAGAGATGAGCAAGCTATAGTCCTCACCACAAGAAGGAGGCTAGTTGCTGGAGTACTGGCATCGATGAGAACATCAGGTGATCAACCCCAACTCCTTACTGGGGAAGATTGACCAGTGCATAGTGCAGATGTGACAGAGGTGACAACATTGGTGCACCATTGCCTTGCGTCAAAGAATAGTAAATCCGGGCCTCAGTCTCACACAGTCTCACTCACTGTCTGTCACTTGACTCTCACTCACATTCACTCACACACACATTCTCACACATACAGAAATATTTTCGCACACATACGCACGTTTTCTCTCACTTTAACACACTCTCATCTGCCAACACGCATACAACATACATTTAAAACCATTTTTACATACCACAGCTGCTTCCATAGGTCCTAAGCCGCATAATGACTCTGCCTGGTGAGCACAAGGCTCTGGGCAACAACTTCTGATGGTTTTGCCAGTTTCCTCATTGGTGCCTTGACCTTCTGTGAGCTGTGCTGAAGCCCCCAATTGGCACGCTTGACAGCAGAATACAGAGACCTTTGTGGTCTGTTCGGATCTCTGTGTTCCCTCTGATCTCTGTGTAACCCTCTGGTTTCAAACGTGACGTATACAAACTCTGAGACAATGTGCAGTTCACTTGTAGGTATTGAAGATAGCCTGTGATGAATCACTAATGTACAAAATTACCTGTATTTGGCAGGAATATTGTCATGTATATTTTTTACACTGCATCTATTTGATACTTGTGAACATCCCACCATCGGACTACAGTTCTGCGCTGCACTACGTGGATTCAGTGCCCTTGCGTTGTACATGCTTTCTGAGATTAGTGCTTCACAAGCATCCTATAGGGTGGTAATCCGGGGCACTGGCATCATCGCTGTACTGAGGGTGACTCATTTCATTTGACATTATCTTTTACTTCATACCACAGGCTTCTTCCTGTGATTACTTCTCTTTTATTGTTACATCTGGCGTTGCGTGTTGAATGGTGTTTTGTGTATTCCTACTAGGGGTGGGCGGAACTCGCCGAGGTTTACTCTGCGGAGATCCCCAAAAATGCTGTGAGACTCACTGGAGTTGTGGTATGTCGCACTGCTCATGCTGATCTTTTGTGCCGGGAGCGCTGTAAAAGCAGTATTTATTTATTTTATTTATTTATTTGCAAGGTTTTATATAGCGCTGGCTAGACCCGGAGGTATCAGAGCGCTTTACATGAGGATCAGTGAGTTACAGGTTACATAATTAAATAGACAAGTATAGACATAGGAGAAAAAAACATGAGATTACACAATAATGTGAGTTATTAGCGCGTACACAGGTCTTATGGGGAGTGAAAAGGTAGAGAGGGAATGGTAAACAGGGGTAGGGAAAGCAGGTAGGAAAACACAACGGGGAGGCGAGGAAAACAATGTCCGATGTCCGGCTGGGTAGGTGACGGCCGAGGGGTGAACCAGAGCCAAACTCCTCTATAGCTGCATAGGACAGCTCCACTGGGCATCAGCCAAGGTTGCTCAGACACCGCGGTAAGTATAGACAGTTAGGGTTTCCGCCCCGGGGGCATCGTCATAGTTCCATCAAGAGCACCGGTCACGGTGTTGCTGGTAAACGCTGTCCGCCTCATCCTCCAGCTCGCCCCCAGGTCAAGAGAAGAGAGAGGAGAGGTGGAAGGGACAGGTCCAAAGTCCGCAGATCATCCCCATTCCCAGCAGCAGTGCTGAGTGTAGGGAATTTGAGCAGGATCCCAGTGGTAGGGGGACCCAGGCTAATTTTGGGCCTCATCCGGTGGAGCTCCAGCTTCGAGCGGTTACTCCACCGCCATCTTGGTTGCTCCTACCTTGCACAGCCCGCTGCTGGGTGCTATCAGTGTTTGATGGCCTATGTGGGAGGCACCGATCCCCTCCTTCATTACATTCCTCCTGCTGCATTGTGGAGTTTGTTGCCGCTGAGGCTCTTTAATGCAGCACCGCAGCCTCACCCCTTTCAATTATACGATTTTCGACAGCGTGTCGGCTGCCATTTTCGGGTCAGGCATGGCCAGGCATGCTTGAGGCTGGCAGACCTGTCTAGAAATTGCTCCCGCTGCCACTTGCTCATATCATGTCTATGCAGTGCATCCCCTCCTCACCGGTTATGCAGTTTGCGCCCTCTCTGGGACCACGTGTGCGCACCAAAGACCCTTCACGAGCTCCTCCAGTCGGGGTCTGAAGCTGCTCCGATTGTGCAGCGTAGCCTCCCGCACACCGCTCCTCTGTACCATGCTGCGTGCCAGAGGGCCCTGCTTCTTTCTGCCGCTCGAGTAGATTTTCTACTCGTGCTGCAGCTTTCGCGACAGAAACAGCAGCTTTCTCAACGCGAGCAGTAGCGTCCTGTCATGACCGCCCTCACTGAGAACTCTCGCCAGGAGCCAGTCTAGCACTTGATTTTCTGGCTCGCCAACTTACCGTTGGTGAGCTGTGTGCAAGAAAAACTCCATGCTCCAATCAGAGCGCGGAGTGAGTAAAACTCAGCAAACTCCGCTGGAGGAGTGGAGTTTATGGCCCACCCCTAATTTCTACTATTTTATGATCACACAGTGGTATTTTTATATGATTCTGGGTGAGCATTAACACTTCATTGCAGCTGTGACACCTGTGTTGTTCTCTACCTAGACTCGCCCCTTTCCGCTCACAAATCCCTCGAGGTGAGCCCTGGCTGCTCGCCTACACCTTCCCAGAGAGTCAAGTAGGTCTAGTTCCTGCTGCGGACCTGGTATGAAAAGCACTGGTTGTCACTCTGGGCTCTTTCTAGGAGACTCTAGTAAGCCTGGTTAATACCAGCTGGGGAGAGTAGCACCTCAGGCAGTATAGTGCTGGGTGTTAGCCAGCCAGGCGGCTTTACAAGTCTTACAATCACTCAGCACAGGCATTGAAACAAGTGTCTGACAGTGCAGTAGTAAAATTGCCATGTGTGCTGAAACAGACAAGAGAACAGCGCCCCTCTTCATCCTAGCTGGATAGCAAATGACATGCATAACTGGAGTGCAGTGTATGTGCGCCTAAGCACATACAAACACACACAGATACAGACATATACACACATGCGAACACACACATGCACATGCAAACACACACATGCATGTGCACACACATACACGCAAAGATGCACACATTTGTACACTGTACCAAGAATTTGCAATGTCATAAGGTCTGGCTGTAATGTGCTTCAACCCGCACACAAACAGGCACAATGTTCATTGTGCACTTTAACAGGCACATCACCCAGCCTGAACATGCAGCAGCACACTGTTCAACCTGCACTAACACAGGGACACCGATCACCTTGCGTGCACATAGGTACAACTCACTCATCCTTAAACAGCACCACTCGCCCTCCTGCACAGATAAGCACAACCCTCGCCCTGTCCTCACACACAGACACAGCTCACTCTGCACATGTACACATGTAGAGACACTGAAACACTGCAAAAAGGCAAAGGACACAAGTACACCGCTCACCCTGCACTCATCCAGATACTCACCTCACCCTGCACTCATCCAGACACACCGCTCACCCTGCACTCATCCAGACACACCGCTCACCCTGCACTCATCCAGATACTCACCTCACCCTGCACTCATCCAGACACACCGCTCACCCTACACTCATCCAGACATACCCCTCACCCTGCACTCATCCAGACACACCCCTCACCCTGCACTCATCCAGATACTCACCTCACCCTGCACTCACCAAGACACACCGCTCACCCTGCACTCATCCAGATACTCACCTCACCCTGCACTCATCCAGACACACCGCTCACCCTGCACTCATCCAGACACACCGCTCACCCTGCACTCATCCAGATACTCACCTCACCCTGCACTCATCCAGACATACCGCTCACCCTGCACTCATCCAGATACTCACCTCACCCTGCACTCATCCAGACACACCGCTCACCCTGCACTCATCCAGACATACCGCTCACCCTGCACTCATCCAGATACTCACCTCACCCTGCACTCATCCAGACACACCGCTCACCCTACACTCATCCAGACACACCCCTCACCCTGCACTCATCCAGACACACCCCTCACCCTGCACTCATCCAGACACACCGCTCACCCTGCACTCATCCAGACACACCGCTCACCCTGCACTAATCCAGATACTCACCTCACCCTGCACTCATCCAGACACACCGCTCACCCTGCACTCATCCAGACATACCGCTCACCCTGCACTCATCCAGATACTCACCTCACCCTGCACTCATCCAGACACACCGCTCACCCTGCACTCATCCAGACATACCGCTCACCCTGCACTCATCCAGATACTCACCTCACCCTGCACTCATCCAGACACACCGCTCACCCTACACTCATCCAGACACACCCCTCACCCTGCACTCATCCAGACACACCCCTCACCCTGCACTCATCCAGACACACCGCTCACCCTGCACTCATCCAGACACACCGCTCACCCTGCACTAATCCAGATACTCACCTCACCCTGCACTCACCCAGACACACTGCTCACCCTGCACTCATCCAGACACACCGCTCACCCTGCACTCATCCAGATACTCACCTCACCCTGCACTCATCCAGACACACCGCTCACCCTGCACTCATCCAGACACACCGCTCCCCCTGCACTCATCCAGACACACCGCTCACCCTGCACTCATCCAGACACACCGCTCACCCTGCACTAATCCAGATACTCACCTCACCCTGCACTCATCCAGACACACTGCTCACCCTGCACTCATCCAGACACACCGGTCACCCTGCACTCCTCCAGATACTCACCTCACCCTGCACTCATCCAGACACACCGCTCACCCTGCACTCATCCAGACACACCCCTCACCCTGCACTCATCCAGACACACCGCTCACCCTGCACTCATCCAGATACTCACCTCACCCTGCACTCATCCAGACACACCGCTCACCCTACACTCATCCAGACATACCCCTCACCCTGCACTCATCCAGACACACCCCTCACCCTGCACTCATCCAGATACTCACCTCACCCTGCACTCACCAAGACACACCGCTCACCCTGCACTCATCCAGATACTCACCTCACCCTGCACTCATCCAGACACACCGCTCACCCTGCACTCATCCAGACACACCGCTCACCCTGCACTCATCCAGATACTCACCTCACCTGCACTCATCCAGACATACCGCTCACCCTGCACTCATCCAGATACTCACCTCACCCTGCACTCATCCAGACACACCGCTCACCCTGCACTCATCCAGACATACCGCTCACCTTGCACTCATCCAGATACTCACCTCACCCTGCACTCATCCAGACACACCGCTCACCCTACACTCATCCAGACACACCCCTCACCCTGCACTCATCCAGACACACCCCTCACCCTGCACTCATCCAGACACACCGCTCACCCTGCACTCATCCAGACACACCGCTCACCCTGCACTAATCCAGATACTCACCTCACCCTGCACTCACCCAGACACACTGCTCACCCTGCACTCATCCAGACACACCGCTCACCCTGCACTCATCCAGATACTCACCTCACCCTGCACTCATCCAGACACACCGCTCACCCTGCACTCATCCAGACATACCGCTCACCCTGCACTCATCCAGATACTCACCTCACCCTGCACTCATCCAGACACACCGCTCACCCTACACTCATCCAGACACACCCCTCACCCTGCACTCATCCAGACACACCCCTCACCCTGCACTCATCCAGACACACCGCTCACCCTGCACTCATCCAGACACACCGCTCACTCTGCACTAATCCAGATACTCACCTCACCCTGCACTCACCCAGACACACTGCTCACCCTGCACTCATCCAGACACACCGCTCACCCTGCACTCATCCAGATACTCACCTCACCCTGCACTCATCCAGACACACCGCTCCCCCTGCACTCATCCAGACACACCGCTCACCCTGCACTCATCCAGACACACCGCTCACCCTGCACTAATCCAGATACTCACCTCACCCTGCACTCATCCAGACACACTGCTCACCCTGCACTCATCCAGACACACCGCTCACCCTGCACTCATCCAGATACTCACCTCACCCTGCACTCATCCAGACACACCGCTCACCCTGCACTCATCCAGACACACCCCTCACCCTGCACTCATCCAGACACACCGCTCACCCTGCACTCATCCAGATACTCACCTCACCCTGCACTCATGCAGACACACCCCTCACCCTGCACTCATCCAGACACACCCCTCACCCTGCACTCATCCAGACACTCACCTCACCCTGCACTCACCAAGACACACCGCTCACCCTGCACTCATCCAGATACTCACCTCACCCTGCACTCATCCAGACACACCGCTCACCCTGCACTCATCCAGACACACCGCTCACCCTGCACTCATCCAGATACTCACCTCACCTGCACTCATCCAGACATACCGCTCACCCTGCACTCATCCAGATACTCACCTCACCCTGCACTCATCCAGACACACCACTCACCCTGCACTCATCCAGACATACCGCTCACCCTGCACTCATCCAGATACTCACCTCACCCTGCACTCATCCAGACACACCGCTCACCCTACACTCATCCAGACACACCCCTCACCCTGCACTCATCCAGACACACCCTCACCCTGCACTCATCCAGACACACCGCTCACCCTGCACTAATCCAGATACTCACCTCACCCTGCACTCACCCAGACACACTGCTCACCCTGCACTCATCCAGACACACCGCTCACCCTGCACTCATCCAGATACTCACCTCACCCTGCACTCATCCAGACACACCGCTCACCCTGCACTCATCCAGACATACCGCTCACCCTGCACTCATCCAGATACTCACCTCACCCTGCACTCATCCAGACACACCGCTCACCCTACACTCATCCAGACACACCCCTCACCCTGCACTCATCCAGACACACCCCTCACCCTGCACTCATCCAGACACACCGCTCACCCTGCACTCATCCAGACACACCGCTCACCCTGCACTAATCCAGATACTCACCTCACCCTGCACTCACCCAGACACACTGCTCACCCTGCACTCATCCAGACACACCGCTCACCCTGCACTCATCCAGATACTCACCTCACCCTGCACTCATTCAGACACACCGCTCACCCTGCACTCATCCAGACACACCGCTCACCCTGCACTCATCCAGACACACCGCTCACCCTGCACTAATCCAGATACTCACCTCACCCTGCACTCATCCAGACACACTGCTCACCCTGCACTCATCCAGACACAGCGCTCACCCTGCACTCATCCAGATACTCACCTCACCCTGCACTCATCCAGACACACCGCTCACCCTGCACTCATCCAGACACACCCCTCACCCTGCACTCATCCAGACACACCGCTCACCCTGCACTCATCCAGATACTCACCTCACCCTGCACTCATGCAGACACACCCCTCACCCTGCACTCATCCAGACACACCCCTCACCCTGCACTCATCCAGACACACCGCTCACCCTGCACTAATCCAGATACTCACCTCACCCTGCACTCACCCAGACACACTGCTCACCCTGCACTCATCCAGACACACCGCTCACCCTGCACTCATCCAGATACTCACCTCACCCTGCACTCATTCAGACACACCGCTCACCCTGCACTCATCCAGACACACCGCTCACCCTGCACTCATCCAGACACACCGCTCACCCTGCACTAATCCAGATACTCACCTCACCCTGCACTCATCCAGACACACTGCTCACCCTGCACTCATCCAGACACAGCGCTCACCCTGCACTCATCCAGATACTCACCTCACCCTGCACTCATCCAGACACACCGCTCACCCTGCACTCATCCAGACACACCCCTCACCCTGCACTCATCCAGACACACCGCTCACCCTGCACTCATCCAGATACTCACCTCACCCTGCACTCATGCAGACACACCCCTCACCCTGCACTCATCCAGACACACCCCTCACCCTGCACTCATCCAGACACACCGCTCACCCTGCACTCATCCAGACACACCCCTCACCCTGCACTCATCCAGACACACCGCTCACCCTGCACTCATCCAGACACAGCGCTCACCCTGCACTCACAATACATAATGCTCACCCTGCATTCATAATACTCACAACTTTCCCTGCACTCACAAAGCACTCTTCACTCAGAATACACACTTTTACCCCTGCTCTTACAACATATACCGCTCACACTGCACTTACAATACACACCACTCACCCTGCACTCTCAGAGTACACACGGCTCTCACTGCACTCACAAAGGTACACCACTCTCCGTTCGCTCACAGTACAGAAATGTTTCTCTGCGCTCACAATGCAAACCACTTTTCCTGTACTCACAGAAGACAACACTCTCCCTGAACTCACAATACACATTGCTTACACTGAACACACAATACACATCAGTCATGCTGTATTCACAATACTCACTGCTGTACCTGCACTCGCAATATACATCGATCTCCACGCAGTCACAAAATACACTGCTATCCCAATACACACCTCTCTCCATGCACTCAAAATACACTCAGCTCAACCTGCACACAAAACACATCCCATTTTCCCTGAACTCACAATACACACCACTCATTCTACACTCACAAAACACACAGCTCTCATTGTGCTCACAATACACGCACCACTCACCCTGTACTCATTACACACCTCTTCCCCAGCACTCACTCACTATTCTCACACCACTCACAATACTCACCACTCCTCCTGCATTTACAATACACACTATGCACTGTGCCCTCATAATACACAATGCTCTTCCTGCACTCACAGTAGCCTCCACTCACCCTGTACTCACAATACAGATGGCTGTGACACTCACACACCCCTCGATGTGCAATCACAATACTCATCACTCACAATACACTCTGCTTTCCATGCACTCACAATGCACACCACTCACACTGGACTCAAAATACACTTCACTCTCCATGCACTCACAAAACATACATGTCAGGGACCAGCTGGGTGAGATCAGGCCAAGACTGGATGGCTTCTGTTCTCTGAAGGGGAAGGATTCAGAGACAAGGTAAACCCGTACAATTAAATACTGTAGCACAGTGTAGGACAGAAGCTAAGGACTGGAGCAAGGTGTGATCCGGAAACTGAAAGTCTGCAAGATAAACTGTATGATAACACGAGCCCTGCAACAAAGGAATACAAGAGAAAAGATAGAAACACTATATAAATAATAGTTTGTAGGCTCCTTAGATTGTCATCTCTCTCTATGAGATGAAAAGATCTTACAAGAAAGGGCGGTTCTCTGTGCCAGAGGCACAAGCCCCGGAAACTAACTGGATAGAAATGACGATCAAGATTAAAAAATAAACACACAAGAAGACAAAGGGAAGCAGTGGAGAGGATACAGGAACGGGACTGGGCGCAGGGAAAAGCAGGACTGGAATCATGTCTGGCTCAGGACTGGAATACACAGAACATAAGGCAACTAGTTTACATGTAACAGGGCGGATCAAGAAGAGCACAGATAGGACCAGGAAGTGGAACAAAGACTTTCACAGAAACAGAGTCAAAAGGTAAGCCTGAAAACACAGCAGCAGGGACGCGACAGAGCACAAGGAGACTCCGTTGCAAGCTGCTGCTCTCTGTGCTCATGGGGCTGAAATAGCTGGAGGCTCAGGGGAAGAGCACAGGTGCAAGAAGAGAGCCAGGTGACAGGAATCAGGGAACTATCATACAAGGGAAGGCTGGAAACACAGCAGCAGCAGCAGGGACGCGACAGAGCACAAGGAGACTCCGTTGCAAGCTGCTGCTCTCTGTGCCCATGGGGCTGAAAGAGCTGGAGGCTCAGAGGAAGAGCACAGGTGCAAGAAGAGAGCCAGGTGACAGGAATCAGGGAACCATCATACAAGGGAAGGCTGGACACACAGCAGCAGGGACGCGACAGAGCACAAGGAGACTCCGGTGCAAGCTGCTGCTCTTGGTGCCCATGGGGCTGAAAGAGCTGGAGGCTCAGGGGAAGAGCACAGTTGCAAGAAGAGAGCCAGGTGACAGGAATCAGGGAACCATCATACAAGGGAAGGCTGGAAAATGAGAAGAGAAACAAGACCAGGAGGCACAAGACAGCAAACAGGAAACTGGACAACAGGGAGCTGAAGTTGCACCAAACCAATAAGGCAGAGAAAAAATGACGGAATAAGTAGAGTAATTACAAATGGTTCAGACAGACTGCTGCATTCCACCCATCACTTTTGTGCTCTCTTATGAAAGTGCTTCTAAAAACATTAGGCAACACGAGCCATTTCCAAAGCAACTATGTGCAAATGCAACCTTTAAAAACTGGGGCAGTAAAGAGGCCTACACATGGTTCTAGGCAAAGCATACCAAAGGTGGAAAACTACTGTAATAGTTTCTTAATGTTGCCTTCTCCAGCAAAGAAACCTACCCAAATTCAACACTTAGGGGTCGATTCCGATCTCGGCCGGTAGGGCTCCGAATCGGATTTGGCTTTACTGGATCCGAGTCGGAGGCTGTGTTTCCGACCGATTCGTACAGTTGTCCGAGCGAGCAAGTACGATGCGAGTGAACGCGAAATCGCCGACCGACTTGTTTCCGTGTCCGACCCGCTCCGTCCGACTCATTCGCACTCGATTCGTGGCACGCAATGGAGACGTTTCCGACCGAGCCAGTACGATGGACGCATCGGACAGCCGGATCGAGTCGGAGCATCCGGCTCGAAAAAGCACCCGGAGCCGGACTTGGGGGGTCCGTGCCGGACCCCCCTGCACCCGTAGCCGTACGAGTCGAGCACAGGGGGGACCCAAGGGCCCCCCTATACATGCGTGTACGGTGCGGATGGCACCAACGCGTACCCACTACAGGGGGCCCCCTTGTTCGCAACGTACCCATTCAGTCAATGGGAGCCCATGTACGCGTCGTACGACCGGCTCCCATTGACTTCAATGGAAGTCCGACCGAATCGAGTCCGGCAGCATGCGGCCGCATCGTACTCACTCGGTCGGACTGCAGGAGTCCGGCTCATCGGAAATCTCTCCGGATCCGGCTCGGTCGGAGAGTTTTCCGACCCAGATCGGAATCGGCCCCTTAGAATTGAAAACATTGCATACACTGTAAGGACAGGATTCGTTCCATGATGAAAGCCTGGTTCCTAGAGAAATATAGAATTCCTGAGCAGATGGATTCATGCCCTTGTCGATGCCACGCCCTTGAAAAATGTAGCCTTTGCTACTGGAAATACTTCACACCTGATAACTTATGAAGAGAGGAATTAATCCTCTGTGACTGAATTCATTCCATGGTCGTAGCGTACAGGAATGAAGTCTGAGGAGACCTTTTACGGACCAGTCAAGACTTTGGTAACAACCTAATGCAATATAGAAACAAGGCTAAACCCCCTCTTAGATAGACATAGGCAAATCCCGCTCACAATACCAAGAACAGGCAGAGCACCCTGACAGTACTGCCTACAGCGAACAAGCCCCATGTTCTCACATGCACTGCCACCTTTCCACTATTGAGTGCAGCCATACCCAGCAAACACCATTAAGTAAAGGCAAATCAGGTCGCGTATCTTAATATATGGATATCACCCCCAAGTCAACGAGTACGGACAACTGTGCCTTCTTCCCCCTACCCCCCAAAAAACTCAACCTGTCCCTTCTACAACAGTAAGAACAAGCATATTCCCCTGCACCCTAACCAAGCATAGCAATCACCCCCACAACAACAAGCATAATAGAGCCTCATAAGACTACAAGAACTGGCTGAGCTGCCACTTCACAACACATTACAGCGATGCTGCTCACACCCCAAAGAGAGCCTCATCCACAGTACCCATTACCGGCAGCCCCTTTAATAGCATGAAATATAAAAAGATTCCCAGGGCAGCCCCCGTTCACGGGATCACTGCCGATATGCTCAAGTACAGATAGCTCCCGCATTAAGAAGAGACAACTACCATTACCCTTATGCACCTTCAGCTTGTGCAGCTCCACGGTGTCCACCATCTTCTCCGCTGCACCTGCACTCTGCTCACTCCCACCAATGGCAGCTGTCCGTGTTCAGCATCAAAACCAATGGCAGCCGTCCGTGTTCAGCATCGGAACCAATTAGAGTCCCCATTGCTCATAGCCTCACACTGTCCACCACTCACAATAAACCACTGTGCGCAATAAAAACCAGTCACAGTAGACCCTGCACAGCGCTCTGAGCAATGAGAAGACTCACGTGTTCGAGGCAACATTCGCGCGGGTGATTGATTAAGGCTCCGCCCACAGCAGGCGGGCAACTGTCAAAACAGGACTCCACGCGAAAGACAAGGTGAGGGAGAACGAGCATTTGCAATGCAATAGGACTTGCGCTGGGACGCCCCTTTGCCGGGGCAGCTGTGCGCTTTACAAAACCGCGTAACATAACATAATATAACATAACATTTATGCGAGACCTATTGCATTGCAAAAAGGAGTGCGGGCGGGGGGCAGGGGGATGAGAAGGCCCAAACAATGGGAGTGTGGGGCGGGGGGGAGAGAAGGCACGGACAGCGGGAGAGGGGGGAGAAGGCATGGGAAGAAAACAGTGCTCATGCAACACTCGAAGTAAAGGGGCCAGTAGCAATGGAAGGATACAAATGACGACATGGCCATCATAAAGAGGGACTAACAAGCCTATAAACAATCGGAAGACAGCATTTAGAAAGGACAAAGACACAAGCCAATGAAAAAGATGGGCGGGGGAGTTGGCGTGGCTTCTCTCCCGTACTCTACTACCACAGATCAACCCCAGAGCAGCGCTGGCGCGCTGGCTCAGGGCTCAATCTAAAAAGGTCTGGATAAACATATAATCATAGGGACCCAAGCCAGTGAAGACAAAATCACTGCCAGGACAAGAGCCAGGAAGGGTCTGATTACAGAGAGAACTACAAGGCCCAAAATGCATCAGGGAAGTGGTACAGAAACCTGGCCTAGAAGGTAAAGAGAAACTAAGGGGCATATTTACAAGCTTATTGTGCCACAGGAACATCACTTTTACCGATGTTCTGGTGATGCAATGCCCTGCTCCATATTTACAAAGTGGTATTCAGCCACTTTTTGTGGCTTAACACAGCTTTGTAAATATGGTACCCTTTCACGCAGTTTTCTGTGTGAAAGGGGCGTGCAATAGGTGTTGCTGTGGGCGTTCCACCGCAACACCTATTGCTTTTTTACGCTGCCCCAGATTTACAAGGATGTGTAAATCTGAGGCAACTAACGCCATGCAATAGCAGGTGATAGAATGGTGCAACGAGGATACATACTTTTATTTCTCCCTGTTTTTGCTTTTTCTATGTGTCCTGCAGTCTGCAACACACTTAGAAAGAGCAAAATGCCATTAATGACTGTTTATGTGCAGGAAGGTGTCCCTTCACATAAACAATCATTAAATAATGATGATTTGCTACTTTTATGTGTGCTGCAGAATTCAGCACACATAGAAGTAACACATCACCATTATTAATTGTTTATGTGCAGGAAGACATACCTTCCTGCACATAAACAATCATTCCCTACAATGCAGGCAGCCTTGCACTATGGCGCAAGGGTGCCGGCGTTGGAGATAGGCAGCTATTTTTAGTGCCAGCGCTAGGGAAAACACAGGGGTGCCCTGTATTGTTGTAAATTCGGCCCAACCCTGCGTTTTGGAAATGGCGGAGTGTGGTTCTGCAAATTTTGCCGCAGCTCCGCGATCATTCATTTCCTTGTAAATATGCTCCTAAGTATGCAAAGTGGAGGTGTGTATATGTTCCTATACTGAATTATGCCAAAATATCGCTCCCTGTCCTCACAATACACATCACTCTCCTTGCTTTAACAATACATACCACACTCCCTTCGCTCACAATGCACACAGCTATGCGTGTACTCACAATGCAAACTGCTTTTCCTGCACTCACAAAACACAATTCTCATCTTGACCTCACAACACGGATTGCTTACCCTACACTCACAGTACACACCCCTCACACTAGACTCACAATACACACTCACATTGCATTCATTCTACCGCGCGTCTTGAACTCACAAAATACACTGTCTCTCTGCATTCAAAATACACATGGCTCTCCCAGCACTGAGAATACATAGGCCCTTATTTATGAAGGGCTTGCACCACTGTTGCACAACATTTTTGTGATGCTGCAATGGTGAAATCAATGCGCCACACTGCGCCAGATTTACAGAGTGACGCATCTTGCCAGATACGTCACTTTATAAAGGCCTGCGCTACATTGTAGCAGCATCAGGTATAATGTATGCAGGGTGGGCGTTCAACCATAAAAAAGCCTCATAGAAGTGGCGCAGTGAAATTTATGACATTTCACTGCGCCACTTCTATGACTTGACTGCGTCAAAATCCTTACTCCTGCTTCAAGCAGACGTAAGGATTGACACAGGTCTTTTCACATGGGACTCGTCCATGGGTCATGACACGTTGCTGGAGTTGCGTCAGTTTTCCGACACACTCCAGCAATGCATCATTTTTGCACCACCAGATATGTCAGAATTCCTGACGTATCGGTACATCTTTGCGCCATAGAGCGCAGTATTGTAAATACGGGACTCCCATAGTGTCGTAAGGATGGGACTATGAAAAGTGACGCATGGCTGTTTTTGCCCAGCGATGCGTCAGTTTATATAAACTCACCACTCACCCTGCATTTTCAATTAAACCTGCATTCCCTGCACTCTAACTATGCACCACTCTCCCTGAACTCACAGTACTCACCACTCATCCAGCCCTCACAATACACACCACTTACTCTGCACTCACACACCACTCATCCTGCTTGTTGCGTCTCACGCAAAGGGGAGCCGAAGAACACTGCAGCTACATACTAGAAAGCGGCATTAGGACTGGGAACTACAAATCCCATGAGCCTCCGCGGTTCTGACGTCAATGACGTCAGCGCGGGTCTGAGGCGTTCCATTCAAAGGACGCGCTGAGTCTCGGTGAGACGCCGATTACTTTACCATTCGAGCTGCTGTGAAGAAGGAGGCGGGTAAGGGTGCTTCGAGCACCAAACATCCTTGACTTTGTTCTCCTCATAACAGTGGGCTCTTTTCCTTGTGGTGGCGACTGTGGGGGTAATCACGCTGCTTCGGTCAGTTGCTCTGTTGGTGGAACTCACTTCAAGTTCCTTGCAGAGCAACCTTGCAGCCAAGCCCTCCCTCTTGTCGAGTGTTGTACTTCTGGACATATTCCCATTTAGGGGAAAACCTATTCAGGAGGTTTTCTCACGTTGGCGAACCATTCGGTTTATGCGGGGAAAACCATCCTAGTTCATTGCCATGAACTGGCGATTGATTCACTAAATCGCATTACTTCACTTTGGTTTTCAGCCCGGAGCTGTGGGCTTTTGCATTTTGTGTTCAAGTCGTTTCTTCCAAGTTGGGGGTACGCTTTCCTGGAAAAGGGAGCATGTTCTCGAGTATGAGTGTGTGACGATACAGTGCCATTAGCGACGATCTTACTCCTCTGTTCAAGACGTATTGAACAGAGGACAAGTCTTCCAGCCCTGAACATTTGGTGTGCCTCCTACTTTGTATTATTAGTTACGCCTGTTTCCTTATGTGTTTAAAAACAGGGGTATAGAGAGGGAGCAGGAGGACGGCTCTTCCACACCCCTGTCTCAGCGAAAAGGAGTAACTAAGGGGTATGTCGTATTAGGTTCTGTGAGACCTCAGTAGCGATGCATGTCTGGCGACTAAAGGTATAATGTTTCCTTATGTGTCCTCTCCAGATTTAGCTGAAATCCCATGTTTGAACTTGTAGAATCGCAGAATTGAAGAGGAGGCTTTATCTTTCTTTACAGGTACACTCTTCAGGTTCAGCACTACTATTTCTGAGAGTTAGACTAAACAGAAGCTGCTATAGGTTATATCATTAGTTACACCTATTGTTGTTTCTTTTTCACAGGTCTCCCTCCACGCTGTCCCCTTCCTTCCCTTCCCCCGCTTGACCACTCCATGGAGTCTGTGTACACATAGTCAGACCGTGGTGGTGTCGAGAGGTGGACCAAATTTAGCAACGTGCGATCCTGAGGAGTTTCGGCCACGACAGAGTAATCGGCCCAAGGATTGTATTCCTCCCGGTCGTACGTTCATGATGGCCACCCTAGATGATGTGATCGCGGCGTTACATGCAGTACAAGTCGAACTATCAGCTTCCAGGGCAGAAACCGCTACCCTTCAGGCCGCGGTTGATAGACTGCAAAGAAATCCTTTTAGTGCAGGCACATCTTTAGCGTCTCCTTCCCCCCCTCTGGTGGTAGAGATACCTATCTCTGTTCCTTTAGCCAACCCCGAGAGGTTCCATGGGGAGAGCAGTAAGGTTCAGGTTTTTCTCACACAAGTACTCCTGCATTTCTCGTGTAAACCTAAGGCTTTTATCACTAACCATGCACGGGTAGCCTTCCTGATTTCTTATTTAGCTGGGGACGCCGCTCAATGGGCAGTACCCCTAGTAAAGAAGAACGATCCAATGCTTCACGATTGGGATTCCTTCCTCCAGGATTTCGAGAGAACTTTCAATCGGAGGATGGCTACCCTCTCGGCCGACAAAGACCTGTTGGAGCTACGACAGGGGAACAGGGATCTCATAGCATACCTCAACGACTTCCGCCGGCTAGTCACCGAGACCGAATGGCCTGAGGCTAAACAGACCGCCATCTTTCATAAGGGCCTTCGAGAAGAAATGAAAGATATTCTGGCTCAAATAGAACCACAACCTGTGACCTGCGAAGATCTGATCAGATTGGTTCTTCGTTTGGATCATCGCCTCGGTGAGAGACGAGGGGAAAACAAACGAAGGGATCGAACCACTTGGAGAATGGACCAACCTAAAACATATGACACCCTGCCTACACACAAATCCGAACCGATGGAAATAGGAGCAGTCCGTTCCACTCTTACCCATGAAGAAAGGGAATACAGGCGTAAGAAGGGCCTGTGTATCTACTGTGGTAAGAAAGGTCACTTCATCAAAGAGTGTTCCCTGAGAACCAGGTACCCACGCACGGAACCCCGCAAACAATTGGCAGCCACTTCTGAGGGTGCGACGGGAAACGACTGGGCTTGAGGACAAAGGAAGGGAATCCCTCAAGCAAAACCTACATCCCTTCTTTGACGGAAGACACCCCGTGTACTAACCACTTCTTTATGGAACTTTCCCTGTTGATAAGAGGAGAATGGTGTCCAGTCTCAGCCATGTTAGACTCTGGCGCCACTGGGTGCTTTATGGACAAGGAACAGGCCATATCCCTAGGGTTAGTTCTACAAGAAAAAGACACACCGGAAATCGTGTTTGCTGTGGATGGGAGATGCTTAGAAGCTGGTCCTATTCGGCTCCAAACCGAGGCTATGGAAGTACGTCAAGGCAGGGAGCACGAAGAAAACTCGTTTTCAACGTCATACAAGCGCCCCAATACAGGATCATCTTGGGGTTACCCTGGTTGAAGTTACACAACCCTCACGTGGATTGGGTGGAAAAGACAATACATTTCACCTCTGTTTACTGTTCTACCCATTGCGTTCCTCAAGGAATCAACCCGGCTCGGGTATTGACAGAACGTCACCACATCGCCACTGCAGCTGAACATCCGGTCACGTTACCCCGCGAATATCTGGAGTTTGCCGATGTATTCAACGACGTCAAAGCCGAGGTACTCCCGCCTCATAGGCAGTACGACTGCCAGATTGAGCTGGTACCAGGGGCGGTTATTCCCACAGGACGGGTATACGCCTTAACTGAACCAGAAAACATACACCTGCGGGCATATCTAGATAAGTATTTAGCGCTGGGGTTCATCCGTAATTCCATGTCTCCCGCAGCTTCCCCACTGTTTTTTATTCCCAAAGCCAACGGCGACTTGCGTGCCTGTATAGACTTCAGGGCCTTGAATGCCATCACGATTAAGAATCGGTATCCCTTACCTCTGATACCGGTTTTACTGGAACAGGTGAAAAAGGCTGTCATATACACACGGTTGGATCTAAAAGGGGCCTACCATCTGGTGCGGATGCGCAAGGGAGATGAGTGGAAGACGGCATTCAAGACGCGTTACGGCTTATACGAATATCTTGTCATGCCTTTTGGGTTGTGTAACGCGCCTGCCGCCTTCCAGTTTTTCCTGAACGACGTACTGCGAGAATATCTGGACCATTTCGTCGTGGTGTATATCGATGACATTCTTATCTATTCACCTACCATTGAGAGCCACACCAATCACGTACGAACTATTCTACGTACCCTACAGAAACACCAGCTTTACTGTAAAATCAGTAAATGCGAGTTTGGAGTTAACACGGTGGAATTTCTAGGTGTGATGCTAACTCCTAGGGGACAAGAAATGGCTGAAAGGAAAATAACAGCAGTAAAAGAATGGCCCACTCCAGCTAATGTCAGAGACATTCAGTGTTTTCTTGGCTTTGCCAATTTCTATCGTCGCTTCATCAGCCACTTTTCATCCCTGGCATCTCCGTTAACACATCTGTTACAGAAGAAGGTTCCTTTTGTGTGGACTAAGGAAACACAAAAGGGGTTTGAAGCTTTGAAGGAGGCGTTTGTTTCCGCTCCAGTCCTGGTGCACGCTGATCCTGATCGTCCTTATATCGTGGAAGCGGATGCGTCTGATCACGCAGTGGGAGCGGTGTTATCCCAACGCCATTTCGATACGGGACAATTACATCCAGTGGCTTATCGGTCACGAAAGCTCAACGCTGCAGAGCGCAATTATACTATAGCCGAAAAAGAACTCCTGGCTATTAAAGACGCCTTCCAAGAGTGGCGGCATTTTCTCAAAGGAGCTAAACACGTCATCACGGTTTATACGGACCATCGGAACCTACAGTTCATGACGGCAGCACGTCATCTATCCCCCAGGCAACTAAGATGGACGCTGTTTTTCGCCGAATACAACTTTCTGGTCACCTATCGACCTGGAAAAGACAACAAGAAAGCCGACGCCTTAACTCGTCAAACATGCACTCAACCAGTGGAGGAACAGGCAGAGAAAGCTATTATCGGTCCTCAACATGTTCTATGCGCTACTGTAACGGAACCCTTTCTCAAAAGCATTGCGCAGAAGGTTCGTACCCAAGAATGGAAGACATGGCTGGCAAAACACCCAGAGTGGGAACTAAGAGAGGGCCTACCAATACGAGGAAAACAGCTGTTGGTCCCAATCCCCTCACTTCAAAAACGGGTTTTTGCCTGGTGTCATACCCTTCCCAGTGCAGGACACAACGGCATGGAAAAGACCGCTGAGAGAATGTTGCGTCAGTTTTGGTGGCCCTCCCTAAAAACTGATGTCCGTACATGGGTCACGGAGTGTGTGACATGTAACCAGATGAAGACCTCGCATGCCAGACAGGCAGGACTGCTACAACCGTTACCCACCCCAGATCAGCCGTGGGAAAGCATATCCATGGATTTCATCGTGGGGATGCCAGCCGATAAAGGATACACGACAATCCTGGTTGTGGTAGACTACCTTACTAAACTGGCCCATTTCATAGCCTGCAAATCTTTGCCCACGGCAGGTCAGTTAGCCCAACTGTTGTTGGTACATGTGGTACGGTTGCATGGGCTTCCACAAGTGGTGGTTTCGGACCGTGGATCTCAGTTCACTGCCAAGTTCTGGAAGGCTTGGTGTGCAGCCCTCAAGATAACGCCCAGTTTGTCTACAAGTTTTCACCCTCAAACTGACGGCCAAACAGAAAGGGTGAATCAGACCTTAAAGCAGTACCTGCGGTGTTATGTGGACAACACCACAGAAGCCTGGGTAGACATGCTATGGTTGGCTGAGATAGCCTATAACAGTGCTGTACACAGTTCTACAAAAAATTCACCGTTCTTTTGCACTTATGGGTTCCACCCTAGGTTTAGTCCCCTTGTACATCCAGTGAAGTCCGAGGCCCTACCGGGAGTTAGAGAGAGAGTGCTTCACATACAGAACACACTGAAAAACACTCAGAAATGGGTAGGAGAGGCCAAGGACAGGTATAAGGCTTATGCAGACAAACACAGGCGTTTGGGTCCTATCTATAGAGTGGGGGATTATGTGTGGCTTTCTACAAGGAATATTAGGTTCAAGAGACGCAGCATTTTTAACCCCAAATATATTGGTCCCTATAAGGTAGTGAAGCTCATCAATCCAGTCGCGGTTAGGCTGGCGTTGCCCTCCTCCCTGAGAATACATCCGTCCTTTCATGTTTCTCTTCTTAAACCCTCTCGTTCTGCTGCCAGTCACGGTCCGTCTCCGGTGTTGGTAGACGAGGATCTGGAACATGAGGTGAGGGGTATTCTAGATTCAAAAATACATAGAACCAGGTTATGGTACTTGCTTGCCTGGAAAGGATATGGGGATGAGGAGAACACCTGGGAGCCAGCATCAGGGGTACATGCCCAGCGCTACGTCGCTTCCTTTCATAAACGCTTCCCGATGAAACCATGTCTCTGTCAGTGTTCTTCGGGAGAGGGATGTTCTGTTGCGTCTCACGCAAAGGGGAGCCGAAGAACACTGCAGCTACATACTAGAAAGCGGCATTAGGACTGGGAACTACAAATCCCATGAGCCTCCGCGGTTCTGACGTCAATGACGTCAGCGCGGGTCTGAGGCGTCCCATTCAAAGGACGCGCTGAGTCTCGGTGAGATGCCGATTACTTTACCATTCGAGCTGCTGTGAAGAAGGAGGCGGGTAAGGGTGCTTCGAGCACCAAACATCCTTGACTTTGTTCTCCTCATAACAGTGGGCTCTTTTCCTTGTGGTGGCGACTGTGGGGGTAATCACGCTGCTTCGGTCAGTTGCTCTGTTGGTGGAACTCACTTCAAGTTCCTTGCAGAGCAACCTTGCAGCCAAACCCTCCCTCTTGTCGAGTGTTGTACTTCTGGACATATTCCCATTTAGGGGAAAAACTATTCAGGAGGTTTTCTCACGTTGGCGAACCATTCGGTTTATGCGGGAAAACCATCCTAGTTCATTGCCATGAACTGGCGATTGATTCACTAAATCGCATTACTTCACTTTGGTTTTCAGCCCGGAGCTGTGGGCTTTTGCATTTTGTGTTCAAGTCGTTTCTTCCAAGTTGGGGGTATGCTTTCCTGGAAAAGGGAGCATGTTCTCGAGTATGAGTGTGTGACGATACAGTGCCATTAGCGACGATCTTACTCCTCTGTTCAAGACGTATTGAACAGAGGACAAGTCTTCCAGCCCTGAACATTTGGTGTGCCTCCTACTTTGTATTATTAGTTACGCCTGTTTCCTTATGTGTTTAAAAACAGGGGTATAGAGAGGGAGCAGGAGGACGGCTCTTCCACACCCCTGTCTCAGCGAAAAGGAGTAACTAAGGGGTATGTCGTATTAGGTTCTGTGAGACCTCAGTAGCGATGCATGTCTGGCGACTAAAGGTATAATGTTTCCTTATGTGTCCTCTCCAGATTTAGCTGAAATCCCATGTTTGAACTTGTAGAATCGCAGAATTGAAGAGGAGGCTTTATCTTTCTTTACAGGTACACTCTTCAGGTTCAGCACTACTATTTCTGAGAGTTAGACTAAACAGAAGCTGCTATAGGTTATATCATTAGTTACACCTATTGTTGTTTCTTTTTCACAGGTCTCCCTCCACGCTGTCCCCTTCCTTCCCTTCCCCCGCTTGACCACTCCATGGAGTCTGTGTACACATAGTCAGACCGTGGTGGTGTCGAGAGGTGGACCAAATTTAGCAACGTGCGATCCTGAGGAGTTTCGGCCACGACACTGCTATCACAATGCTCACCGTTTACCCCGTGCTCATGGTACACACTTCTTCCCCTGCACTCTCAATAATCAAGATTCACCCTGCCCTCAACATACACATCGTTCTCCCTGCACTCACAATGTAAACCACTCTCCCTGCATTCCGAAAACGCACCACAATTCCTGCACTCACAAAACGCACCACTATTCCTGCACTCACAAAACACACCGCTATTCCTTCACCCACAATAAACAATGCTCACCCTGCACCTACAAAACACACAGCTTATCCTCCATTCAAAATACACACCAGGCTCCCCACACTCACAAAACACACCACTCTCTATACCCTCACTATACACAAACCTCTCCCTGCACTAAAAATGCACACCACTCTCACAGCACTTCAAATACACACTGCTCTCCCTGACTACACACAATGCTCTCCCTGCACAGACAATACATGGCGCTGTCACTGCACTCACAATGCACGACACTCTCCCTGCACTCACAATAACACCCCTCCACATGGCTGCCTGTCTACTGAATGTCCAGCCTGGAGTTAAGTACTGACCACCATTTCCATACAATAATCAGCTACGTTGAGTAGACATGGCCATCCTCCCACTTGTGGCTCGGCCTTCCTCTAGTGTCAGGGTCAGGGCTTTAAATGGGCCGGGTGCTGCCAGTACTCAGCACCGGCATCTTGAAAAGCAGGTGCTGAGACGGGTCCCTATTGGGCTCTCCATTTTTGCCCTCACCCTCGGGTGAAAAATAAATCTTAACTCTGTAGCAGTTCACTGCTTTGGATGTAACTTTTTTTGCAGTTTTCTATAGCACAAACATGGACATAGGTATTGAAGCACTTTACATGAGCACCAGTTACATTACACAAAGGCATATTCTTTTCTGTTTTAGGTAGGCACGTGATTTGCCCAGAATCAGAGGATGTTGAGTCGACGCCGAGACTCAAACCTGCTCCCCCAGTTCCAAAGTCGACAGCTCTGGCAGTAGCGCAACAACCTTTCCCACAAGAACTGAAGTATTTTCAATATTATATACAACAAAGCCATAGCTGTTGCTTATTTATTTAATGCAACTAACAACCATTGACAAAGGGTCTATACTCACATCGAGGATGTGCTGAATGAGGTCACCTTAGCAGATGAATCTTACAACAAATACCTTTGCACTTGCATGCTGCTATCCTTCTTCTGTACAGTGGAGTCAATGTGGGCTGGTTTGGGGTAATGTTCTTTTGGGGGTCGTCCAAATCTGCTTCAGCTACATTTTCAAGTTCTTTCTTAGTGTCTAGAATGTAACACTGGTGAAAAGGCTATAAACATCATGTTTCTCCTGCTTGCAGGCACTCAACCCACTGAGCTGCTGTACACAAAAGTCTCATGCTCACTTCACAGCACTTCATCTTACCTGAGCCTGCTCTTCTGTGGCAGGGTGTGAGAAAGGAGTGGGGGGGGGGCAAGTGGAGATGGGTTGCTTCTGGAAGGAGCTGTTGCCAGACGAAAGAAAAGATGACACAACTTCTGTTGGCAATATAACATAAAGTTTATTAAATGCACGCGGAAGGTCAGTCAGCTCCGTGGAAATGGAATCTGAACTCCAACTTACAATGTGGCGGACAGTTTCTTTTATACCTTTGTAACTGCAAATATGTCATACATTTGCATATTAAATCAAACGTTTGCTCAAGCACAACATTATTTTTTAATATCAAAAGGTAATAATTTCTGCAAAATCATCTAACCACACGTTTAGGGAATGCGATTCATGTCACATGTTACTGATACATTTTCACGCCACCGCTGCACTACCAATGTCCTTGGCTTGTCTCGTGCTTTGAAGCCTAGCTATATTCTACTCCCTACACTTCTGCTGCTCTGCAAGCTCTAACCTCCCACTTATCCCGTGCCTCTGTGCCACTGTCTCTGCATATTTTCTCAGAGACTTGTTCTTGCAATGCGGGTCTGTGACTTTCCATTTCTGCTGTATCTAATTATATTTCTCTGTTCTACTAAAGCTCGTGTCTACTTCCCTCTCCCCAGGTCCTGACTCCATTTGTGCTTTTTAGGTCTCGCCTAGCGACGCAGCGCGAAGCGCTGTCGCTAGCGAGACTTATTGTCGTCGACTTGCTTCGGAAGGGGGACAGGAGATGTGCACGCACAGGACGGACTGCAATTATGAACGCGCCCGTGAACGTGAACACGCACGTACAGACACGCGATGTGCACATCTCCTGTCCCCCTTCCGTCCTCGTTAGATCTCGCCTAGCGATGCCTCAGCTCTGCCTCTGCCCAGGCATGGAAGCGCGTGCTGCCCTGCTTCACAGCCTTTTAGGTACTCCTCCAGGCAACCTTCTCCCCCACTCCAAATCTCCCGTCACTTCCCCAACACTCACGAACTTGCTGGCGGTGGTGCTGATGTTCAGGGCAGTTCCGCTTTTAGCTGCCCTGCTCCCCGGGGCTCACCGTTGGCGGGCACGGGCCTGGTGCCCCCTTGGTCGGTGGTGTCTGCTTCGCAAGACTGCCCCTGCCGCTCCCAGCTGTTGTGGTTCGGGTCCTCCATGGTCTCGTCGTCCATACTTGCTTCCTCCATGCTGCCTCTCAGCCAGAAGACAGGACATGTGCACGTGTACGGCTGAAGACGTTAGCATAAAAGACAGCAGGCATGCGAGGACAGGAGATGTGCACGTGCGTACGGCTCGCCGCTCCCTCCCTCTCTGCGCGCACGCAGGACAGGAGATATGCACGCGTTCAGCTGGCAATGTCCTCACCCTTCAGCTCTGCCTCTGCCCAGGCATGGAAGCGCGTGCTGCCCTGCTTCACAGCCTTTCAGGTACTCCAGGCAACCTTCTCCGCCACCCCAAATCTCCCGTTACTTCCCCAACACTCACGGAACTCCTGGTCATTTAAAGCACTGATTAAAGGTTTACAGGGCAGCTGAGGATGTCAAAGGGTTGGTAAATAAGCAGAGGTGCCAGGCGCGTGCCACTCACGCCTCCCCATGCTGCACACTGCGCAGCAGGCTCCCCCTCCTCGCCTCAGAGCCGCCCCCCTGCAGAAAACAGGTAAACAGACCTCTCCTCCATCGGCACGGGCGGCCATGAGTTGCTACAGCGCGCCACGGGCTGGGTAAATAAACACACCACCGGTGGAACAGACCTCGCATTTACCAGGGGCGGAGAACGTTTCACAACAGGGGCATTGTGCGAAGAATTCAAACACAAAAACAGCTGGCGCGCCGAGCACCCACTACAGCCATGCATGCCGTCCAACACTTCCCACTTACACCAGCCAACACGCCCACACTGTTCCCACCAAGCAGGGACGTCACCCAACCGCCCAACACGGAACATATCTAAGCAAGACCACCCCACATCTCCTCATGCTTAAACGCAGCCTTAAGTTCCCCACAGCACGTTTAGGGAGCCCCTCTTAAAAAACATGCACGACACTGTGATATGCGTGTTAGACTATGACTAATCATCCTAATTAGTAACAAGCATTTGCAATGCACTAGGTCTCACATGTTTGAGCTATTAGCATTGTAAATGACAATGCCTTTTATTTATGTATTGTTTTTTTGTAACATAAATAAAAGGCATCGTCATTAACAATGCCAATAGCTTAAACACTTGCAACTGCGAGACCTATTGCATTGCAAATGCTTGTTTTATTCTGGTATTGCAGATAGCTTGGGCCTGTATTTTTCCTTTAACATGTACATCTGTACATGTCTTTCTGCTGATGCTTGCATTGACATGAGTAGGCCGTCTCCTTTTTCTGCATTCATTGTAGCAGTACCTCTTACATTGTGAAGTGTCTTCCCCACTTCAGACTTCCTTCACCCATCAGCGCAAGGAAAGGAAATGTGCTTATTTCAATAGCTCTGCCCGAGCCCTGAAGGAGAGGAGCTGGAAGACGAAGCAGAGCGGAATGCAGTGATGTACCCATTCGAGTGGAAGATAAATGGTTAGGTCTCGTTTTCTGTGGGTTTGAGGGAGGGGACATGCGCAGGGTACAGGGCTAGAGTGAATTCACACTTGTGTTCCGTACAATTACTCTAATGGGTAAAACTTGATTCACAATGAAATCACTACATGATGCTTCTGTCAAGAAGTTTTTGTGAACTGCTTCTCTTGAGCGACGATAATGATGTGCAGGGGCGTAGCTTCAGGAGGGGTGTTTGGAGTATTACATCACCCTAATAAATATATTATGTAGTAAATAGTTGGGTGCAGGTGCTTTCAGTCGGGTATGGTGAGGTGTTTGTCAGATTTCACAAGGGAATTTTGCATACACATGCAGACAAAAACACACACACTCTTTTCTATGTTTTAAAGGTCTTAAAAATGGTTATTTTACAAAACATTGAGTTATAAGTACCCCTCACAATCCACACTGCTCCTTAAGGTTCCCCTCCTGCTTTGCTTCTCGTATAATGTATTTTTTAACCCATGTCATTGTTGGGAAATCTGAAGTTCACACCCCCAAAATCTTTCTGACCAAGCTACTCCGCTAATGATGTGTTCCACCGGCTGCTGGTTCAGTTAGCACGGTAAAGAGGAAATCATCTCAGCAAACATGATTCCAAGTCTGAGTGCCAGGAAATCCTTCTCTTAATGATGCATTAACTTCAGCAAAAGCATCGACAAGTCGGAATCCTGGGTGAAGACAGTGAATTCTATTGTATTGTATTGTATTCTATTAGATTTCTAAAGCGCATGGCTACCCATAAGGGCCGTCCAACGCTAAGACATTATTTAGATTGTATTGCCCAGGGTACATTTTAGCTGAAAAAATCAGCCTTCAAAAGTTTTCTGAATCTTAATTCCAACTCAATCTTTTTTATTTCCAACGGAAGAGCATTCCAGAGTTTGGGAGCAAGAAAAGCAAATGAGCGTCCTCCACCCCTGGCTTCCCTGATGCTAAGGACTCCAAGCAGTTGCTGGTTTATAAATCGCAAAGTTTTTGTAGGACTGTAAGTGAATGAAGACAGAGTGACTAAAAGGTACACCGAAGTGTGCAGTTGAACCAATAAAATGACAGAAGAAGAATGTATGTTATAAGTGTGATTATAAGTATCTGATGAGGCCAATTAAAAGTTATGTCCCACAGTAGGAAAGGTTATAGAAACTGTAGGAAGTATGGATACTTTGCTAAAATGTATAGAGATGTTAAGAAGAAGATTAACGCAAGAGTGGCGGGTATCAGTAATGACCAAGATGAAACTGACAACAACGAGAAGAATGGTTTTAAAGAGCAGGGTTTTGTTCTAGCCTTATCTGGTAAAGGTAGTTTGTTTTTTGGGAAGTGAAACAAACCACCATTGTGTTGTGTGAGAATATTAGGCAAAGAAGTGGACTTGAGGGCAGGCTCGTGTTCTCTATGCATGCCATTTGCCAAAGAAACATTTTTGTAACATTTTAGGGAATTTTAAGATTAAAGTACATAGAGAAATCAGACATCAGACCAGAAACTTTTGAGGGCTGAACCATTGACATGCTGGGATACTGCAGAGCAGGAATTATTTCCACAGACAGAAGCAGATATTAAATTATATATAGCAGTAAAGATGCGCGACATGCTGAGGTGGAGAGACCATTGAGAAATGGGTATAATTTAAATCCATGTTCCAAAGAGCAAGTATTGTGTGTCAGGGGCACTGATAATTCAGAATAGATTCAGAAATTATTTCTCAGTTTTCAGAAAGAGCTTAGGTGAATTGTATAATTTTCACACCTCATTAAACGTAAAAAGGCCATCCTCGTTAAGCAACAATTGAGACAAGTTCCCATGAGTATAAGATCGCAGCTGCAAGGGGAGTAGAAAAACAGATACATGAGAACAGCATTAAGGAAGTTGAGTCCTCACAATGACTGCCCCAATAGTTTTAGCATAGAAGGGAGACTGAATACAATAAAACCAGTGTGTGAACAAATGCAGAAAACAGTTTATCATTAAAGAAGGAGAATTGTAACTTGTTTTCTAAAGAGACGGAGTACTTAGTTCACACTGTTTCAGTTAAGGGAATTGCACCAAAGTGATCTATTGTTGAAGCCATCCAAATGCTCTGGCACCAGACCCAAGGAAGAAGTTGATGTCATTTGCAGTCCTGTGTAAATACTACAGCAAGTTTGTGATTCCTGAGAAAATTGAATCTCTGAGGAAATTGGTTTGGAAGAGATATAAGTCTGAATGGGGAGAAGAACAGCAGTTGGCATTTGTAAGGATTTAGAATAATATAAATAAAAGCTGCCAACCTCAAACCTTGTTTATTTTGAATGAAAAAATGTGTAATTGTGGTTGATGCCACCATGTATGGTCTGGGGGCAGTTCTGTCTCAACAGATGGGAAATGATGATTAGAATGTTGCCTTTGCCTCAGGCACTCTGAAGGCCTCAGACAGAAAATATACGACTGTAGAGGAGCAATTAGCGTGTGCATGGGCATTCCCAGGATCATGTTCAGGGGCGTCTTTAGAACTGAGATCTGACCACAAGGCTTTAGCTAGCACATCATCTCTAGGGGCTGGTCGTAATTTAACTGCTAGAATCACTAGACTGTGTTCTAGACTACAAGAGTATAGTTTCAACACCTCCTTTGTCCCAGGACAAACATCTCATTGAACATTGTCTTTCTAGGCCACTGTGTGAAGAGAGGAATAAGCAGTCAGAGTTTGCTAAGTTTGATACAGACGTTTGCCACCGCGGAGAAATGATTACTGGGATATTTACCAGTTTGAGTGCGTTGAAGTGGACAGAAGGTAAAGAAAATTATGAGATTTTCAAGTACTTGAAGAGCTGTGTGAAAAAATGGCTGGAAAGAACATAAATGGTGTCAACCACATAGTGTGGTATTTTTCCAACTTGCTAAGGATTTACTAGTGGATGGGGACTCTGGGCCACATGCATGAAAGCAGGATTTTGCGATTACCAAATAGCAATTTTTACCAATTTGCTATTTGGTAATTGCAGAATGCAATGTATTAAGGAATCAGTAAAATGTTTGCGATTCCTTAATGTTACCTAATAGCAATTCACTAAATAGGTTGTAGTGTGGTTTGTGGCCTCATAGTCTACATTGCTAAGTTAGCTTAGGCCTGGCTGCCATGATGCCTCTTTTTGCACACGTTAATCTGTGACTTTGTTTTTCTAGACTCTGCTTGTGCCCGGCTATATTAGAACTGTCTGCCTTTTTGTTTTTCACCTTTTCTCATGTTCCCTGTGGGTTTCGTCTGCACACCATGTACAAGGTCGAAAAACAACGTCCCTCGTTATTGCTGATCTGTTCAGCCCCTCGCACTTAGACATAACACAAAATACAGCTGCACTGGAGAAATTCGTGTGCTTTTAATATTGTGATCTCCCTGTTGGTGGGACTTGGAGAAAAACCTTTCCAGGGAGAAGAGCTGTGCTTGTCCGATGATGTAAACCTTGCATCTAGATATTGAGGTATGGGGGTCCGCCTGACAAAGCCCAGAGATCTTCTATTTTTATAATAAACTATTTAATAGCCCGGGGAGTGTGGTAAGGCCATTTAGCCCTATATCCACTGTCTTTATAAAATGCTGTCCCCGTTTGTATTCTATGGAATTGTAACCATGCTTATTATTTTATCGTTATGCATTATGCTGATAGTACTGGCACGTGTACTTTATCTTAGAGCACAATAGTTGAAATAAACATTTTAAACTATACTGTGTCTCTTATTACGCACGTTGTGGACAAGTATGAGTGAGTGATGAAAGAGTGTTCTTGCTGCCGTGAGTCCTGAGAGAGAGAGACCGTGTTCTGGGTTGTCTAATCACTGGTAGCTTTGCTGTAGAACGGAGAGCGAATGAGACGCTAAAGCTATTCGGATTGGGATTGTGGGTACTAAGGTGCATGGTTGGTTCACCACTATACACCGAGGTCCTATTATCCTGTGCATAGCTCTGTATATGTGCAGAATCCCCGCAACATGGCGCCCAACGTGGGACTTCTTATCTGCGAGACGCTTGAGTAGTGCTTGTGCTTGTCCACAATAACCTTCGCGTACGCTTCCGGAAACGTATGTGAGGGTGATACCTCCTATATTGATGTTTTTATAGGTTCTTTCAAGCTTGAAGTTATTAAAAGGTGTTTATGTTAACCCTATATTGCACTGCCTCACACTAGGTTGTCGATCATTCCTGGTCTTAATGGCGAATATAAATATACCGGCACATAGCCGCGGCTCATTTACAGGCTTATGGAGTGCCTGACGCGGGTGTCACTCTCATCTTTGTGGTGCAGGCTGACCCGGTTCACCACTTTGAGGTGTTTTACTCTTGGGTCACTTTTCCGGCGGTGGAAGGAGCTGACAATTTGTTTCATGTTTACGCTCCCACTGCCCTACCCAATGCCTATCAGCCTTATCAGGCTCTTGAAGTACCACTTATGGCATGGCATCACCGTATTTGGTTTAATGGCGCCCTCCCACATCCGGTTACCCCGGTTCGTTTAGGCCCCTTATCAATAGAGGGGGCCACTTGGCCAGTCTTGGCCGGGTATACCCCACATCTGCGTTATTTGACGCATGCGGTTGATGAACTGCGCGCATTGCATACGTCTTTAATCCGAGTGCACAGAGCTTTGGTACAATATGTTACAGGCAAAGTCCAGGGGGCCCCTCCTGGAGTTGCGGCGCATCCAGCTTGACCGGGCGGTGTAACCATAAGTCCCGTCATGGTTAATTCGGTGATGGGCAAGCGCCCGCAAAATAAGGATGATTTGCCTTATTGGCTTGCAGAAAAATTTGACCAGCTGGAGGCTGTTTTTCCGAATACTTCTCCGGTGGAAAAACACAGGATTTTGACGATTAGTTTGCCGAAAGACTTAATTTCCGAGTTGGCGGAATGCAACAACTGGGGTAAGGTATTCGCAGCAGTGTATGCGAAGTGTTTCGGCACTCCTTCCATGACGGTTCTCCCCTCTGCAATTAAACGAGTGCAGGATGAACATGGCCCTGAAGCGGCTGTGGAATTGGGGATGAGACTGGTGGGAGTGTTCGATGTAGTGGCTGATCTAATCCTTGCGAACGTCAAGGGTGATGCAGTCAACTTTCAAGTCGCTAATGCTTTGGCTTTGGTCCCAGAGCCGGACAAGCCACACGAATTACCGAATATTATTGCACAGGCTTATAAGACCATTGGCCGCAATAGTCTGGAGGTTAAGCCTTTTGCTAAAACGCAGACTCAATCACACCCACAACAAAAAACTCAGTCTGAGAAAGATGAGAAATCGTTTTTTACTAAAAAGAACTGGAGGTTGAAAAAACAGGATAAGCAACAATCAAAACCAGGGTCGGGTGCCGCATCCCCGGTTTCCATATCTTCTGAACGCACTTATGATTTGCGCGACAGAGCGAGAATTAAATCTCCAGATAGATTTCAAGTCCCTGACCCGCGTTCTCCTCGTTCTTCACAGGCACCATCGACCTCCCAGACTGGTGGAGGAGATCGCCAGGATAGAGGCAGGGGTCGTGAGGCCCCACAGGGACGAGACCAACCTCGACAACCAGGCCGAGGGAAACCAGAAGAATTTCCACGTTCTCGCCCACAGTTTCAGAAGAAAAAAGTTGCAGCTTTAACAGCGAGGTATGCCACAGACGGTGAGAACGAGACTCCTGAATTGGACGTGGGCAGTGACGCTGCTAGACAGCGCCACGGAAGTTACCATAGTGCGGGAGGCACTGCGTCCTCATGTGGAGGCGACAGCAACTGATACATTCATTACTGTCGAGACAGCTGACACCCGAGTGGCACCCCCTGACAGACTATTTAATATTGTCATTCAAATTGAAGGTGACATTGAGCATGTTATTAAAGGGATTTTTGGGGAAAATCTGACCTTTTCTTACGACATTTTGTTAGCGGAGGCGGATTGGCCGCCCCCATTCGTACTTGCTGCTCGTAGGGGGGAGGAGGTCATCCTTCCGAGTTTTTCTCGTCATGTCCCCAAGGACAAAGCGGAGGCTCTCGCAGCTGAATGGGCTGGGGCCCTGGCTCCGGCGCTATACCGTAACCACGTGGGCTTGGATGAAGATTCTCCACCCCATGATATACCATTGCGGTCTCTGCCACAGCCCCAACCCCAATATCCCATCCAGCGGGAAGCTAAAGGTCCCGTTTCAGACATTCTGACACAGTTAGAATATCAAGGAGTAATTGAAACATGCGTATCACCAATGAATAATCCCCTTTTTGCGATTTCTAAACCCGATGGGTCGTACCGTTTAGTATTGGATTACCGACATTTGAACTCTCATTGTCGGACCTTTGCGGTACAGAATACCCACAGTTCTGTGCTAGTAGACAGTCTTCTTCGCAAAAAATATAAAACGACACTTGACCTATCCAATGGATTTTACACGCACAATTTGTCCCAGGAGTGCAGCCAATGGAGTGCTTTCACTTCCGGTGGACAACATTTTAAATTTCGGCGTTTGCCTATGGGCTACAAGAACAGCCCGGGGGTCTTCACCGCCCGTGTTGTCTCTTTGTTGGACAGCATAGACCCAGATGCGTATTTGTACGTCGACGATATCTATCTGACAGACGACGAATTATGGCCACATCTTTCCTGTGTGGACCGCATTATTCTTGAATTTGCCGTCTTAGGATACAAATTTAATTTTGCCAAATCGCACATCGCAGAATTCACTGTTTTGTTTTTGGGCTATGAGCTCAACAATGAAGGTAGGGGCTTGGCTCCCCATTTCTTGGAGAAGTGCGCACTTTTGCGCCCTCCAACCACCCTGAAGAAGCTTCAGTCTTTACTGGGGTTTCTGAACTTCGGGCGTTCTTACATTCCCGAATATGCCCAGCGTATCAAGCCTCTCTATGCCTTGATACAACCTAACTTTTCGAAGTCATGCTGGCTTCCTGAGCATTCCTCTATACTGCAATCTCTGCAGTCTGATCTACTCGAATCTAAGTTCTTGTTGACTCGTGATAACCACACGAACCCGGTGATTAGAATTGTGCCAGGGGCAGTGGGTTTCACGTACTTAACGTTTAACGAAGGTGACACAGTACCTATTGCATACAAGTCGCATCTTTACACTTCAGCTGAGTTGCGCTTTTCCTCTGTGGAGAAAGTTTTGACTGCAGTGCAAATGGCGATTCTTAAAGAACGCGCACTGGCCCAGGGAAAACGCATTTTGGTGGTAACACCGTATCCTGCCCTTGAGGCAGTGACGAAGGCGAGTATACCGAACTCTAAGGCTTTGCACCCCGTTGGATACAATGGGCTACATCTCTGACGTCCCCAGATGTCACTTTCATTTTTGATTCCTCTCTTCAGACACAGGAGTTCTTACAGTATGAATTTGTTCATCCTCCTCCTCTGTCTTTGCTGCCGCTTGAGGAGTACAAATGTATCATTTACACCGATGGTTCGGCGCAACCAGCCACGGGTTCTAGGCATGCTTATTCCACAGCGTGTGCTATTGTTGCAGGTACTATGGTGAACGGTGAGTTCAAATCGAGTGTGGTGCACACACAGGCACTAGGAGACAGTACCGCACAATTGGCTGAGCTGCGTGCTTTGGTGCTCGCACTTGAGTTTGCGACTCCAGACGTGACGACTCTTATTGTATGCGACTCTTACTACTGTGTTGAATCCTTCAATGACAACTTATTCTTTTGGTCTCAAAACGACTATAGAGATGCTAAAGGCAGCACAATTAAGCATAAAATGCTTTGGGTTCGAGTGGCAGATCTTAAAAAACGTCTGCCTCTCACACAGGTGATTCACACTCTTGGCCACCAGCGTGTGGGCGCACACGCGGTCGGTAACAGTTTGGCAGATGAAGCTGCCAAATCTGCAGTAGCCATGTGCTCAGTAGCAACAGTTACAAGATCCATGACTAAAATAGATAATGAGATTTTGGCAGCTATTGCTGCAACAAAGGAAGGTGCTAATTACCCATGGGGTTTCCCTTCCAAGTACACCTATCACTTAAGTCCCGAACGGGTTTCTTACGTAACAATTCCAGACGTTGGTGATCGGCTGATTCCCAACGCGGACCGCAGACCTTCCTTGATAATGGCCGCACACAAAGGCTTGGCTTTGGCCCATGCTGGCGTGTCTGCGACTGTTTCCATCTTGCAGCAGCGTTACTGGTGGCGTGGTTTATATAAACAGACCCGTACTTATGTGCTTTCTTGTGACGTTTGTCAGCAAATTAAGCCTTTAATGGTTACACGACCACCACAAACACAGCTCTGCATTTCTAACAAACCTTTTGGGTGTGTTTACCTTGATCACTGCGGTCCATTTTCTTCTGACACTGCATATAAATACATCTTAGTTGCAGTAGACTCGTGCACACGTTTCATCTGGGTTTGGCCACAACGAAGTGCTGACGCTCGAAATGTCATAAGGGATTTGCGTGTCTTTGTGGGAATTTTTGCCTGTGGCACCTTCCATTCCGACCAAGGTCCAGCGTTTGCCTCTAAGGCATACAAGGACGCAATGAGGTCACTGGGGGTGCGGGTGCAATTTTCGTCTCCATATAGACCTGAGGGCAATTCGATTGTGGAGCGAATGAACTGTGACTTAAAGCAATCCTTGACAACTAGAGTCTTAGGTACTGGCAGGAACTGGCTTGCCCACTTGTATGGCGTGCAAAGTGCACTTACTAATCTCCCTAGAAGATCTCTGGGTGGGCGAACCCCATACGAAATGCTCTTTGGCATACAAATGTTTGTGCCAGACCTTGATGGTCTAGACATGGCGGTGAATGCCGCAATCTTTGACGTAGATAATCATTCTACTATGTTGCAGGACTTACAAGAGACCCGTGACAAACTTGCTAATGAACACTTGCCTTCAGCCACTGACGCTGCGCTGCAGATTCCGGTTGCCGGCTGGCTTTTGAAGGTTGGAGATCTGGTCCGAGAGAAAGTGGAGAAAAAAAAAGAATTTGGCCCCTCTTATCGTGCACCAGTTCCTGGCCTTGGCTTGAAGGGTACTCGTACTGTCATCTTACCACCGCTTCCTGGTCGCAAAGACAACAGATACATCTCAGTGGACAATGTCAAGCTACAACATCTGGCCGATCCTGAATAGCATGACACCTGTGGTATCACGTCCAGCCATTTCAAGGACTCCTGTTTGTGGCCCTCCACCTTACACAGACACTGATGTTGTCATTGAGATGGTCGATTTGCCTGATCGCCTGCTCGACTTCCCGGCTTCCTCCTGCAACGCGGAGACCGAGTATGCATACCCCGCAAACGAGTCGGTGGCTCATTTACCTACAACACCACTGAGCCCAACCCGTTTTTCCTTTGATTCGGCTTCCACCTCATCACTTATCCCGTCCAGCTTCAGTATTTTTGTATTCTGGTTCAGAGACAATTTTTTGGTCCCTCCCTGGACATACATCTGGTTGGTACTATTCCTGATTTTCCTGTTCATGTCCGTTGGCTTTGTGACAGTTTTTTTTTGCTCATCAATGGTCACTATTTACCAGAACGCTCTGCGGTGAACTGTGTCACTGGAACTTTGGCTCCGCATTCTTCCTCTCACATCATGAATTGTGACCACACATTTGTGAACATTTCAGCTTTCCCAGTCGCTGATGGCATCGTATGGGATGTGGTAAATTTCCAAATTCATGGACCAACCGAGATTATAAATGTACCGAATGTCCTCCGGGTTTCCATGGGTGATGTGGTGAAAAGTAATGTTCATTCTGACGATTGGGATGTGCATGCCGTTGAATCGTTATTCTCTGATTTGAAATATTATGCTGCTTTTAATGCTGAAGAATTGTACTTAAATTCTGCAAGTTATGCTGATTTATATTGTTACCAGCATTGGGGCAACCATTTTCTCCATAAACCAAGTACACTTACGGGTACTTTTAATTACACCCAATGGGAACATTGTCCGACCCCTTTGCCAGGTAGCTCCCAAACACTTAAAAGTAAATTTACTTACTTTACAGACTTTGATAGATCAAACCCTGGGTCCTATTATTTTAAATTGAACGCTTTGTCCATTCAGAAGATCATGTTGACACACACCAAATTGCTATATTCGGGTTCCTTTTTGACCGCATTAGCAGTGGGTGGTTATGAACACTGGCAGGACACCATTGACTTAAAATCTATTTGGGGCACCAAATCATGGCAGGTACGCGGCACGGAAGCCTTACACCGTGCTTGCCTAATCCCGGCCCAAATTTTATTTTTAAATCGTACGATCTATCAAACAACCTGTTGGGGTTTGGCTACTTCCAAACAATTGAATGCACCCTCCATTCCCGTATTGTCTTCCACTCCCAACGAGAGCTTGCATTTCAATATTTCCCTCGCCAATTTGCAAGCTTTGTTTCAAAACAATTCGTTTAATATCTCTACGATTGTTCAGTCACCCTGGTTGGCTTGGCCCATAGCATCAAATGCCTGCCAACACTGTTTTCATGACACAGCTCCTGGTTACAAACAGGATAGGCCAGATCCGAGGTTTTCTGACTCTCGTACTGTTACAACATATTCTGTTGGTAAATTGTGTAAACAGTGGTTGCAGCACTCTTCATTAGATTCTGTAAAACAACATTTATCCCTCCTATCAGGCAACATTGATCTGTCCGATTTTGTTCTAGGGCCTCGTGGTCCTCGACCTAAGAGGTTCATTTATGAAACTTACAATGAACTCTGGAAGCTTTCGCAGATTGAAGCTGCTTCCCGTTTACGGGAAATCGATCAAGCTAATCTAGAAAAAGTGCTTGATGTTGTTGACAATAGCATTAATACCCTGTCTTCCCGCATTTACACATTAGAGAATATTGTTTCATCTGTTGTTGATATTGTACAGGATGATGTGTCTGTGTTATATCATGGTCAAAATCAATTGCGTTCAGTAATGCAGTTTGCGTGGACGTTGCAAACATTGAAGATGGGCAAGGTTCCATGGCATTTTTTAAACACGTCTGCCTTGTTCTTGCCATTTAATTTAACTGAAAAAACAGCAATTCATGTCCATGAAAGATGCAACATACACTCTCTTACATATCAAAAAGATAGAGCCGTTACCATTCTCTGTGGCGGAGTTGGACTCTGCAGTGTGGCTAGTTCACGGGGTTATCGCTTTGCCTTTTTCTTTATTCGAGTTCAGTTCATGCATGAAACATTATCCTGTTGGCCATTTTCAGCCTTTAGGCAGTGCCTTCTTGCATGAACTTTGGTCCCTGCCTTTCATGTACAGATGCCTTAGGGACGGAAAGGAGGTTTTTCTCACAGGAGAGTCTTGCAATTCTACAGTGGGTCATTCCCTAATTTGTAAAAACATTAAATTGCACGGGGCTTGTAATGTTTCGGCTCCGAATCTTGCTTGTGTTTTAAAAGGTATTCCGGCTCCTGTTATATCACCTACTTTCACTGTGCTTGCAAATGGTAGCTATCTGCTTCTGAATAATCAAGATTGCTGTGGAATGCAGGCAGGCATCCCCTATATTGTAACGGTTTCCCACCGTGTAGTGTGCTGCAAAAATGTGCTTTTTCCACCCCCGCGGGACATGATAGATAGTTCCATTTGGCCTTCCATACCCACGTTGATGGCAGATTTCAATAAATTGAGCAGAATAAAGGCGCTATTATTAAACCAGGAGGTTATGCTCACTTCCGCATGGGAGACCTTCGTCCTCCAGCTGGCTAGTACCCACAGTGAGATACAGGCTCTTTTGAACACAAACTTCCCACAACATTTCGGTGAACTGTTTCAACGAAATGTTTTCAATGCTTCTATTACCGAAGGTCTTGTGCACTTTTTTAAAGTTGTGGGCTCTGGCCTAGTTACCTCCTTTCAAACTATATTTGGTGTAATTCCGGCTTTTATTCATTCAATTTTTTCCAGCGTCTTTGGCGGCTTCCCATTGCTCCTAGCCTTAGCTGCTGGAATATTGCTTTTAATTTGCTTGCTGCGAAATGGCTGCACTTCCTGGGGGCCTACTCGACCAGGGTCGACTCCGGATGCTCCGTGAATGCATGCTCATCAGCTTCGGCATCCTACCATTGGCGACACTCAGTGTGTCCTATAGACTTTCTTTTCGCTTTGCGTATTTCACTTGCGTGCAACCTGTGATGTCTTGCTTACGATGTCCTTTCTCTTGGTCCTTGGATATTTGCCTCTCCAATACGTCTCTGTCGGACCCGGATTTTGGCCAGTTGATGGGTCCCTTAGAGGCCAATGAACTGGACTGTCTTAATGGCACGTGCGGCTGCACTTATAATTTTGGCGCAATGGGATATCTGGACGGCTGCTCAGAATCTCCTACAACAAAGTTATGTTGAGTATCACGCAAGTTGTCCCGCAATGCTGATCACTGTTCCCTATTATGAAGAACATGAATGCAGTTTTGATTTGTTGAACTGGATGGTGTCTCTTTTTTCAGACGATTCCAATGATGTCCTCTTGGAAGGTGTGGCCGTTTTCTGCACATACGCTCTGTTGGATTAAGGGCCTTCGCTTTCCGCGGACTGCATTTCTGGATTTTTTTTCTCTCTCTTAGTGCCCTGATTTCTGGCCCTATCTGGAATTTTTTTGTGTTTTGTCCTGAACTTTTTTCATTCACTGTCCTTCATGGGGACTTTTCGTAAATAGACGTTTACATTCTGCTCCATCTATTTGAACTCTGTTTTCGTCCTATGTCTTGGCCTATGGACTGACCAGGGGAGGGTGTAGTGTGGTTTGTGGCCTCATAGTCTACATTGCTAAGTTAGCTTAGGCCTGGCTGCCATGATGCCTCTTTTTGCACACGTTACTCTGTGACTTTGTTTTTCTAGACTCTGCTTGTGCCCGGCTATATTAGAACTGTCTGCCTTTTTGTTTTTCACCTTTTCTCATGTTCCCTGTGGGTTTCGTCTGCACACCATGTACAAGGTCGAAAAACAACGTCCCTTGTTATTGCTGATCTGTTCAGCCCCTCGCACTTAGACATGACACGAAATACAGCTGCACTGGAGAAATACGTGTGCTTTTAATATTGTGATCTCCCTGTTGGTGGGACTTGGAGAAAAACCTTTCCAGGGAGAAGAGCTGTGCTTGTCCGATGATGTAAACCTTGCATCTAGATATTGAGGTATGGGGGTCCGCCTGACAAAGCCCAGAGATCTTCTATTTTTATAATAAACTATTTAATAGCACGGGGAGGGTGATAAGGCCATTTAGCCCTATAGCCACTGTCTTTATAAAATGCTGTCCCCGTTTGTATTCTATGGAATTGTAACCATGCTTATTATTTTATCGTTATGCATTATGCTGATAGTACTGGCACGTGTACTTTATCTTAGAGCACGATAGTTGAAATAAACATTTTAAGCTATACTGTGTCTCTTATTACGCTCGTTGTGGACAAGTATGAGTGAGTGATGAAAGAGTGTTCTTGCTGCCGCGAGTCCTGAGAGAGAGAGACCGTGTTCTGGGTTGTCTAATCATTGGTAGCTTCGCTGTAGGACGGAGAACGAATGAGACGCTAAAGCTAGTCGGATTGGGATTGTGGGTACTAAGGTGCATGGTTGGTTCACCACTATACACCGAGGTCCTATTATCCTGTGCATAGCTCTGTATATGTGCAGAATCCCCGCAACAAGGTAATATAACTCTATTCGTTTATATGGGCCGGAAGGCCCATAGGTGCGAATGGTTTTGCATTTCCTTATTGGTAATCACAAATTAGCGTATGGAAAGCCTAGGGTGCCTGGGTGCCTAAGGCCCCCCTGAAACACCCCCAAAATATAAATTGTGCACATGTAAAGTGCACACATGCCCTAGGGATATATGTGCGCTACACGGCCCTCTGAAAAATGCATTTTTGTGTATTTTCCAAAATTCGCATATGGTTACCATCAACTTGAAGTTGATGTTAATAGCGTTTCCTAGATGCACAGTTCGCATTTAGGAAAGGCTTCTTGCATGTGCATTAGGGATTTGGAAATTGCGATTCCCTATTTGCATTAGTAATTTAGGTAATCGCTAAAAATTGAGATTACCTAATTTGCGAATCCCAAAGCCTTTCATACATAAGAAAAGCCCACTTTGCATTCACAAACGGGCACATTTTGTGATTCACACCGTTTGCGAACGCAAAATACTTTCATACATCTGGCCCTTATTGTTTAAGGATTGGAAATGTGTACCCTCGGAAGGGATTAGGAAAAGGTTGTTGGATGTTCCCATCATGATTGCTTGGGTATGTTGTCTATGAAAAAACAGTGAAGAAATTTGTTCTGATAGCCAAGAATCGAAGCAGTAGCTGACTGATCAGTTGGAGATTGTGAGGAGTGCTCTAAGAGTGACAGATTCCTAAGGATTAAACTGCCACCACTGACATGTGTCTCGTGGCCTGAACAATCTCGGCAGAAGTTCGCTTTTGAAATTTCGGGACCATTTTATCAGTTGAGGTCACACTGTAGAATTACTTTAGTAGCTATTGATTATTACTCAAAATGGCCTGAGGTCGTTTGTTGGTGAGGCTACTACTGAAGACTCATTGTGGTTTTCAAAGAGCTTTTCTCAACGGAATGTTATCCCAAAACCTTAGTTACGGACAATGGCGTTCAGTTGGCGTCAAATGTCATGGATGAATTTTTTAGGACTTGTGGCATCAAACACATTACAATTGCACTATATGCCCTCCAAGCCAATGTCCAGGCTGAGAGGTTCAACCGTATCACCAAAGACAATGTTGTGTGGGCCTTGTCAAAGGGCCTGTATTGGAAAGAGTATATGAATCTACCAAGCTCAATGCCTTACTATTGCTTCCTATGGTGCCAAGGTTTTGGAGTATTGAAATTTATCGCCCCTACAAACTACGGAGAACAGGTTTCATAAGTGTCTGCTTTCATTGCCTTGCAGTGTGTCCTTCTTTAATGCCCATGAAGAGCTAGCCGTTGGCTATGTTTCTGATTCAATTCAGTTTCATCCCCTGTCCCTGTGGTTAGCCGTTTGACTAAAGAAAGATCTTGAGTTCTATAGAGTTATTATTAAAGATTGCCTACACATGTACTATGCCTACCATGGGTCAATTACGTTAAGGAGCGGCTTCACAAACTAGGACACCCTGATTGTTTACCCACCCAGAAACTAAAGCCAAGGCGGACATTATTTGGGTTAGGAAACCATTCATGACATTAAAATCTGAAGCAAGAGAATCTAGAGCCTTGACTATGTCTTTGGTGAGATCTTATGTCTTGGTTCAATCTTCGCTGTCATTGGAACCTTATCTGACCAATGAACTGTCAAATAACCAGTGCTTTTTTTAACTCTCTTCAGGTTTAACCTAATACACCATCTGTTACGTGTTCCACAGGGTTGGGCGAGGGATGAATTAGGTATTCCGTGTCAACATGATGGTCGCTCAGTACAAGACCCTATGCACTTTGTCCTTATATGTCCTTTTTATCTGCCTATCCGTAAACGTTTTTTAGTTTTTTAAAACCAATCTTGGCAGAGTATAATTTCAGACTAGCCAGGGCCTCCTTTCTGTGTCTGCAGATGTTGACTGATATCAGAATTTGTTATCATGTTGCTTGCTTTTTAAACTGTGCAGTGAAAGTGAGGAATTCTATCATTTCAGACTGATATATTGGTTTTGATGGTTGTCTGTGCTTTTTTACTTTTTTTAGCTGCAACTTGTGATGGTCGTGTTTGGTTATGATAACCGTATTGATATCATCTTTAAATTCTTGTGATTTTGTTGATATTATCTTGTTTTTACTGTCTGTTATGGTTTACTTGTTTTAATCCAAATAAAGCTCTTTCATTGATTGAGTATCTGAGGGAGACATTGTGGCTTACCTCATTGCGCCGCACAGTACCACTGAGGAAACGCCATTTAAACTATTATAGGGGAAGGGGCCTTCCTTGTTGGGATGACACTGGTGGTTTAAAAAGGGAAATGGGAGTAGAAATACCAATTCCATTGCTTCCCATTTAAATAAAGCTCTCTCTCTACTGCTGTGTATGCCCTCTTAGTTAAAAGAGGGTTTCCCCATTCTCTCCTCATCCTCATCATGTTTAACGAGGCAGTATTGTTAATTGAGGGGAACTCCTCAGAGCTCAGTACATGTGAATGTTTTACAACCAAAATACAGTTGGAAAACGTTTGCATTTTACTGCCTACTTCAAGTAGGTGGGAAGCCATTCGCACATGTGTAGGGGTCCCCAAGGAACCCCTTTCCCTTTGTAAATGTTTGTAAAAACATTTTTTAAGAGCAGGCAGTGGTCCCACGGACCACTGCCTGCTCTTAAAAAATGAACAGAAAACTTTTCATTTTGTCTTTTTGAAACACAGCCCGTTTTCCTTAAGGAAAACGGGTTGCGTTTAAGAAAAGATTGCTTTATTTAAAAGCAGTAACAGGCATGGTGGTTTGCTGACCCCAGCAGGCCACCATCCCTGTGATTTCTGCGATTACCAATGGGTCACACACCACGACCTAGCTCATTAATATTCATGAGGTAGGTCTATTTGCAACCCTCATCGCAAAATGTGTAAACCACACATCTGTACATGGGTGTTTGTGATTACCAAATAGCGAATCTTAAAAATTCACTATTTGTTCATCGCAAACACTTACCTTTGTACATGTGGCCCTAAATCCATTACTGACCTAGATACTGAGATCTGAGGCTTGAATATTATAGAGCCGGTGCCAAGAAGTCCCTTCAAATGTGCCACTGTGAGGGGGGCGTGGTGCAGCCCTTATTATACAGATGTGTTGCACGTTCATGATGTAGTGTAGACTGTGTGCCCAAAGCACAGCTTGCAGCCAGAGTTACTGGACCGCCGCAGTTTCCTTCATGAGGATTTGAGCTCAGCCAAGAAGCCTCTGTATTCATGAACTTACTTCATCTCCATGCGGCGACCAAAAATGACCAGAAATCAGAGGCTTGACTCAGGAGTTTGATATCAAATAGCATAATATAAAATAATTCAGGCAAATTCTACTATGTCAACAATGAATGAAGTACGACGGGCCCCACTGAAAGCCATTCCTTGCTCCACCCAAACTTCCTTCAAAGCCTCTACTTAAAAATCCAGCAGAGAGGGAAAGTTACACTTTCCTTCACTGATATTGGGATTCTCTTCAGCCGATGGTGTGTGGCACACATGGCAGTCATATGTTTTGCTATACTACATATTTTGTAAAGCGCTCCTACAGTGCAGAGTAGTCTCATGGTGCTAAAGATAGTCTGTTACTGGATGGTGAGACAGAGACCTGGGTCAGTAGTTCAAAACGTGCCCTGGGGGTGCAATGGGCACGTGTGCCCACTTCCTGTGCCTCTGGGGCACTTTGGTATTACTGAAGGGGCTGCCGACGCTTACACGGCCAATTCTGTAATTCAGATAAGTACGGCGCACATGTAGCGCTAGTGCTACACTCAAGGGCATGTGTGCCCACTTCCTGTGCCTCTGGGGCACTTTGGTATTACTGAAGGGGCTGCCGATGCTTCTGTAATACAGATAAGTACGGCGCACATGTAGCGCTAGTGCTACACTCAAGGGCATGTGTGCCCACTTCCTGTGCCTCTGGGGCACTTTGGTATTACTGAAGGGGCTGCCGACGCTTCTGTAATACAGATAAGTACGGCGCACATGTAGCGCTAGTGCTACACTCAAGGGCATGTGTGCCCACTTCCTGTGCCTCTGGGGCACTTTGGTATTACTGAAGGGGCTGCCGACGCTTCTGTAATACAGATAAGTACGGCGCACATGTAGCGCTAGTGCTACACTAAAGGGCATTCCCTCATTTGCATGGGGGCATGGTGAAAATGAGGAAATCACTTTGCCTCTGCACCCGAACTGTATTGTGGACACAAGGACAGAGGCCATCAGGAGGTGCACTGACCGCACCACAAAAAGTTGGGGCACAGTCAGTGCACCCTCTGAGGGTGCATTAACAGACTGGAGAATGGAGGGGGTCCCATTTATCCCCCAGACATCCCTGTTCATTCACTCCCTGCACCAGCCTGCAGGGGGAATCTCTACCCACCCCCCTTCGAAGTGCAGGGGGTGCCTCCTGCGCAGTGAATGATGGGGCGGTTGCTTCAAACAGCTGGTCTACCTTTCACCAGTGCCCTGTCCCCAGGTCAGGCATGAGTTCACAACTGTCATAGAGGCAACGCATTGTACGTAATAGGGCACACTGTTCCTGTTTGCGCCCGGCACACCCAGTTCAAGGTGCGCCACAGTGCAAGCAGGGACAGGACACCCTTACTGTAATTGAGTGGCCTGGCAGGGATGGATGAGTGTCACACTTACGTCGGAACACATCATAGTTTTCAAGTTCTCTCAGAGGCTGTGACAGCCTAGTTTCACTGACTGAACCTCATGAACATAATTTTGGCTCATGCGAGCTTTGGGACACAAACCAAGAACTGATTTACAGATTTCAACATTCCAGAAAGCTGGTGTCTCTTCAGACTGTTGTAGAAAGGTGGATCATAGAGACCAGTAGGCGCTATGAGTGATTTAGTTGTGCACTTCTTCATCTGGCAGTCAGTGCAAGCTCAACCGCAGATTCTGCATGGTGATGCCAGGCAGACTGCACAGCAGCTTTTTGTAATTGTTTCAATCATGTCAGAAGATAATTATACCCTGCTGAGGAAGAAATGTTGATATAATAATTAGAAGTGGATGAAATTCCTTCTTGGAAAGCAAAATGCTGGAATTTCGCCCATTTGTTCCACCAACCAGTGGAATTAGGGCTGTTTGTAGTATTCGTGTAATTCAGTCATATGCAGGGTATATTGTTATGTGCCTTGCACATCCAGTTTATTCTGTAAAGGCATCTGTGGGCTATGCTTCCTAAAGTCAAGGTTGCACTCTAGAGTGTAGTGTCCCCAGGTTCTTTAGAATGTTGGGGTCAGGGGAGGTGTGTCAGTTGGGAGCTGTGTCTTGCCTGGAGAGGTTTGGGGTGATTTACAGCATCTGTGTTTGACAATAAAGTACTTTCTATACATCAAGGCGAGTTACCCCTTATTATATGTGGCGACGAACGGATAGCAGTCACCCCAGACAGACATAACCCACACTTCAGCGACACACATCTTGTCAAGAGATTGGCGTGTCAAGATAATAAGTGAGTTATTTTGAAATCATCGTGGTTATAGGAAGCGTCCATCAAGCGTCTTTTAAAACATCGAAGCTGGTAGTTGGCTAGCACATATGCTGGCTGCAGTAACTTGAGAGAAGTGGCAACACATTGCACAGTACTGTGATCAGGCCGCATGGCTGCATGCATAAATAAAGCTCCACCACACTTAGAAACAAGCTAAAACACCGGCGGCCATCTTAGCACATTGGGAAAGTGATCGACCACAAGCTCTACTGTCTGTGTAGGCAAAGAAATTGGCATCCATTTCAAGTTCTATGTCAGGACCGGAGGCTCCGATTATGCTTCTCATTTCTTTGCATTTATTACACAGCAGCCAATAAAAACACTTTTTTATTCGTAAACTACAAATCCCATGAGCACTAGGTGCCCCATAACCATAGAGAGTACCCTATATAAAGTCCCACAGAGGTAGTCACTTCCTCTTTCTTTGCTGCTCCGCAGCCAGTTAAGTGCCTTCCCTTACTACTCTTCTTGTATAGTAGCGCATGGGTTTGGGCATGGATTAATGATTATAGGCGCTGTGTAATTATGCGCTGGATGCTTTTATATTGTGTGGTTAACTATCTATATTGTGTGGTTAATTACGTTATCAGCATGGTACCTCAGCGTTCTTCGGTATAATTTCCAGTTTGTCTGCTTTGCGCCTCCGTGAGCGTCTGACGCGCGTGCTGCGATTCTCCGTCGTTGGGGGAGCGCTTCTGCCTCCCCGGCCGGGTGCGTTGTGCCCGCGCCTCTGCTCAGGTGGAGTGGGAGAGTGGGAGCGAGGACCACGCATCGCTCGATCGCGCTGAGTCCTCTTTCTATTGCAACGGGCGGTCGTTTCCGCGCATGCGCGGCGGCCATTTTGAAAATTGTCCCGACAGCGTTTACCGCTACAGATCAAAGCGGGAAAACGACATAAATTTGAAAGTGCTTTTCGCCAGTCTGCTGCACCCGGTGACGCCCGATGCTCTTTATTCGTGGAGGGCAGTAAAATATCGTGCATAGGCTCTGCCTAGAGAGGTTTGGCAAGCCCTCCCTCCACCACTTATACTTGTCAGTTATCACTAGTTGGCTTGCCTGGGGTTGTCCCTCTCCCCCGTGTTCCTCCTGACAACTGAGTTGACCTCAGACCGGTACACTCTTGGTGGCCCATTGTTATAACTTTGCACAATGGCCGAGTATTTTTATGAGGAGGAGTATTTCGGATCTGAACCGGCTGGTTCACTAGAACAGGACCTCGTGGAGGCCTTGGATGCTGGGGTGCAACACTCCGTCAATTCAGCGCTAGTGCGCGCAATTGCATCCCTCAAGCGTCATTTAAATAATTACGCACTTCAGCAAGGGTGGATCCCGGCTGCAGGTGCCCGTCCACAACCCAGTGTAAAGAAGACTCCCAACCCTCACACAGAGGATTTTGCTCGGCTTTCCAGAGCCTTGGCCAACGACAACGTGTACCTGGCGCCGGCCGAGCCTTCGGAATCAACCCAGGGAGAGAATGGAGACTCCTCATCCGATAAGGAGTCAGAGGAAGAGGAGGCGCCCAGACCGGCGAAGAAATCCAGAAAAGAACACCACCTTGAACCACCTCCACAACCTAGGGTGCTTATGTTCGAACCGGCAGACATAATTCATCTAATTCTACAGCGTGGCTTCCGCCGCAGGAGGTGGCGGATTATGTGCAATCGCACCTCAGACGTCCTTTTGATAAAGACGTTAGGGCACGACTTCGGTCAGTATGCCCGAGGCCGGACCTGGCGGCACGCGTGGCGGAGACTCCCGAAGTGGACCCCACGATGCTACCCTACTTAAAGAAATATTCGAAAGACCCCAAGAAGGGCATAGATCGCACCTGGTGATCTTGCCAAGATAAATTGCTTGATCTTTCAGGACCATTGACCAAAATTCTAGAGATGGGGTTTCATGCAAAGGAATCGGGGACTCCAGTAGACCCAGATGATCTCATCGGATGGGCGCAACGGGCAATTTGCCAGTTGGGCAACGCCAACTGCGCCATGTCCAGTGAAAGGAGAAGATCCATCCTCCTCAAACTGGACCCCAAATTGGCAGAGTTATCCTCCTCGGAGGCGGGTCCCGTGGCCCAGGGCCTCCTCTTCGGTCAGCCATTCTTGAAGGAACTGACCAAGTTCGTTGCCACCTTCAGCGGCCTGGATAAGGCGCAGGAATCACTCAAGCGCGCTTTCCGCCCGGTTTTCGCCAGGGCCGGACGAAATTGAGGGCGGTCGTTCGCCTGTGGGTACAATCAAGGCACCCCACGTGGACAACAGCATCAAAGAGGAGGCTACCAGGATCATAACGCAGGCAACACCTCCTTCTACCCATCTCGAAGGGGTCGAAATCGTTTCCAAAAAGGCAGATTTGGTGGCAACAAAGGCAACCACCAAGACTCCGGCAATACAGGTGAGACTCATTCTGTGTTCAGAAGTGGTTCTGGGGGGACGGATTCAATCTTTCCTACGGATCTGGCAAACGATCTCGCAGGATGCGTGGGTTTTTTGAGATGGTTCAGGGGTACAGACTGGAATTGTACGATACTCCCTCCCAGGGTTCCCCTCCCCCTCCCATACATTTTTCCCGTCAAGACCAAAGTTTCATTACAGACGAAATTCAATCCCTCCTCGGGAAGGGAGCTATAGTTGTCACTCAGGCCCATCCACGGGGTTTCATCAGCACAGTTTTCTTAGTCCAGAAAAAAGGAGGCGGTTCCCAACTGGTTCTGAATCTGAAGGAGTTCAACGGGTGGATCATTTACCGACATTTCAAAATGGAGGGCATCCATTTGTTACGGGACCTTCTGCAGGAAGGGGATTGGATGGTCCGTCTAGACCTGAAAGATGCGTACCTTATGGTACCCATATACGCTCCACACCGATGGTTTCTTCAGTTTCTCTGGCAGGGCGTCTGCTACGAGTACAAAGTCCTTCCCTTCGGACTTTCGTCAGCACCTTGGTGCTTCACAAAACTCCTGCGCCCGGTCATGGAGTCTTTCGAGCTCGAGGGGTTTGCTTGATCGTCTATCTGGACGACATCATTATCATGGCCTGCTGCCCTCGCCTAGTACTAGTGCACCTGGAATGGGCCATCGATTTGCTTCAGAGCCTGGGCTTCGTGGTGAATCCTCAGAAGTCCATTCTGTCTCCCACGCAATCTATAGAATTCCTGGGCTTTCAGATCGATTCTCGGAGCTGCCAGCTTCTCCTCCCCGCGCAAAAGATCAGAGCAATCAAGAAAGAATTGAGATTGATTGTGAACAAGTGCATTGTATCCTTGAGGTCGGTGGCCCGAGTAGTGGGCCTGTTAGCCTCATCGATCCAAGCTATATTTCCGGGACCTCTACATTACCGCGCACTCCAACGCTTGAAGATTCAACATCTCCGCAAAGGCCTCGGATATGCAGAACGGATTCCTCTTTCCGAGGAAGCGAGGTGGGAAATGTTGTGGTGGTTGGACCACATGGAGTCGTGGAATGGCAGAGCCATATTCGGATCCAGTCCCGAGATAGTGATCGAATCGGACGCCAGCCACTGGGGCTGGGGAGCCCGCTGCGGTCCGATTTCAACAGGGGGTCGATGGTCTCCAGAGGAGCTTTCCCTACACATAAATTGTCTGGAGCTGCTGGCAGGCTCGTTTGCAATTCGCAGTCTCTCTCCCCAGAAGATGGATTGCTGTATCCTATTACGGATGGACAACGTATCGGCAGTCCGATACATGAACAAGCTGGGCGGAATGAGATCGCGGATTCTTGCAGAAATCGCCAAGGAGTTTTGGCACTATTGTCTGCAACACAAAATATCAGTTGTGGCAGAATATCTCCCGGGACGCAACAACAAGGTGGTGGATTGGCACTCTCGGTACATACGCGATTACAGCGATTGGAGGCTTCACCCTCGAATCTTTCGCTCCCTGAATCAAACATGGGGTCCTTGTCACTTAGACTTGTTCACTTCTCGTCTGAACAAACAACTTCCGAAATTTTTCAGTTGGCGTCCGGATCCGGAGGCGATCGCCTCGGATGCGTTTCTGCAGGTCTGGCCTCCCGGCCTTTGCTATGCATTTCTGCCGTTTGTAATGATACCCAGAGTCATGGCGCAGGCCAGGCGTCAGCAAACGGAGCTTCTTCTAGTCACTCCGTTGTGGAGGGCACAAGCTTGGTTCCCAGTAGTGCTGGAAATGTCTTGTGCTGTACCAATATTGCTTCCACAGACATGGACCCTGTTGCTGGACCCTCACAAGCAACCTCATCCCTTGGTGTTAGCAGGGCAACTCCCTCTGTTAGCATGGCGAGTTTCAGGGATAGATGGGAGATCCCTGGCCTTTTGAGAGACGCTAACGCCTTCATTAGACAGGCATGGTCCGATAATACCCACACGCGGTATTCATCAGCATGGAACAAATGGTGTAGCTGTTGTGCTCAACGGGATATCGATCCCACTACAGTAAATGTCTCCATGGTCATGAATTACCTGGCTTCCCTGGCCTCATCAGGCCTCACGTACAGAACAGTTAATACCTTTCGGTCGGCAATATTGGCGGGACATGTTCAGCTAGATGGCAAACCTGTAGGAGAACATCCCTTGGTTAGCAAGTTGCTTAGAGGAATCAGGATGGTTAAACCTCTGTGTCCAAAATACTCGTTCCTATGGGACGTCGCAGTTTTTTTATAGTTTTTAGAAACCTGTCCTGCTAACAAATATCTATCCCGCAAGCAGATCTCCGCCAAATTGGCCATGTTGTTGTGTTTGGTCTCCTGCAAGAGAGTGTCTGATATCCGGGCTTTGGATTTGGCAGGTCGCCGTTTTTCCCCTGAAGGGGTCACTTTTACTATCTCCAGGCGTACCAAGTGTAATACCACCTCTGTTTCATATCCTAGTTTTCCGGATAATCCGAAACTATGTGTGGTTCAATGTCTTAAAGCGTACGAGGTAAGTACAGCTGAGTTTCGTTCTAATATGCAAGGTCAACTGTTTATTGCTTTACAAAAACCGTTTCGCCCGGTGACCCCAGCCACTTTTGCTCGCTGGGTCCGCTGGCTCATGAGCGAGGCAGGTATTGATGTTTCTAAGTTTGGGGCTCACTCTGTTCGAGGGGCAATGGCATCTAAATCACATGCTCTGGGAGTAACGCTTGCCGATATAATGACGGCAGCTGATTGGTCAACAGAGTCCACCTTCAAAGCTTTTTATTATAAACCGATTATGGATGTGGCATCAATAGTGGTGGCTAACCTTTGAACAAGCATAATCGGAGCCTCCGGTCCCGACATAGAATTAAAAATTTGCGAACAAGTCGTGACAAGAATTTTCAATTCTATTAAGGACACGGAGGCGAGGATTATCCCACCCAAAGTTATGTATTAACCTGAATCATATGTCATGAACTGCAATGTTCGCTGTCAATGTTCTTTTAATTGTAATATGGATTTATTATCCCACCCTGGTTAAATGATTTGATGTATATGATAACTTCTAGAATGAACAGTATTACGGGATTTTTTCTCTCTTTGTTTCAGATACGAATGGCAAGTAAGGTATTCTGCTTTGTCCTTCAAAATGGTTCGTTGGAGTGTTCTTCCTCCTTGAAGTGTGGCGGTCGTTCGTCGATCTCAAGACGAGGACTTTTTTCCTCCCCGAGAAAGGAAGTGTCCCTGTTGGACTTCAGAATGTTTGGTTACCATAACGGATTGTCTGGTGAAAGACAGTGTTCGAAATTGAACGGTTATCTCAAAGACGTTAGACTTAATGGTTTTCAAATGGATCACGCAAAGAAAGAGGAAGTGACTACCTCTGTGGGACTTTATATATGGTACTCTCTATGGTTATGGGGCACCTAGTGCTCATGGGATTTGTAGTTTACGAATAAAAAAGTGTTTTTATTGGCTGCTGTGTAATAAATGCAAAGAAATGAGAAGCATAATCCTCGCCTCCGTGTCCTTAATAGAATTGAAAATTCTTGTCACGACTTGTTCGCAATTTTTAATTATTGAGCGAGCCATCTGTAACACAGACAATGTGCTCAATCAGCTTCAAAAACAAGTATACAGCTGGCGGCCATCTTAAGTCATTGGGTTACAAACCTATTGATAACGTAGATTCTAAGATGTTCTTGGTGTGTGCAGTGCACTCCAGGTGTCAAAGGAAAAAAAAACACAGTTCAATTTTTTTTACATTGAATCTAAAATGACGCAATGTTTATTCTTCGGATGGAGTGACCAACGAACTATAAACAAAAGAGGAAATTAGTTATACTAAAGAAAATATCACAAATTTAATGTTAGATGTGCATCATCTATGGTCTCCAGGAATTTTAATGTTAAACTGTTCAAGCTGCACATATGTCAACACGGTAACAGGCACACCACTTCTGGCCTGTTACATTCTCCAGGAATTGTAATGCTCATTTGTTCAGGCTGCACATAGATCAACACGGTGACAGGCACACCACCTCAGTCAGTCCTGTTCCAATTGTGCAGTGTTGTAATCCTGTTTTAAAGGTGCAGTGTTTGCATCTTCAATCTGCATTTTGGGCTACACAGTGACTGGCAAACCACTGCAGAGCTGGTCGTAGTCAGCAATATCAATAATTCACTAGTTACTACACGATGTTTACATTTGCATTTTTGTCAATCTGCACTTGGTTATAAATGTGTTTCTTTTACACCTTTTATGTCCTAATCTCTGTGATTGGCACACCTTCACTCTCGCCATGCGTAAGTAAGTACGTTTGGAGAGCATTACAACATCATCATCCGTAGTAGGAATAACACTGATTCTACACTGCAGGTTTACCCTGGTATGGGTTTCACCTGGTACATTAAAGTAACTAGTGTTCTTTTTACCCCAGTGTGGTGGTCGTTATGTAGTCAGTGAAAACTCCACTGCCTTTTTTAGAAACCCCAGGTGATCCACCGTTACCTTGGAAACAGCGGTATGATGCCTTTTAGACGTATTTGGGACATATTGGTGCATCTAGATTTAGGCCAGAGAGAAAAAGTATCTCTTATTGCACTCCTTAGTATTTAAAGGCAGAGCCACTTTTAAGCATCTGCCTGATGCTCAGGTAGTCACTGAGGAAGAGCTTGATGTTTACCAGGACCCTATATAAAACTGACCCAAAGGTTTGATGTTTCACCTAGCCTGGTGCGGTCAAGACACAAGTTCTTCAAAAGAGAGCAAAAGACGAGTGAGGATGTTAATACATAAGTTTTGGTTTAATGTAAGTTGGGTGCAGAATATTAGTTTGAAAATTTTGGAGAACAGCTTATTCAAGACCAGTTTATTTGCCACTACGTTGTTAAAACCAAAACGATGGTTAATCCTTCATTGGTAGATACCATCAGGATTGCAAAAAGCATTGAGACATTAAAGTTGCAAAAGAACTTGAGGGCAAAACAGCAGACCAAGTAAATTTAATACATTTGAGGGTCGAGAAAGGAAAAATGAACAGCACAATGTCTCCAATGCTTGTTACAACTAAGCCTGGGCAACAAAGTTCATTTTTTAAACAATCTAATATTTGTTTTAGGTGTGGAAATCTGGTACATCAAAAAGGAGGGAGAGTATGTCCATCCAAGAATGTATAATGTAGACTTTGTGCTAAAATTGGCCATTTTGCAAAGTAGTGTCAGAGTATGAAGCGCAATGGGCCAATGTTTCAGCAGTGTGTGATGAATACGAAAATAGTGTGGATGACCTGATGAGTGAAGTTCAAGACATGGTATTAGTAGTAGGTGATGGTAGGGTAGAGTGTGGGGATCCGGAACAGTGTGTTGATTTTTATGTTTATGTTCAAGTTGGTGATAAGCAAGTACATCTATTAGTTGATTCTGAGGCAGGAATCACGATGATCACTCAGGAGGTGTATCAACAGAATTTGGGTGATCTGATCGCATATTGTCTCCACCAGATAGGTCTCCTATCTCTTATGAAGACAGGAAGATCGTACTTCAAGGACTGTTTGAGGAAATCTTGATGTTTAAAAGAAGATGCATCTATGGAAAAATGTATGTGGCTGTTAAGGGATTGAACATATTGGGATGGTTTCACCAGGGATTGTTCGGAATGGTTTTACGCCCAGGTACAAAGGAACAGGTAACCACCAGTGATATTGAAGGGTTGTTAAATGAATGTTCAAACGTGTTCTCAGTTGACCTAGGGAAGATAGGTGGGTTCAAATATAAGAAAAAAAAGAAGGGTAATGCCATGTTGAGGGGTGTTTCTTTCAGTGTTTGTGACGAGTTGGCGAAAGAACTGGAAGGGTTACGCATTAAAGTATCATAGAACATGTTGAGTCCTCACTGTGGATTTCTCTTCTAGTGGTATCTAAGAAGAAGAATTAATAACTTAGGGTGTGTATGGACCTTAGGGCCGTCAATAAAGAAATTTGGGTGGACTCACATCCACTCCCTAAAATTTGTGAAATGTTGTCTACCGTATCTGGAGCAACATTTTTCACAAAATCTGACTTAGCGGAGTCTTATCTTCAGGTAGAATTAGCACCAGTCACAACATTTGACAGCATTTGTGTCTCCATGGGGGACATATCAGTATTTTTGAATGCCGTTTGTCCTTGCATCAGTGCCATTGGTGTTTCAGAGGGTGATGACCACCCTACTGAGCGTAGTGAACATGACACCATCCTTAGACAGGTCCTCATAGGCTTTGATTAAACTGGGGTTGTCCTTAAATGGGAGAAGTGTCAGTTTTTAAAACCTTCTGTGGAGTATTTGAGACATGTCACTTTGGAGGAGGGTGTTCAGCCCAAACCAGTATCTGTAGATGCAACTTTGGAGGCACCCCTCCAGATGATAAAGTAGGGGTCAAATCATTCCTTGGTCTCTGCGATTTCTACTCACGGTTTATACCAGAATTTGCATCTAGAATCAGACCCATCTCTATCTTGTTAAAGGACAGAACATATTCTGAGTGTGCTGCTGCGTTTGCAGATATCAAACAGCAGCTGACCAATATAAGTGCTCTTCAACCATATGACCATAATCTGAAGTGTTGTTTGACAGTCAATGCAAGCAAACTTGGTGTTGGTGCATTCTTGACACAGAAATCTGTTGATCAGGAGTACACATTTGGTTGTGTGTCAAGAGTCCTCAGGGAAGCCAAAATTCATTATCAAGTCATTGAAAAAGAGCTTCTAGCCTGCTGGTGGGCCATTGAAAAGTTTAAGAGTTATGTTATTTTACAAACTGATCACAAACCGTTAGTTTCTATCTTAAATGGTACTAACGTCAAAAGCAGTACTCCAAGGAGTGCAAGGTTTGCAGCTACAGTGCTTCAATTTGACTTTGAAGTTATTCAAATATCTGGGGGGAGAAATATAAGAGCTGACTATTTGTTAAGAAATCAGATTATGGGAAATGGTGATGAGGCTGACAATCATGAAGATGAAAGTTGTTTAACTGTGGCTGTTGAGGTGGAAAGTACAACAAGTCCTTTCTCCGAAGTAGAGTAGAAAAATGGTATAGCGAATGACATGGTTTTGTACACTGTGATGAAATTTGTCAGGGAGGGTTGGCCGCAAGAGAGATTATTAGATTTTAATATTCAACCTTTCTTTAAGATTTCAGATGAAATGACCATAGAGGATGGTTTACTTATGAGAGCTGACAAATCAGTATCTCCTGTGAACCTTAGACATTCAAATCTGAAAAAAGCTCATGAGGGTCATTTAGGTGCAACATTAACTAAACGGAGAGTATACACAGCATATTGATGGCCACAAATTAATCTACTAGTAAAAGGGTGTCCAGTGTGTGCCACATGTGATAAATCACTAAAAACATTTACACCACCTTTGTTACAGACAGAGTGCCCATCAGCGCCCTGGAAGAAGTTGGGAATTGATTTAGTGGGGCCATTTAAAGTGCTGCCACATCATTCACATTATGCTTTAATCCTTATGGACTATTACTCTAAATGGCCTTATGTCAAATTTGTAAATGAACCTAACTCCAAATCTGTGGTTGTGTCTCTTAAAGAAACACAGGTTTGATGTAGAACTTATTTCTGACAACGGGGAACAGTTTGTATTGGTGGAAGTGGACAATTTTTTAAAGGAGATTTATAATAAACACTTGAAGAGCTCACTTTAATAACCCCAGACGAATGGCTTTGTAGAACGCTTTAATTGTGTTCTAGGAGAATGATTACGGTGGCATTGGCAAATAAGTGAGTCATTAGTGCTGCTGTGCAAACAATGTTGTGGTTCTATAGAACCCCCTCACACTCAACCACAGGGGTCTCCCCATTTTAATATCTTAAAGGCAGAAACCCTTCCACCCAATTTAGGCCAGTTTGAATGTCAAAGCTTTTAAAGAGTCAGTTATCTCATGGGAGTTGTGCTGCCATTATTCACCACAATGTTAAGAAAGCTCAAAATAAGCAAAAGGTTTATTATGATGGAAAAAACTGTGTCAAAGATATTCCATTTGTTGTGAGAGATTGGGTCCACATTAAGACACCATATTACGTCAAGAAAGGTGACCGAAAGTTCTCTGATCCAGTAGTCATAGACAAAGTTTGTGGAAATGCTGTAAGAGTTTTGGGGTGCAATTGGTAGAATACGGCTAAGGTAGTTAAAGTTCCAGAGAAACGAAATCAAGGGTGATCAATGGGAAAACAATGCGACAACACTAACCAAACTCAGGACGATAGTTTGTTAGAGGAACAGGGTTTGTCAACTGGTGGTCAGTCTGGCATAAGCAACCGCGCACTGAATGATTTATTCCTAGGAGTTCCTATGAGGAGGATTGTTAGAACCCATAGAGTACCATGGAGATTCTTTTAGGCATTATGATTTTACCATTGGTAGTCCTATATGTATCTGTTTAATGCTGTAAAGTAATTACAGTTACATGAAACATAGTGCTTTACACTCACTTTTAAAATCTATGTATTAAGTCTTTTGGTTAATTTGTTAATTTAGTTTGTGACTTTCAGTGTATATTTTATTTTTGCATACAGGGGTACGGTGTGTGAGGAGCCAGCTTTAGGGTGGTGCGACCGGTGTAGCCGCACCGGACTCCAAGTTTGGGAGGTGCCATTTGCACTCTAACCGAGCTGAGTACTGTTGCCATATTTCATTTCCACGACGTTGTGGAAATTAAAGACAAACAATGCTGCTCAGGCGGTGGAAACGCACTGTTTCTGCTCAGCTTTAATTTTTATTATCTTGACAAAAAGGTTGCATCCAGAAGCCCTCCATCGGCATTGTGACATCCTCAAACCTCCCGTTGCCTGCATACTCACTGCCTGGGTAAAGGTTAGCTCCCTTACTCCTAGAACATAGACCGCAAGCGGTATGGTTTCTTGGCGCTATTATTAATAATAGTAATCATTGCCCAGCTTCTAGCTGAGTCAACTCTGCCTGGGTTGCAGCCCTTTACCTGATTATTTTGTTAGTAGTACTTAATATTCCCAGTGTACTTAGTGGACCTGGAAACTGTCAGCAAGGAGCATTGACCCTCTGAGCTATTATTATTGTTATTAGCTAGCTTGTAAAGCGTCTGGTTACTCCAACAGAGTGTCCCCGCGCTAAAACATCAATGAAAACCCTGCAACAATCCAGACCTAGCAGCCTTCCTGCGCATAAGACTGACAGAATAATAAAAAGCAGAAATATTACTTCCGTCCACCTGACGGGAGTCGGAAAAGCCAAGTTTTTAGGTTTTTCCGGAACAGAGACTCCGACTCGCACGTCCTAAGATCCATAGGGAGGTCATTCCATGCCTTAGCAGCCAGGAAGCCAAAAGATCTCCCTCCAGCTCGAACCTTCCGCACCCTGGGCACAATCACCCTGGCAGAGCCAAGCGATCTCAGATCCCGTGCGGGCCGATAAGCTGTAAGAAGGGGGAGCAGGAAGCGCGGCCCCTTCTGACTAAGGATCCTGTGACCAAAGCATAAGGCCTTGAAAGTGACTCTGGCCTGAATTGGGAGCCAATGAAGTTTCTTCAAAGCTTCCCCCACCGAAACCCGCCTAGGGATGTTCAAGATTAGCCGGGCTTCAGCATTTTGGACCTTCTGCAAGAGGTTCAAATTTCTAGCTGTCACCCCTAAATACAGAATATTGCAGTAATCAAGGCGAGATGTAACAAGAGCCTGTACAACAGTTCTTTTAGCATCAAGGGGGAGAAGGTCCAGAATTTTGCGTAGCATTTTAAGGATGCCAAAGCAGGCTCCGGCCACAGTGGTAATTTGCTCAGAGATGGACAGATTTTCATCAAACCATACTCCCAGATTCTTCACCTTTGCTTTCGGTGCCGGAGTAGGTCCCAGTACCTCAGACCACCAATGCTGTGACCAGAGAGAGGGCTGTTTTCCAACAACCATCACCTCTGTATTCCCTGCATTCAGCTGAAGGCAGCTGTATCTCATCCAGTCTGAAAGCTCCCCCAAGCAGACCTTAAAATCAGATGCTGTTCCAGATTCATTTTGCTCCAGAGTCACAACCAGCTGAGTGTCATCAGCATATGACACCAGCTTGATCCCATGCCTCAAAACAATATCCGCCAGAGGGCGCATATAGCTATTAAACAGGGTGGGGCTGAGAGCCGAACCCTGTGGCACCCCCTGCGACAAAGGACAAACTCTGGACTTATATGGGTGTTGCAGAACCTGGAAGGATCTGTTCTGCAAGAAGTTTTTCATCCATTCCCAGGTGCCGCCATCGACACCGGCCTCCCGCAGCCTCTCAAGCAGGAGGCCGTGGGACACCGTGTCGAACGCAGCACTCAGGTCCAGAAGAATCATAGCAGTAGTCCTACCCTCATCGACAGCAATTCTCAGCACTTCTGCTGCCAGGAGAAGGGCCAACTCAGTGCTATGGAGTGGCCTAAAGCCAGACTGGGTATCATGGAGAACCCGTCTCTCTTCCAGAAACATAGACAGTTGTCCATTAAGATGTTTCTGTGCAATTTTTGCTACATAGGGGAGCAAAGAAATCGGTCTCAAATTTTCAGGGAGTGCAGGATCCAAAGATGATTTCTTCAGTAAAGGGACCACCATAGCGTGTTTCCAATTATTGGGAACCTGCCCCGTCCTAAAGGACATATTCAGTAGAGAGGTGAGAACCGGGGCAATAGCATTCTTCCCTTGCCGCAAAAATTTAGGGGGAGCCGGGTCCAACGGTGACCCTGATTTCACGACCTCCGTCAGTCTTAGAACCTCACTTTCCATAGGTGGTTGAGAGACAAACTTATCCTTGGTCCCGGGTGCTTCTACGACAGGAGCGGGGACAAAATTCCTGCTACTTTCTGGAAAGGTGGCATATATTTTATCTATCTTGCCCATAAAATAATCAGCGACCTTATTACAATGATCCATAGAAGTAGGGAGTGCAGCAGTCACCCGTTCCAAAGAGGACAGTTGTTTCACAACCTGAAAGATGTTCTTGGTGGAATTTTTAGCTAACTTAATTTGTTCTGTATAACAATCCCTTCGTACTCTCCTAATCTCACGATGGTAAAACTTCAAAGCCCCTAGCTACTTCTGCCTGTTTTCATCCAGGTAGCTCTTCCTCCACTGGCGTTCAAGGCGCTTACAGCCGGATTTCAATTGTGCCAGCTCTTCTGAAAACCATTTCGCAGAAGCAGTCAGACGCGTGCTTTTACAAGGTTTCAGTGGTATCAGGGAGTCCACAGCCTCCGTGATCCAGCAGGATACTAAATTATCAGCTATCTGGGTGTCAACTCCTAAATCAGGAATACTGCAGGCCAGTGCTATGGTCTTGGGATTGGCACCGGTGAGCTCATAGTTACACACCTGAGCTCTGTAGCACGCCTGCTAGCCGTCTGAGCTATTATACTCGGATCGATGGCCTGCGGGTTATGCACACAGCTCTCCGGCAGGCTTGTAGCTTCACTTCAGTTCCTCTAGTCACCACAAAATGCACATTCCTCGATTAAGGTGCCATCTGCAAAATGTTGCCCTTGTTAAGATAAGGAGGGATTTTCTCGTTTGTGTTATTGTTGCTCCAATTGATAATAAAGACTTTTGCACCAGGATCTCAAGGAGGGGAAAGGTTTTGGACCCAATGAGAACTATATGAACTAATTATTGAATTGAAATATTTTTAGCACAATAGGGTCATAGCCCTCTATGTAACTGTTGTTTAAAAATGTTGAAGGGCGTTTTGCGTTATTTATGTAGCTTTCCATTGAAAAAATACGAAAGTTAGGGAAATAATGTGTTTTCTAATTCTTGCACCAGGAGTGTGTTATGAGCCTTTCACTTGAATACAAAGAGCTGCTCTGGTACTTTGAATCAGGCCGGTGTATAGCGACCCTGGCCACTGTCTGCGGCCCGACATCCGCTCTCGGGGCATCGATAGGTCCGGCGCCCCAGACTCCTGCCTCACGGTTTAAAATTCTAGCATTTGAGTGTGGAATGTGGGGGGATTCGACGCCCGCATGGTCTGAGAACCTGGAGAGCATTGTGGGATAGCGAAGCTGTCAGCGGCTAATAATATTGATAATATTATTATTATTATTACTATTGCTATTATTATTACTACTATTATTGTTGTTGGTGAGTAGCGCGCTTTATAAACCCCTGATTGATTGTTATTGTTATTATTATTGTTATTATCATGATTATTTACTATTACTGTTCTGATTATCATTGTTTTTGCTATTACTGTTATTACTGTTATTATTATTATTATTATTATTATTATTATATATTATTATTATTATAGTTATCATAATTATCATTAATATTATTATTATTATTAATATGAATAATATTATTGTAATTAGTAATATTGTTATTATTATTATTATTATTATCATCATTTTTCTTCTTATTACTATTATTGTTATTGTTGTTGTTGTTATTATTATTTTGATTAATTTTAGGTTATAGCTCACATTGTAAAGCTGCATCTCGCAGATTTAAAAATAGGGGCACCTATTAATTAGAAGGACTCGTCTTATTGACATCAGAAGGATGAAAGTTTGAGGAGCTAAGTTACATTATGGATCTCGCCTACAGGACAGTCTGTCATCCAGCACCAGTAGCGAGTGCAGTGGGCACTGCCTGCGACCCGACGCTGACCTTCTCACAGTTAACTGCCCCGATGTGCTGTGGTACAACCCAGGCTTGAGTGAGCCTTGAGAGAGGCTTGAGTGAGCCTAGAGTGAGCCATGAGTGAGCCTTGAGTGAGTCTTGAGTGAGCCTTGAGTGAGTCTTGAGTCATGAGTGAGCCTTGAGTGAGCCTTGAGCCTTGAGTGAGCCATGAGTGAGCCTTGAGTAAGTCTTGAGAGAGCCTTGAGTGAGTCTTGAGTGAGTCATGAGTGAGCCTTGAGTGAGGCTTGAGTGAGCCTTGAGTGACTCTTCAGTGACTCATGAGTGAGCCTTGAGTGAGGCTTGATTGAGCCTCGAGTGAGCCTTGAGTGAGCGTTGAGTGAGCCTTGAATGAGGCTTGAGTGAGCCTTGAGTGACTCTTCAGTGACTCATGAGTGAGCCTTGAGTGAGATTTGAGTGATGCTTCAGTGAGTCATGAGTGAGCCTTGAGTGATGCTTGAGTGAGTCATGAGTGAGCCGTGAGTGACCCTTGAATGAGTCATGAGTGAGCATTGAGTGAGGCTTGATTGAGCCTTGAGTGAGACTTGAGTTACCCTTGAGTGAGTCTTGAGTGAGCCTTGAGTGACCCTTGAATGAGTCATGAGTGAGCCTTGATTGAGCCTTCAGTGAGGCTTGAGTGAGCCTTGAGTTAGGCTTGAGTGAGCCTTGAGTGAGCGTTGAGTGAGCCTTGAGTGAGGCTTGAGTGAGCCTTGAGTGAGACTTGAGTGAGTCTTGAGTGAGCCTTGAGTGAGGCTTGAGTGAGCCTTGAGTGAGACTTGAGTGAGCCTTGAGTGAGCCCCTGTAAGTTGAGGAACACTTTTTATGCAATGTGTTTGCTGACTTTACTTAATCGGGTCACAAAGATGGTTTGTTATAAAATATCTTGCATTGTTAAGGCACCTGCTGCAAAGATCTTTGTCTTCCCAGCAATTTTCACAGCATAATGAGATTGGCAAGATAACTCTGGTGGTTAATGTACTTGCTGTAGCGGCCTATGTTTAGTCCAATCACAGTTTTCACGCACCCTAAAGTGTAAAGGTTTAATGTGCTTGCTGCAAAGCACAACTTGTGACGTGCCTTTGACAGATTTGTATTTATGTGTAGATTGGTCAGTGTGATGTTTTGTCACAGAGATCCTTTTGTTACCTGCAGTTCATCAGTAGCAACCCTTCGAATATAACACAGCAAGTTATGAACCGGCATCTAAGCGCTCCATGCAAACTGTAGGGGATGAGTTCAGAAAGTCATTCTTTTTGTCAATCATTCCCATTCTAAGGTTGCTAAAACCTGTTTCTTTGGGTACCAATACATTCTTAGTATATGCAACTCCAGCCACTGTGTTTCATTTTAAATCCTGAGTTTGTGTTTTGCCACACTAAACATTTGTAATGTACAATTCCTACTAGTCCACCTTGTATCCCTTGTTGTCTTATGCAACATTTGTTATACATTGATTCACACATGTATGATTCATTGTCTCTGTATAATAAGTGTGTGTATCTAACGTAAAGTGCTCTGCCACCCTACTTGGGACGAGCAGCGCCATAAAAGAAACTAAATAAATGTGAGGAGGGGCTCTGAAGAGGTGAGGGCACCGTTGGAGGGTGGTAGTGTGTGAATCTGTGCAGACAGAGGTCTTGGGGGGGGAAGTGCCAACAAACACTGTTGCACCAGGTGCCTGCCTTGGGTGTGTGGTTACTTTGTTAAAAAAAAGAAGAAAACTCAAAGTAGTATTCATGAATTTCAGTCATATGCAGGGTATATTGCTCTGTACGTTGTATATCCAGTTTACTCTGTAAGGCACCTGTGGGCTGTTTTCTGTGGTCAAGGTTCCACTCCAGAGTGTAGTGTCCACAGGTTCTTTCTCATCTTGGGGTCAGGGGAACTGTGTCATTTGTGAGCTGTGTCTTGCCTGGAGCTGTTTGGGCTGAGTTACAGCGTCTGTGTTTGACAATAAAGCTCTTTCTATACATCAATGTGAGTTGCCTCTTATTACTTACTGTTCCTCTGCTCAACTGGGAGCAAAATAAACCAGGAACAGAGTTCCCTTTCGGAGCACTACGGACAGTAATATGTTTGCCTAAATGATAATGACATACATATAAGTACACCATCCAGACCCCTGAGAGGGCACATAAGAGCTGCCACCCCACAAGGGAAGCCTGTGTGCCCATCCTGGCTGCAGGGCCCTCCACGCGCCCTATCACACACGTGCTCCTCCGGTGAAGAAGCTGCTTTAAAGAGCACAGTCAGCACCTGACGCTGTGAGCACCTCAACGAACCGCCATTAGGATAATGACATTTCCCGCCCTGGCAGGGATGGATGGAATTCCCCGTTCCACATACGCCTCACTGCAGAGAGTGTCACATGGATGACTCCTTCTTCAATCTGGGACAGATGCAGAAGTGCAGAAATCACCAGCAGTGCAGCATCCGTCTACTACAGATTAACAATAACAATATCAATAAAAAATATCGATAACAGCAATAACAATATCAATAAAAATATCGATAACAGCAATAACAATATCAATAACAATATTGATAACAACAATAACAGTATAAATAACAATAGACAATATTATTATCAATGACAGTAACGTCAATAACAATAACGAGAGCAACAATAACAACCATAACAATAATGACAATAACAATATAATTATCAATAACAATAACAAGAATGACAATAACAATATCATTATTAATAACAATAGCAAGAATGACAATAGCACCAATAACAATATCAATAACAATAACAATAACGTCACTAACACCAATAACAATATGATTATCAATAACAAGACTAACAATAACACCAATAACAATATCAATAACAATAACAATAACGTCACTAACACCAATGACAATATCATTATCAATAACAATAACAACAATGACAATAACAATATCATTATCAATAACAATAACAAGAATGACAATAACACCAATAACAATATCAATAAAAAATATCGATAACAGCAATAACAATATCAATAAAAATATCAATAACAACAATAACAATGTCAATACCAATAGGAATATCAATAACAATATTGATAACAACAATAACAGTATCAAGAACAACAATAGACAATATTATTATCAATGACAGTAACATCAATAACAATAACTGAGAGTAATAATAACAACCATAACAATTTCAATAACAACAATGACAATAACAATATCATTATCAATAACAATAACAAGAATGACAATAACACCAATAACAATATCAATAACAATAACAATAACGTCACTAACACCAATAACAATATGATTATCAATAACAAGAATAACAATAACACCAATAACAATATCAATAACAATAACAATGGCGTCACTAACACCAATAACAATATGATTATCAATAACAAGAATAACAATAACACCAATAACAATATCAATAACAATAATGTCACTAACACCAATAACAATATGATTATCAATAACAAGAATAACAATAACACCAATAACAATATCATTATCAATAACAATAACAATAACACCAATAACAATATCAATAAAAATATCGATAACAGCAATAACAATATCAATAAAAATGTCAATAACAACAAGAACAATGTCAATACCAATAGGAATATCAATAACAATATTGATAACAACAATAACAGTATCAATAACAATAGGCAATATTATTATCAATGACAGTAACGTCAATAACAATAACGAGAGTAACAATAACAACTATAACAATATCAATAACAACAATGACAATAACACCAATAACAATATCAATAACAATAACAAGAATGACAATAACACCAATAACAATATCAATAACAATAACAAGAATGACAATAACACCAATAAAAGTATCAATAAAAAATATCGATAACAGCAATAACAATATCAATAAAAATATCAATAACAACAATAACAATATTAATAAAAATATCAATAACAACATTAACAATGTCAATACCAATAGGAATATCAATAACAATATTGATAACAACAATAACAGTATCAATAACAACAATAGGCAATATTATTATCAATGACAGTAACGTCAATAACAATAACGAGAGTAACAATAACAACCATAACAATATCAATAACAACAATGACAATAACAATATCATTATCAATAACAATAACAACAATGACAATAACACCAATAACAATATCAATAACAATAACAGTAAAGTCACTAACACCAATAACAATATGATTATCAATAGCAAGAATAACAATAACACCAATAACAATATCAATAAAAATATCGATAACAGCAATAACAATATCAATAAAAATATCAATAACAACAATAACAATGTCAATACCAATAGGAATATCAATAAAAATATTGATAACAACAATAACAGTATCAATAACAACAATAGGCAATATTATTATCAATGACAGTAATGTCAATAACAATAACGAGAGTAACAATAACAACCATAACAATATCAATAACAAGAATGACAATAACAATATCATTATCAATAACAATAACAAGAATGACAATAACACCAATAACAATATCATTATCAATAACAATATCAAGAATGACAATAACACCAATAACAATATCAATAAAAATATTGATAACAGCAATAACAATATCAATAAAAATATCAATAACAACAATAACAATGTCAATACCAATAGGAATATCAATAACAATATTGATAACAACAATAACAGTATCAATAACAACAATAGGCAATATTATTATCAATGACAGTAACGTCAATAACAATAACGAGAGTAACAATAACAACTATAACAATATCAATAACAACAATGACAATAACAATAACAATATCATTATCAAATAACAATAACAAGAATGACAATAACACCTATAACAATATCAATAACAATAACAAGAATGACAATAACACCAATAACAATATCAATAAAAAATATCAATAACACCAATAACAATATCAATAAAAATATCAATAACAACAACAACATCAATAAAAATATCAATAACAACAATAACAATGTCAATACCAATAGGAATATCAATAACAATATTGATAACAACAATAACAGTATCATTAACCCCTTCCCTGCGCATGACGGAACCACGCCGTCATGAGCCACGGGCGGCGTGTGCTCATGACGGCGTGGTTCTGTCATGCTGCGACCGTTCCGTCCACGCGGGACTGATTTCCCGCCTGTGCGGGCGAATTAGTGAGTGGGCAGGGTCGTGACGGAACCACGCCGTCATGAGCACAGCTCGCCCGTGACTCATAACGGCGTGGTTCCATCACGAGCATGGCGGCACCGCGCTCACCCCCAACCCCCCAAGCGCCGCGGCGGAATTACCACCGTGACCAAGGGGATAACAACAATAGGCAATATTATTATCAATGACAGTAACGTCAATAACAATAACGAGAGTAACAATAACAAACATAACAATATCAATAACAATAACGTCACTAAAACCAATAACAATATGATTGTCAATAACAAGAATAACAATAACACCAATATCAATAACAATATCGATAACAGCAAAAACAATATCAATAAAAATATCAATAACAACAATAACAATGTCAATACCAATAGGAATATCAATAACAATATTGATAACAACAATAACAGTATCAATAACAACAATAGGCAATATTATTATCAATGACAGTAACGTCAATAACAATAACAAGAGTAACAATAACAACCATAACAATATCAATAACAAGAATGACAATAACAATATCATTATCAATAACAATAACAAGAATGACAATAACACCAATAACAATATCAATAAAAATATTAATAACAACAATAACAATGTCAATACCAATAGGAATATCAATAACAATATTTATAACAACAATAACAGTATCAATAACAACAATAGGCAATATTATTATCAATGACAGTAACGTCAATAACAATAACGAGAGTAACAATAACAACCATAACAATATCAATAACGACAATAACAATATCATTATCAATAACAACAAGAATGACAATAACAATATCATTATCAATAACAATAACAAGAATGACAATAACACCAATAACAATATCAATAACAATAACAATAACGTCACTAACACCAATAACAATATGATTATCAAGAATAACAATAACACCAATAACAATATCAATAACAATAACGTCACTAACACCAATAACAATATGATTATCAATAACTAGAATAACAATAACACCAATAACAATATCATTATCAATAAAAATAACGAGAGTAACAATAACAACAATAGCAATGTCAATATCAGTAACAATCTGAATAACAACAACAATGATGATTAGTTATTTAACCCCATGGCCGCGGCGGTAATTCCGCCACGGCGCTGGGGGGTGGGGGGTGAGCGCGGCGCCGCCATGCTCGTGACGGAACCACGCCGTCATGAGTCACAGGCGAGCTGTGCTTATGACGGCGTGGTTCCGTCACGACCCCGCCCACTCACTAATTCGCCCGCACAGGCGGGGAATTAGTCCCGCGTGGGCAGAGCGGCCGCAGCATGACGGAACCACGCCGTCATGAGAACACGCCGCCCGTGGCTCATGACGGCGTGGTTCCGTCATGCGCAGGGAAAGGGTTAACAATCCCTGGCCGCCTCGGAGCCAGCGCAAGCGTGGCTCTCGTGACCTCATTTTAACTTACGTCACATTCTCGGAGCGGAAACATTCAGACTCATCAATGAAGGAGACAACTCCTGGCTGCAGGGCAGGTGTAGGTGATGTCGGTAGCAGCATACCTGCCAGAGGCGGAGTCACATCCATCGTCACCATGCACACACGGGCAGTATTTTGAAGTGTAGGTGCCACAAAGACTCTCCCCAGCAGCTGGGCATTGCCGCCTCCTGAAGGAGGAAAGTCTGTTCTGGTAGTAGGCGTGCACCCATGAATATCGACCCCAGAATATCAGTGGGGCACAATATCGAGGGATGAATATCGAAAACAAATATCGACAGGTCATTCATTCTAGACTTTTTATACCTAACTCCACATATATGTACCTACACAGTACATATATCTTCAAGGTATCTAGACGCAAGGTTGTAAGAGTAAGTCTGTACTTCCCTAAATGCACATACCTCTCAATAACTTGTCCCTCGACATGATTGATACTCTTGTACCGCGATACTCTGGGGGTCGATATTCCGTAGTTCGGTCCTAGTAGTGGGGCATGCGGTGCTGGGGCTTGGGGGATGCAGTGTCTGTGTTGTCCTCGTGTCCCCCAAGGGTGTGGGTGGTGTTTTGGAGTCTTACTGGGGAAGTGAGGTGGTGGTGGCTGCACAGGGGTGGTCTTTGTACAAAGGGGTCATTTGCAACAACCCTTAATCCAGGGAACGGGCAGACTCTTCAACTTTGGCCTTTCTAGGCTCAGGGTACCCATGTGTGAGCGCCACCACCAGAGGGACGTTGAGAAGTCGAACAAGCCCTGAGGGACGGGTGTGCAAGGAAGGATGGGTGCTGCTCGGAGCAGCACAGTAAGAAGAAGGCAGTGAGACACAGACCTCATATGCATTGATACAAAGTACATTTGCTGTGTCAACCAACACGCGCGTGTGACAAGATGGATTCCCAAGTGGGTATTCCCTTAAAGTACAAGATAAATGATGGGATGCACACCATACTCATTCTTTAATCCATGTTTGTCCTCAAATTGTCTAAGAGTGCGTGCACACTGGTTAGTGCCTTGCCCTGGTGGCACATGCGTAATGAACCAGAAGATGAGGGGCGACTTTTCACCCCTAAACCAGTTGCACAGCTTAATTTGTAAATATACAAAGTTCGAAAGTTAATAATCCATTTTTTTTCATTTTTTCATGTACTCAGTCTGTTTGTTCCTCTCTTCATGCTTAAATCACACTTGATCCACGCTGGGGTATCATGCTATTTTCTAAATTTCAAATGTTTAGAACGTGCCCATCCGGACCTTCATCAAAAACACGACAGACGCATGAATCCATCACTGGCAGTGTTCTTTATTCATACCCAATGCATTTCGGGCTTCATGAGCCCTTCTTCGGGGTAACTACAATTGATAATAAAACATTCATCATTATAACAGTCTCCTTAATTTGTGCATCTAGCGATTAATACTAAACATCTTATTCTAATAAAGTCTAGCTGTCCTGAATGTAATCAAACAACATGCATTATATGTATTAGTCATCTTTTATAGATACAAAACATTAAAAGAAACATTAAAAAAACATTTAAAGAACCCAACATGTCTCATTCAATTATCAGGCCTAATCCCTTGGCATCCCTCCTCCTTGAGTGCGTCCCGTTCCCTGGCGTGCTCTCCAACACTCCTACTCATTTTTGCTCACTGTGCTTCAAAATGGATACCAATGCCCTCTTACCCAACCCTCTTTCACTCCTTTACCTCATCACAAACATACCCGCAACACTCCATTCACCCCCAAGTCGGGATAGTTTTTGTGGCAGGAAGGGGTGGAACAGGTGGTTTGAGTTTGAATGTAGGAGGGGTCTCGTTTAGAGCGTCTGGTTTAAAGCGGGCGGTTACAATTGAGAGGTAACGCTTTTCCGAATTGAGATACTGGGGCGGAAACAGCGGCAGGTATGTGAAGCCGTGTTGATGCAGCGCGGTTAGACCATTGAATGTGTTTGGGTTGGTTACGAGGAGTGTAAGTGGGGGAGTTGGAACGTTAGAAGTAAGTGATTCCAATGTAGGTTTAAGGATGAGTGTTGAATGCTACAGAGGAAAGTAGGGTGGGTGTGTTTGAACAGCAGGGTGATTGAGGATGTTTGAGTAGTGGGGGTGAATGGAGTGTTGCGGGTATGTTTGTGATGAGGTAAAGGAGTGAAAGAGGGTTGGGTAAGAGGGCATTGGTATCCATTTTGAAGCACAGTGAGCAAAAATGAGTAGGAGTGTTGGAGAGCACGCCAGGGAACGGGACGCACTCAAGGAGGAGGGATGCCAAGGGATTAGGCCTGATAATTGAATGAGACATGTTGGGTTCTTTAAATGTTTTTTAATGTTTCTTTTAATGTTTTGTATCTATAAAAGATGACTAATACATATAATGCATGTTGTTTGATTACATTCAGGACAGCTAGACTTTATTAGAATAAGATGTTTAGTATTAATCGCTAGATGCACAAATTAAGGAGACTGTTATAATGATGAATGTTTTATTATCAATTGTAGTTACCCCCGAAGAAGGGCTCATGAAGCCCGAAATGCATTGGGTATGAATAAAGAACACTGCCAGTGATGGATTCATGCGTCTGTCGTGTTTTTGATGAAGGTCCGGATGGGCACGTTCTAAACATTTGAAATTTAGAAAATAGCATGATACCCCAGCGTGGATCAAGTGTGATTTAAGCATGAAGAGAGGAACAAACAGACTGAGTACATGAAAAAATGAAAAAAAATGGATTATTAACTTTCGAACTTTGTATATTTACAAATTAAGCTGTGCAACTGGTTTAGGGGTGAAAAGTCGCCCCTCATCTTCTGATTCCCTTAAAGTACACCAGTGTTGTGAAAGTGACCATACATGTCCAGTACAGATCAGAATAACATGTTTGGTAGTGAGGGGGTTATTGTGAGGGAGACAGATCCCTCGCATCAATTCCAGTCAAAAGCTACTTATTAGGTCACTAATAATACATTGTCTTATACAGCTCATATTGCAAACTGAATCACTTCTAGGCACTCTCAAACTTTTAGCAAACAAGGCACCTCAGTCACAGAGACATTATCAGGGTCATTCACATCCTTGAACTAATACAAATGTGAAAACCTCCAGTACAAAGAACTACAGCGCACGGCATCAGATGTCTTTTACAACCTATTTTAGCCACCTTAGGAAATAATGGATAGCAAACCGTTGTTGCACCTTTTCCCCATCCTGTTACTCCTTGCATATAGCATTGTAAGAGCAGCTACCAACAGCTACCAGCTATTGGAAACTGCCTGCGTAACAAGCATAGGCAAACCCAATAAGTTTTGCCTATGCAAGATCTATTGGCTTTGTCAATGTGTTTTTTAGACATGTTGCACAGCAAAGTGACCTGCTGTGCAACATTGCTTAAAATAAAGAAGAAAGTGCTATGACACTGCCTGCGTTGACCGCATAAGAGCACTTTTTTATTTTCTTTAAGCCGTGTTGCACAGCAGCCTGCAATGCTGTGCAATAAGTCTAAAAAAGTGCAAGGTGCAAGCAACATGAGGGAGGTGTGGGGTAGGAGGGTAAGAGGGAGGGAAGAGAAACAACAGACAGTGGGGGGAGGCCAGAAGGTGTGTGAGAGGAGGAAGGGAACAGCAATGGACAGCGAAGGAGGGTGTGGGGCAGCAACACGAGGGAGGTGTGGGGGAGGAGGTGAAGAGGGAGGGAAGAGAAACAACAGACAGTGGGAGGAGGCCAGATGGTGTGTGAGAGGAGGAAGGGAACAGCAATGGACAGCGAAGGAGGGTGTAGGGGAGCAACACGAGGGAGCTGTGGGGGAGAGGGGAGGAAGAAGCAGCAATGGGTGGAGGGAGAAGGGCAGGGGATAAGTGCCATGAACTCCTATAGAGGTCATTGCAAAAGGTAAAATAAAAAGTACTGAAGGAGCATGCAGCCAGTGGAAGGACACTGGTCACAACCAGGAAGCTCTGCTAAGTCCATGCTCTACATAAGGGACAAATGCTGAAGCCCTTGGGGGAAGAAGAAGGTGCTGACCTTTAAGAACAAGCATTGGTAAATTCATTAGGTTTCACCTATGTGATTAATAATAAGCTCTTTTTTGTTGTAAGTTGTAGTTTGGTGCGTATTTGTGCAATATAAGTTACTGAAACACGATTAAAGTGTCATGACTTGAGCTGCTGCGGTGTTTATTACGGGTAGATGTGAAGTTTTGTTTTATGCACCACTAGTAGCTGTGATGTAGTTTAGTGTGCAGATGTGCTACCAGGCCTACACCACGAGCAGGTATCAAGTGTTGTACTGTTTACCAGACCAGGCTTACGTCGCACCCCGGTGTAACCACAAACGGAGTCTAACCATCACCACATGCACCAGAGGTAGGGGTGGGCTGTAGCAGTGTGTGAGCTAGGAAATTAAGAGCTGATTTACCATGCACACGTTTATGTGTGAGATGTTCTGGTGTGCACCAGTGGCAGATGTGAGCTGTTTCAATGTGCGCCATGTAAGACGAAAGGTGTACTAGTGTGCACGCTATCAGATGCGGGGCGTTCTAGTTTGTGCTAAAAGCAGATTTAAGCTGTTCTAGTGTGCACCACTTATAGATGTAAAATGCTACATAGTGCAAAACTGACAGACCTGAACTGTTTGAGCGTGCAGCACAGGAAGATGTTAGTTGCTCTAGAGCACACCTATTCACACAGGAGGCTTTTTATGTAGACCACAGGCAGACGCAAGCTGTTCCAGGATGTACCAGAATTGAGGTGTTCTACTGGGAAACACTGTTGCATCACACGTGAGGTGTCGTACACATGCATTGTGTGGGGGCAAACACCGGACAGATGTGTCTATGAGGCAGGGATGGGAGCTGTCTAATGGATTCCTGCCAGCCGTAAAAAACAACCCTGCAATTAATTTACCTCAGTTGTAGTAAAATTGCACGGCTGTTGTACTGGGTGTGTTACGTGGTTCATGAAACCTGCATCTTAACCAGTAGCGTCTGTTGGCCCCCTCAGCGGCGACGCTGTGCCCCTGTATGCATCACATGCAAAACCCCCGTGCATGCCGTGCCTTCAAAGACAGCCCGGTGGGGAATCAATGGAGAGAAACAACTTCTGCACTAATTAATATTCCTGATACCAGGCTCCGCCCACCTGTCACAACCGATCCTGCGATATCACGTAATTGGCGATTGGTGATTTTATAGCCACTGAAGGGGGGTCTCTTGAAGGCATGAAAAGGGAGCCCTCTCAGACCTCATTAACGACTGAGAGACAGCAAAAGAGAAAAAAGTGAGACTGGAGAGGGCGTTGTATGGAAAGGGTCTGCGTGACCAAGAACGGAAGAGGTGCAAGAATTAGAGCGTGTGACAGAAACAGAGAGAGAGAAATTGAAGAAAGAGAGCAACATACAGAGGAATGAAGAGAGAGCGAAAGGGTGAGGCAGTGAGAAAAGCAGTGGGAAGAGGGGCAATTGTAATTGCACATCACTTCATTCCCCTTTCGAGGCATTGAAGCGCATTATTGCACAGGTAGTGAACTACATTGTCGACTGCTTGGTTGGACTTGGAAGGGTGTTTTATTGCAGATTTTAAGTCGCAAATCTGAACATTTTAGATGCAGGGGATAGGAAAGATGCATAGGGTAGGAAAGATGCGGGATTGGAAAGATGCATAGGATAGGAAAGATGCCTAGGGTAGGAAAGATGCTGGATTGGAAAGTTGGCATTTTCTTGTCCTAACTATTTGGTGCTTGCAGCCTGAGTCTTGGGTCACATGACTGTAAATTGTTGGTGGTGGCCTTTGTGTATTCCCCGCAGACAGTGAGGCAAAGTGAGTCTAAGTGTTGGCAGGATACGTGTAAGGAAATGCCTGTTTTTGTATGGTTGCACCCAACGTTTCGGCAGATGCTGCTGGTTTTTCGACTCTGAGAGTACACCAATGCCTGCTAACCGGACCTCAGTGCCAGTGCCCTGACCCTGAAATGTGTCTGTTTCATTGGCTTGTACCTTATTGGCACAGGCTAACCTACTGCTAAGTCCATGGAATATGGTACCAGGGGTTCCCAGGCCCTGTACGTTAGAGTGCTTCCTAAGGGACCGCAGCATTTGTTGTGCCCCTCTGAGTGGGACAAGGTAAAACGTGACTCCCTGTCTGCCACGGCTGACTCGAAGGGCAGCTCAAGACTGCTAACTCGACTTTGCCATTTTAATCAATAGCAAATCCCAAACTCCTTTAATGATGTTAGTAAGTCACCCGTACAGCAGACCTATCAAGTCCTAAGGCAGCGTGCAGCATATTTGAAAAGTAGAACGTGTGTTCCAGCAGTTAAAACCCACAATCGTCATTTTTACCTGGAGAGAGACTGGTAGCCCCATTGGTAAATACAGAGTTACACCCAGACACCTCAGCTGTTAACTTCTGTATGGGACTACCAAAGTTAGTACTTCAAGGAATCAAATAAATAGATACATTAAGTTTGACTTGATGCCCGAGTCAAAAATAATGTAACTTGTTGTCACATACAACTTTTAGAAAGTTTCCACTCTATTTTCCAGTTTCCCAGTGGCCATTTGCTGAGGCTGGCCACGAGACAGCCTTCTGTCCGCCTGGGGAGACGTGTGAAAGGCTCCCAAGGCAGGTAACAATAGAGACCTGCCACTGGAGAAGGTGTTACCTCATCCTGCCAGGAAGCCACATGGGGTGCTGGCCCAAAAGGCGAGCTTCAAAGGGAAAGAAGCCTTTCAGGGGCAAATGGTGAACACACTAGAGAGGGGCTGTTATTATGTTCTGATTGACAGGTTGGCATCGGGGACAGAGAAGGTGATACACGGGCCAAACTGGTTTTTCCATGGGCGTGTAGCCCACTGATAGCCTCACCTCTAGGATGGGCCACTGAGCTCCACACACCAAGAGAGGGTCTCAACAGCTTGGGAGTGGGCAGAGTAGAGCACTCTGGGAAAGCTAAATGCCACACTTCTCAGGAAGTTGTCATCAGGTGGGAGGGAAACTGCTAGCTTGATTCGAGAAGAGTGCTAAAAAAGGACAGCCCTGCTGACCCTGAAACTAGCAAAGAAGAGGCTGCACCGAAGTTGGACTGCAACTGCTGCTCCTTGGGCTAGCGATAGAAAGAACTGCACCTGCTGTGTCCTGCTCATAGTGAAGTTTGTCCCCTGTGCCCAGCTAGAAGTAGAGACTCCAACAGCCAGTTGGCTGACTTCCTGTTCGCAGCACAGGGCTACAAAGGCTGAAGTAGCCACCTGGCGAGTTGGTAGCAGGGATCACAGGATCGTCGCTCCTCACTCCCGTGCAGTCTAAAAGATCAGACCCTGACACTCAAAAGTTATACTCGAGTCTACGGGACACGGGAGAGTTGTTGGAGTGCAGTTTGTTCACCCAGAATGAGAGTTATTGCTGAAAGGAAGACACCGCTGATTCCGCTGTGCCGGGCGACTGGCAGCCCAGTAGCAACTAAACCTTTGCTGAGCCCGAGAGTACTTTGAAGGATGTCAACCCCTGTGACCAGAATCACCTCACCAGAAAAGTCTTGACAGTCTAATAAAATTGTTTCAAAAATTCACAATATTCCCGATTTAAATTGTAGAAGTAATTGCCGATTGACTAATTGACTTTCAATGATATAGTTTCTATCACCCTACATCTGAAAGCGGGAGCCACAAGATACGTGACACTCACTTAGCACGTGCTTAGAAGCCCGGTCTTGTGGGCTTTAGTGGAATCCGTTGTGTTTCACCACTGCCCCTCCCCCATCCTTCCCTGTATGTTTACCCTAGTCTGTCTCCTTCTAGCGTGGACACCCCTGAAAAACAGCACCATATTGATGTGCAACACACATGATAAATGTACTGAAATAAGGGGTGTTGTTACACGTTTAATTCCCTATCCCCTGAAAATAATTTATCACTTTCAGAGCTATCTAATGCCCTTTCTTCACATAAACAAAAAGTCAATCACTAGGTTCTGATGGCTTTACTGTGAAATTTTATCTACATTTCTCTACTTTGCTATTACCTAAATTGTTACATCTATTTCAATTCTTTTATCTTGCCGGTAAGTCCGAAGGTACTTTTCTGCATGCTACAATTTGCCTGATTCATAAGGATGGTTAGGACCCTGTTCAGTGTAGGACTTATCATGCTATTTCTCTTGTAAATGTTCACTACAACATATTCTCGGGTCTGTGTTAGCACAATCAAGCCTGTGACATGATATGTTAGTGTCTCACACTATCTCCATTGGGAGCAATCCCTTTAAGGACGAATACCCTCACTCACCATAGGTGGCATGCTTCATCATATGGGTTTCTCCTCTTAGTGGGAAAACCTAGTCCCACTGAGGGCTACAACTTCCTCAGTGAGAGGAAGGAGCTCAGGGATGTTTTTTATGATGCTGCTACACTAACAAGGAGACAAACAGGCACATGCATCAAGGAAGGCTTTTGCGATTCCTTAATTGCGATTAATAAGGAATCGCAATTAAGGAATCGCAAAAGCCTATGCATGTAGGAATCGCTATGAAAATAGCGATTCCTAAACATTCCTTAATTGCGACTCGCAAATTGCGAGTCGCAATTAAGGAATGCCTTCCTATTCATTCCTATGGGCCTACACGCCCATAGAAATGAATGGGAGATTGCATGCGGAATTTGCGAGTACCAGTAGGTACTCGCAAATTACTCATGCAATTTCAAGGTGCAAGGGTGTCAAAATGACACCCTGTTGCACCCCTGAAATTGTGATGTGCTCCCATGTTGCGCACACACATGCCCCAAGGGCATGTGTGTGTGTAACCTAAAACTTAAAAAAATGCATTTTAGAGCATTTTTCGAAGTTTTTGCAAATTACAGACAAGTTTTATTTGTCTGTAATTTGCGGTCCCAAATAGCGAAATCGCTATTTGAAAGTGCTTCTAGCATTGCATTTAAGGAATCGCAAATTGCGATTCCTTAAATGCAATCATAATTTAGGAATTCGCAATTAATTGCGAATTCTTAAATTGCGCATAGGAAACACTTTCATGCATCTCCAAAGGCCAATTTGCGATCGCAAACGGCCGATTTTTGCGAATCGCACCGTTTGCGATCGCAAAAACCTTTGATGCATGTGCCCCTAAATCCCACAGATGGATCATGGTGTGGTGAGGACGCAGCGCAAGATAAAAACGTGGCAAGAAAAGGTGAAGTTAAAACTACCTAGTTGGAGCAAAACAAAACTATTTATTAACTTGCTCACACTAGCATAGCAGTATGGATGTAAACTGCTTAGTATAAGGAGACGGTCTACATGTTTCAGCCTGGTTGATCTAAAGAAGTATCTAGGCTTTCGTCAGGACCAGAAAAAGGCAATGCTGCTGCTCAAAGGAAGTGAAAACGTGATTATGATACCAAACCAGTAATCCTATTCTTTCTTTCTTTACGGATTGTACTGGATGTACTGGTCCCAGACTATTTATAGCAGTGCTAGTGCCTGCCGTCGGTACCTCCGGTCGCAGTTCATGTACCACGACAGGGTACCGACGGACAGGTATGTAAGGCTATGGCAAATTGGTTTCACAAATTGTTTGTGATGAAGTTAACTTCAGCTCTTTCAAACAAAAAACTGAACTGTTAGCATTTTATAGCATCCCCAGTATAAATGGTTCAACGAGGCTGTCTCATCTTTACACTGGGGAGAACAGATTGCTAGAAACTGGCATTTTAAGAAAATGGGAAGAGAACGGATATACGCAAGTTAGAGATTTTGTTAATTCCAACTCCTGGAAAAAATGGCCCGAGATAGAAATTGGGCTCCTTCACTCTAAAAATGTGCTTAAATGGTCATTCATTAATATAAGGCACTTTTTGGAAAATATCGATGCCAGGAGTATAACAACAAGTATAGGCAAAAGTGAAGCTTTTGAAGCCCCGATAAAATGGTCAGTTAGCGAATGGGTGAAAATCTTTGACGATAATAAATCTCTCCCCATCTATGAAAAAATACGAGACAGATGGTGGAAAAAAGAAGAGTTACAGCTTCCAAGAATAACTTGGAATAGAATTAACAAACTAAATGCTACAGTAATAAGATGCGCTAATTTTAAACGTATGCAATTCTATACAACATTGTGCTCCAGTTCACGAATATACACAGTAAGAGGGGTACCGTAGGAGGTCACCCGTACCGGGGCTGACCTTCATTGTGGTCACAGGGCACAACTTGAAAGTTTCATTCTCCTCCTGAAGTTCAATGGTCACAAGGAATGACTTTCCTCGGATCACCACAGAATCAACCTAGGTTTGGGCGTCTAGGTCCCTGAATTACAACCTTGGTGAAGCTCTGTGCCACATGGCCCCCCTGGAGGCTGTGGGTGTGCCTGGGAGGGCTGGCACTGCTGGCCAGTTCCGAACACGAGAGCTGGTCTTTAAGCCTATATTGAATATACACGGACTGTGGGCTAGCTCACAAGCCCCGGGGCTCTCCTGTGCCCGGCCCCCCATGCCAGCCCCCCTTACCCGCCGGGGACTGGCAGGGGCCTAATCCGGCTGCCCACCTGCCCCTGGGGCCTCTGCCAACCCCCCTTACCCTCCTGTAACTGGCTATGCCCCCCCCCTTCTGGAACTGGCTGTGGCTGAACCACTGGGCCCTCTGCCAGCCCCCCCTTACCTTGCTATACCGGGCAGGGGTCTTCACCCCCCACCCCACGATTTTTATAAAACAAATATATATATATATATATATATATATATACGTACGTATGTATGTATGTATGTATATATATATATATATATATAAAACTTTCAATGCAGCCATATACATTAAAATATATATATATCAATCAATCAATCAGGAGTTTGTTAAAGCGCGACTACTCACCCGTAAGGGTCTCAAGGCGCTAGGGGTGGGGGGGGTGCAGGTTCCATTCCAACAAGGAGGGGGTCTGTCGAAGAGCAAGGTTTTGAGGTTTCTTGCGAAGATGGGGAGCGATGTCGTCTGTCTGAGGTGGAGCGGAAGGGCGTTCCATGCTTTGGCCGCGAGGAAGGAGAAGGAGCGGCCTCCCGATCTGTTCTTTCTGGTGTGGGGGACCACGGCGTAGGAGAGCTGGGCTGATCGTAGGGTCCTTTGGGGTGCGTGGAATTTGAGTCGGCTGTTCAGGTATGCTGGTCCGGTGCCGTGGAGGGCCTTGTGTGCGTGGGTGAGCATCTTGAAGGTGATTCTCGCCTCGAGAGGGAGCCAGTGGAGTGTGCGCAGGTGCTGGGAAATGTGGCAGTGTTTTGGCAGGTTGAGGACCAGTCTTGCGGCGGCGTTCTGGATGTTCTGTAGCTTGCGGGTGAGGTTTTTGTTTATTCCGGCGTAGAGTGCGTTGCCGTAGTCGAGTCTGCTGGTGACCAGGGCGTGAGTGACGGTCTTTCTGTGCTCGAGGGGGATCCATTTGAAGGTCTTACGAAGGAGGCGGAGGGTGTGGAAGCAGGAAGACGAGACAGAGTTGATCTGGCGGTCCATTTTGAGCTCGGAGTCCAGGATGATTCCCAGGTTGCGTGCGTGGTCTGTGGGGGTTGGCGGGTTTCCGAGGGCGGGGGCCACCAGGTGTTGCTCCAGGCATCGGGGTTTGGGCCCATGATGAGTACTTCTGTTTTGTTGGTGTTTAGTTGTAGGCAGCTGTTTTTCATCCATTTGGCGACGGCTTCCATGCCTTCTCGAAAGTTGCGTCTGGCGGTGTTGGGATCATTGGATAGGGAGAGGATGAGCTGGGTGTCGTCTGCGTATGACACGATGTTGAGTCCGTAGGTTCTGACGATGGGGGCAAGTGGAGCCATGTAGACGTTGAAGAGCGTCGGGCTGAGGGAGGAGCCCTGGGGGACTCCGCAGGTGGTAGGTGTGGGGTCCGAGAGGAAAGGGGGGACTCTGACCCGCTGCGTCCTGCCGGAGAGGAAGGAGCAGATCCAGTCGAGGGCCTTGTCCTGGATTCCTGCGTCGTAGAGTCTGCGTATTAGGGTGCGGTGGGAGACTGTGTCGAACGCCGCTGATAGGTCGAGGAGGATGAGGGCTACTGTTTCTCCTTTGTCCAGTAGGGTGCGGATGTCGTCTGTTGCGGCGAGGAGGGCGGTTTCCGTACTGTGGTTTTTTCTGAAGCTGGATTGGGAGTAGTCGAGGATGTTGTGTTCTTCAATGAATGTGGCGAGTTGGCTGTTGATGGCTTTCTCGATGACTTTCGCTGGGAACGGGAGCAGGGAGATGGGTCCTGTAGTTTTTGAGGTTGGTGGGGTCCGCTGAGGGTTTCTTTAGGAGGGGGTTGACCTCGGCGTGTTTCCAGTCGTCGGGGAACGAGGCGGTCGCCAGGGAGCAGTTGATGGTGTGGCGGAGCATGGGTGCGATGGTGTCGGCGGCTCTGTTGAAGATGTGGTGGGGCAGGGGTCCGTGGGGGCCCCTGAGTGGATTGACTTCATTGTCTTCAGTGTGTCTTCGGTGGTGAGGGCTGTCCAGTCATCAATCGCTGGATTCCGGGTGTCGGGGGTGTTTGGTGAGGGTTCAGTGTGTTGGTTGTCTTTGTCGAAGTTGTCGTAGATGCTCTTGATTTTGTGGTGGAAAAAGGTGCTGAGTTTGTCGCAGAGGTCTTGTGAGGGAGGGATGTCGGTAGACTCGCTGGTGGGTTGGGCGAACTCCTTGATGATGCTGAAGAGTTCCTTGCTGTTGTGTGCGTGGGTGGAGATTCTGTCTTCAATTGCTTTTTTCCTCGTTTCTCTGATGAGTTGATGGTGGGTGTTGGTGGCGGCTCTGAAGTTGTTGTGGGCTTCTGTGGATTTGGTGTTCCTCCAGGCCTTTTCGAGGCGGCGGCATGTGCGCCTGGACTCTCTAAGTTCGTTGGTAAACCATCTGGCTTTCTTGGAGCGGGTATTGTTGTTTTTCTTGAGGGGGGCTATGGTGTTGGTGCTGTCCGAGATCCATCTATGCAGGGTTCAGGCTGCGGTGTTGGGGTCGTCGTTTTCCACGATGGTTGGGGTGGAGTTGTTGAGTGAGGAGGTGAGCTGGTCGTCGGTGATTTTGGTCCAGTTTCTTCGTGGAAGCAGGTGCTGGTGTCTGTGGATGGTGGGTGTTCTGAAGGTGAAGTGGACGCAACGATGGTCGGTCCATGGGAGTTTGGTGGTGTGGCTGAAGGTGATGGAGTTTCCTGTAGTGAAGAGGGGGTCGAGGGAGTGTCCTGCTGAGTGCGTGGGCTCGGTCACGATCTGGCGGAGTCCAATGTTGTGGTGGTTGTCCAGGAGGGATGTCGTGTTGGGGTCCAGTTGGTTGTCGAGGTGGAAGTTGAGGTCTCCCAGCAGGGTGTAGTTGGTGGATGCGATGGCCTGCGGGGAGATAATGTCCGTGATGGAGTTGGCGAAGGGTCCGCGGGGTCCAGGGGGTCGGTAGATGAGGGTTCCTCGGAGGGTGGCGGTGGGGCTGGCCAGTATCTTGAAGTGAAGGTGTTCCATCAGTTCTGTGGGCTCGTCAGGGAGTGTGCTCAGGCGGAGGCTGGATTTGTGGACGATGGCGATTCCTCCTCCTGGGCGGGTGGGGCCGTCCTTCCTGGAGATCTTGTATCCTTGGGGGATGGCGATGGCGATGTCCGGTCCCAAGGTGGTGTTGGTCCAGGTTTCGGTGAAGAACGCTACGTCCGGGGTGGTGCTGTCGAGGAGGTCCCAAATTTCTGTGGCGTGTTTGTGGAGGGATCGGACGTTGAGGAGGATGCATTGCAGGGTCTTCGGTTTGGTTGTGTTCTTGTGGGCGGGTTGTGCTGGATCCGTGTTCTTGGCGGTGCTGCAGGTGTGCCGGCAGCGGTGACAGCTGAAGGGTCCGTGGGTGTCGGCTGGTGATGCTAGCTTGCAGTTGTTGTTGCAGCCTGGGTTGAGTGTGTGGAGTGCTGCTGGGTCGTAGCGTTGGCGGGGCGGAGGTCCAGGGTTCCTGGCGCTGGTCGCGGACGGGTCGCAGACGGGCTTGCCTTTGATGCGCCTTCGGTGCAAAAGCGGCGCGCCTGCTGGCTGCCATTAAGTAGGGGTCGGGGAGGGCTGGACAGCTGGGAGGCGGGAGCGGGGAGGGGAGCTGGATTGGGCCGGTCACGCTGGGGGGGAGGGGCCGCGGGGGCAGCAGCGGCGGGGAAAGGTAAAGGGAGGAAAGAAGGGATAAAGAAAAAAGGGAAAATAAGCAGAAATAAGGCACAAAAGAGCAGAGATGCAGAAAAGTGCAGAAAGGTGAAAGATAAAAGAGGGTAGAAAAACGAGTGAAAACGAGTGAAAGAGCAGAGCGAGAGAAAGGGAAAATGAGCAGAAATAAGGCACAAAAGAGCAGAGATGCAGAAAAGTGCAGAAAGGTGAAAGATAGAAAGGGTAGAAAAACGAGTGAAGGAGCAGAGTGAGAGGAAGGAGCAGAGGTCCACTGGACCACCAGGGATGAGGCGCAGGGAAACCTGCGGGTGGAGGAGGGCCTCGATCACCAACACTTAAGAGTGCAGGGGCAGGGGCACCTCACTTAATGGTGGAGCTGCGAGGGTGGGAGAGCAATTTCACTGACAATGAGTCAGTGGTCTTGCTCGCCTGTCCCCGCAGTGGCCGCCATTAAGTAGGGGTCGGGGAGGGCTGGACAGCTGGGAGCGGGGAGGGGAGCTGGATTGGGCCGGTCGCGCTGGGGGGAGGGGCCGCGGGGCAGCAGCGGCGGGGAAAGGTAAAGGGAGGAAAGAAGGGATAAAGAAAAAAGGGAAAATAAGCAGAAATAAGGCACAAAAGAGCAGAGATGCAGAAAAGTGCAGAAAGGTGAAAGAAAAGAGGGTAGAAAAACGAATGAAAACGAGTGAAAGAGCAGAGCGAGAGAAAGGGAAAATGAGCAGAAATAAGGCACAAAAGAGCAGAGATGCAGAAAAGTGCAGAAAGGTGAAAGATAGAAAGGGTAGAAAAACGAGTGAAAACGAGTGAAGGAGCAGAGTGAGAGGAAGGAGACAGAGGTCCACTGGACCACCAGGGATGAGGCGCAGGGAAACCTGCGGGTGGAGGAGGGCCTCGATCACCAACACTTAAGAGTGCAGGGGCAGGGGCACCTCACTTAATGGTGGAGCTGCGAGGGTGGGAGAGCAATTTCACTGACAATGAGTCAGTGATATAATAATTTAAACACGCGTAAAGGAAATAACCTTTTTTTTTAAAACAAAATATTTATGGAATTTCCAAGTGCCTTCGGCACGTGGCATGTGACTTCCATGCGGGATGTGTTGGTGTCTCGGCTCCTGCTGTGGCACCCGGGGCACGGGGCCCAGCCTCTGGGTTGGGTGTGTCCAGCTGCCAATCTTCATGCCGCTCCGCCAGTCTCAGCTATGCCAGGCTACGTCACACCTATGATTGCCTGCCAAATTGCCGTGACCAGTTGCTGGCACACGTGTTACACCATTCCTGCATTTCTGCATCAAGTTATCTTAATTTTTAATTTATGTATTAGATGTTTCTGGCTTGAAAAAAACCCACCATTAATCATCCATACAAACAGTAAAAAAAAAAAAACAGCAGTCCTGAAAAGCAAGGTCCTTCACGATTACATATGATTCTTAAAACGAATCAATATCCGTGAAAAAATACGCAAACTCTTCATAGAGTGGGCAGTGGGCAGTGGGCAGGGGGCAGTGGGCAGGGGTCAGGGGGCACTCACACATTTTAAGAGAAGCCGTAAGCCTGGAGCTGTAGCGCTTTAAACCAAGCGTCACTGGTGTGGACACTGACGTGAGTAGGGAGGAGAGTCACTTGAAATGTAGTGTCCTTCTTGTGAGCTGTCCTATGACGTGTGACTGAGTCCAACTCATGCCTTCTCATCGGTGTAAACAGTCTGGCGCGTGGGCCCACCACTCCCAGCAGCCTAAAGTGACTGGGAGCGCCCTCACGACAACTTCGGGGTCCTGGAAAAAAAATCTACACATTTATTTTGCTGTGAAAAACCCACAGTTTGCAAAGTCACAGAGTTTGCAACCTGGTCGCACCATTTTGTTATACATTTCATAGACTTTCTGTTTCAGGCACCCCCTTTTGATCTATACTTGTTCATTTATTTCAATATGTGTTTAAAGCATAAATGCATAATTAATAACGCTGTTATTCAGTGAAACGTGCTGATTCAGCTTGCTCGAATATGTTCATGTTCAGTCTTGCACGGTTTTAATTTCTTTTCCGGTTCTTGGTTTAAATAATAAAGAGGCGACATGGACATTGATATTTCTCAGTTATTGTTTTTGAATAATAAGGAATGTTTCACAGAATAAGAGGGGGTTAAAGGCCGGAGGGGCTTTACCATTAAGGGTTTATTTTGAAAATGTTCAATAATATTTAGACAGAGTATATGAACTAGAACAAAGCAGAATCAGAGAGGTATTTCACCCCTGGGATCTGAGACTGAGAGTCATCCAGTATCCCTAGCAGAGACGTTTTAAGGCCCAGGGCCCCAGCCTTTCAAGGGGCCCCTGATAGAGCCAACTCTGTTCTACAGAGTCTTGCACTGATAATTCTTAACACAAATGTTTTTAAATACCATTTTCCTTTGATTTATTTTTAATGTGGATGATATGTGAGAGTCTATTACAGACATTTTGCAGAGAAATATATTTATGTTTCATGTAACATCCATAAAAAGTTACTTTTTGATCAAAACAGTACCTCACATATGAGAAATGCGACGGTGTCACAGTGATCATTTGAAGCAATATTACTGCACACATTTAGAATTTGGAGGAGTGTGCCTGGGCACTGTTAGTGACCTGGCCAAAGAGAGTGTAAAAGAACTGAAATTGGATCATAAATTCAAACAGGGGCCCCAAAATACCTTTGGCCCAGGGCCCCCCAAATCCTTACGATGTCTCTGAGCCGTAAACACCTTTCCTTGGTTAAGGCTACAGTGATCGCATGTCGAGTCCTCCACTCGGCTTATCTGCCTATTTTGAGGACATAGGACCTTATTTAGAGGTTGGCGGAAGGGATACTCCATCAAAATGTGACGTATACCCCATCGGCCATATTGGAAGTACTATAGGTTATAATACACTTGTAATACTGAGGACAGGACACCTGTTACATTTGAGATGGAGTTTCCCAACACCACACTCTAAATAAGTGCCATAGACATTAGGGGTGGGCGGCAAACACCGCTCCGCTGGCGGAGTTCACAGAGTTTTTGTTGCTCTGCTTGGAGCACGGAGGTTGGCAAAAACTCCCCTGACCATCGTGTAGCAGAGTTTACCACTGCTCACCCACCACCCTTTTGCCAGCGGATCATGTATTGATATGAAAAGCAGATTAACAATTCTTTTCAGGCTGGCTAAATCTAATTGATGTGATGTAGGTGTCCAGTGGCCATTAAACATGTTCTCTGGGGTCTCGTGAAACCCATCAATCAGCGCTGAGATCACAAGCTTCTGTACTCTCGCAAGCAAGTGAACAAGTTCTGGCTTTCATCTTAGATGATACTCTTCTCTTCTCTCCTCTCCAAGCCCAATCCAGCCCTAGGGAGGTGAGTGGGGTGACATCAGAGACATCCACCCGCTGCTGCACTGCCAATCACAGGACTGACAGAGAAAACCCCATTATAGCTAAAAACTAAAGTTAAAGATTTGCAGTGGGTTGTGCAGCGGGTGATTCCACCATCCTCCTCAGGAGGGGTCTGCCCCTTCGTGTGAGGGAGTAGAGCGCATTCCCAGCTTTCTGAGGGACAGGTGCTCTGAGGCCTCTCGGCTCCAGTGCGGGAGTTTGTGTGGCAGTCCCTTAAGCAGGGGATAAGCAGGGGATGTGCGGATGGCCCTGCCCGTCACACTGGTAAGTGGTTATACCCTCAGCACAAGGTATGCATGCCATTACTCCCCACCCCCCACACACACACACCACTCCACTCTTTTATTCTAAGGAACAAATGAAGCCTGAAATGACTTCCGGTTCCGTTCTGCAAAATAGATCTTTCTGTTTAATCAAACTTGTTTCCTAAATGATAACAGGCCTTTTATAAAGCAAGCATAGCCATATGCCAACAGCTACTTTTCATCAGGTAGTAGTGAAATCGATGAGTTCATTTATAAGCCGTCAATTGACTGTGAGTGCTGGCGTTGGAAAATATGGTGAGGTTTGGGCATTTTTGAGTGCTTCTAAACCAGCTGCGTTTTGGAAATAGTGAAAAATGATAATACGATCTCGCAAAGAGGATACTTTTATTAGTGTGGCACATCGTTGCTTGCCCTCGAGTCCTGTATCCGCTGCAGTGGAAGTGTAGGGACATAACACACACACATTTCTGTGTGCACAGACCCACCACACCAGGCGAGGCATGTCCCTGTCTCTGTGATCTTCTGTTTATCCCAGCAACCAGTTTGAGTGGTATCTTGTCTGCAACCTTAAAAGGCAATTACAGGCTACCTCGCCGCCACACAGTGTTTTAAAGCAGATTAGACAGAGTGCAGTACCAGCTTTGGGGCTCTCTTAAAGCTTCGAAGGCACCTGCAGATTTCCTTCTCCAAGAAGAGATTAACTTATTTAGCGGCAGGAAAAAGATACTGAGCATTCGGAGAGCTGGCCTGGAAGTAATTAACGTGTAACGTGGAGCCAACCCTCACTAACGACAGCCGAGGCATCTTTGTGAGGATGCACAGCGTTCTGGCGTCTATGCAGCCTGACGCCAGGATTGACATGAGATGTATTAATGTACTAAGACCTCCTGAATTATCACCAGGGGCCCCTGCAGTGACCATCAAACATTGCTGTACTGTTTTTTTAGACTAGGACTGGGTGGCATTCTACCACTGGCGGAACTCCGCAGAATCTGATGGAGTTTTTAGATAACTCAGTGTAATTCCGTAGAGTAGAACTCCGTGAGTTCCGCCCACCCCACACTAAGACACATACAGCAACAGCAGCTGCTGTTCTTCATTGACTTTGCATCCATTGTTCAGAAAAAGCATTCAGTTGCGAACCATCCATGAAACTTGAGTAGGCCTATTTTGGTGCTAAGTTTAGCTTAGTTAGCCTAGGGAAAGGAGAGGTTGGGGATATTGTGGAAAAAAGCCCTTTAATATTGTCATAAGGTTACAGCATTTACCATTGTTCTGCATTCTAACAAGAATCATTGCCACTATCATGTTTATTTTTACAACAGTTACTATTCATAATGTGTGTACTAGGATAGTATTTGGATTTTAATAAGTCTTGAAAATATATTCCTAGCTTGGTAGTGTTCTTGAATGTGTCAATTCATAATGTAAGAGGGTTTGGGTTTCACTAACTATTTCTGTGAAGTCTTACAGAGGGGATTGTTACCTAAAACGCACTTCACTCAAGTAATGCTGAGTGGGTTGTGAGGTGGTTGTAGTCCACCAGGTTCTTTGTCTCCTACAGGTACACTGAGTAAGTCCTTACTGCCAAATGGTCTAGAGCACCCAATTTGATCTGTGTTGTAGAAAGAAGTCCAGAAAACACATCAATTGCACAATATACAGCAGCCCATTTGCTAGCTAAAAAACTCTCTGCAACTCACAGAAGGCGTCTTGCCACTCAATAGGAATCACAAAAAGGGAGGAGCAGGAAACAGGCCTATCCATTTATTTGCAGGACATAATGTTATGACTGAAATTGCAGTTGTAAACCATGAGTTGACGTGGTAACTGATTCACCAAAGGTAAGCTTCCTTATTGGATTGGAACCATGTTGGTTGTACTTGGTGGGAGCAGATGGTGGTCCAGGTGAACCACTGCATACTACTCCTGATGTCATTTCTTCAATGTGAACTTTTTTTTAAGCATCCTGTGTTCTGATGGAAGGAACGCATGCAGCAAGACAGAGGTGTGCCTTTCCTTGTACGCCCCATCACAGCATTCACAGGGGTCACAAAATGCCTCCTGCCTTATTAAAATTCACAAGACAGGAGGTTTTCCAACCTCGGGTGAATACCCATTTTTCAATGCAACTGATTAGTACATCAATCATATTTCACTTAAGAGCAAACTAGTCTGAAGCAATTTACACAGGCGTGTTTGTGATCTGCCCAGTGATACATCAGCTTCTAAGACTGCACCACTCCAAACCGGCAGAAAGATATGGCAGGATTTCCACCATCTTGAACAGTATTTCCTTAAATCACTGGCATCAAAGGCCTGCTCATGAGCGCTTCCATCCTTTGGCTGTACCTGGCCACCTCCAATGAGGATGAAGTATCCCTGGTACTCAGACCAAAGCATGTTCCCTTGTCCCAGTGGAAGGTCACGTTAGATGGTATCCGTCATCTGCTGGATTGAAGGACCTCACCACAAGATCCCTACTTCCACTTGAGACAAGTCACCATGTCTTTGGAGTGTTGCATAATATAACAATTAGACTATGAGATTTATTCTTCAATGATGACTGAGATTATTGTACACCCAGCTGTACGACATGCAGTATTGGATTCCAGGTGGACACTCAGTGAGCCCCCGGGAGCTGTTGCAGCTTCTCCTCTGGTTTTAGCTTCATCATCTAGCTGTGGAGACGTCACATTAGAATTATATCCAGACACTGCCCCATCTCCCCCAGTAGAGAGCTCATTCTTCATATCATCCTGGTGGGTCAACTCTCCCTGATGGAAAGGCTTCCCATAACCTTCTTTGGCTGCACCAAAAAGGCTTTCACTAGAGTCGTTGCATGCATGGGGCAGGAGGATGGAACGTGCACCCTTGGGACAGACTCTCACCGCACTCACCTGTTTCTAAACGTTGGGCCCGATTCACAAAGGCAAACTTAGACCAAAAGTCCAAGTTTAGACCAAAAGTCCAAGTTTAGACCTGAAGTCTAAGTTTAGACCTGAAGTCCAAGTTTAGACCTGAAGTCTAAGTTTAGACCTGAAGTCCAAGTTTAGACCAAAAGTCCAAGTTTAGACCAAAAGTCCAAGTTTAGACCCAAAGTCTAACTTTACTAGTAGTAAAGTTAGACTTTTGATTTAAGTTTAGACTTTTGGTATAAACTTAGACCAAAAGTCGATCTTTACTGCTAGTAAAGTCTAAATTGAACCAATAGTCGAAATTTACTGCTAGTAAAGTTAGACTTCAGCTCTAAACTTAAGGTCTAAACTTAGGCTTTTGGTCTAAGTTTACCTATGTGAATCGGGCCCGTTGTAAGGTGGTTGATCCATTGCAGGCACAAGAGAGTTCTCCATTGACACAAGCACTATCACTTACAAAGCAGTTCACGCGCTGGAGTGGAAGAACCACCCCAGGATGCCACCATTTTACTTTCGCACTGATTTCTACAAACTATTTAAACGATCTACTCAAAAACTCTGTAGTAAGACTAACTACACACAAGCAAACACCAATAACATGCACACTAGCAAACAATGGTTCGCAACTTTGACTCATGGATTTCCCAGATCAATTCGAAATGACACCAGATAGAGAAGGCGCCCTGATGCCATAATAGAGATAGCTAGCGCTACATACATGCAGCTTAACGTAACATAGGAGCCAGGTGACTTCCAAGCAGCATTCCATAGCAGACAATCCATGTCCGTACAGTTCCCGCCACAAAGGCACTGTCTGGTTCTCACTTATCGATCACCTGGCTCATTTCCACCGTCTGTTTGCAGAGTTTAACATTGGTCTATTTATTGAAGGAGTGCCGGCTAAGTACAGCATTGCCACCATACCAACCTGTCAATATATTATTAATCCTGTGTGTTGGGAAGTTTGTTAAGTTTGTAAAACTTTACTGGTGAGACAATAACTGTGCACACCTTTGGTTTCTTGCACAGATCTTGTCAGGCAGAAAGGGCAGCGGCCTTTGAAAACTTTCTTCAATAGAAAAACAACAGCCACACAGATTGTGTCACAATCTGTTACAAAACAACATCATCTGTCCAAGCACCTTCACCAGATACTTTACATACATTAACTCCATGGGCAATGCTTCCTCTTAAATTAGCATACATTAGGCTACCGTAAAATTCAACACTTTCAGTTGTCAAGTTTCTCAGCTTCACAAAAGCCTCCCTGTGCGCAATGTCTTCAACTTTCGATTTGTACTTTTCACGACTTTGCAAGAACAGTTTCTTAAATAGAGCCAAAGGTCTTCTATTGCCACGAATGGAGCTGGGGTTTGGGGCTACGCTAAAAGCCAACATCTCGTAGTAATCGAAAATACATTTATGAAAAGACTTCAGATGCTCCTGAAAAGTGTTCCTACCCTATTTTGCTACACGGAAGTGGGCTTAGAATGTATAGAAGACCATATAGGCATTGCCCCTTTGCTCCTATGGGCCAAGATATGGACCTCTGAGGATTTAACGTTCTAACACGATGTTATTAAAGATTGTTTAAAATTAGACAATGTTTTAAAGATTGCATTGGTTTCAATATTTAAGGGAAGAGATGTGGAGCAGCGGCCAGGGCGCCTGACTCCAGACCACGGGGTCCGCGGTGCCGGCGGCAGGTTAGACCAGCACCATGTGACTCTGGGCAATAGCTCGCTTAATCTTTCCGGCGGCCCCCAGCCCCTTGACACCTTCGGGTAATTGTGCGCTTTACAAATACTGGATTTCATTTCATTTCAAGGAGGACATACCATGAGATTGGTCTTGAATTCTTTTTTGAAAACCCTGAAGGAATTCCCTTGAATGCTAAAGGTGTTATCAAGGAGGCGAACCGCTCCAGGGGCAATAGGCCTATTAGTTACCAACATGAAGATTATTGGAGACCCCCGCTTGCCTCCTGCCCCTGCACAATTTTATTTATCTTTTTCTATTAAGACCCAGTTTCGATTTTATCTAACTAAGTTCCGTTTATGCACAGTGAACTTTTTGTTGGCATTCCCTCACCAAGGAGGGTGGTCAAACAAGCCTATACCCTGCCCATGTGATAAAGTCTCCGTTCAAAGCACTATGCATTTTATATTTTTTTGCACATTGTATAAATCAGAGAGAACTAGATTTCTGCTCCCAATGTTATTAAGGAATATTAAGGAATGTTCGCCCTTGCTCGTATATTGATGGTTTTAATCATTTACTGTCTTTGGCTACGGCTGAAATCTGTATTGCAGTCGCTAACTACATAAGATGCTCTATAGCAATCAGGACGCACTAGGAGTAAAAATTGCACCGAGATTTTAACTTGTTATTGTAAATCTTGTATGTACCGTTTTTAATCCTTTTAATCCTTTTAATCTGTAAATCTTTTTATGGTTCTCTGAGCCGAAATAAAGTTGTTCTTGCCTTGAGTTTCTTAAATGTAGCTTTTTGCTGGGACTTCACCCACGCAAAACCTATGTTTAGGGGGCCGTCTATTCATCTTTTGTTCTTTTCCAATTTAAAAATGTTTTAAAGAAATGTTATGGAATTTGCAGCAGCAAGATCCCATATTTGATACCCGCCATTTATAAAATTCAATTATCCCTATTCTAAAAAGCTTTAACCTTCATCTGGCGACCAAGTATACTCCACCGGTTCTCAGCAGTTGCCCTCAGCCTCTTGGCAGCATCAACTGTTTCTTACTTGGTTTATTTGGTGGGGGGTTGACATTTGCTGTCACATCTTTCACCGGATGGCCCCTTTAGATATATCTTACTCGCGTGCAGGTGTTGACGCTGTGACCTGTTCTTAACACCCCTTACTTTGTTAAAATCTGGGAACATATCCCGGCGCCCCTCTGCTTCTGTTAGTCTCAACGTCTGTGCCTGAAATGGAGCCTTAACTTTTAGGTTTGACTTGATTTTGCCTTAATGCCACTAGCACCATTGGTGGAACAGTGTTGGAATCTACAGCAGGAAGGACAAAGGTCATCCCCTTCAGCCATTAGATGTAGCAGGAGTCAGTCCAATGGTAATCAGTCATCACTTATCAGACACTGCTGATTGCAATAGTCAGTCCTAACATCTTGTACAGCTCTTCGTTAGCAGGAATTCACCGGAGGATCAGTCACGAGTCTGCCTAGCGAGAGGTCACTCTTCATTTTCCTTTTGTTCCATGAATGTATAGTGATTGGTTGAGCCAGTAAGGGCTGTGATGCTATCCTAAATGGGGCTCACGTCTAAGTGAGGCCATTAATAATACTGCCTGGGGTCATTGATGCTCTTTACTTGCTGGGTCTATAGATGATGATTATTACCGGCTGAAGCCAGTAATAATATTATCATTTGTGGCCACTGATGCACCTTACTGTCTAGGACAACACTTGCTTCTTACTAGCTGGGGCAATTGGTTTATGTGTTGATGCTCATTCCTTTCTGAGGCCACTGAAGATGATTTCCATCTGGAGCCACTGAGATTAATCATTGCTTGGGGGTTGAGGCTCATTACTGCCGGGTGGCATTTATGTCCCTTACTAGCCAGATCAACTGTTTTATGTACTACCTGAGGCCACATATGTTAGTTACTCTCCGAGGCCACTGATGTTAGTTACTCTCCGAGGCCACTGATGTTAGTTACTCTCCGAGGCCACTGATGTTAATTACTACCTTAAGTCATTGACATTACTCTCTAGGGTCACAATGCTTATTCCCTGCTTGTTGTCTTGACGATCCTTACTAACTGTGTCCATTGATAATCCTTACTGTCCAAAGTCATTGTAGTTCACTTCTGTCTGTGGTCAATGATGGCCACTGCTGCCTGAGGCATTGATGATCCTTACTGTCCAAAGTCATTGTAGTTCACTCCTGTCTGTGGTCAATGATGGCCACTGCTGCCTGGGGCATTGATGATCCTTACTGTCCAAGGTCATTATAATTCACTTCTGTCTGTGGTCAGTGATGGCCACTGCTGCCAGGGGCATTGATAATCATTACTATCCAAGGCCATTGTAGTTCACTTCTGCCTGTGGTCAATGATGGCCACTGCTGCCTGGGGCATTGATGATCCGTACTGTCCAAGGTCATTGTAGTTCACTTCTGCCTGTGGTCAATGATGGCCACTGCTGCCTGGGGCATCGATGGTCCTTACTGTCCAAGGTCATTGTAGTTCACTACTGTCTGTGGTCAATGATTGCCACTGCTGCCTGAAGCATTGATAATCATTACTGTCCAAGGCCATTGTAGTTCACTTCTGTCTGCGGTCAATGATGGCCACTGCTGCCTGGGGCATTGATGATCCTTACTGTCCAAGGTCATTGTAGTTCACTTCTGCCTGTGGTCAATGATGGCCACTGCTGCCTGGGGCATTGATGATCATTACCGTCCAAGGCCATTGTAGTTCACTTCTGCCTGTGGTCAATGATGGCCACTGCTGCCTGGGGCATTGATGGTCCTTACTGTACAAGGTCATTGTAGTTCACTTCTGCCTGTGGTCAATGATGGCCACTGCTGCCTGGGGCATTGATGGTCCTTACTGTCCAAGGTCATTGTAGTTCACTTCTGTCTGTGGTCAGTGATGGCCACTGCTGCCTGGGGCATTGATGATCCTTACTGTCCAAGGTCATTATAATTCACTTCTGTCTGTGGTCAGTGATGGCCACTGCTGCCTGGGGCATTGATGAGCCTTACTGTCCAAGGTCATTGTAGTTCACTTCTGCCTGTGGTCAATGATGGCCACTGCTGCCTGGGGCATTGATGATCCTTACTGTCCAAGGTCATTGTAGTTCACTTTTGTCTGCGGTCAATGATGGCCACTGCTGCCTGGGGCATTGATGATCCTTACTGTCCAAGTTCATTGTAGTTCACTTTTGTCTGCGGTCAATGATGGCCACTGCTGCCTGGGGCATTGATGATCCTTACTGTCCAAGGTCATTGTAATTCACTTCTGTCTGTGGTCAATGATGGCCACTGCTGTCTCGGGCAATGATGGTCATTACTGGTTGTGCCAACTGGGGATCGGTTTGTCACTGGAGAAAGGATGACCATTACTGCCTGGCAGCAAGACTGGTCATTAATGTTTGAGGTCTTACAGATCACTACTGCCTAGGGTAAGTACTGCTCATTATTGCCTGGGGATGTGGAAACTCCATTCTGCCTGGGGTCATTGATTCTTATTGCCACCTTCAGTCACTTATATTCATTCTTGCATGGGCCAGTATTGATTCTTCTTGCTGTCTGAAGCTATTGGTGCTCATTACTGCATAGGCAACTAATGTAAGTATCTGGGACCGCAGGGAATTTACTGATTGTGGCCTTTGAGACATATTACTGTTATAGATGCTTGGGCTCATTGCTGCCTGGGGCCATTGATGATCATTTACACCTGTGGCCATTGAAGCTTGTGAAAGCCTGAGATCACCAAGGCTCATTACTATCCAGGGCTGGGGGAATGTTTGCTGGTCGGTGTGTGAGTACCTGCTGGTCAGTGAAGGTGGGTGTGTGTAGGTGCTGATCTGTCTCTGCATGGATATCTGTGGGTATATTATTTTGTGACCATATATGGATAAATATTTGATCTACCTCAATCTCTACTGCATTTGCTGAGCCTAAGTTTCTGTTTTGTTGAACTATACAAATGTTAATCTTAATGACTTTATCAATGCTTATTTTTAGGTATATCTGTTATATTTAATTGTTGCTTTACTGCTTGGTGTTTTTTGGTGCTTAGCTGTATATAGCAGCGCTGAGACACCGCCGGGTAATAGTTTGCACTTTAAAAAAACATTTAACATAACATAACATTACATAACATAACATAACATAGTTGTATCTGGAAAGGAAGAGGTTTCAATGTGGAATATTTGCATAGAGAACTGTGTTTTAATGTAAATAGACCTTTTATCCGGTATAGTGTTGAACATTTTATTTATTCCATCTGGAAGGGTCCTTTATTTGGAGTTTTTTCTCCGGTATAGTGTTGAACATTTAATTTATTCCATCTGGAAGGGTCCTTTATTTGGAGTTTTTTCTGCTCTGAAAACTTTCATTTACAGCGACAGCATACCAAAGGCTCTCTTACTTCGATTCACTGTGTTTGCTCTGGTGTCTTCTTGTTGGCTAGCTCTGCTGGAAGCATGTTTTGTTGCTAATGGGTTGCATGTGCAATTGTAAATTTTTTGATCAGTTGTAGCTGCAATAGTGTTGTGTGGTTATCAGTTGGTGTCACAGATGCTGATGTATGTCAACTATTGTATTTGGAATTAAGCTTTACAGTTGAGTAGTTGTGTGGGTCATACTGTTTTATTTTAAGAGTAGTATCAGGAATAGAACTTTATTGTTCACCCACGACTTTTGAATTACTGTTTACCTTTTTGTTCTTGCTTATGGAATGGTGTTTCACTGCTGCATTTGTGTATGGTTTTGTTTTATCAGTGATTGTTTATCTAGATTGGTTGTTGAACAGATATATGTTGAATTGTGTTCTACTGTTAATGTTTGCTTCGTAAATATTGTTTGATTCTTCATTGATTGTATCAGTCAGTCAGTCAGTCATAGTTTATTGTATATGATTAAATAAAATCTTTACAAATTTCGAAAAAATAGGAATAAAAAATATATCTTTACATACACGAGTAAAAGCATCCCGTAATGTTACCACCTTAAGGCATTTTTTATTTAATATTTTTTAAATTAATTTTTTATAAAATCCAAACAACATTGATGGTATCCCTAGGTTATTAGCTAAAGTGCAGGTGCTGAACCATCAGCATGTAATGTTATATTTGCGTTATAAATACATTTTCTAAATACATCTTTTTCATTGCAAATACCGTGATATTGCTTTCAACCTTACAATCAGTGTTTTAAAGACAACAAGCTGGAAAATTAGCAGGCCCTGATTAAAATAGCTAGTACCTGGAAAAGTGCAAAATTATACAGTAAAATTTAAAATATATGTTAAAAGCAAGCTTCTGAGGTCCTGCTGAATAAATTGTCTCTTATTGAATTTTGCATTGATTGTATCAGAAATTGTATTTTATAGTGAATGGCTTCTTAACAAACTGTGTATTTTTTTATTTGGTCTAGATATTTCAACTCTTTATTGAGTTTTTCTCATTACTATAACAAGAGTTGTACAATAAAAATCACAAACCAGTCACCATGTAAGGCGAGAAAATCAACAGAGTTAAATGCTAATCCTAAGCCCAACTGTAGATCCTAACTTCTTTAAAGCAATTAATAATTGATAACTGAAATCAAATGAAACAAGGAAATAAGAATAACAATACCAACAAAGAAGAAAAGGAGAAGGAAAATGAAACACGCCCCCCAGTGGGGAGGAAAGATGATATTGGTTAACACCCATATGGAAGTGCATTTTATTTGTATGTGATTGGATCTGGGATGGTATTTTCTGTTGATCAGTTATTTCATGATTAGTGTTTTATTGGTGAACAATTGTATATTGAATGTTTTATTGTTGATTATTATTTTTAAAATATACTTTAGTCCTAATTGGCTGCATCTGGATTTTTTTTTACTTTACTTTATGTTCTTCCGTAATGTCCTTTTATAGTTAATACATTTAAATGTGGTAGTAGTGGTCCCTACTGGGAAAATTACCGCACCTCAAAAAAACTTTTTACTCCTTCTTGTTCAATCCAATTTGTGTGTGAGAAAGATTTTCTTAAGGCCAATTTTTGTAGTTTGGAGGTGCTATTACGATTCTGTCACCCTATTACCATACATGACAATTAGTACAATAGAAATCTAATGTACAACCAAATATGTATCTAATAGAACCTTGTTCAGCATCCTCCTAAATTGGTAGACATACTCTTCAGTCATGAATATATTGGAATCACAAATAGAGTTAATCCGAAATCAACTTTAGCACAAAATGTCTACAGTCCTTGAGTTTCTTAACTCGGAAGTAAAGATAATACAAGAGTCCAATTGTTTTTTCAAATTAGTTCCACTGTTGGTTTATTCATTGATACTTCCAGCACAGTTTAGCCAACATGTGTTTTGTCTTTTATAGACTTTTTCAAGGCAGTTCTAAGTTCAATTATCTAGTCGTTAATCTCCATAGGTATCCATCGCCACAACGTCAAAATTCACGCCCAGGTAATTAAGCATAAATCAGAGTTTGTAGGTCATCAAAAGATCAGTCCACTCTCCGAGTGAACCGTCCACGTTCGAATAAAATACAAAGTTGCCGTAAGGTCAAAGTTAAGTCCTAAAGCATATAGAGGCTTGTCATTTGCAATCGAAAATAAGAGGAACTGAATCAAACGCGTGATGAGGAAGTCCCAGATAAGGTTCCTCGTCAAGTATCGGCGTTTTTGTTAATCCTGGACGTGGTCCCTGTTCACCGTAACAAGCTCATTGTGGTGAACAGGGACCCACGTCCAGTATTAACAAAAACGCTGATACTTGGCGAGGAAGCTTATCAAGGACTTCCTCATCACGCGTTCGATTCAGTTCTCCTTTTATAGTTGTTCGTTTGTATCTGGAAAGTTTTTCTTTTAGTATTTTTGTTTCTGTTCCAAAATTGTATATTAGTTTTTATAAAAAGAGTACAGAAAGCAAAAGAAAAAATGCACATATATTATACATATATGATCTACTGGCGGTCGCCAGTAGATAGTTATAGTTAGGACCTTTATCCATAGGAAATCCGCAACATTCTATTTGAAATAACTCTTGCGCCGGTTGACGAATCTTCGCGAAAGCTTCCAACTTGTTGGGGCGCTCCGCTCCGCTCCTACCCTGAAAGTCTTGGGTTGATTCGTCAAGCGGGGGCCGAGAAAAAAGGGGGGTCCCAAAACGCGTTTTCTCCATTTTTTCCATGTTAATTCCCATAGGAAATTTTAGCCACGGCTACAGCCCGAACTGCTGAACGGAATTACACCAAATTTTGCAAAAGGTAGCACTTGGTTCAGAAAGCGACCTTTTTTTAAATGGTGTAATCCGTTCAGTAGTTGCAGAGAAATAAAAAATATGAGTGAAAAATCGATTTCCCATAGGAAACTTTATGCAAGGCTACAGCAAAAACTGCTGAACGGAATTACACCAAATTTGGCAAAATGGTAGTGCTTGGTTCAGAAAGCACCCTTTTAAAAATGGTGTAAATCCGTTCAGTAGTTGCTGAGAAAATCCAAAATAAAAGTTTCGATATTTAGAGGCACGGAGGATCCGCGCACCCTCCCGACCACGAGCTGCATGCTAATTGGCTGTCAACACTCCAAACCAGGAAGTGTTGGCAGCCATCTTGTTCCTCGGTAGAACCGAGGAACAAGAAAGCAGTAAAAAAAAGTGCGCAATACGCAAAAAGGGGGCAGGGTAGAAACACCCTGACCCCCTAGGCCTGCTCAGGGGGTCCTACAAGGACCCCCAGGGCCCCATCTATTTTTTTTAAATCGGCAGGATGGGCTTAGGGTGCGCGGATCCTGCCGATTAAAAAAACGAAGCGCGGGCTCCCGCGCTCTTTGGTAATTGGCCCCGGGTGGGCCAAGTCCCGGGGCATGCGGGGGTTAAGTTTTATGTGTGGGGGCCTTAGGTCCCCAAGCCCCGGGGACCGCCACCCCCCGGGGCTTTAATTAAAAAAATGCCGCGGGAGTGCTCTCTGCCCTCCCGCAGCCCCGGGGTCCGCCACCCCCCGGGGCTTCTTTTTTTTTTTTTATAAATTACCTGTGTGGGGGGGGGCTCGAGCCCCCCCACATGCCCCAGGGACTGCCACCTCCCCGGGGCACTAACATGTAAATTAGGGGGTCCGTTAAGGACCCCCGAGCCCCGGGGACCACCACCTCCCGGGGCTGTGCATTTGGATGGGAGGGGGCCGCGCGGCCCTCTCCTGGAGCCTGTGGTGGCCCTGGGGACCACCACCCCCAGGGCTGGCTCCTGCAGTGTCCCGGGGTGCCCACCCCCGGGACACTGTAGTTTGCAATGACAGGACGGGAGCCTCGCGGCTCCCGTCCTGTCATTGCAAACTGCGTAGCTTCATTGAAGCGAGAGCAGGGAAACCTGCTCTCGCTTCAATGAAGCAAAGCAGATTGCTTTCCACATGGGGAGCTGCATGTCAGCAGTTCCCCATGTGGAAAGCAATGCCGGCTCCCGAGGGACGCGGGAGCCGGCTGGGACCGTGGGGGCATTGGGGACCCCCACGGTCCCCTATGGAGAGGCCAGCCCCGGGGATGGGGTCCCCGGGGCAAAAGGAGGCCTGAGGAGGGGGGCCACGCAGCCCCCCTCCTTAAAAATTAATAAAAAGCGTGGCCATGCCACGGGGGCCGGAATCGGCCACGGGAGGGGGGCCACGCAGCCCCTTCCCGTTTTTTTTTTTTTTTAAATGAAAAAAGAGGTAAGGCCCTGGGGGATGGGGTCCCCAGGGCCCAAAAAAGGAAAGGAAGGGGGCCACACAGCCCCCTTCGGAAAAAAAAAACGATCGTGCCGCCGGCCCCGCCCCTTCCTTTACCACTCTGCAAACGCGCCCCTGGCGCGCTTGCAGAGGGGAACGAATTCCCTTGAATACTGGGGTCCCTGGGGCCAACTAGCCCACCAGGAACCTCCAATATGCACCAGGGGCTGTGTTGCAGAGAGGTGTACAGAGGCCATGCCCCTTTTACACCTCTCTGCAACGCAGCTCTGTGGCGCTTACTGGAGGTACCTGGTGGGATAGTTGGACCCCAGGGACCCTCAGGATTCAAGGGGACTTAAACCCTCAACTTAAAACGCGCCACGGGGCGCGTTTGCACAGTGGTGAAGGGAGGGGGCGGGCTTCAGGTGACATGTGTGCAAACAGGCCTCCTGGCGCGTTTCAAGATGGGGAATTAAATCCCTTCAATCCTGAGGGTCCCTGGGGCCAACTAGCCCACCAGGTACCTCCAGTAAGCGCCACGGAGCTGCGTTGCACAGTGTTGTAAAAGGGGCGTGGCCTCTGAACACCTCTCTGCAACGCAGCTCTCTGGCGCATACTGGAGGTATCTGGTGGGCCAGTTGGCCCCTAGGGACCCTCGGGATTGAGGAGGAATTAATTCTCCAACTTAAAACGCGCCACAGGGCGTGTTTGCAGACATGTCACCTCAGTCCCCAGCCCCAGATTGGTTGTCACCATTGTGCAAATATTCCTCTAAAATCAGCAGAACTACGAATTCCGATTTACTCACCTGTTATCAGGAGAGACCTCAGTGCTGCATCTTTGAGCCCAGTACTGATCCTGAAAAGTAATTCTAACCGTACTTACCAGTAACTTGAATTTCCTTCCATAGGCTAACATTGACTGCTTTCACTTGGAAATTCTTCTAAGTGTGGAGTTTTGGAACTTTATAATATTCCTCTAAAATCAGCCGAACTACGAATTCCGATTTACTCACCTGTTATCAGGAGAGAACCCAGTGCTGCATCTTTTAGCCCAGCACTGAGCCAGAAAAGTAATTCTAACCGTACTTACCAGTAACTTGAATTTCCTTCCATAGGCTAAAATTGACTGGTTTCACTTGGAAATTCTTCTAAGTGTGGAGTTTTGGAACTTTATAATATTCCTCTAAAATCAGCTGAACTACGAATTCCAATTTACTCACCTGTTATCAGGAGAGACCTCAGTGCTGCATCTTTGAGCCCACTACTGATCCTGAAAAGTAATTCTAACCGTACTTACCAGTAACTTGAATTTCCTTCCATAGGCTAACATTGACTGGTTTCACTTGGAAATTCTTCTAAGTGTGGAGTTTTGGAACTTTATAATATTCCTCTAAAATCAGCTGAATTACTGAATTCCAATTTACTCACCTGTTATCAGGAGAGACCTCAGTGCTGCATCTTTCAGCCCAGTACAGATCCTGAAAAGTAATTCTAACTGTACTTACCAGTAACTTGAATTTCCTTCCAAAGGCTAACATTGACTGGTTTCACTTGGAAATTCTTCCAAGTGTGGAGTTTTGGAACTTTATAATATTCCTCTAAAATCAGCCGAACTACGAATTCCGATTTACTCACCTGTTATCAGGAGAGAACCCAGTGCTGCATCTTTTAGCCCAGCACTGACCCTGATAAGTAATTCTAACCGTACTTACCAGTTACTTGTATTTCCTTCCATTAGAATCCATTGACTGGTTTTCCGCAGAAAAGTTTCAAAGTGCAGTTTTTCACAAACTACAAATATTCCTTAAAAATCGCCTGTATGACTTAAACGCATTCTTTCAACTGTTTACAGGAGATGCACCAGTGCTGGATCCAGGATCCACCACTGAGTAAGAAAAGTAACGATAACACTACTTACCTGCTAAGTGAATTTCCTCCCGTAGGATAACATTGGTGATTCTATGTGAAAAAGTTTCTAAGTGTCAACTTTTAAAATACAATAATATTCCTTAAAAATCACTACTGTAACCAAAACGCTTTTACTCAACTGTTTACAGGAGATGTCCCAGGACTGAATCTAGGATCCAGTCCTGTGGTTAGAAAAGTAATCCATAAAGTAACTAATTGCATTTAACTAGAAATTCACATTGAGCTCAATGTTGCATTGTGTTTGAAATTGTGTTGCCCATTGCAACAACTGTAACTACTGTACTTAAAAGTCTATTGCCTATTTGCAAAGTATTTAAACTAAAGTAATTCATTCTGAGAAAGTATATTTTGTAATGTAATGTATAATGTAATTACAATGTAATTTAAAAAATAAAATATCTAAAAATAAATAGTTTAAAAAAATGTAGTAAATCAGTATCAAAAAAATAAATATAACAATTAATACATTTAAAAATTGTCATTTACAAAACCTTTGAAATTCACTGAAAAAACCATAGGTTTCAGACACGTTATAGTTACAAATTAGCATTTAAAAAACCTTTGAAATTCACTGAAAAAACCATAGGTTTCAGACACGTTATACTTAGAAATTAGCATTTAAAAAACATTACAAATTCACTGAAAAACCATAGGTTTTAGGGACAGTTATAGTTAGTTGGACATTGCACTCGTACAAAACCCGTGAAATTCCCTCGTTATAGTTAGTTCAGCTAACTATAACTCGCGCCCGCAATGCACTGCTGATGACGTCACATATTACATCACTCATGACATGGTCAGTGACATCACTGATGACATCACTGATGACATCTCAAATGACATCACTGATGACATCATCCACGTGATAATCTGATGCACCTCCTCACACCCTGATATAACCTTTGATACACCCACTCTAAATTACAGACTGCCATTTGCAAAACCATAGACACTCCAACACCAATAACTACATACCCACTCACTAATTCTTAGGTCTACACACACATCCACTCACTCACCCGTACAGTCACTCATACTTACGGTCACTCAGTACAGGACTATCATATGCACTCATACTCCTATATAGACACTCAAACACTGCCACTCATCCATAGAGGTACTCACACACCTAGTCAGTCATGCAAATAATTAAACACACTGCCATTTACTCACCTATACAGTTATACACACACCAGCTCACTTACTCATACAAATACTAGCACATTCTTACGCTCTTATACAATCACTGATACAAGCACACACTCATCCATACAGTCGCTAACACAATCACACACTCTCGCTTATAGCTATTTATATACTCCAACACACATATATACTGCCTTTCACATATGTAGTTACTCACACATGTACCACTGGGACATACATTCACTCACTAACACACTCTTACACACACTTACCCACCCATACAGTCTATCACATATGCACTCTTGAAACCATCCACCCAGTGAATCACCCACTCACACATCTATGCACAGAGTCGCACACACCCCACCCACACAAACACTCAGGCACCCATACAGATACTCAGACAACCAATCAATAACTCATATAGACACTCATGTAGCTATTCACAAACCCATGCAGCCACTTACACAGCAACAGACAGACGGATACAGACATTCACCCAGTTTAGTCACTAACCCATGCATTCAGTAAGACACGTTTAATCACTCACTTATAGAGTCAGTCACACACCAAAAAATCATCCATTCTGACATTTATACACCCACTCATTCTTCAATACGCCTTTCCCTATATATATTAAACATATTTAAACTTTACAGAAACACACAGTCACTGGATGATGTCATCAGTGATGTCACTGACCATGTCATGAGTGATGTAATATGTGACGTCATCAGCAGTGCATTATGGGGCGTGAGTTATAGTTAGTTCAGCTAACTATAACGGGGAATTTCACGGGTTTTGTACGAGTGCAATGTCCAAGTAACTATAACTGTCCCTAAAACCTATGGTTTTTTCAGTGAATTTCAAAGGTTTTTTAAATGCTAATTTGTAACTATAACGTGTCTGAAACCTATGGTTTTTTCAGTGAATTTGTAAGGTTTTTTAAATGCTAATTTCTAACTATAACGTGTCTGAAACCTATGGTTTTTTCAGTGAATATATATATATATACAGCGTATATGAATTAAATTGAGACAGTATTGTTAATGCTACCCTCGTGTCGGTGTCCGTCTCGTTATTGGGATTCGGAAGTGGTGTTCATATATATATATATATATATATATATATATATATATATATATATATTCACTGAAAAAACCATAGGTTTCAGACACGTTATAGTTACAAATTAGCATTTAAAAAACCTTTGCAATTCACTGAAAAAACCATAGGTTTCAGACACGTTATAGTTACAAATTAGCATTTAAAAACCTTTGAAATTCACTGAAAAAACCATAGGTTTTAGGGACAGTTATAGTTACTTGGACATTGCACTCGTACAAAACCCGTGAAATTCCCCGTTATAGTTAGTTCAGCTAACTATAACTCGCGCCCGCAATGCACTGCTGATGACGTCACATATTACATCACTCATGACATGGTCAGTGACATCACTGATGACATCACTGATGACATCTCAAATGACATCACTGATGACATCATCCAGTGACTGTGTGTTTCTGTAAAGTTTAAATATTTTTAATATATATAGGAAAAGACGTATTGAAGAATGAGTGGGTGTGTAAGTGTCTGTATGGATGATTTAGTAGGTGCATGACTGACTCTATAAGTGAGTGATTTAACGTATCTTACTGAATGCATGGGTTAGTGACTAAACTGGGTGAATGTCTGTATCCGTCTGTCTGTTGCTGTGTAAGTGGCTGCATGTGTTTGTGAATAGCTAAATGAGTGTCTATATGAGTTATTGAATGCTTGTCTGAGTATCTGTATGGGTGCCTGAGTGTTTGTGTGGGAGGGGTGTGTGCAACTCTGTGCATAGATGTGTGAGTGGGTGATTCACTGGGTGGATGGTTTGAAGAGTGCATCTGTGATAGACTGTATGGGTGGGTAAGTGTGTGTAAGAGTGTGTTAGTGAGTGAATGTATGTCCCAGTGGTACATGTGTGAGTAACTACATATGTGAAAGGCAGTATATATGTGTGTTGGAGTATATAAATAGCTATAAGCAAGAGTGAGTGATTGTGATAGTGGCTGTATGGATGAGTGTGTGCTTGTATCAGTGATTGTATAAGAGCGTAACAATGTGCTACTATTTGTATGAGTAAGTGAGCTGGTGTGTGTATAACTGTATAGGTGAGTAAATGGCAGTGTGTTTAATTATTTGCATGACTGACTAGGTGTCTGAGTATCTCTATGGATGAGTGGCGTTGTTTGAGTGTCTATATAGGAGTAAGAGTGCATATGATAGTCCTGTACTGAGTGACCGTAAGTATGAGTGACTGTACGGGTGAGTGAGTGGATGTGTGTGTGTAGACCTAAGAATCAGTGAGTGGGTATGTAGTTATTGGTGTTGGAGTGTCTATGGTTTTGCGAATGGCAGTCTGTAATTTAGAGTGGGTGTATCAAAGATTATATTAGGGTGTGAGGAGGTGCATCAGATTATCACGTGGATGATGTCATCAGTGATGTCATTTGAGATGTCATCAGTGATGTCATCAGTGATGTCACTGACCATGTCATGAGTGATGTAATATGTGACGTCATCAGCAGTGCATTGCGGGGCGCGAGTTATAGTTAGCTGAACTAACTATAACGGGGAATTTCACGGGTTTTGTACGAGTGCAATGTCCAAGTAACTATAACTGTCCCTAAAACCTATGGTTTTTTCAGTGAATTTCAAAGGTTTTTAAATGCTAATTTGTAACTATAACGTGTCTGAAACCTATGGTTTTTTCAGTGAATTTCAAAGGTTTTTAAATGCTAATTTGTAACTATAACGTGTCTGAAACCTATGGTTTTTTCAGTGAATTTCAAAGGTTTTTTAAATGCTAATTTCTAACTATAACGTGCCTGAAACCTACGGTTTTTTCAGTGAATTTCAAAGGTTTTGTAAATGACAATTTTTAAATGTATTAATTGTTATACTAAATTTTTCATACTGATTTACTACATTTTTAAAAACAATTTTTTTTTACAGATTTTATTTTTTAAATTACATTGTAATTACATTATACATTACATTACAAAAAATACTTTCTCAGAATGAATTACTTTAGTTTAAATACTTTGCACATAGGCAATAGACTTTTAAGTACAGTAGTTACAGTTGTTGCAATGGGCAACACATTTTCAAACACAATGCAACATTCAGCTCAATGTGAATTTCTAGTTAAATGCAATTAGTTACTTTATGGATTACTTTTCTAACCACAGGACTGGATCCTAGATTCAGTCCTGGTACATCTCCTGTAAACAGTTGAGTAAAAGCGTTTTGGTTACAGTCGTGATTTTTAAGGAATATTATTGTATTTTAAAAGTTGACACTTAGAAACTTTTTCTCATAGAATCACCAATGTTATCCTATGGAAGGAAATTCACTTAGCAGGTAAAAACTGTTATCGTTACTTTTTCTTACTCAGTGTTGGATCCTGGATCCAGCACTGGTGCATCTCCTGTAAACAGTTGAAAGAATGCATTTAAGTCATACAGGTGATTTTTAAGGAATATTTGTAGTTTGTAAAAATCAACACTGAAACTTTTTGCTGAAAACCAGACAATGGATTCCTATGGAAGAAAATATAAGTTACTGGTAAGTACGGTTAAAATTACTTTTCAGGATTAGTACTGGGCTGAAAGATGCAGCACTGAGGTCTCTCCTGATAACAGGTGAGTAAATCGGAATTCGTATTTCGGCTGATTTTAGAGGAATATTTTAAAGTTCCAAAACTCCACACTTAGAAGAATTTCCAAGTGAAACCAGTCAATGTTAGCCTACGGAATGAAATTCAAGTTACTGGTAAGTACGGTTAAAATTACTTTTCAGGACCAGTACTGGGCTGAAAGATACAGCACTGAGGTCTCTCCTTATAACAGGTGAGTAAATCGGAATTCGTATTTCGGCTGATTTTAGAGGAATATTTGTATGTTTCAAAAATCAACACTTAGAAACTTTTTCAGCAAAAAGCAGGCAATGATATCCTATGGAAGGAAATTCAAGTTACTGGTAAGTACGGTTAAAATTACTTTTGAGGATCAGTACTGGGCTGAAAGATGCAGCACTGAGGTCTCTCCTGATAACAGGTGAGTAAATCGGAATTCGTATTTCGGCTGATTTTAGAGGAATATTTTAAAGTTCCAAAACTCCACACTTAGAAGAATTTCCAAGTGAAACCAGTCAATGTTAGCCTATGGAAGGAAATTCAAGTTACTGGTAAATACGGTTAAAATTACTTTTCAGGACCAGTACTGGGCTGAAAGATACAGCACTGAGGTCTCTCCTTATAACAGGTGAGTAAATCGGAATTCGTATTTCGGCTGATTTTAGAGGAATATTTGTATGTTTCAAAAATCAACACTTAGAAACTTTTTCAGCAAAAAGCAGGCAATGATATCCTATGGAAGGAAATTCAAGTTACTGGTAAGTACGGTTAAAATTACTTTTGAGGATCAGTACTGGGCTGAAAGATGCAGCACTGAGGTCTCTCCTGATAACAGGTGAGTAAATCGGAATTCGTATTTCGGCTGATTTTAGAGGAATATTTTAAAGTTCCAAAACTCCACACTTAGAAGAATTTCCAAGTGAAACCAGTCAATGTTAGCCTATGAAGGAAATTCAAGTTACCGGTAAGTACGGTTAAAATTACTTTTCAGGACCAGTACTGGGCTGAAAGATGCAGCACTGAGGTCTCTCCTGATAACAGGTGAGTAAATCGGAATTCGTATTTCGGCTGATTTTAGAGGAATATTTTAAAGTTCCAAAACTCCACACTTAGAAGAATTTCCAAGTGAAACCAGTCAATGTTAGCCTATGGAAGGAAATTCAAGTTACTGGTAAGTACGGTTAAAATTACTTTTCAGGACCAGTACTGGGCTGAAAGATACAGCACTGAGGTCTCTCCTGATAACAGGTGAGTAAATCGGAATTCGTATTTCGGATGATTTTAGAAGAATATTTGCACAATGGTGAAGGGAGGGGCGGGGCCTGAGGTGACATCTGTGCAAACGCGCCCCGTGGCGCGTTTTAAGTTGGGGGATTAAGTCCCCTTGAATCCTGAGGGTCCCTAGGGGCCAACTAGCCCACCAGGAACCTCCAATATGCGCCAGGGGCTGCGATGCAGAGACGTGTAGAGAGGCCACACCCCTTTTACACCTCTCTGCAACGCAGCTCTGTGGCGCTTTCTGGATGTACCTGTTGGGCTAGTTGGCCTCAGGGACCCTCAGGATTGAAGGGGATTTAATTCCCCATCTTAAAACGCGCCACGGGGCCTGTTTGCACACATGTCACCTGAAGCCCCGCCCCCTCCCTTCACCACTGTGCAAACGCGCCCCGTGGCGCGTTTTAAGCTGGGGATTAAGTCCCCTTGAATCCTGAGGGTCCCCGGAGTCCAACTAGCCCACCATATACCTCCAAAAGCACCACAGAGCTGCGTTGCAGAGAGGTGTAAAGGGGTGTGGCCTCTCTACACGTCTCTGCAACGCAGCCCCTGGCGCATATTGGAGGTTCCTGGTGGGCTAGTTGGCCCCCAGGGACCCCCAGTATTCAAGGGGAATTCGCCTCTCTGCAAACGCGCCAGGGGTCGCGTTTGCAGAGTGGTGAAGGAAGGGGCGGGGCCTGCGGGCCCGATCGTTTTTTTAAAAATTATTTATTTTTGTCCCCTGAAGGGGGCTGTGTGGCCCCCTTCCTTTTTCCTGTTTTTGGGCCCTGGGGACCCCATCCCCCAGGGCCTTACCCCTTTTTTTTAATTTAATTTAAAAAAAAAACGGGAAGAGGGCCGCGTGGCCCCCCTTCCCTGGGCCTGTATTGGCCCCGGGGACCCCATCCCCCGGGGCATGGCCTTTTTTAATTTTCTTGGGAGGGGGCTGCGTGGCCCCCTCCTCTGGCCATTTAAGGCCCCAGGGACCCCATCCCCGGGGCCGGCCTTTCCATTTTTAAAAAAAAATTATTTTTATTTTTTGGGGAGGGGGGCCGCGTGGCCCCCTCCTGGGCCACATTACTAGCCCCGGGGACCCCATCCCCGGGGCTGGCTCCTTCTGTTGGGGACTGTGGGGGTCCCCAATCCCCCACAGTCCCGCCGGCTCCCCACGTCCCTTGGGTTCCGAGCATTGCTTTCCACATGGGGAGCAGCTGACATGCTGCTCCCCATGTGGAAAGCAATGTGCTTTGGATATTGGAAGAGAGCAGGTTTCCCTGCTCTCTCTTCCAATATCCAAGCAGTTTGCTATGGCAGGACGGGAGCCGCGAGGCTCCCGTCCTGCCATAGCAACTACAGTGTCCCGGGGGTAGGCACCCGGGACACTGCAGGAGCCGGCCCTGGGGGTGGCGGTCCCCAGGACCATCAAGGGCTCCAGGAGGGGGCCGCGCGGCCCCCTCCCTACATCAGCACAGCCCCGGGAGGTGGTGGTCCCTGGGCTTCGGGGTCCAAAACGGACCCCCATTTTAATTTGTTAGTGCCCCGGGGAGGTGGCGGTCCCGGGCGTGTGGGGGCTGGAGCCCCCACACAGGTTGTTCAATAATAAAAAAAGCCCCAGGGAGGTGGTGGTCCTCGGGGCTGCGGGAGGGCTCAGAGCCCTCCCGCACCATTTTAAAAAGCCCGGGGGTGGCGGTCCCGGGCTTGGGGGCCCTTGAGGCCCCCACACATAAAATTAAACCCCCACCATGCCCCCGGGACTTGGGAGACCGCGCTTCGATGCTTTATGCGGCAGGATTCGCGCACCCTGAGCGCATCCTGCCGATTTTTAAAATTTTTTTATTTTTTTTGCCCAGGGGTCCTTGTGGGACCCCTGAGCAAACCTAGGGGGTCAGGGTGTTTCTACCCTGCCCCCTTTGTGCGCTTTGCGCACTTGTTTCTGTCCCTCGGTTCTACCGAGGGATAAAATGGCTGCCAACATTTCCTGAATCGGAATGTTGACAGCCAGCTGACAGCCAATTAACATGCAGCTCGTGATCGGGACGGTGCGCGTAGGGTGCGCTGAGGGTACGCGGACCCTACTCGGCCATAGATATCACTAACTTTTTACTTTTCATTTTCTCAGCAACTACTGAACGGATTTACACCATTTAACAAAAGGGTTCTTTCTGAACCAAGAACTACCTCTTTGCCAAATTTGGTGTAATTCCGTTCAGCAGTTCGGGCTGTAGCCGTGTCTAAAGTTTCCTATGGAAAAGTGCATGGGGAAAACACGTTTTGGGACCCCCTTTTTCTCGGCCCCGCTTGACGAATCCCCCGAGACTTTCAGGGTAGGAGCGGACCGGAGCGGGCCACAAAGTTTGAAAATTTCGCGAAGATACGTCAACCGGCAAGAGAGTTATTTCAAATAGAATGTCGCGGATTTCCTATGGATAATAGGTTGTAACTATAACTATCTACTGGCGACCGCCAGTAGATAATATATATATATGAGACAAAGGCTGTGTACAGCCGAAACGCGTCAGGACGGACATCGTGCCATGACTTGATGAATAAAGAATATGCTGCTTACCGGGAGTGCCTGCATTCGCTCTTCTTTGTGGGGGCTGTTGTAAAAAACAATATATATATATATATATGGAAAAAAATAAAGGTTACAGGGACATTATAGTTAGGCTGACATTTCACTCGTACAAAACTAGAGAAATTCATACGCTATAGTTAGCTGACTCGCGCCCCCACAATGCACTGCTTATGACCTCACATATTACATCACTCATGACATGGTCAGTAACATCACTGATGACATCTCAAATGACATCACTGATGACATCAGTAATGACATCATCCAGTGACTGTGAGTGTTTTTTAAAAGTTTATGAGTGTTAAATATATATACCAAGGTGTATTGTTGAATCAGTGGATGTATGAGTGAGTGTATGGATGGCTCAGTGGCTGTGTGACTGACTGTATAAGTGACTGATTAGGTGTCTCAGTGAATGTATCGGTGAGTGACTGGTTGTATGAATGTGTGGATCTGTCTGTCAGTTGATGTCTAAGTGGGTGTATGAGTGTGTTAGTGAGTACATGAATGGCTATATGGGAGATTGATTGGTTGTCTGTCTATGTCTATATTTGCCTGGGTGTCTGTGTTTGTGGGTAAGGAGGTGTGTGACTGCCTGTATGCATCAGTGAGTGGGTAAGTGAGTGGCTGTACGGGGTACTGTTGCGTGTGTGAGAAGTTGTATGGGTGAGTGAGTGTCTGTATGACTGGTTTGCAGAGTGGTGGAAAAAGAGGCATGGCCTCTGATCACCTCTCAGCAATCCTGCTGTGTGGGGCTTACTGGAGGTAACAGGTGGGCTAGTTGGCCCCTAAGGACCCTCAGCAACGAAGGGTAGTTCATTCCCCAACCAAAAGCGATCCAGGAGGCGCGTTTGCAGAGTAGGTGAGAAAGGGGGCGGGCCTTGGTGAGTTCCGGCCTCCATTTTTTTCTATTCTAAGAAGGGGGGCTGTGTGGCCCACCTCCCCTTGATGCTTTTGGGCCCCGGAGTCCCCATCCCCCGGGGCCTGACCATTTCTTTTGTTGTAATCAAATGGGAGGGCGCCCGCACGGCCCCCCTCACGAGGCTGAATTCTGCCCTGGGGACACCATCCCCAGGTGGGCCTTTGCTACCTTTTTTTTGGTTAAACAGGAGGGGGGTCATGCGGCCCCCCTCCCCAGGCCAGTTTCGGCCCCGGGGACCCTATCCCCCAGGGCCCGGCCTTTTTAAAAAAGTTGTATTTTTTAAGGGGGCTGGCCCCCCTTCCCTGTGCCAGTTTTGGCCCTGGGGACCCCAACACCCGGGGCCTGCCCTCTTTTTTTTTTATTTTTGGAGGGGGCCATGCGGCCCCCCTCCTGAGGCCGATATTGCCCCGTGGACCCCATCCCCTGGGGCATGGCCACATCCTTTATTTTTATTTTTAATGAAAATGGGTAGGGAGGCCTACGCAGCCCCCCTCTCCGGGCCATTTTCAGCCCCGTGGACCCACCCCCAAGGGCATGGCCACATCCTTGGGGACCTCAGGGGGGAGCCTCAATGCCCCTGCGGTCCCAGCCAGCTCCCCGCCTCCTGCGGGATCCGGCATTGCTTTTGGGCAAAGGGAGCTGCTAACATGCAACTCCTTCTGCCCAAAAGCAATTCTGCTTCGCTTCATGGAAGCGAGAGCATTTTTCCTGCTTTCGCTTTCATAAAGTGAAGCCGAGTTTGCTGTGGCATATATATAGCAAGGGCCCAATCTAGCAAGAAAATATCAATCACAGTGAGAAACTTCCACAATAATGGATCGAATGTATACATATGAAATTAACCAAATGGTGTCATAAGGCCTGTAACAAAAGTCATAACATATGAACATCAATACATGTTATGTATTTAAACATATAAACTAAAGTTGCACTCAATGGGGAAGAATGATATAAGAGCCTGATGGTAACAAAAATAGGATATAACTAATAGAGAGGAGGCACAGCAAATAAGAATTAGTGCAGAAAGATGATTGGGCAACAAAGTGAGATCTGCATTTCAGTGTAAAAAAGAAAATAAGACACTAGATGAGCGAAAGATGAGATAAAGAAAGAAAATAAATGATCAAAAGTCAGTGGGGAAGGAGAGGAATAGGAAAAAGGGAAAATGAGAAAGGGAAAAAGGGAAAAAAAGGCCATGGGGAAATAGTCATTATGGCAAGATTGCGTACTCCCTTTGTGCGCAGTAGAAACATATGCTAAGAGAGGGGCCACTATGCCTTGGACATGAAGCTATCAAGTGTGAGCCATAGTGACTATGAAGAAACAGTAGGACGGGGAAAACTGGCAAGCTTTTATGTGTACGTCTAAGGTACCCTTGCCCACCATGTCTGAAAGGGGACACTATTGAGCTCTTTCCACTCTAACAAAATACCTTTAACTGCCACCGTCAAAAGTAAGTCCAATAATGCCGTATCATCATCAGATAAGTCCAGTGAGGGATTCAATAAATATGGACCCAGCATGATAAGAGGAACAGTTGGAGGAAAATAAATCTTAGAAACGCTGGTAAGTCGATCATGAACCTCCTTTCAATAGGTAGAGAGAAGTTTGCAAGTCAGGAACACATTTCTGTGGTTTTTCTGTTCTTGAAGCTTGTGAATTGTGTGGTTTCTCACTTGTATGTGTAGTATTGTATTTTTGTACATATTATTTGTAATCTTATGTTACAGTCCTGAAGAAGTTCACATGTTGTGAACGAAACGCGTTGGCTTTTGTGCTGTAACTTCTGGAGTTTGTTTCCTTTTTTAGACAAGCATAGTAAAGAAGATGTGGAATATGTCAAGTCTTAAACTGGACTTCTTTACATGAACATTGGCTATTTGGTGCACCACCATTTGTGTGTTTTAAGTCAGGAACACATGTTAAGGGGTACCAATAGCTTTGTTACCGAACTAACAAAGATCAGAGTCAATTAGCTTTAGGTGAAACATTTTGTACAGTGTCCAATATAGGAAATGTGCTGTATAAAAACGTGTCTGAGACAGGGAAGGAATCCGTTTATTACTAAGAAGGTTGTTAGAGATGAGTGTCCAATTAGAGTCCGGAATGGGGGTAACTTAGCAAGTGAAGATACCTAGCCCAACGACTTTGGATGGGTGAAGACGGTTGAAATGTTGCACTGTGTAGAAATGTATACATTTTGGATGCTACATGACCACCTCTACCCATCCGTAGAATAAAAGGGAGGAGACTTGATGGCGATAGGAAAGATTTGCTTTGGTTTTAAAAAGCTATAGAAGTTCATGTTTGATAGAGAGTATTTCTCCTGGAGGGAAGCAAAGAATAAAGGAATACCATCCTCTAACAGGTCTAGCGCCAGATTGACGCCTTTGGCGGCCCAAACGGGACCCACTTCGGCTGAAACCACGGTTGATGTTTTTTGTGTTAGTCCACAAAGAGATGGCCGAAGATTAAGATATAGTATGAGGTGAGAATTTGTCCATCTTCTTTTAATTATTTTTGCTTGTTTCTTTCTAGAATGTTTTTATTGATATAATATTGTGAATAGAAGTGTATTTTATAGCTAAGGGATTTTTTTCTGGAATTATGTGTTATGACTTCTTAGTTGTGTGCAGAAGATTGTTGATTCTTTGTGGAATTTTGGTTTATTCTGGAACAGTAGTACCTGGCGTGAGTTGTATTTTTCTTTGGCTAGATCTTTGGTGTTCATTAAATCTGGAATGGTTATTGTTGTTTAAATCTAATTTTTTTTAATTGTCAATGGATTCAAATGGAGTGGTGCTTTAGTACCACAGTAGATGGAATTCTGCACATTTTTTGTATGGTTTGTGTGGCTTTTGTGAATGATGTGAGGCTTTGAAATGCTGAAAAAGTCATCATTTTGCTTCATTTTTGTGGGACTGGCTTCCTCTTTCATATGACTTCATGCCCCACTGAGTCATAGCATTCCAGAGTTTCAGTAGATTTTTTCACTCATTCATCACATCCCAAAGCTTCTATTTTGGTGCTGTCAATTTCAATAATTGACTTTGCAGAAAATCAGTGACTGAACTCTGTGCCAGCACTGAGAGCCACTCCCATAAATTTAGAGACAATGCGGGTGTGTCTGGGATGCCTGCCTGGTGTGTGTACATACATATATATGCATATATAAAGGTAGAGAAAACACACCATTTACTTGTGGAAACATTTCTGAAGCTGCTGGACCTGCTATTTGTGGAGTGTGGATTTTAGGGCAGCCAAGGAAGGGATATCAGGAGTCATGACCCGGGGAGGACAAGGATCAAAAGTCCCCGTAGCGGGCATCATCCTGCTGCTGGTTCTACGTCTTCACATGGCAGGTAAGAAGCTTAACTGGTTAACGCGCCTTCCAATTACAATAATGCATTACATGCCAGCAGCTACTTCGAATCCCGTAAATTACACGCAGCCTTTCATCCTGTTCAGGTTGATAAAATGAGTACCATTGAGCTAGTTATAGTAAGACTTGTTATTTCAATTCTTTTGGAGTTTGCTGATGCAGCCCAATGGAAGAGCTCAGTTACTAGTATCTTTACTTACGTAAGACACCATTGCTAGTCCAAATGATGGGTCAGGCTAAGGATTTGTCTAAGGTCCGAGTAGGGTCCAGGTGTGTGTAGAGTAGTGTGAGAATTCATTGTAACCTTGAGGTCACCGCACAGTATTCATTGTCACCTCGAGGTCACCGCACAGTATTCATTGTCACTGCGAGGTCAACGCACAGTATTCATTGTCACTGCGAGGTCGTCGGAGAGTCTTCGTTGTCACCTTAAGGTTATTGCAGAGTATTCATTGTCACCTCAAGGTCACCGCAGTGTATTAATTGTCACCTTGAGATCACCGTAGAGTATTCGTTGTCACCTCAAGGTCACTGCAGAGCATTCATTGTCACCTCGGGGTCACCGCAGAGTATTCGTTGTCACCTCAAGGTCACTGCAGAGCATTCATTGTCACCGCGAGGTCACCGCACAGTATTCATTGTCACCGCGAGGTCACCGCACAGTATTCATTGTCACCGCGAGGTCACCGCAGAGTATTCATTGTCACCTTGAGGTCACTGCACAGTATTCATTGTCACCGCGAGGTCACCGCACAGTATTCATTGTCACCGCGAGGTCACCGCAGAGTATTCATTGTCACCTTGAGGTCACCGCACAGTATTCATTGTCACCTCGGGGTCACCGCAGAGTATTCATTGTCACCTTGGGGTCACCGTAGAGTATTTATTGTCACCTTGGGGTCACCGTAGAGTATTTATTGTCACCTTGAGATCACCGCAGAGTGTTCATGGTCACTGCAAGTTCATTGCAGAACTGTTGCCATTGTAGTCAGTGCCAACTGTGAGTGTTAGTTTGACGAGACTTGAAGGGATTGAATAGGGAATGAGGGCCTCACCCTGGGGTTACAACAGAACTACCAACCAGCAGGGAGTGTTACTGGTGGAGTCTTAGTTGTACACCAGCACGGGAAGTATACCGCAGGGGCCAGCTGAGCCCAAATGGGGCCGACTGTCACGATTGAAGGTTGTCCCTCTGGGCCAATTGGGCCGTTAGCAAAGAGTTGAAAGAACAGTCGAGAGCCCCAAAGATTGTCCACCAAGCGGAGTAACGGAAGGTTTACTTCGGTTCTCTTTATTGGTCCTACAGCTCCACTGAGAGACCCAAGTCAGGACTTGTGAGTAATAATGCTGTAGTTTGTAGGGTGAGGGTGAGTCTTACGTCCTTTTGTGAAGGGTGGTAGGTGGAGATGTTTGTGAATTGTTTCCTTATCCAGAGGTGGCCTGAGTGCCCACCGGCATGGACCACCTGACAGGACCTGCCCACTAAAAGTGCTGCTGCTAACACGCTGGTGCCCGCAACAATCTCCAGGACCCCGTGGTCAGCATCACAAGGTCAACTGATACAGGATGTCTGGCTGTGCTGCAGCACCCCTAAACCTGGGACTGTGGTGCTGTGGTCACTGCACCTGGTTGGACTCAAGCAGAGTAGGTGCAGTGAGCCCAGAGCAGCACACTCCCAGGTTCAAAGGCGCTGCACCACAACCAGTCGGCTAGTCGTGTCGCCGCTCTGGGGCTACTCCACCGACGTGCCCAGGACCCATGGTCCTCCCCCACGGACCTGACTGTGAGGGCTCTGTTGGTCGACTCCCCTAAGCATTGCACAAGCTCCAACGAGTACTGACCATCTTCACTCTGGGATGGAACAGAGGGGCAGGTCACCTCTGTGCTGTACTCACTCCTTCGACTTCCAATCAGAGTTCAGGGCCCCCTGTGCTGTATTCACTCCTCTGGAACTCAAACAGAGATCAGGCCCCCCTCCGCTGTACTCACTCCTCTGGACCTCAAACAGAGATCAGGGCCCCCTGCGCTGTACTCACTCCTCTGGACCTCAAACAGAGATCAGGCCCCCCTCCGCTGTACTCACTTCTCTGGACCTCAAACAGAGATCAGGGCCCCCTGCGCTGTACTCACTCCTCTGGACCTCAAACAGAGATCAGGCCTCCCTCTGCTGTACTCACTCCTCTGGACCTCAAACAGAGATCAGGCCTCCCTCCGCTGTACTCACTCCTCTGGACCTCAAACAGAGATCAGGCCCCCCTCCGCTGTACTCACTCCTCTGGACCTCAAACAGAGATCAGGGCCCCCTGCGCTGTACTCACTCCTTCGACTTCCAATCAGAGTTCAGGGCCCCCTGCGCTGTATTCACTCCTCTGGAACTCAAACAGAGTTCAGGGCCCCCTGCGCTGTACTCACTCCTCTGGACCTCAAACAGAGATCATGCCCCTCTCCGCTGTACTCACTCCTCTGGACCTCAAACAGAGATCAGGGACCCTGCGCTGTACTCACTCCTCTGGACCTCAAACAGAGATCAGGCCCCCCTCTGCTGTACTCACTCCTCTGGACCTCAAACAGAGATCAGGGCCCCCTGCGCTGTACTCACTCCTCTGGACCTCAAACAGAGATCAGGCCTCCCTCCGCTGTACACACTCCTCTGGACCTCAAACAGAGATCAAGCCCCCCTCCGCTGTTCTCACTCCTCTGGACCTCAAACAGAGATCAGGGCCCCTGCGCTGTACTCAATCCTTCAACCTCCAATCAGATTTCAGGGCCCCCTGCGCTGTATTCACTGCTCTGGAACTCAAACAGAGTTCAGGGCCCCCTGCGCTGTACTCACTCCTCAGGAACTCAAACAGAGATCAGGCCCCCCTCCGCTGTACTCACTCCTCTGGACCTCAAACAGAGATCAGGGCCCCCGGCGCTGTATTCACTCCTTCGACTTCCAATCAGAGTTCAGGGCCCCTGCACTGCACTCACTCCTCTGGACCTCAAACAGAGATCAGGCCCCCTCCGCTGTACTCACTCCTCTGGACCTCAAACAGAGATCAGGGCCCCCTGCGCTGTATTCACTCCTTCGACTTCCAATCAGAGTTCAGGGCCCCCTGCGCTGCACTCACTCCTCTGGACCTCAAACAGAGATCAGGCCCCCCTCCGCTGTACTCACTCCTCTAGACCTCAAACAGAGATCAGGGCCCCCTGCGCTGTACTCACTCCTCTGGACCTCAAACAGAGATCAGGCCCCCCTCCGCTGTACTCACTCCTCTAGACCTCAAACAGAGATCAGGGCCCCCTGCGCTGTACTCACTCCTCTGGACCTCAAACAGAGATCAGGACCCCTCCGCTGTACTCACTCCTCTGGACCTCAAACAGAGATCAGGGCCCCCTGCGCTGTACTCACTTCTCTGGACCTCAAACAGAGATCAGGCCTCCCTCCGCTGTACTCACTCCTCTGGACCTCAAACAGAGATCAGGCCCCCCTCCGCTGTACTCACTCCTCTGGACCTCAAACAGAGATCAGGGCCTGCTGTACTCACTCCTTCGACTTCCAATCAGAGTTCAGGGCCCCCTGCGCTATACTCACTCCTCTGGACCTCAAACAGAGATTGGGGCCCCCTGCGCTGTATTCACTCCTCTGGACCTCAAACAGAGATCACGGCCCCCTGCGCTTTACTCACTCCTCTGGACCTCAAACAGAGATCAGGCCCGCCTCCGCTGTACTCACTTCTCTGGACCTCAAACAGAGATCAGGGCCCCCTGCGCTGTTCTCACTCCTTCGACTTCCAATCAGAGTTCAGGGCCCCCTGCGCTGTATTCACTCCTCTGAAACTCAAACAGAGTTCAGGGCCCGCTGTACTCACTCCTCTGGACCTCAAACAGAGATCAGGGCCCCCTGCGCTATATTCACTCCTCTGGACCTCAAACAGAGATCAGGGCCCCCTGCGCTGTACTCACTCCTCTGGACCTCAAACAGAGATCGGGTCACCCTGTGTTCCACTCACTCTTCAGGATTGATTCCAATCACACTGAAAGTTAATTTGAATGCATTGTATTTTCACACAAAAACCACAACATGACTGAGCGAATACAGCTGATAGTAAGCGCCGTTGTAAATAAGAATTGTTTTCCAGATACAAAAGGCGCTCCCAAATTTGTTCTAAACTAAAGAAGCATTGGCAGAAGCAATAGGGCTGGCCTTCTGTTAGGGGAATTATTTTTCAGTAGCTATGACAGTTTGTCTGTGTTGCACACAGTTGATTTAGAAATAAAATCTCACAATGATGCAACACCTTGCGCTCCACAATGGAGCTGGGACCCGCCGCTGTACTGAGCAGACCATGAGCAGAGTTGACCCGCCCCTGTGCTGGGCAGACCATGAGCAGAGTTGACCCGCCCCTGTGCTGGGCAGACCATGAGCAGAGTTGACCCGCCCCTGTGCTGGGCAGACCATGAGCAGAGTTGACCCGCCCCTGTGCTGGGCAGACCATGAGCAGAGTTGACCCGCCCCTGTACTGAGCAGACCATGAGCAGAGTTAAGTCGCTCTCACAAAGAAGAGATTTATAACAACTCAACAGAAGTTGAAGGTTGTGTTGTGAGTAGTGGACTTAAAAGGCATATATGGCAAAATATTGCACAGTAGATAATTTAAACAAAGGGGCAACATTTTTATTGTCTCTTTCTAGAAGAATCTTCACATAGTGAAGAAAAAAAGCTGTGGACCCAACAATATGTTATCATAAGACCAAAGTGAAAGGAACTCCTGCAAGGGGGGTTACCGGAGAGCGGTGTGCATGGTTTAGCCTGTCATAGCAGCGGTGTGCGTGGTTTCGCCTGTCATAGCAGCGGTGTGCGTGGTTTAGCCTGTCATAGCAGCGGTGTGCGTGGTTTAGCCTGTCATAGCAGCGGTGTGCGTGGTTTAGCCTGTCATAGCAGCGGTGTGCGTGGTTTAGCCTGTCATAGCAGCGGTGTGCGTGGTTTAGCCTGTCATAGCAGCGGTGTGCGTGGTTTAGCCTGTCATAGCAGCGGTGTGCGTGGTTTAGCCTGTCATAGCAGCGGTGTGCGTGGTTTAGCCTGTCATAGCAGCGGTGTGCGTGGTTTAGCCTGTCATAGCAGCACGCTTATGCAGGTCCTGAATGAAAAACCCAGAAGATCTATTAAGATGTCACCATGTCATTAATATATGCATTGGATCTGCACTCTAAGGAAAGGGACACATGATCAAAATCTAATGGGGACACAAACGAGGCAATGTGACCATCGACTACATGGCCAGGCCTTTATTGAGACCCTTTCTAAGCAATGCAAAGTATGAAAAACACATGAAAACCATGGGTTGAAGGACACTGACCCAACGCCCACCCTCTTTGTGTTCCAGCCCTTATTGCACATTCTTGACGAATTCATGACATGAGGTTACACAGACATAAAAGAGTCTGTAGCTAGACCTAAAACACACATCCTTCTCCTTGACTGACACAACCCCTCCCTATTCATGTTTTGAGCTTCATAGTTATACTTTGGAAGAATTCTTAATTTTTTTCATAGGAGAGATAGTTTTGCTTGAAAGAAGAGAGGTAAAGTGTGACATACAATATTGGGATACAATTCAAAGATTAGGTGGAGATAGACACACTGAGAGGCAGCAGTATAGATAGACAGCTATATGGACACCTAGATAGACAGATAGCTATCTTCATAGGTGGATGACTTGGGTGGGAGGACGAAGAACTAGAACTGTTATTCAGCAACAAAAAGAGACGGAGCATTAAGACAAAGTGAGAGTCTACTACCCAGCTTATTGCTTTGTCTTTTAGACATAAAATTAAATTGTGAATAGCTCCAACCTTTCCAATTTCATTTTTGCATATTTTTGTTTGTAAATTGAGTACACATTTTCATAAACTGTATTTGTTTGATCAAATTTTTTTCGAATTGTTTAGAGGTTCAAGTCATAGAAATTTCTCATCTTGGGGTCGCCGGCTTCCACTAGTAATTCTGTGGTGGTCCACAGAAGTCAAAAGGTTAAGAAACGCTGCTCTAGAGGTAGGCTAGAGAATTGCAGCGGTGCCATGGTCTGACCTCTAGAGGAAGAATTGAGAATTGTGGCTGTGCCATGCTCTGACCTCTAGAGGAAGTATTGAGAATTGGAGCCATGCCATGCTATGGCCTCTGAGGGGAGGGTAGAGAGCTGTGTCCTGCCCTCTGGAGGAAGGATTGAGAATTGCAGCGGTGCCATGGTCTGACCTCTAGAGGAAGAATTGAGAATTGTGGCTGTGCCATGGTCTGACCTCTAGAGGAAGTATTGAGAATTGGAGCCATGCCATGCTATGGCCTCTGAGGGGAGGGTAGAGAGCTGTGTCCTGCCCTCTGGAGGAAGGATTGAGAATTGTAGCTGTGCCATGCTCTGACCTCTAGAGGTAGTGTGTTGCCTGCAGCACACGAGACCATGTGAGTTGGGACAATGTGGGCAGATGTTGGGTCCCGTGAAGAGAAGTGTTAGCCTCTGGGGGGGAAGGGCTTGACATCTTGTGCCTCGTGCATAGCGCTAAGAAGCAGAGGGACAAGGGATGCCACACGCCCTCACAGAGGGTGCTGTTGGCCTGTTTGGTGTTTTCTGCTTGTTTGTTTGGTGTTGTGGCTTCCAGTGTGACTGCACATCTGGTCTTGGTGCACAAGTGTTAGAGGGAAGACTTTGGGATTCTAATGGCTGCTTTTTATTTCCACAGCTGGACAATCTACAGGATCGGACGCCACCAGTAAGTAAAGCCTCTCCTGCCCTCTGTGCACTATAGCCCCTCCCCAGCTCTCTTCACCCTTTCTTTCCTGGCGCCCCCCCAACCCCTTGGGCACATGCCCACACTGATGACAAGAGACGAACTTGCCCCTCAGGCCCTGTTCCTACCCTGCTAGGAGCAGGGCCAGGTGTGCCTCGTGTCCATCGAGGAGCTTCCTGCCCCCTGGGAGGCATCCGGACTCTGGGCTCCTGGCACACCAGTGGAAATGGCGTGTCCATCTGTGTGAAAACGAGCAGTCCTGCCACCTTCGTTAATGATAAACATATAAGTAATAAACCAGGGGCGCACTTGGTCCCAGGGCCCACTTCTCTGTGCTGATGCCACGTGTGATACGAGCAGTTTGTTTCTAGAGACCTAGCGCTCTGTGCCCCTTACCTGAGTAACCAGGACTGGCCTTGTGTCCTCCTAGTGACCTGGCGCTCTGTCCCTCTTACATTAGTAACCAGGACTAGCCTAGTGTCCTCCTAGTGACCTGGCACTCTGTCCCTCTGTCCCTCTTACATTAGTAACCAGGACTCATCTAGTCTCCTCCTAGTGACCTGGCGATCTGTGACTCTTACATTAGTAACCAGGACTAGCCTAGTGTCCTCCTAGTGACCTGGCGCTCTGTGCCTCTTACATTAGTAACCAGGACTGGCCTAGTGTCCTCCTAGTGACCTGGTGCTCTGTCCCTCTTACATTAGTAACCAGGACTGGCCTAGTCTCCTCCTAGTGACCTGGCGCTCTGTGTCTCTTACATTAGTAACCAGGACTAGCCTAGTGTCCTCCTAGTGACCTGGCACTCTGTGCCTCCTACATTAGTAACCAGGACTGGCCTAGTCTCCTCCTAGTGACCTGGCGCTCTGTCCCTCTTACATTAGTAACCAGGACTGGCCTAGTCTCCTCCTAGTGACCTGGCGCTCTGTGACTCTTACATTAGTAACCAGGACTAGCCTAGTGTCCTCCTAGTGACCTGGCACTCTGTGCCTCCTACATTAGTAACCAGGACTGGCCTAGTCTCCTCCTAGTGACCTGGCGCTCTGTGACTCTTACATTAGTAACCAGGACTAGCCTAGTCTCCTTCTAGTGACCTGGCCCTCTGTGCCTCTTACATTAGTAACCAGGACTGGCCTAGTCTCCTCCTAGTGACCTGGCGCTCTGTGCCTCTTACATTAGTAACCAGGACTAGCTTAGTATCCTCCTAGTGACCTGGCGCTCTGTCCCTCTTACATTAGTAACCAGGACTGGCCTAGTCTCCTCCTAGTGACCTGGCGCTCTGTGACTCTTACATTAGTAACCAGGACTGGCCTAGAGTCCTCTCAGTGACATGCAGCCCTGTGCCTCCTGCCCGTAGAATCCAGGACTTGCCTGGTGTCCTCCTATTGACCTGCAGCTCCAGGCCTCCTGCCCGTATTATCCAGGACTGTCCTACTGTCCTGCTAGTGGGCTGCAGCCCTGTGCCTCCTGCCTGTATTATCCAGTACTGTCCTGGTTCACTCCTGGTGCCCCAGAGCTCTGAGCTCCCCTACATGTAACCTCTCTCATCTGACAAAGCACGCTTGAATTAACCCAGAGCTCAGATCTCCGCTGGCAGGACGGCGCCCACCTGTACCTGCTGGACTAGATCTCCCTAACCCTCGCCCTAGTAGTAACTACCAGCACTAGCCCCACCCAGGCCCGCTCTCTCCTAATGGTCAGGGTATTACTCACCCGTGCCTGAGCACCCGGAGCTCTGCTCCGCCTCCCTCTCTGGTGATACTGACTGTGCCCACCAGTGCCTGGTGACCTGCAACTGTGTGCCCACCTTGCAACCAGGGCTGGACCATCCATCCCTAGTGACCAGGAGATATCCAATGACTGGGATGGACCATCCGTCCCTAGTGACCTGAAGATATCCAAGGACTAGGACTGGACCATCCGTCCCTAGTGACCAGGAGATATCCAATGACTGGGATGGACCATCCGTCCCTAGTGACCAGGAGATATCCAATGACTGGGATGGACCATCCGTCCTTAGTGACCTGAAGATATCCAATGACTGGGATGGACCATCCGTCCCTAGTGACCTGAAGATATCCAAGGACTAGGACTGGAACATCCGTCCCTAGTGACCAGGAGATATCCAATGACTGGGATGAACCATCCATCCCTAGTGACCTGAAGATATCCAAGGAGTAGGACTGGACCATCCGTCCTTAGTGACCAGGAGATATCCAATGACTGGGATGGACCATCCGTCCCTAGTGACCAGGAGATATCCAATGACTGTGATGGACAATCCGTCCCTAGTGACCTGAAGATATCCAATGACTAGGACTGGACCATCCGTCCCTAGTGACCAGGAGATATCCAATGACTAGGATGGACCATCCGTCCCTAGTGACCAGGAGATATCCAATGACTGGGATGGACCATCCGTCCTTAGTGACCTGAAGATATCCAATGACTGGGATGGACCATCCGTCCCTAGTGACCAGGAGATATCCAATGACTGGGATGGACCATCCGTCCCTAGTGACCAGGAGATATCCAATGACTGGGATGGACCATCCGTCCATAGTGACCAGGAGATATCCAATGACTGGGATGGACCACCCGTCCCTAGTGACCAGAAGATATCCAATGACTGGGATGGACCATCTGTCCCTAGTGACCAGGAGATATCTAATGACTGGGATGGACCATCCGTCCCTAGTGACCAGGAGATATCCAATGACTGGGATGGACCATCCGTCCTTAGTGACCTGAAGATATCCAATGACTGAGATGGACCATCCGTCCCTAGTGACCTGAAGATATCCAAGGACTAGGACTTGACCATCTGTCTCTAGTAACTAGGAGATATCCAATGACTGGGATGGACCATCCGTCCCTAGTGACCTGAAGATATCCAAGGACTAGGACTGGACCATCAGTCCCTAGTGACCTGAAGATATCCAAGGACTAGGACTGGACCATCCGTCCCTAGTGACCAGGAGATATCCAATGACTGGGATGGACCATCTGTCCCTAGTGACCAGGAGATATCCAATGACTGGGATGGACCAGCCATCCCTAGTGACCAGGAGATATCCAATGACTGGGATGGACAATCCGTCTTTAGTGACCTGAAGATATCCAATGACTAGGACTGGACCATCCGTCCCTAGTGACCAGGAGATATCCAATGACTGGGATGGACCATCCGTCCTTAGTGACCTGAAGATATCCAATGACTGGGATGGACCATCCGTCCCTAGTGACCAGGAGATATCCAATGACTGGGATGGACCATCCGTCCCTAGTGACCAGGAGATATCCAATGACTGGGATGGACCATCCGACCCTAGTGACCAGGAGATATCCAATGACTGGGATGGACCATCCGTCCCTAGTGACCAGGAGATATCCAATGACTGGGATGGACCACCCGTCCCTAGTGACCAGAAGATATCCAATGACTGGGATGGACCATCTGTCCCTAGTGACCAGGAGATATCTAATGACTGGGATGGACCATCCGTCCCTAGTGACCAGGAGATATCCAATGACTGGGATGGACCATCCGTCCCTAGTGACCTGAAGATATCCAAGGACTAGGACTTGACCATCTGTCCCTAGTAACCAGGAGATATCCAATGACTGGGATGGACCATCCGTCCCTAGTGACCTGAAGATATCCAAGGACTAGGACTGGACCATCAGTCCCTAGTGACCTGAAGATATCCAAGGACTAGGACTGGACCATCCGTCCCTAGTGACCAGGAGATATCCAATGACTGGGATGGACCATCTGTCCCTAGTGACCAGGAGATATCCAATGACTGGGATGGACCATCCATCCCTAGTGACCAGGAGATATCCAATGACTGGGATGGACAATCCGTCTTTAGTGACCTGAAGATATCCAATGACTGGGATGGACCATATGTCCCTAGTGACCAGGAGATATCCAATGACTGGGATGAACCATCCGTCCTTAGTGACTTGAAGATATCCAATGACTGGGATGGACCATCCGTCCTTAGTGACCTAAAGATATCCAATGACTGGGATGGACCATCCGTCCCTAGTGACCAGGAGATATCCAATAACTGGACTGGACCATCCGTCCCTAGAGACCTGAAGATATCCAATGACTGGGATGGACCATCCATCCCTAGTGACCAGGAGATATCAATGACTGGGATGGACAATCCGTCCTTAGTGACCTGAAGATATCCAATGACTGGGATGGACCATCCGTCCTTCGTGACCTGAAGATATCCAAGGACTGGGATGGACCATCCATCCCTAGTGACCAGGAGATATCCAATGACTGTGATGGACCATCCGTTCCTAGTGACCTGAAGATATCCAATGACTCAGATGGACCATCCGTCCCTAGTTACCAGGAGATATCAATGACTGGGATGAACAATCCGTCCTTAGTGACCTGAAGATATCCAATGACTGGGATGGACCATCTGTCCTTAGTGACCTGAAGATATCCAAGGACTGGGATGGACCATCTGTCCCTAGTGACCTGAAGATATCTAATGACTGGGATGAACCATCCGTCCCTAGTGACCAGGAGATATCCAATGACTGGGATGGACCATCCGTCCCTAGTGACCAGGAGATATCCAATGACTGGGATGGACCATCCGTCTCTAGTGACCAGGAGATGTCCAATGACTGGGATGGACCATCTGTCCCTAGTGACCTGAAGATCTCCAATGACTGGGATGGACAATCAGTCCCTAGTGACCTGAAGATATCCAATGACTAGGACTGGCCCTCAGTGTTCCGGGCTCTGTGCCACCCTTAGCATTTGGGAAGGGCTGCTCACTGGGTGGACGCTGCACACCCTTCTCCTTCCGGGAGTCTAAGCACTACAGACAGTGTCTAGAGAGCTCTCCGTGCCCCCCCACCTTCTTCTGGCTGTACTCTATACACTGCTAGTTAACCCCCCGGGCAGATGCTCTCTTGCCTGCTGTCTCTGCTCTCTCTTGCTCTCTTGTGCTCTCTGGCCTCCATCATCTAGATGTGCATTGCGCGGGCTGGCTGTTCTCTTTTCTGCTAATGTGCTTTGCTGTGTTCTCCCCTGGTTATGCTGCTCCTCTCGCTGGCAGTGCCACCCTTCGCTGACTGTGCTCCTGCTTCTACATAACTGGCTCCTTCTCCTGCTCCATCACACTGGCTTGCTCCCCTCCCTCTGGCTGTGTTCCCTTCCTACCGGCTGTTCTCCTATCACACTGGCTGTGCTCCCCTCCTTCTGACTGTGCTCCCCTCCCTCTGCTCCCATCTTACTGGCTGTGCTCCCCTCCCAATTGACTATGCTCTCTTGGGCCACCTGTGCTGCCTTGCACTGGCTGTGCTCCCTGTCTCTGGCTGTGCTCCCCTCTCTCTGACTATGCTCCACTCCCACTGGCTGTGCTCCCCTCCCACTGGCTGTGCTCCCCTCTCTCTGGCTCTTCTCCCCTCCCACTGGCTGTGCTCCCCTCCCACTAGTTGTGCTCCCCTCTCTCTGGCTGTGCTCCCCTCCCACTGGCTGTGCTCCATCCCACTGGCTGTGCTGCCCTCCCTCTGGCTGTGCTCCCCTTCTTCTGGATCAGCTCCCCTCTCACTAGGTATGCCCCATTCCAACTGACTATGCTGCCTTGCACTGGCTGTGCTCCCCTCCCACTGGGTCTGCTCCACTCCTACTGGCTATGCTACCCTTCCTCTGGCTGTTCCCCCTCCTCTGGCTATCCTCCCCTTCCACTGGCTATGCCCCACCCCCACTGGTTATGTTCTCTTGTGCTGCCCATGCTCTCTTGCACTCATTGTGCTCCCCTTTGTTAAAGGTGCTCTCTCTAGTTGTCTGTGCCTACCCACCCCCCTCTGCTGGCAGTCCTTCCTCTGGCCTGCTTACATCTTTCTTGCTTTCTGTGCTCTCTTGAACTGGTGGCACTCCTCTGTGCTGGCTCTGCTCCTTCCAGTTGGCTGTGCTTACTTTTGCTGGCTCCCCGCCCCTCCAATGTAAGTGCTCCATCTCCACTGAATGTGCTTTTTATATTTTGTTTAATTATCAACAGCCACTGCAGCAGCAACAACAGCAGCAGCTACCACTGCAGCAACCACAGCAGCCACAACAGCAGCTACTACTGCAGCGACAACAGCAGCAACCACAGCTGCCACAACAGCGGCCACAACAGCTGCCACAACAGCGGCAACCACAGCAGCAACAACAGCAGCAACAACAGCAGCCACAACCGTAGCTACCACAGCAGCAACCACAGCTGCCACAACAGCTGCCACAACAGCTGCCACAACAGCGGCAACAACAGCGGCAACAACAGCAGCAACAACAGCTGCCACAACAGCAGCAACAACAGCAGCAACAACAGCAGCAACAACTGCAGCCACCACAGCAGCAACAACAGCAGCAACCACAGCAGCCACAACTGCAGCTACCACAGCAGCCACAACAGCAGCAACTACTGCAGCAACAACTGCAGCTACCACAGCTGCCACAACAGCAGCAACTACTGCAGCAACAACTGCAGCCACCACAGAAGCAACAACAGCAGCTACCACAGCAGCAACAACAGCAGCTACCACGGCAGCCACAACAGTGGCAACAACAGCAGCAACAACTGCAGCCACCACAGCGGCAACAACAGCAGCTACCACGGCAGCCACAACAGCAGCAACAACAGCAGCCACAACCGTAGCTACCACAGCAGCGACAACAGCAGCAACCACAGCTGCCACAACAGCTGCCACAACAGCGGCAACTACAGCGGCAACTACAGCAGCAACAACAGCAGCAACCACAGCTGCCACAACAGCTGCCACAACAGCAGCAACAACAGCAGCAACTACTGCAGCAACAACTGCAGCTACCACAGCTGCCACAACAGCAGCAACTACTGCAGCAACAACTGCAGCCACCACAGCAGCCACAACAGCAGCTACCACAGCAGCCACAACAGCAGCAACTACTGCAGCAACAACTGCAGCTACCACAGCTGCCACAACAGCAGCAACTACTGCAGCAACAACTGCAGCCACCACAGCAGCAACAACAGCAGCTACCACAGCAGCAACAACAGCACCTACCACGGCAGCCACAACAGTGGCAACAACAGCAGCAACAACTGCAGCCACCACAGCGGCAACAACAGCGGCTACCACGGCAGCCACAACAGCAGCAACAACAGCAGCCACAACCGTAGCTACCACAGCAGCGACAACAGCAGCAACCACAGCTGCCACAACAGCTGCCACAACAGCGGCAACTACAGCAGCAACAACAGCAGCAACCACAGCTGCCACAACAGCTGCCACAACAGCAGCAACAACAGCAGCAACAACAGCAGCAACAACTGCAGCCACCACAGCAGCAACAACAGCAGCAACCACAGCAGCCACAACTGCAGCTACCACAGCAGCCACAACATCAGCAACTTCTGCAGCAACAACTGCAGCTACCACAGCTGCCACAACAGCAGCAACAACTGCAGCCACCACAGCAGCCACAACAGCAGCTACCACAGCAGCAACAACAGCAGCTACCACGGCAGCCACAACAGTGGCAACAACAGCAGCAACAACTGCAGCCACCACAGCAGCAACAACAGCAGCTACCACGGCAGCCACAACAGCAGCAACTACTGCAGCAACAACAGCAGCAACCACAGCAGCCACAACCGCAGCTACCACAGCAGCCACAACAGCAGCAACTACCGCAGCTACCACAGCTGGCACAACAGCAGCTACCACAGCAGCCACAACAGCAGCAACTACCGCAGCTACCACAGCTGCCACAACAGCAGCTACCACGGCAGCCACAACAGCAGCAACCACATCTGCCACAACTGCAGCAACAGCAGCAACTGTAGCCACAACAGCAGCAACTACTGCAGCAACAACAGCAGCAACCACAGCTGCCACAACAGCTGCCACAACAACGGCAACAACAGCAGCAACCACAGCAGCCACAACTGCAGCTACCACAGCAGCCACTACAGCAGCAACTACAGCAGCAACAATTGCAGCAACCACAGCTGCAACAACTGCGGCAACAACAGCTGCAACAACTGTGGCCACAACAGCAGCAACCACAGCTGCCACAACAGCTGCCACAACAGCAGCAACAACAGCAGCAACAACAGCAGCCACCACAGCAGCAACCACAGCAACCACCACAGCTGTCACAACTGCCACAACAGGAGCCACTACTGGTACCACAACAGGAGCCACTACTGGTACCACAACAGGAGCCACTACCGGTACCACAACAGGAGCCACTACTGGTACCACAACAGGAGCCACTACTGGTACCACAACAGGAGCTACTACCGGTACGACAACAGAAGCCACTACTGGTACCACAACACAAGGCACTACCGATAGCACAACAGGAGCCACTACCGGTACCACAACAGGAACTTCCATGCGTCAGTGCTGCCATGCCTCAGTGCTGCCATGCTTCAGTGCTGCCATGCCTCAGTGCTGCCGGTGCCTCAGTGCTGCCGGTGCCTCAGTGCTGCCATGCCTCAGTGCTGCCATGCCTCAGTGCTGCCATGCCTCAGTGCTGCCCATGCTTCAGTTCTGCCATGTCTCAGTGCTGCCCATGTCTCAGTGCTGCCCATGCCTCAGTGCTGCCCATGCTTCAGTGCTGCCCATGCCTCAGTGCTGCCCCTGCCTCAGTGCTGCCCCGACTCAGTGCTGCCATGACTCAGTGAAGCCATGACTCAGTGCTGCCATGACTCAGTGCTGCCATGACTCAGTGCTGCCATGCCTCAGTGCTTCCATGACTCAGTGCTGCCATGACTCAGTGCTGCCATGCTTCAGTGCTGCCAAGCCTCAGTGCTGCCATGCCTCAGTGCTGCCATGCCTCAGTGCTACCATTCCTCAGTGCTACCATGCCTCAGTTTTGCCCATGCCTAAGTGCTGCCATGCCTCAGTACTGCCCATGCCTCAGTGCTGCCATGCCTCAGTGCTGCCATGCCTCAGTGCTGCCATGCCTCAGTGCTGCCATGCCTCAGTGCTGCCATGCCTCAGTGCTTCCATGCCTCAGTGCTTCCATGCCTCAGTGCTGCCATGCCTCAGTGCTGTCATGCCTCAGTGCTGCCATGCCTCTGTGCTGCCATGCCTCAGTGCTGCCGTGCCTCAGTGCTGCCATGCCTCAGTGCTGCATGCCTCAGTGCTGCCATGGCTCAGTGCTGCCATGCTTCAGTTCTGCCCATGCCTCAGTGCTGCTCATGCCTTAGTGCTGCCCATGCCTCAGTGCTGCTCATGCCTCAGTGCTGCCATCAGCCGTGGCCGCTGCAGGTAAGAAGGGTCGGGCCGGGTGGGGGGGGATTTCGAGAGACGACCACAAGGGAAAATTAAATAAATAATTATTTTCCCTCATGGCCGTCTCTCGAAAACCCCCTCCACCCGGCCCCACTGGCCCACCACTCTTACCTGCAGAGGCCGTGGCTGGCTGCCATGCCTCAGTGCTGCCCATGCCTCAGTGCTGCCCATGCCTCAGTGCTGCCCATGCCTCGGTGCTGACCATGCCTCGGTGCTGACCATGCCTGGGTGCTGACCATGCCTCTGTGCTGACCATGCATCAGTGCTGCCCATGCCTCAGTGCTGCCCATGCCTCAGTGCTGCCCATTCCTCAGTGCTGCCCATTCCTCAGTGCTGCCCATGCCTCAGTGCTGCCCATGCCTCAGTGCTGCCCATGCCTCAGTGCTGTCCATGCCTCAGGCTGCCCATGCCTCAGTGCTGCCCATGCCTCAGTGCTGCCCATGCCTCAGTGCTGCCCATGCCTCAGTGCTGCCCATGCCTCAGTGCTGCCATGCTTCAGTGCTGCCATGCCTCTGTGCTGCCATGCCTCAGTGCTGCCCATGCCTCAGTGCTGCCCATGCCTCAGTGCTGCCCATGCCTCAGTGCTGCCTTTGCCTCAGTGCTGCCATGCTTCAGTGCTGCCATGCCTCAGTGCTGCCATGCCTCAGTGCTGCCATGCTTCAGTGCTGCCATGCTTCAGTGCTGCCATGCCTCAGTGCTGCCATGCTTCAGTGCTGCCATGCCTCAGTGCTGCCCATGCCTCAGTGCTGCCCATGCCTCAGTGCTGCCCATGCCTCAGTGCTGCCCATCCCTCAGTGCTGCCATGGTCAGCCTCAGCTCATCTCCCAGTCCATCCCCCTTCCTATCAGCCCATCCCACAACCAATCCCTCAGCCCATCAGCCCATCCCACAACCCATTCCTCAGCTCATCCCTCTGCTCACCAGCCCATCCCTCACCTAATCCCTCTGTCCACCAGCCCACCCCTCAGTCCATGGCATCCCTCATCCCTTCCCTCTGCCCGTCCCTCAGTCCATCTGCCCATCCCTTGCTCATCCCTCTGTCCACCAGCACACCCCTCAGTCCATCAGCGCTTCCCTCATCCCTTCCCTCTGCCCATCCCTCAGTCCGTCCGTCAGCCCTTCTGCCCATCCCTTAGCTCATCCCTCTGTCCACCAGCCCACCCCTCAATCCATGAGCGCATCCCTCATCCCTTCCCTCTGCCCGTCCCTCAGTCCGACCCTCAGCCCATTTGCCCATCCCTCAGCTCATCCCTCTGTCCACCAGCCCACCCCTCAGTCCATCAGCGCACCCCTCATCCCTTCCCTCTGCCCGTCCATCAGCCCATCTGCCCATCCCTTAGCTCATCCCTCTGTCCACCAGCCCACCCCTCAGTCCATCTCTCAACCCATCCTTCATCCCATCCCATATACAAATACATATTTGACAATGCTGTCTTTATCTGTCCAAGCACTTTTTCCAATCCCTTCCAGCCTTCAATCTCTTTTGCTAACTCTTTCCTGCACTCTGCACCTGAACTGACTAGTTCCCCCCAGTTTCTCTCTGACCAGTCCTCTACTCACCCATGCAGATCCTAACCCATCTACCACTCCCCCTGTCTACTTGTCTAGCACCCACATTTCATCTTTCTATCTTGACCCAGAAACCTTCCCTCCCATCTCTTTTTCCGAGTTGTTCCCTGTTCCACCCTGTAACCCTTATTCACCTAGTCGCCTCAAAGACACCCTCTACCCGCACACAACACTAATTCCCTCATCAAGGTGATCTACCAAACAAATCTGCCCTGAACCCTACTGAATGCCCAGTCTATCACTCCATCACCCTACTCTGGGAAGTCAATCCTTTACTGTAAACAATACTCCTCACAGTGACAGTGCATGCGTTGCAGGCAGCGAGATCTGAAAAGAAACCCTTTGCTCATTGGTTCTCTGAAGTATTTTATGAGGCAAGAAAATCCTTCAGGAAACTGAAAACTTTGGGAGGCAATCCCCATCTCTTGAGAATCCTACTCGGCTAATGGCTGCAAAAAGCAACAAAAATCACATTTTCATGTCCAAATCCTCACATAGAAAATGTCCTTTGGACATTTCTGTTTGATGTAGTTGAACAGGTCAAAAGCCTCACCACGATCGAGTTCAGTGACAGCCCTTGATCCAAATGTGAATACTTTGTGAAATTCTTTGCTGCCGAGGGCTATATCGGTTGTTAAAGGCCCTGAACCGGAGTTGTAGGCCGGAGCTGCAGGTGAGGGCCTCTAACGAGGGAGAGGGCCTTCAACAACCGGTATAGCCCAAGGTAGAAGGGCAATGAGGCTATTAGAACATTCCGCCCACTAAAGGTAGAATGTTCTGAATTAAAAAGGAAGGAACATAAAGACAAACATTGGAATGTTGGAGCTCCGGGCTTATACCAGCCATTGTAAGCCCGGAGCCACTTCTTTGTCTTCAATGGAGCTCTCAACATTCCAATGTTCTAATATAGCCTTATAGCCCGCCGTAGTGGGCTATACCAGCCATTAAATGTCAGCTCCAGCGTTAAACAAGGGAGCAGGACTTTATTGCTGGCATAACCCAGCTACAGAGGGCTACCAGGCATGAAGGCAGAATGTTCTAATTAATAAAACAAAGACCTCATGGAGCCCGAGGGGATTGAAATCCCCTTGGGCTCCGCGAGGCCTTTGTTCACAGCAACGGTTGTGAAGAACAACATTGGAATGTTGGAGCTCTGGGTTTTGCCGGCCATTAGAAGCCTGGAGCACTGCACTGTCTTCAATGGAGCTCCCAACATTCCAAGGTTCTAATATAGCTATACCGGCCATTAAAGGCCCGCTCCAGCGTTAAAGGGAGCGGGACTTTAATGGCCGGCATAGCCCAGCTACGAAGGGCTATAAGGCTACTAGAACTTTCTGCCACTAGAGGGCAGAATGTTCTAACAATTAAAACAAAGGCCCCTAGGAGCCCGAGGGTGTTTAAACCCTCTCGGGCTCCGAGAGGGTTTTGTTCACAGCAACAGCTTTGAACAAAAGCAACATTGGAATGTTGCTCTGCGGGCTTTTACCGGCCCGTAGAAGCACGGAGCACTCCATTGGATTCAATGGAGTGCTCCACATTCCAATGTTCTAATAAAATGTAAAGTCTACTCAGCTCTCACTTCCTCCAACTGCTGACACTCTGAATATAAATTAATCCCAAAAGCTCAGATGTCCTGGTCTCACATTTTACAGATGCTTCAGAGCTTGAGCGACTTGACATTATTATCAAAGTTAAACCCTCAAACCCTTTTTTGATGCAGCGCTTCGTAAGATTTGTAAAGACCTATATAAGCACTTGTTACCAGACCAGACCACCTGAACGACTTTGTCATTTATTCAAAGCGTATTTGCTGACTGTTTAAGATGGGCTACGCCTCAACCCTTCTGAAGAAACCCTCAGCTTACTTCAGTGGTCTTACCAACACCTGCCCTATTTAAGTCTACCTTTAGCGGAGAAAGTGATGAAAGTTGTGCAGTCTTCCTAGCCCCCTCCGTGAACTCTAACAAGCTCTTGGGCTATTTCCGGTCTAGATTCAGACAGGGCGGTAGCACAGAGACTGCAATTCTACAGGTGGTTGACGAGCGCTCTGCTTCCTTGACGTGGGCAGTCCTGCTCACTTGGGCTGCTAGACCCACCAGCTGCCTTTGATATGGTCAACCATGTCACCCTTGTCAATATCTTTAAGAAACAATCTGGAATTGAAGGGCGGGGTCGTCCTATTTGCCTAATTGACCTCATCCGTTTACAATTGTCAATGCAATATTCAGCAATGCCAATGTGCATCAAGGGATTCCTCTGTCCCATTGCTGCCCCATTTACTCTTTATCTGGAATCACCTGGGGGGATCCTGAGACACTCTGGGATCCGTACCATCACCATGCCAACGATAGCCATATCTTTCTGAAGAGCTTGTCCCAACCTTTCTCTGCTTTCTAACACTCTCCAAAACTCCCAAAGATGTATGTTGAGTCAAAACCTAAAACACAACCCAGGAACCCATTAAAAACAGAGGGCTTGATTTAGAGTTTGGTGGATGGGTACTCTGTCACAAACCCACCCACTGTGAGCATTAGGATTTAATGCACTTGTAATAAGGCGGAGAGGATATGCGTCATGTTTGGGACAAAGTACCTGTCTGCCCAACACGAAACGAGGCCCTGAGTTTTTTTACTTTTCCCTAAAAGGCCCAGGTGTACTACAATCTTGGATCGAGTCCTAAACTCTACGGCTATTGTGGGTGCCATTCTTGACAACAAGCTCAGTCGACAAAAACACTCTAGTACTCTGGTGAGAAGGGCATGCTGCCATCTCAGGCTGCTTTGGGATATCAGACAATGTATGGTAGACTGCATTTACAGACATCAGATCAGAGACTGCACTTTCCATGCTGGACAAGGGGGGTTCTCTCTTTACTGGTTGTGCTGAAGTTTACAGAGTCCTCCTTAGAACAATGTTGGTGCTCGCTTTGTTTCAGGATGAGAGAGATTTGAGCACTTCACGCCGGTCCTAATATTATTACACTGGCTTCCTACTGACACAAGAGCTCAATTTAAAATGGCTGGCATCACCTTCTTAAAAAGAATGATGTGTGAAGCAATCTTTCTCTTGCAGTGCCATGAGAATCTAGAATTCACTATCACTCCACCACTCAGTGTCGTGCAACTTTCAAAAATGAGATTAATGTCCTCCTGTTCTATAGACATCTTGACTGTAACTCAGTGCTTAATTTGAGCCGGTGGTTTCCGGTGCTCGGCACCAGCACTTAATTGTTAACACCAGCGCTTGTCCAGAAGACATGGCTTGGCAGTTCGGGCTGGACTGTTCCCATGAGGCACAGGGTCAGACTGATTTGCATATGGCCATGTCTGAACTGGGGTGGTGGAGTGAGCTAAAGAATGATGATGGATTAAACCCAGATCAGTTGACTGGGGGTGAGTGTTTGATTGGCTCAAACGTTCCGTCCATCATCCCCTTTTGTATCGCTTTGGTCGCCCTAAGTTGGCGGGGGTATGCCCAGACGTGGGTCCCTTGCTCACTTTGCCACTGGATTCAAGCAAGCCTGGCTGATGACGGCTGAAATGCCAGAAACCGGTCCTAGGATGCTTGTTTCCAGTCCAGGGAAGACATGGCTTGGCAGTTTGGGCTGGACTGTTCCCATGAGGCACAGGGTCAGACTGATTTGCATATGGCCATGTCTGAACTGGGGTGGTGGAGTGAGCTAAAGAATGATGATGGATTAAACCCAGATCAGTTGACTGGGGGTGAGTGTTTGATTGGCTCAAACGTTCCGTCCATCATCCCCTTTTGTATCGCTTTGGTCGCCCTAAGTTGGCGGGGGTATGCCCAGACGTGGGTCCCTTGCTCACTTTGCCACTGGATTCAAGCAAGCCTGGCTGATGTCGGCTGAAATGCCAGAAACCGGTCCTAGGATGCTTGTTTCCGGTCCAGGGAAGACATGGCTTGGCAGTTCGGGCTGGACTGTTCCCATGAGGCACAGGGTCAGACTGATTTGCATATGGCCATGTCTGAACTGGGGTGGTGGAGTGAGCTAAAGAATGATGATGGATTAAACCCAGATCACTTGACTGGGGGTGAGTGTTTGATTGGCTGAAACGTTCCGTCCATCATCCCCTTTTGTATCGCTTTGGTCGCCCTAAGTTGGCGGGGGTATGCCCAGACGTGGGTCCCTTGCTCACTTTGCCACTGGATTCAAGCAAGCCTGGCTGATGACGGCTGAAATGCCAGAAACCGGTCCTAGGATGCTTGTTTCCGGTCCAGGGAAGACATGGCTTGGCAGTTCGGGCTGGACTGTTCCCATGAGGCACAGGGTCAGACTGATTTGCATATGGCCATGTCTGAACTGGGGTGGTGGAGTGAGCTAAAGAATGATGATGGATTAAACCCAGATCAGTTGACTGGGGGTGAGTGTTTGATTGGCTCAAACGTTCCGTCCATCATCCCCTTTTGTATCGCTTTGGTCGCCCTAAGTTGGCGGGGGTATGCCCAGACGTGGGTCCCTTGCTCACTTTGCCACTGGATTCAAGCAAGCCTGGCTGATGACGGCTGAAATGCCAGAAACCGGTCCTAGGATGCTTGTTTCCGGTCCAGGGAAGACATGGCTTGGCAGTTCGGGCTGGACTGTTCCCATGAGGCACAGGGTCAGACTGATTTGCATATGGCCATGTCTGAACTGGGGTGGTGGAGTGAGCTAAAGAATGATGATGGATTAAACCCAGATCAGTTGACTGGGGGTGAGTGTTTGATTGGCTCAAACGTTCCGTCCATCATCCCCTTTTGTATCACTTTGGTCGCCCTAAGTTGGCGGGGGTATGCCCAGACGTGGGTCCCTTGCTCACTTTGCCACTGGATTCAAGCAAGCCTGGCTGATGACGGCTGAAATGCCAGAAACCGGTCCTAGGATGCTTGTTTCTGGTCCAGGGAAGACATGGCTTGGCAGTTCGGGCTGGACTGTTCCCATGAGGCACAGGGTCAGACTGATTTGCATATGGCCATGTCTGAACTGGGGTGGTGGAGTGAGCTAAAGAATGATGATGGATTAAACCCAGATCAGTTGACTGGGGGTGAGTGTTTGATTGGCTCAAACGTTCCGTCCATCATCCCCTTTTGTATCGCTTTGGTCGCCCTAAGTTGGCGGGGGTATGCCCAGACGTGGGTCCCTTGCTCACTTTGCCACTGGATTCAAGCAAGCCTGGCTGATGACGGCTGAAATGCCAGAAACCGGTCCTAGGATGCTTGTTTCCGGTCCAGGGAAGACATGGCTTGGCAGTTCGGGCTGGACTGTTCCCATGAGGCACAGGGTCAGACTGATTTGCATATGGCCATGTCTGAACTGGGGTGGTGGAGTGAGCTAAAGAATGATGATGGATTAAACCCAGATCAGTTGACTGGGGGTGAGTGTTTGATTGGCTCAAACGTTCCGTCCATCATCCCCTTTTGTATCGCCGTCTGCCACAAGGAGGCACTGTCTGGCTAATTTAGAGATGACCTCAACAACGGCCAATTATTAATTCAGTATACATTTAAAATGACTATTTCCTGCTGCCCAAGCCATTTGTGGTAAAATGAGACTCCAAGACAGGAAAGAGAGCGGAGCAAGAAGAAAGTTAATTAAATAAAGATAAAGGACAAAGCCTCAGCCACAGCTTCTACCAGTCTCACCAAGCCATTCTTATAGATTTGGGGCCTGAAATAGCCCGAATTGTCACACTTGTAGGGTGTGATGGATAGTAGTTGTCCTGTTACTATCATTGACAGCATGGCAGGGGCAATGTGTGGTGCCAGCTGCAGTGGGCTCCTGACGAGAGCCCTGGCAAAAGTAAGCACTGCTGGACTGACCAGTCGATGGTGACTTGGATTTCTTTCCCCTCCGTGTTGATGTGCTGATGACCGCCACATATTTGGGCTGGTTCTCACCATGAAGTGGTCTCACTTTGCATCTTTATTCACAGGATTAGAATTCCACTTGTACTCTCCTCAGACCCGCTTATGTTCACTTGTTGTTCTTGGGTTTTCTTGTGAAGAAGCGCTGTAACACACTTCGGTCTTGTTCGTGCTGCAGAAAACTGAACTCAATAAACAGAAAGAAAATCTCCCCTGATCCAAATTATAAATGTGTGCTCTGCAACTGTGTAGAAAACACCTGTCTTATCCCAAAGAGTCTCCGCAGTCTGCAAGCACCAACCTTACAGTTCTCTGCATAACACCCCGCGCTTCGAATGCTCCTCCTGCAGATGAAGAAGGCGCTCCGTAAAGCGCTCCGAAGCTCGTTAGGTCTGCGCTATAACATAAACCTAGCATAACGGGACTGCGCTGAACCTCTTTACTGGCTGAGGGGTGAGCAGGGCTCAGGACTGTCTCACACACATGGGTGGAGGTGGCTTATGTAAGAGCAGAAACACCAACTACCACACTGAATACCACACTGTGCATTCAGACACGCACCCCCAGAACGGTGAATGCGATTTCATAGAAAAACACTTTCATGGAATACCATTACTGAGAAACTATTTCACCTAAACTGTTTAAAGGACATTTTGAAGATAAATGCCATCTACCATGTGACAGAAACTAAGTCATAGAAAGTCTTTTTTCAAAATTGACTTTTGCATACATTACTCTACAAGGTTCCTATCTATCTATCTATCTATCTATCTATCTATCTATCTATCTATCTATCTATCTATCCATTTTTAGAAAAGAGAGAGTTATATATTTTTCAATGAACAATAATTTCATTAGAAAAACATTACTGAGAAACCAAACATCTTTCCCATTGTAATAAAAAGTCTATTTTGACATTTTTAGAACTTTATTTACTAACTGGGATATGACTGGGGTACACTACTGTGGCCCATTGTTAACATATATTTGATTGTGGATTTCACATACATTCTAATTTCTGAGTACAATAAAATAGTATTGTTTAATTTCTCCTGTTTTCCCTTTTATTGTAATTTCAATTTAATTATGTTTCCTTAAAATTGTGTTTCCTTAGAAATATTTCCTATAATTTTCAATGGATTTGTATTTGATCAAAATGATCTTTCCTTAAAATTGGTTTTCCATGATTTGGTTTCCTCCAATGGGGTTTATTCATTTTCTCGTTCCATTAATTCACACACATCAATGCAGAACACCTCCCAAGACAGGTGTGATGGTAAAGTCTATTTAGGGAACACTGACCTCAAGTGGACAAAGGGATCATAGCATTGGGGAAAACCTGAGACTGCCAGGGTTATGGATGCTTCACACCATTCATCTCTTTTTTTTCTCCCACAGCGACAACCAATGGCACCACCGCAGCAGGAAGCGTCTCTATCAAAGGTCTAGAAAGCTGGGAGATCATTCTTATCGCCCTGGGGGCCATCCTTGGAGCAGGCCTGCTGCTCGGAGCCTGCTTTATGGTAAGCATAACATAGCTGTAGTATCACTAGAATAGAGGCTTGGCAACAACATGGCTGCCTGTATCATCAGCGCTGAGGCTTGGCAACAACATGGCTGCCTGTATCATCAGCGCTGAGGCTTGGCAAAAACATGGCTGCCTGTATCATCAGCGCTGAGGCTTGGAAACAACATGGCTGCCCGATCAGCATTGAGGCTTTGCAACAACATGGCTGCCCAATCAGTGCTGAGGCTTGACAAAAACATGCCTGCCTGTATCATCAGCGCTGAGGCTTGGAAACAACATGGCTGCCGGTATCATCAGCGTTGAGGCTTGGCAAAAACATGGCTGCCCATATAATCAGTGCTGAGGTTTGGCAACAATATGGCTGCCTGTATTATCAGTGCTGAGGCTTTGCAACAACATGGCTGCCCGATCAGCATTGAGGCTTTGCAACAACATGGCTGCCTGTATCATCAGTGCTGAGGCTTTGCAACAACATGGCTGCCCGTATCATCAGCGCTGAGGTTTGGCAGTAATATGGCTTCTTCATTGGCACCGAGGCTTTGCAACAACATGGCTGAGTCTTGGCAGCAACATAGCTGAGGCATTGCAACAACATGGCTGCCTGTATCATCAGTGCTTAGGCTTGGCAACAACATGGCTGACTGTATCATCAGCGCTGAGGCTTGGCAACAACATGGCTTCTTGATTAGCACTGAGGCTTTGCAACAACATGACTGCCCGTATCATCAGCTTTGAGGCTTGGCAGCAACATGGCTGCCCGTATCATCAGCTTTGAGGCTTGGCAGCAACATGGCTGCTCGATCCATGCTGAGGATTGGCAACAATATGGCCGAGTCTTGGGAACAACATGGCTGAGGCTTGGCAGCAACATATCTGAAGCTTGGCAGCAACATGGCTGAGGCTTGGCAGCAACATGGCTGAGGCTTGGCAGCAACATGGCTGAGGCTTGGCAGCAACATGGCTGAGGCTTGGCAGCAACATGGCAGAGTCTTGGCAGCAACATGGCTGCTGAATCAGTGCTGTAGCTTGGAACAACATGGCTGAGGCTTGGAACGCTGTGCAAGCAAGAGATGTTTTCTAGGAGGGACTGGCGAAAATCAGTAGGTCACTGAGTGAAAGCCATTGAATGGAAGTTACTCCATGGGAGTGACTGACACAATCATAATCTGTGAGCCACTTTGAGTAAGTCATCTAATGCCAATAATTAACAGAAGTTGATTGTTAACCATTAATGAACATTGATCACAAGTAGTTGGAGACACTGATTGAGTCTTTGAATTAGAACGTCCAATTAGTCATTTTTGGGTAGAATGGTTGAGTGGGGGTCCTTGAATACGAGACTATTACAATAACAGTAATGATAATTATTTATTTATTTGGAGTTCATCTTTGGGTATTTACTAGTGTCGCTGTTTAAAAGCGCCTGAATTATTACTCTGTTCATAGTTGTTACTTAAGAAACTTAGAAGTGTATAAAATGAGGGCCAGATTCACAAAGGCGAACTTACACTTTTGAGTTTACGATCGTTTGCTATTCACAAAGGGATTTACGAGTAGTATCTTTATGAGTGCGGAGTTTCCGAACATAAAAGTATGTGCTGAGACTCTGTGTTCATAAAGATACTACTTGTACACAGCTCTGGTATGTCCTTCTGTAAGGGGGTTATTTACTATGATGAGACATGTCCCTGATAGAAACCTCTCTCCACAGCTCCGGGATGTCCTTCTGTAGGGGGGTTATTTACTATGATGAGACATGTCCAAGATAGACACCTCTCTCCACAGCTCTAGGATGTTCTTCTGTAGGGGGGTTATTTACATTGATGAGACATGTCCCTGATAGAAACCTCTCTCCACAGCTCCAGGATGTTCTTCTGTAGGGGGGGGTCATTCCTTATAAGACATGTCCCTATAGAAACCTCTCTCCACAGCTCCAGGATGTTCTTCTGTAGGGGGATTATTTACTATGATGAGACATGTCCAAGATAGACACCTCTCTCCTCAGCTCCAGGATGTCCTTCTGTATGTGGGTTCATTTCTTATAAGACATGTCCCTATTAGAAACATATCCCCACAGCTCCGGGATGTCCTTCTGTAGGGAGAGATTCCTACCTTATCAGGTTTCCCTTAATAGACATCTCTCCACGGCTTGGGCATATCCTTCTGTAAGGTGGTAATGTCTGATGAGAAGACACAACACTGACAGGAACATTGTGCGAAAGCTACTTCCACCTCCTGTGGGGGTTGTTGTTCACCAGAGCATCCCTTTGGGAAGAAGCTCTCCCCACAGCAGGGGCTGTTGCAGTCTTCTGGTGTCACCCATCTTTATTCTTGAGGAATCTCTTTCAGTGAAGGTGATCACTCTGTGAACAGTGTCATTCTGCCATGCCCACATCTCAGATGGTTTGGTGCTGCTATTTACCCTTCCCTCCTTTCTTCTTTTTCAGCTTGCCTCAGGACCATTTTCTGGCCTGTTTGGAGGATTGTTTGGGGGCTCCTTTTCCCCAGCAGCTGCCAACTCTGGGGTCGAGATGACAGGGAGGGCAACGAACATGACCAGATACTACACCCACGATGGACAACATGACCCGAACTGCCATACCCGGGAGCACCCTCATGAGCACAGAGCTCACACCCATGAAAACAGGGCCAATCGCAGGTGTTCTGATGACTGTGACGTCAGAGAAGCTCGTTACTGCCCTTGATTAAAGGGCACCCAGAACGCTTACGCCTGATAATGCTGGAGTGGATTGTGGACCGAAGCCAAGTGCACATGTTCCTTGTAGGGGGCGGAGCAGTAGCAGCTTTGCACTGGCTGGTAACAATGGAAACCATTGGCTCCTTCAATTCCTCTTCTGAAGACTTCCTGATCTCTGGGCATCCGGCAAGGCACTGGCACTTACTTGATCTCAGGGCTACCTCCAGTGACAGCAATGACACCGCAAGCATCCATCATCATCCCACCTTTACTTATCTTATTACAGGCATTGTTTTTATAAGAAATCAGACTTCCCACTTGCTAACAATGTCATTAAAAACCTGAAGCTCCTTTCCACACCAATCTCTCTTGACCTCTTGACCTGGTTCTACTCCCTCCCAATAGACTACCCCCACTTTCTTCCAGAGGATGAGGTGTGGAATTCACACTCTCACACTCTTTCAGCAAGAGGCAGATTCTGTGCACACTCCTAGCTTGTGCAGGGCAGAGAGGCAGAGAGACTCCTCACGCACGCACATGACTTCTAGCACCTATTAACCTCACCAGGCATCTCTTGTCTTGACTTAGACTGCAACATATTTATTATTAATATTTATATAATATGCTCTATACATTTTCGATGCATTCAGCCATTCTGAATGTATGTGAATTACTGTAATGTGGATGGTCTCTCTTGCTTGAATGGAAGATTAGCATTACTGCACATCACGGATGGTGCAGGAGTGCCGGAGAAGACTGTATGGAAAACCATCCCATGTACTTATATTGAAATAAAGCTACTTGACCAATATTCTGTTCTGCTTCCTGTTTTACTCCTTGCTAATACAGTTTGACTTTGCCCTAGGACATTCAGCCCTGATGATAGTGGGCCATCTTGTTCAGGGCAGGCACTACCCAGTATGGTCACTGTCATCAGTTCCCATGAGCTCCTTAGTCTTCACAAGGTCATCAGGTCATCTAACAGCTGCCTGATACTTTTCTATGTGGTTGAGTTTTGGGGTAACAATGACAAGGAGAAATGGGGTAAGAGGACCACCCTTCGTTGACAACTTGCACGCCTTGGAAATTGGTCCTTCCCTGAACGGGGCTCATGAATGCATATGGGTGGATGTCTAAAAGCTCAAGAGAGAACTCATTGACTCATTTCCTCTAATGTGTGCTTTAAATCCATCCCATAATACCGCCATTGCACACTATGTGTGAGATCTAAACCCATCTTGCTGCAGGATCGATGCATATCACAACTGCATGATCTGAAAACCCTTCCACTCACCCAAGAAAGAAGTATGTTTTGCAGTGCGCACGATATAAAGAAAATTAAGGACAATAACTATAAGAACAATCATAGGCACTGACTGTACGATCTACTAAACTCGTGAAAGTAACATCAGTATTCACACAAAGAGTAACATCACTCCCACTGTGAGACTTAAAAGCCCCTGTCAAGTTGTTCACAAATAGAGATGGCCCAAAGGCCCCCTTGTTTGAAGTATACGTTTTTCTTTCACCAGTGCTGTGTGTAGAGGTGAGTGTCACTATAGAAGTTCACAGTGGAGCTGGTAGGCGGGAATCAACAACCTAACAGAACAATAAAGGCATCACAAGATGGATGGGAGGAAACCTTTACACGGACTATGAGTTAACAATTACGATATCAAAATAAGGGTGAGGAACAAAAGGTTTAAGTTAAGGTTAATATCAAATTAATAAAACATATTAACTGGTTGCAACTAAAAGCTCAGAGGTAAATTTGGGAGCAATCTCAATAACCTGAACAATTTAATCAAAAATGAATAAAAATCTAAATTCCACAGTGCTATACAATAATGTTTGGGACCAAAATCATCATTCCTAAATTGTTCTTATGGCAAATAACAGAAAAGGTAATTGTGAGAGCACCTTGTCAATATGGTGGATTCCACAGGCTGAGCAGGTGAAGCAGAACCGTCAGAAGCCAAGTGTATCTTCCATCTCTCGATGAGGCGAGCGAATCTTCGCATTGGGGGATGGGCAGCGGCGAATTTTTGGAGCTGCCCCACATCTATCGTTCCTAATAAGTGGACCTATGTATCCACCAGGGGGGCCCAGTCAGTTAAGGGTCTTACATAGGCAAGAAATGTGGCCTGAACTCAAACAGCAGCAAGGTGAACTCCTGCAGTGTTATTTAAGAACTTCACTTAGATTTGTGGTGATAAGGTCTTTGTGCCAGTTCTGCAAGGTCTCCTTAGAGCTTGTGCCACATCTGCCAAAGCAGAGGACTTGCTTCTAAAAAGAAATGTGCTGGCTTTTGATAAATTCTTTCTACTGTGGGATTTCAACTTCTGCGCAGAACTGGGCTCAGATCCCGAAACACAACTATTATTCTTCGATTAAGAGATGCTAGGGCCAATTAAAAAAAGAACTGGTCCCAAACATATTACTGGGCACACTTTAGATCTTATTTTCACAAATGCCTTGAACCTACAGGTGGACCCCCCTCTCCCCTAATCTGGTCAGACCATTCTATTATACATTTTCATATCCATATCAAAGGGAAATAGACCAGCAAGAAGAACAAATCCCTAAAAGAGACAAGGCTTTGGAAGAAAATCTCCAATTCTTCCTTCTCTTCCATCTTTCCAACCCAACATGTCACTAAGCCCTCTGATATAAATAGTACTCTTACAACCTTCCAAGAGTCATTTTCCACAACCTTGGATAAAGTTGCTCCCCTCAAGCTTAACTGCTGTATCTCCACTAAGCCTCATTCTCCCTGGTTCTCGGAACAACTAAAGCAAGAGAACCCAGTCTGTAGGAATTTGGAGAGAAGGTGGCGCACTTACAAATCCCTCTCAGACAACACCACTTGTAAATCAGCCTTAAACAGTTATCATAAAAAGCTTAAAGCAACTCGGAAGTCCCACATTATTAATAGAATTGACAGTGCGGGCAACACCACCAAAGAACTATTTAAAGTCCTAAATGAGTTGGTGAGGTCCACTGCCTGGACATCGTCCATCCCGGCCTCCCAGGAACTGTGCAACGCTCTTGCAGACCATGTTGAAGAGAACATTTTGACGAATTATAACTCCTACACCCATCATCAACTGATCCTTTATCCATCACTCCCCCAATCACCAGCCTCTCCATTGCTCTGGAGCACTTCAAAGCCAATACTTTGGAACAAGCTCTGGAAATGATGAACAAAATCAAATCTGGGACCTCCTTGATCCTCTCCACGGGGCCAAAACCCCGAAATTACAAAACCCAAATTCGGAGATTGCATGAGGAAAAACGCTTCCTGTATATCCCAGAACTGCTTGCAGCTCAACACCTACAACACAGCGATCCTGCTGTTCGGCAAAGCCGACGCATACTGGTCGGACAACTAAAAAGATGGTAAAAAATCTAGGCATCTTAATTGATGATAACCTTACAATGAAAGAGCATGTAGGCTCCACGGGCGGCACCTGTTTTGGAATAATGTGCATGCTTAGAAAAGCGTTTCAGTGGTTACCTCTTCACACAAGAACTCTTACACACAGGATCTTGTGGTCAGTCGCCTGGACCATGGAAAAGCCTTATTGGTCGCAGCTAATGAGTCACTGCTATCAAAACTCCAGGCAGTTCAGAACACTGCTGCATGCCTAGTCTGCAAAGGTCCCCTCTGATCGACCTCAGAGCCAACTCTAAGATCTCTTTATTGGCTTCCAATCAGGAAACGCGCCATATTCAAGCTCTTATGGTTAGTACAGAAACCCCTATCGGGTAAGGGCCCTGTATATCTCCAGAACAACTGTCACCCTTATGTCCCTACTAGAAATCTAAGCTCAAAAGACCAGGGGGCATATTAACAAGGGCCGGCGATAAATATCGCAAAGCGCGCTTAGCGCTTGCATATTTATCGCCGGCTAGCTCTGCAATTTATCGCCCGGTTAGCGCGTTATCAACAACGCGCATCGCCGAGGCGATAAAAATTCAAGAGATAGTGTGGATATCGCCGTTTTCCATGGTGGAAAACGGCGATATCCTAGATGATAGGGCCTGTGGTCTTAGCCACAGAATCCACCCCCATGTTAAGTATGCCTTAGTCAGGAATTTAACAGACGTTAAATTCCTGCGTTAAAGCATACTTAACGCGATTTAAAAATAGCTACCCTTCCTTGTTAATATCGCGAAGCTGCCTTCGCGATATTTTCCCTGGTTGGTTTCACAGCCACGCCTACTTTGCATCTCATTAGCGATGCAAAGTTAGGCGTGCTGGAAACGGGCGCTAAGTCAGCAAAACACGCGATAGCGTGTCTTTGCTGATCAGGCGTGAAATTATCGCCGCTTTTCGCCCGAAAACGGACGCAAAAGTGGCGATAATTTCATAGCGCCGCCTTGATAATATGCCCCCAGCTCTTTCTCTCTTCCCGTCGTATTCGCATAGACTAATGCGGCGGCCAATCCTTGTGAGAAGTTGGCCTGGCATATGCTGTCCACTAATTATAGTGGGCACCTTGCACCAGTCCAAACAACCCCTTATTGGAGATAGGTTAAAGACAACCTTATTGAAAGCTATCCTAGTGGTAGCTATGGAGAGCAGCCTTCAGGCTAAGTCTTGAAGGAATGTAAAGCAGCTTGTTTTACCAGTCTATAATCTCTTGAGTGACCAAATGAAAGAGCACCACACCAGGTATATATTCAAAATATATGTATTTATTGCCAAACACACCCCTCTAGTCTCTTTATGAGGCTAGAGTTCGAAGTACATAAGTTAGAAGTTATTTAAACACAGTAATAGCACAAATACACGTTTGGGCCCTAGGGGCGTACCAAACCATATACCAATAAAGTGGTATGCGAACCACGACTGAACTAGACACTAGGCCTAGAGCCTCTAGAAGTGCTTGGACCACAAGGAACCACCCAAGGTAGTGACACAGGGGACCCACGGGAGACGCGTGCAGTGTAAATACACAACCGCGATACGCCGTTGACTTCTATGGAGAAAGTCGTGATCGGGAAATTAGAGAAAAGGGACACTTAAAGAGGACTTGGACCAAACCCTTTGAGATCTAGGACTTTGAAGAGTCTCTACCCACGGGAGCACCGGAGTACTCGTGTTACCTCACCCAGGGAAGCCGGGTGCATAGGTGCCTTTCGGGGTCGGGTTTCGTCGTCGATTTGAATGGCGATCTGCTGCAAAGTGCTGCTGGCGACCAAGTGAAAAGTGTCCGGGTGGATCCAAGAGTGGATCGGAGTTCTGAAGAACCTGAAAGCAGAGGGGACAGAGTCTGGGTCACTAGCCAGTGACCAGGAAGGCGATGGACAGATGCCCACCGATGTCGAGTGCTTCAGGTGCGGTGACGGTCGTCTTGACTCTTCAGCCACGAGGTCCAGGAGGCGTTGTCGGCAACCAGGGGCAGGATTCGGGCTGGTACATGATGTCTGTCGAGTGCTGAGGTGTCAGCGACCGGATTGGACTCAACAAGCCTTGGCAACGGCAAGTCTCGATGCAGAGGAAGATCGTCGATGGTGCAGACCAGCAAGGTTTGGGAAACTCACCCAGCAAAGGTAAGTGAGGGCAGGCCTGGAGCAACCAGGATGCTAAGTTAGGAAAAGATTGGCCTTTGTTAAGGGCTACTAGCCAACGGGCTAGCGACCGCGAAGGAGCCTCGTGACGCCGCACGTGGAGCTGGCTTACAGGACACTCGTGGAGTGGGGGCCAGTGATCTTCGGTGCAGGTGGTGCTGGAGGCTAGGGCTACTCGGAGCCCAAAGCACGACTTCTTGGGAGACCCAGAAGAGGATGCACTTGCAAATGTGCTCGGTGTCCAGGGGTCATGGTCTCAAGTCACCCACGATAGCCACGGGCCTCAGCTTTGCTGGGGACTCAGGGTAGCTTCGGGGAAGTCTGAGAATCCACCTCTGGTGATGCGATGACTTCGGCGTCCGACGGGAGCTTCAGAAATGCAAACCGGACAGATGCTTCTTTGGTGCCTGCCAAGCAGGGAGTCACTCCTTGACCCCAAGGGAGATTCTTCTGTCCTCTAATCGTGAGTAGAGCGTCGAAGGTCCAGGATTCAGTTTCAGAGTTTCGTCCAGGGATAATCTAAAGTCCTAAGGACTGGGTTCCTATCTTTATACTAAAGATAGGGGTTGGACTACTCTGTGGCCCCACCTATGGGTTGGTCAGGGCAGAGGGGTGGCTACACCCTTTCCCTTTGTCCAGTTCGCGCCAAAGCAGGGGCTGCAAGCCCCTGATCCGGTTTGAACTGGGGTATGCACAGGGACACCAAATGTGCCCCCAGTGCAGGACTTCAAAGCACCCGAAAGTGTTCCCGCCCAGCCCCAATACACATTATCCTGTCTGGGGAGGTGGTCACACCTCCCTGGGACAGGAAACCTGTTGTCCAGGCCTCCCCTGCCGGAGTTTCGTCCAGCAGCAGGAGGCCAGACTCGTGTCTGTGGCAGCAGCATCCATTTTGTGATGCCAGGGCTTTGGAAAGAAGTTACCGGGTTAGTCAGAGTTAACATGTCTTTCCCTCTAGAAGGGTGGAATGCTACCCCCGCCGCCAGAATTGGCGGGGGGTAGTATTCCAAGATGTTTGACACCAAACACGACATGTTTAGGTGCAGCCATTCCAAAGTTAGCATTTTACCGCGAGGTTATAATGCGCTTAAGAGTATATGGTCAGGCTGCACTACAAACAGCATCAGAGATGGTCTCTGAACGCTGCAGAGGGGCCCTGCTCATGCAGGGGCACCCTCTCACATAGGAACCATGCACTCTGCCTTTAGGATTGATAAGGCCTGCCTTAGGAGTGACTTATAGGTTTATATGTGTGTATGTATTTAGTGATATAGGTAACCTATATCACAGTAAGGAGTGCATGCACCACCTTACCCAGGCTGCAGTAGCAGACCTGTGGTGTCAGTTTGGATGGCCTTCCAGGGGTGGCATAATACATGCTGCAGCCCCTGGCAGGCCTCTGAGGTACCTATGCCCTTGGTACATAGTATACCATATACTAGGGACTTATAAGGGCACTCCAGATCCCAATCAGTGATGTGCCTAAGGCACAGGGAAACCATTTTAGAGAGGAAGCAGCTAGGCTGGGGTTCTGATTAGCAGGGCCCCAGCCAGACTAATGTCGAAAAACAGTGAAGCATCAGCAAAAAGTGGGGGTACCCATGTGAAGCAGATCCTACTCTCCTACAATCCTCTTCCTATCTTGGGCTACATCATTGGAGTAAACTACCTCTACCTATCCGAGCCTGTCTGGACTGCGCCCGTTTCAAAAAGCTTCCCAAAACCTGGCTTTTCAAGCTTCTATTACCTTCCTTTCCCTCCTCCACTTGGTTTGTGCTCCAGCGCGGAGATACCCCTTCGGGGGTGATTCAATGCGCTATATTAAGTGTAGATCACATATCGCATCATCAGAGAAGATCAGATGTCAAGTGCACCGGACCTTCTACGCAACTGGAGGATACTGGCTGAGAGGGACCACCAGGGGTGTTGCATCCCAGACCTTCTCTAAGACACCTACTCCAACATTTAGAGACGCAAACAATAATAGGGCAGGCCCTATATAGTAAACGCGTAACACTGATGATGTACTTGTCCTCCCTTTATTTACTCTAACATTCAGTAGGTGAATATCTACTTCCTTTGCACGTTATAGCTTGGTGTTTGCTTAATCTACGGGTTACCACCAATGACGCTATCAATAGCTAAGTGACGCTGCGCTCTCTTCTAGGCACTTTTCACCACTGACACTATTTTGGGATGTTCTTAACTTAAGCCATTGACAATTAGCTTTGCAGCATTTACAGTGATTTTGGTACATACTTTCCAAAACATAATCTACGATACTTTCATTTGTTCATCCTTGCACCCATGAATTCTTTTCATATTCTTATTAAAGAGAAACACGTTGAGGATTTTTAATTAATATTTATTTTATCCTGTGTATATCGATTTTAAAATGTGCACTATGTTCATGAATACAAGATTGACTTTTCAATGTTTTTACCTGATTTCGTCATCATTCGTCTTTTTGTGAGACAGATGATGATTCAATTTTAAGACTAAATAATCCCTCTCAGAAAGGAACCTTTCGTAACCAGAAATGCACTAATTTTACTTAAAATGTAAATGTTTAAATAAGACACAATGGGAATTTAACTGAAAATCAAGTTCACAAAAAGTAATATGATTTTATGTCAAGTCAAGCTCAAGAATCTTCTTTAAAACCGCTGGAAATGATCACATCCTGTCAATTTTCTTAGGAACTTTAGAATGAGTCTATCTTCAGGGGCAGTACAGGAGCAAGCTAAAACATTAGGAAAATGCTTTTCAACAGCAAAACAGAAAACTGATGAGTGGAATTCTGCTGGTAATTACTCAGGCTGCATTCCAAACCCTAATTTTTTGCACAATATGCCAAACTATGCAGACATTAGCAATATACAAATCAGCCCTGGTCCTGCTCCCATAGAGAGAGTCCACCCTGAAGTGCATGGCTTGATCTCCAATGGATGAAAACCAGGCCATTTCTGGCTATTCGGTCCTCTTCAGTAGGGTACAGCTTGAGAAGAGAGGCACAGCGAGCACAGTACCCATGTATGGGCGTACCCGTCACATTAATGGCGTCACATAGAGGGAAAACAAAAGTGAGGGGTTGAATGCTTGAACATATCTCAGACGCTGCAAATTAAAACCTCATTTGTGAGGTACAGCTTGATTTCAGTGGCACAGCGAGCAGGGGACCCACATGTGGGCATACCCGCAGCACTTAGGGAGCATCAATTACAAAAACAAATAAAACCATGGGTGCAATGTTTAAATTAATATCAGTCCCTGGCATTTACCGTGGCTGTATTCCATCATCCTTTGGCCACTAAGTCACTCCTGACGCAGACCAGCCATATGCAGTGAGTGCCCCAGAGACTTGTTCTTGACTCCAGCTATCACTACCATACTTTTTAAAGTACCTGGGAGACGAAGGGGCCTGGACAAGTTTGAGATGGACAAAAAGGTGCATTTTATGTGCTATATTTGATCAAAATGTACAAAACTAATAGACATTCACTGTTGGAAAATGTCCCTCTCTGAAGGGTCACCCCAAACTTGTTGCCATTCTCCTATTTTTCTGACCTCGTTTTTGTTTGCTGTAGGACTCTGAGCACTTTACCACTGTTAACCAGGGCTAAAGTGCGTGAGCTCTCTCTATAAACATGCGTGTAATTGGAGTATACATGATTAGCATATCTGATTTACTAGTAAGTCCCTTGTAAAGTGGTATAACTTATATGCAAGGCCTGTAAGTCAAATGCTACTAGTGGGCATGGAGCACTGATTGTGCAACCCACATCAGTAGCCTTTCAAACCTGTCTCAGGCTTACCATTGCAGTGCCTGTGTGTGCAGGTTACTGCCACTTTGACTTGCATTTAAAACTACATGTCAAGCCTTAAACTCCCTTTTTACTACATATAAGGCACCCCTAAGGTAGTGAATACACAAAAGTGGGCTGCCCCTTGAAACAATTCCTATGTTTATCTACAGAGTTCTATAGAGATGCACTACCAGTGGGGGCATCTCATAAAAAGTTACGGACTGGCCTCACACACCGCCCGGTGTCATGCTTCATCATCGGCTGTCCTCGCCCTCTAAAAACTTGATTTGATAGAGGGCGGGCATACACCTGGAGACAGGGATGCACTTCTAAATCTAAGTGATGGCCGTGGGGGAGTGATAAGTGATTTAAAAACCATTACATTAGTCCATGTGCTATGCTTTATTCAAATGGTAAATGTATGGTGGTTAAAAACTAAGTGAACGGTGGTATGGGATATTATTCTCCCTTCACCGTATGAAATGCGGTCGACATGTTTCTGCTGAGGCGTCCCAGAAGGGTACGTAGCATTCTTCAGGACCTAAAAAAAGGGGGGGGGGGGTGGAAGGGGGGTGTATACCCTATGTGTTCACTTCCTTTTAACTAGTGAAAAATGGAAGGAAAATCCTGTCGCTAGATCAGGGGAGGAGTTAAAAAAACACTATGTAGGTGGATACTTCCCTCTTGGTATAGTACCACTGAGAGTAACTCTGTAGAGAAAGGAAAAACAAAAACAAAACATACAAACCAAACCGTGTGAGTATGTAAACAAATAGTTTATAAACATCATCCATCCCGCGTCATACCTATAGCGCGCGTGGTGGTGTGAAGTGGTCTTTATGAGACACGTGGCAGGTGCAACGTGTACTCACACCGTTAAAAGTGGTTGTAAACCAACTCTTACCCTGTATTTCTACCCTAAACGCTCCATGGGAGGGCTGAGGTGGAAGGACCTACTTAGACTTTCTGTAGGGAAAAAACACATAAAATCACTACTGGTAGTTAAGGGTTAGTCACCAGTATTCATAAAGAACCAGGACCAAGGTTCCTAGTTAAAGCAAACATAACAAGGTGAAATCCAGAACTAATGGACCACCTATTCATTCAAGTTCACACCAGCATTCCTTCAGGCATACTCTTACTGTCTAGTTTCAGTGCTTCCAGCCATTCTTCCCGGAGGCGTCCTCTGTCTCCCCGCTGATGGTAAATGGTGAGATTCAGAGGGTTTTTATACTAAAGAGCTGTGACTAATTAGTGAGCTAATCAGTGTTAATTTGGCCCGTTAAGTGAGTTTCCTGTGTCCCTCTACGGGACGGCCTGACCGCCTGGTGGGAGGCGTAACTGTGAATCGCCCCACCCGATTGGTCAAAACATGCCTCCAACACTACCAAGGCCATTTAGATAGTAAACAATGGGCTTGTGAGGTTTGTTTCCTGTGTCCCTCTTGCGTGAGCCTGACCGCCTAGTAGAGGGTGTGTATTCAAAAAAGGTTACGTTCGGCATTGGTCAAACGGCGCCGATACCGATGTTATGGTCCTTCCCCTTCCTGCGGGAAAACAAATGCAGTTACGAGGGCATTAGCTCCCATGTTTGTGAGGACGCCTGTTAGAATTGGGGGTCTCTAGTTGGCACAGGTAGGTACTTGTGACAAATAGGGACCCTCACCTCTAGTCAGGGTAAGGGGGTACACTCCTAAAATAACCCCTGCTCACCCCCTTGGTAGCTTGGCACGAGCAGACAGGCTTATCTCAGAGGCAGTGTGTAAAGCATTTGTGAACACATACAGTAATCTAGTGACAACACTACAGATGGACACCACACAAGGTTTATATCAAAAATAAGTATTCTTTATATAGTTTTACCACAAGACCATAAACGACAAAAATCCACAATACTGTACTTAAAATGGTAGTTTTAGCTTAGTTCAGTTCATTTCTTAAGATGCGACACTTTAAGTCAATGTACCTTACGATGCGGGACGCTTCCACAACAAGCAATGTTGCAGCGATGGAAATGCGACAAAGTACTGGTGCAAAGAAATAAAGACGTCAAGTTCTTCCTGATGCGGCACTCTTCTCCGATGTTGCGAGAAGTCTTGATTCGATGCGTCAACTGCAGCGGCGACACCCTTGTTCAGCGATGCGACGGCAACAGCTTCGGCTGCGACACTCTTCTCCAACGTTGCGAGACGCTTCCGCTCGATGCGACAACTGCAGCGGCGACACCCTTGTTTCGTGATGCGACGGCAGCAGCTCCGACGGCGGCACGCTTCTCCGTGGATGCGAGGCGCTTCTCTCGATAAGGTGCAATGCGTCAGCTACAGCGGCGACATCTACGATGCGACGGCAGCGGCTGCGACGGCAACACGCTTCTTCCTCGATGCGAGACTCTTCTCTTGATGCGGTGCAATGCGACAGCTACAGCGGCGACATCTACGATGCGACGGCAGCGGCTGCGACGGCGACACGCTTCTTCGGTGTTGCGGGACGTTTCTCGAGATGCGGTGCAATGCGACAGCTACAGCGGCGTCATCTCCGTGATGCGACGGCAGCGGCTGCGATGGCGACACGCTTCTCCCTCTTGAGTCGCGCTTCCAGCTCCTTGCGACACGCAGTCCCTTCAGAAGGCCCAAAACAGCAGCAGGCACTTCCAAAGGATTCTTGGGGAGCTGGTGGTTGAAGTCTGTTGTCCCTGAGACTTCAGCAGGAGGCAAGCTCTTTTCTCAAGCCCTTGGAGATCCTTTACAAGTTTAATAAAGTGCACACAAAGTCCTTTCTCCTTCCTTTGGCAGTCAGGCAACCACTGCAGGCAGATCCCTCTAGCTTAGGGATAGTCTTCTCCTCAGTTTCTTCTTGGTTCCGCTCCTCAGCAAAGGTTTCTTCTTGTTTCCCAAAGTGATCTAATTTCCTAGGGGTCTGGGTCCCCTTTTTATACACAGTTTCTCTTTGTTCTCTGGAGGCAGAGAGGCCTCTGCCTAGTCCAAAACCAGTTCTGGTCAGTCCTGGAGCACTTTGTTTTTCTGACTCCTTCTTTCCTTTCAGAATGTGGGGCAGAGTGCTCAGCCGCCCGGCAGGAGGTGGAGCCAGCATTGTGGAAGACAGGCACATCCCTATTCAGACCCAGGTGCAACTCCTCCCTCCACTCTGGATGCAGATCTCTCTATTCAGCCCTGTGCTGACTCACCCTGTCTCCTGTAGCCACCCCCAGCCCCTGTCACTCAATCTCCAGACAAGGAATACACAACCTAGCAGAGGCAAGCTTGGAAGTTTAGGCAAGAAAATACCTACTTTCTAAAAGTGGTATTTTCAAACACAGAATGTTAAAACCAACTTCACTAAAAGATGTATTTTATCATTCTGAGTTCAGGCCCACTAAATTCGTTTTTCTACCATGTTCCCTGGGTCAGTTCTGACTATAAGGTGTAATAGTCAGTCTGCCCATTCTGGCCTATGGGGAGCAGGTAGCCTTGCAATAGTGAAAAACGAAAATGGCTGTAATTCACTATTGGGACATGCCACACACACCAGGGCATGTCCTACCTTATACTTACAATGCACCCTGCCCTAGGGCCTACTTTAGGGGTGACCAACATGCAGTAAAGGGAAGGTTTAGGGACTGGCAAGTGGGTGCACTTGCCCAGTCAGTATGACAGTACCAGACTGCACACCGGCTCTGCAATGGCAGGCCTTAGACACACTTTTACAGGCTGCTTCTGTGGGTGGCAAAACCAGTGCTGCAAGCCCACCAGCAGCATTGGATTTAAAAGCCCTGGGCACACTCAGTGCACTGTACTAGGGACTGACAAGTAAACCAATCATCCAATCATGGAGTCACTAATCCATAACACAATTTACAATAGGGAGAGCATATGCACTTTAGCACTGATCAGCAGTGGTAAAGTGCCCAGAGTCATAAAACAGCCAACAACAGGTCAGAAAAAATATAGGAGGAAGGCAAAAAGTTTAGGGATGACCCTGCAAAAAGGGCCAAGTCCAACAACGCCCATGTTCATTACCGGGTCTGATCAGTCTCCCGGTATTTGAGCATGCGCTGAAGTAGTGGGAAACCCGCTACCGCGCATGCGCCTAGGTGTATTCCGTGAGACGCTTGCCCTGCTATGGCTCCTATGCTTGCGCACTGATAACTACCAGCGTGGATTACAGCAGGGGCCGCTCGAGATCCCCGTAAAGTGAGGGGATACCCCAAGAGTTCTAAACACTGTGAGAAAAATAAAGCAACATTACTCTGTTCATAATGGGATTACGGGCCAATGGTACCTCACTTGTTATATGTGTGAAGTACACACTAATGATAGTCAGTGGTGGTAATTGCTACAGCTGGTATCTATGTTTGATAACATGGGTTTACACAAACCAATGGGTTCCCCATGCCAGCTTGATCTGTTTGAATTTGCGAGCATAACAACGGGCCCACTCTTAGTGAACTACTTAAAATAAAGTAGACCAGAAGGGTAGCAGTAGAGAATAGTCCCTACTCTATTAGGCCAGCTTTCTTGGAGTTGGTTGTTGACTAAAGAAGGTGTACATGGTCAATTCTATACATTTTCTATTTCGCAAGTTGCAGCCATGGTATCTCATCATTTAAGCCTTTATCATCGCTGTGAAGCCTGTATACCCAGCGCTGTTCTCGGATATGGAGTTGTCTAGAGATATCAGTCTTTTGTTTATTCATAACCTCAAGCACCACCCATCTGAGGTCCAGGTCGTTGTGGCCTTTCTCCGTGAAATGTTTCGTCAGTTTGGTGTTGGTCTTCCTGCACCTAATCGTACTCCGGTGTTCGCTGATCCGCGTCTTCACCTTCCTGGTGGTCATCCCGACATACTTCAGGTTACATGGACAGGATAGGAGGTACACCACACCTTCTGTATTGCAGTTGCTGAAATGTTTTAGCATCCAGGGTCTCTCTGTACCTATGTCGACTTCTTTTGTTGTGGTGGTCAGCCGGCAGCACACACAGTTGCCGCATGGGTAGTGGCCTGTTGGTCTCGGTTGGCGCCACAGAGTCATCTGATTCTCAATTTGATCATTGGGAGTTTTGGAGTGTACCAAGGTGTCCCTCAAGTTCCTACTCCGTTTGTATGCGAATAGTGGGGGTTCCCACTTCTTGTTCCCGCTGTTTAAGATGGCCCATTTTTTCTTTATAATGTTCTGGATTCTGTTCGACACGGGCGTGTATGTTGTAACGCAGACCAGGCGGTCTTTCTTTTCTTTATGTGTTGTCTCCAAAGGGCATCCCGGTTATTATTCCTCGCCCTTTTCCTTGCCCGTTTCACCATTTTCTTGGGGTAATGTCTCTCCAGGAGTTTTGTCTCTAGTTGTTCTGCCTGTATCTGGAATGTATCTATCTCAGAACAGTTCCTTCGAATCCTCAGGAATTGGCCTACAGGAAGGTTCTCACGGAGGGCCCTCGGGTGGTAGCTGTCATACATGAATAAACTGTTCTTGTCTGTTGGTTTAGTGTGGACTTTTGTGGATATTCCTTCTGATGTTAAGGTTATATCCAGATCCAAGAAAACAGCCTGATTTTTGTCGATGGTATGTGTGAACCTGAGGTGGGGGTCAATGCCGTTGACCCACTCCACAAAGCGTGTTGCCTCATCCTTGGTACCTCGCCAGATGACAAAAATGTCATCTATGTACCGTTTCCATGTCTTCATTCGAGGTGTGAAGGGGTTCGAGGGGTTAAAGATGTGGTCCTCCTCAAAGCGGTGTACGTACAGACACGCCATGCTCGGCGCGAAGGTGCTGCCCATGGATGTGCCGCCCACTTGATGGTACAGGGTGTCCCCAAACTCGAAGAAATTCTCTGTAAGTGTTAGTTCCGCACACTCCATGATGAAATGCGTGGGTGTCACATATGTCCAATCCTGGTCCAGTAGAATCTGTTCCACCACCTCCAGAGTACGCCTCTGGGGGATGCTCGTATAGAGCGCTTCAATGTTCATGGTTATGAACATGTCTTCGCTTGCATCTATGTCCAGGTCTCGAAGATGGCAAAGTACATCTTTGGTGTCTGTAAGGTAGGATCGAGATTTCTGTACAATCGGCTTCAAGAACCAGTCGCAGAACTGGGAAAGTGGTTCCAGAACTGACCCAATACCCAACACTATCGGTCTGCCCGGTGGGGGTGTTTTGTTTTTGTGAATTTTAGGAAGGGTATAGAACCTAGGAGTCCTTGGTTCCAAATTCACTAAAAACTCAGCCTCATGCTTGGTAATCCAGTCCTGGGTTTCTGCTTCGTTGACCATGTTCTTGATACTGGTCATGATGCGGGGTGTTGGATCTTCCTGGTGTACCTTATAGCTCGAGGTGTCGGATAGCAGGCGTAAGCATTCCTCTTTGTACATAGTATAGTCCATCAGGACTATGGCACCCCCTTATCTGCCGGTTTGATGATTATGTCATGGTTGTTCTTCAATTGCTCCAGAGCCGTTCTCTCTCCTTTGGTCATATTCTGGAATCCCCTCATATTGTTGAAGTCGATTCTTTCCACTTCTGTGAGGACCGCTTGTTCAAATGCCAGGACATTGCAGGATATGTTCTGGTTCGGGGGAGAGAAAGTGGACTTCTTCCGTAGTCCAGTGCTGGTCCGGTCACTGTCCAGTGTTGCGTTTTCGCCAAAATAATCTTTCAGCTTGATCTTTCTGAAGAACTGAGCTAATTCAGTGTTGAGGAAGAAAGGGTCGTTATTTGGGGTGGGGACAAAACTCAAGCCTTTCGCTAGAACCGCTTCTTCTTCTATGCTGAGGCTATGTGTACTCAGGTTTACAACATTGGTTATTCCCTGGTCGTTGTTATTGTTGAGCCTCTGTCCCTGCTCCGTGTCACTGCGCCGCTGGTTGACGCTTCGTCTTCCCATTGGATCTTCGTTGTCCTCCTCGGTTTCTGTCTGCCTCTTCCTCTGCCTCGGAATAAAAAAGGCTGCTGTCCTTGGTGGGGCCCGAACCCTGGGGGGTAAAATTGCTGTGGCCAGAAGCCGAATGGCTGCATCGGTGGCGCAAACATTGGTAAGTTAGGGTTCCGGTATCTCCGTGTCTGCTGCCCTCCTGTGCTCTCATCGCTGCTGCTGTCGCTTCTCTCATCTCCTGAGCTGTAAGTCCAGTTTTGAGGTGTAGGTCTGAAGCGTGGCTGACGTCTAGGTGCAGGTGTTTGTTGGGGTTTGTCATAGTATTCGTCCGTTGTTTAGGGGTACACCGTCTCCGCTTGAACTTCTGGACATCCTTCTGTAGTTTGGTTATTTTAGATTGGGTAAGATATTCCCTGTATGCTGACTGGTCACTGTTTATCTCTTCAAGCTTTTTTTGAAGACGGTAATGTGAACTGATGTTTTCAATTTACTCTCACTCTGCTGTATCTCAACTAGCAGAGCATCTGCTAGTTGTCTGGCTGTGCTGATGATCAACACCAGCCAGTCCTTGGTGCATTTCCATGCTATGCTCGACCAATTAATCCTAAATTCCTTGTTATTTAGGAACAGCCGGGGTTCATTTGTGACCACGAGTCCCCGTGGTGCCGTGTTCTTTCTCAAATATTCCGTCATAAATGCTCCATGTAGAGCCGTGCGGATTTGTTCTTTCTTCTTTGCTGATAAAGCCTCCCATTCATCTGAGTTCTTGATAGTTTGTGAGACTACCGCCTCCGCCAGAATTGATGGGGTCCTCAGTATGTCTGCATATGTGCTTTCATCGAAAGCCAGTTCAGTCTCCATGGTCGAAATATCAGGGTGATTAGACCGGGTGAGATGTTGTCTTAGCCCACCTGTTTTTTTGCGTAATTTGCGAGGGTCGGTAAAGGCTTAACCTGACCCTCTGGTCCTTTGTGACCACGTGTAGAGCCCCAGTACGTTCCCACAGCTCGAAAGCTGCACAACCGTCCACACACACTAACCCCAGCAATGTTGCTGAGGGTGGGAACCAGAGGCGCGGGGCCAAAGGGCGAGCCAGCCTCCACTATCTCATGAATACACAAAAGTGGGCTGCCCCTTGAATCAATTCCCCACCAAGGACAGCAGCCTTTTTTATTCCGAGGCCGAGGCAGAGGAAGAGGCAGACAGAAACCGAGGAGGACAACGAGGATCCAATGGGAAGACGAAGCGTCAACCAGCGGCGCAGTGACACGGAGCAGGGGCAGAGGCTCAACAATAACAACGACCAGGGAATAACCAATGTTGTAAACCTGAGTACGCATAGCCTCAGCATAGAAGAAGAAGCGGTTCTAGCGAAAGGCTTGGGTTTTGTCCCCACCCCAAATAACGACCCTTTCTTCCTCAACACTGAATTAGCTCAGTTCTTCAGAAAAATCAAGCTGAAAGATTATTTTGGCGAAAACGAAACACTGGACAGTGACCGGACCAGCACTGGACTACGGAAGAAGTCCACTTTCTCTCCCCCAAACCAGAACATATCCTGCAATGTCCTGGCATTTGAACAAGCGGTCCTCACAGAAGTGGAAAGAATCGACTTCAACAATATGAGGGGATTCCAGAATATGACCAAATGAGAGAGAATGGCTCTGGAGCAATTGAAGAACAACCATGACATAATCATCAAACCGGCAGATAAGGGGGGTGCCATAGTCCTGATGGACTATACTATGTAGAAAGAGGAATGCTTACGCCTGCTATCCGACACCTCGAGCTATGAGGTACACCAGGACGATCCAACAGCCCGCATCATGACCAGTATCAAGAACATGGTCAACGAAGCAGAAACCCAGGACTGGATTACCAAGCATGAGGCTGAGTTTTTAGTGAATTTGGAACCAAGGACTCCTAGGTTCTATACCCTTCCTAAAATTCACAAAAACAAAACACCCCCACTGGGCAGACTGATAGTGTCGGGTATTGGGTCAGCTCTGGAACCACTTTCCCAGTTCTGCGACTGGTTCTTGAAGCCGATTGTACAGAAATCTCGATCCTACCTTAGAGACACCAAAGATGTACTTTGCCATCTTCGAGACCTGGACATAGATGCAAGCGAAGACATGTTCATAACCATGGACATTGAAGCGCTCTATACGAGCATCCCCCAGAGGCGTACTCTGGAGGTGGTGGAACAGATTCTACTGGACCAGGATTGGACATATGTGACACCCACGCATTTCATCATGGAGTGTGCGGAACTAGCACTTACGGAGAATTTCTTCGAGTTTGAGGACACCCTGTACCATCAAGTGGGCGGCACATCCATGGGCAGCACCTTCGCGCCGAGCATGGCATGTCTGTACGTACACCGCTTTGAGGAGGACCACATCTGAACCCCTTCACACCTCGAATGAAGACATGGAAACGGTACATAGATGACACTTTTGTCATCTGGCGAGGTACCAAGGATGAGGCAACAAGCTTCGTGGAGTGGGTGAACGGCATTGACCCCCACCTCAGGTTCACACATACCATCGACAAAAATCAGGCTGTTTTCTTGGATCTGGATATAACCTTAACATCAGAAGGAATATCCACAAAAGTCCACACTAAACCAACAGACAAGAACAGTTTATTAATGTATGACAGCTACCACCCGAGGGCCCTCCGTGAGAACCTTCCTGTAGGCCAATTCCTGAGGATTCGAAGGAACTGTTCTGAGATAGATACATTCCAGATACAGGCAGAACAACTAGAGACAAAACTCCTGGAGAGACATTACCCCAAGAAAATGGTTAAACGGGCAAGGAAAAGGGCGAGGAATAATAACCGGGATGCCCTTTTGGAGACAACACATAAAGAAAAGAAAGACCGCCTGGTCTGCGTTACAACATACACGCCCGTGTCGAACAGAATCCAGAACATTATAAAGAAAAAATGGGCCATCTTAAACAACGGGAACAAGAAGTGGGAACCCCCACTATTCGCATACAAACGGAGTAGGAACTTGAGGGACACCTTGGTACACTCCAAAACTCCCAATGATCAAATTGAGAATCAGATGACTCTGTGGAGCCAACCGAGACCAACAGGCCACTACCCATGCGGCAATGTGTGCTGCCAGCTGACCACCACAACAAAAGAAGTCGACATAGGTACAGAGAGACCCTGGAAGCTAAAACATTTCAGCAACTGCAATACAGAAGGTGTGGTGTACCTCCTATCCTGTCCATGTAACCTGAAGTATGTCGGGATGACCACCAGGAAGGTGAAGACGCGGATCAGCGAACACCGGAGTACGATTAGGTGCAGGAAGACCAACACCAAACTGACGAAACATTTCAAGGAGAAAGGCCACAACGACCTGGACCTCAGATGGGTGGTGCTTGAGGTTATGAATAAACAAAAGACTGATATCTCTAGACAACTCCATATCCGAGAACAGCGCTGGGTATACAGGCTTCGCAGCGATGATAAAGGCTTAAATGATGAGATACCATGGCTGCAACTTGCGAAATAGAAAATGCATAGAATTGACCATGCACACCTTCTTTAGTCAACAACCAACTCCAAGAAAGCTGGCCTAATAGAGTAGGGACTATTCTCTACTGCTACCCTTCTGGTCTACTTTATTTTAAGTAGTTCACTAAGAGTGGGCCCGTTGTTATGCTCGCAAATTCAAACAGATCAAGCTGGCATGGGGAACACATTGGTTTGTGTAAACCCATGTTATCAAACATAGATACCAGCTGTAGCAATTACCACCACTGACTATCATTAGTGTGTACTTCACACATATAACAAGTGAGGTACCATTGGCCCGTAATCCCATTATGAACAGAGTAATGTTGCTTTATTTTTCTCACAGTGTTTAGAACTCTTGGGGTATCCCCTCACTTTACGGGGATCTCGAGCGGCCCCTGCTGTAATCCACGCTGGTAGTTATCAGTGCGCAAGCATAGGAGCCATAGCAGGGCAAGCGTCTCACGGAATACACCTAGGCGCATGCGCGGTAGCGGGTTTCCCACTACTTCAGCGCATGCTCAAATACCGGGAGACTGATCAGATCCGGTAATGAACATGGGCGTCCTCACAAACATGGGAGCTAATGCCCTCGTAACTGCATTTTTTTTCCCGCAGGAAGGGGAAGGACCATAACATCGGTATCGGCGCCGTTTGACCAATGCCGAACGTAACCTTTTTTTAATACACACCCTCTACTAGGCGGTCAGGCTCACGCAAGAGGGACACAGGAAACAAACCTCACAAGACCATTTTTAACTATCTAAAATGGCCTTGATAGTGTTGGAGGCATGTTTTGACCAATGCCGAACGAAACCTTCATTGAATACACACCCTCAACCAGGCGGTCAGGCTCACGCAAGAGAGACACAGGAAACAAACCTCACAAGCCCATTGTTTACTATCTAAATGGCCTTGGTAGTGTTGGAGGCATGTTTTGACCAATCGGGTGGGGCGATTCACAGTTACGCCTCCCACCAGGCGGTCAGGCAGTCCCGTAGAGGGACACAGGAAACTCACTTAACGGGCCCAATTAACACTGATTAGCTCACTAATTAGTCACAGCTCTTTAGTATAAAAACCCTCTGAATCTCACCATTTACCATTAGCGGGGAGACAGAGAGGACGCCTCCGGGAAGAACGGCTGGAAGCACTGAAACTAGACAGTAAGAGTATGCCTGAAGGAATGCTGGTGTGAACTTGAATGAATAGGTGGTCCATTAGTTCTGGATTTCACCTTGTTATGTTTGCTTTAACTAGGAACCTTGGTCCTGGTTCTTTCTGAATACTGGTGACTAACCCTTAACTACCAGTAGTGATTTTATGTGTTTTTTCCCTACAGAAAGTCTAAGTAGGTCCTTCCACCTCAGCCCTCCCATGGAGCGTTTAGGGTAGAAATACAGGGTAAGAGTTGGTTTACAACCACTTTTTAACGGTGTGAGTACACGTTGCACCTGCCACGTGTCTCATAAAGACCACTTCACGCCACCACGCGCGCTATAGGTATGACGCGGATGGATGATGTTTATAAACTATTTGTTTACATACTCACACGGTTTGGTTTGTATGTTTTGTTTTTGTTTTTCCTTTCTCTACAGAGTTACTCTCAGTGGTACTATACCAAGAGGGAAGTATCCACCTACATAGTGTTTTTTAACCCCTCCCCTGATCTAGCGACAGGATTTTCCTTCCATTTTTCACTAGTTAAAAGGAAGTGAACACATAGGGTATATAACCCCCCCTTTTTTAGGTCCTGAAGAATGCTACGTACCCTTCGGGGACACCTCAGCAGAAACATGTCGACCGCATTTCATACGGTGAAGGGAGAATAATATCCCATACCACCGTTCACTTAGTTTTTAACCACCATACATTTACCATTTGAATAAAGCATAGCACATGGACTAATGTAATGGTTTTTAAATCACTTATCACTCCCCCACGGCCATCACTTAGATTTAGAAGTGCATCCCTGTCTCATGGTGTATGCCCGCCCTCTATCAAACCAAGTTTTTAGAGGGCGAGGACAGCCGATGATGAAGCATGACACCGGGCGGTGTGTGAGGCCAGTCCGTAACTTTTTATGAGATGCCCCCACTGGTAGTGCATCTCTATAGAACTCTGTAGATAAACATAGGAATTGATTCAAGGGGCAGCCCACTTTTGTGTATTCATGAGATAGTGGAGGCTGGCTCGCCCTTTGGCCCCGCGCCTCTGGTTCCCACCCTCAACAACATTGCTGGGGTTAGTGTGTGTGGACCCCTAAGGTAGTCCCTAGGTAGCCCTGAGGGCAGGGTGCTATGTAAGTAAAAGGTAGGCCATGTACATGTATGTTTTGCATGCCCTGGTAGTGGCAAACAGCTACATTAGTATTTAATCTCTGTTGGTTTTCAGGCTTATATAAAAACAACAACAACTAGCAGCACCCCCAACAAACTAAAGGTTTCTGAAGCAGTCTGATCATTAACAGCAGTGACAGGTCAGCACATATAAATCAAGAGAACAGCAATGCAGTACACCAGGGAGGACTGAGAGCAAAGGCAGTTGGTAACTTCCTCACCTGGGTACGGTAATGCTACTCTACAAACTAAAGGAGCAGAGATGAGAAGCCCAGCACCTTCCAGCAATGTATTCTGGGTGAAGCTGCACAAGCATACATTTCTAATGTTCGAGAAAGCTCCTCACCTACAGGATCCTAGAAACATGGACAAGGGAAGGAAATCCACAATAAGCTTGTTATTCCTGAGATAAGCACCAGATCATTGAGGTTAAACCTGTGGAGGTGAAAAGGAGCAGAGTACAGGTGAATAGCAAACCTATGGTGTATAGGACATTGGTGAAAGTCCAGGGAGATGTTTCTACTGGGCCCCAGAGCTACCTTCCCTTTCTCAAATGCTGTCTGCAAGCAAGCATGATATTGACTGGAGGCACGCAGTGAGAGGAGCACACTGAGAGGACCACAGTGAGAGAACCACAGCAAGAAGAGCACCAAAGAGGACTACGGCAAGAGGATCATAGTAGGAGGACCAAAGCCAGAGGAACACACTGTTAGGACCACAGTGAGAGAACCACAGCAAGAGGAGCACAGTGAGAGCACCACTGTGAGAGAACTACTTCAAAAGGAGCACAAAAAGAGGACTGCGGCAAGAGGATCATAGTAGGAGGACCACAGTGTGAGGACCACCCTGAGAGGACCATGGTGAGAGAACCAGAGCAAGAGGAGTACAGTGAGAAGACCACAGTGAGAGAACTACAGCAAGAGGAGCACAGTGAGAGGACCACAGTAAGAGGAGCACCAAAGAGGACCACAGTGAGAGGACCACTGTGAGAGAACCCCAGCAAGAGGAGCAAAGTGAGAGAACTACAGCAAGAAGAGCACAAAAAGAGGACTGCAGCAAGAGGATCAGACTAAGAGGACCACAGTGAAAGGACCAGAGTGAGAGACCACAGCAAGAGGAGCACCAAAGAGGACGGCGGCGAGAGGTTCATAGTAAGAGCACCACAGTGAGAGGACCACAGTGAGAGAACCACAGCAAGAGGAGCACAGTGAGAGGACCACTGTGAGAGAACCCCAGCAAGAGGAGCAAAGTGAGAAAACCACAGTAAGAGGAGCACCAAAGAGTACCACAGTGAGAGGACCACTGTGAGAGAACCCCAGCAAGAGTACCACAGTGAGAAGAGCACCAAAGAGGACCACAGTGAGAGGACCACTGTGAGAGGACCACTGTGAGGGAACTACAGCAAGAGGAGCACAGTGAGAGGACCACTGTGAGAGAACTACAGCAAGAGGAGCACAGTGAGAGGACCACTGTGAGAGAACTATAGCAAGAAGAGCACCAAAGAGGACTACGGCAAGGGGACCATAGTAAGACGAGCACAGTGAGGGGATCATAGTAAGAGGACCACAGTGTGAGGACCAGAGTGAGAGAGCCACAGCAAGAGGAGCACCAAAGAGGATGGCGGCAAGAGGATCATAGTAAGAGGACCACAGTGAGAGGACCACTGTGAGAGAACCACAGCAAGAGAAGCACCAAGGAGGACGGCAGCAAAAGGATCATGGGAAGAGGACCACAGTGTGAGAACCACAGAAAGAGGAGCAAAGTGAGAGAACCACAGTAAGAGGAGCACCAAAGAGGACTACGGCAAGAGGATCATAGTAAGAGGACCACAGCAAGAGGACCACAGTGAGAGAACAACAGCAAGAGGAGCACCAAAGAGGACTACGGCAAGAGGATCATAGTAAGAGGACCACAGTGAGAGGACCACAGTGAGAGAACCACAGCAAGAGGAGCACCAAAGAGGACCACAATGAGAGGGCCACAGTAAGAGGACCACACTAAGAGGACCAAGGTGAGAGAACACAGCAAGAAGAGCACCAAAGAGGACTACGGTAAGAGTATCATAGTGAGAGAACCACAGCAAGAGTAGCACAGTGGGAGAACCACAGCAAGTTTAGCAATAAAAGAGGACTGTGGCATGAGGATCACAGTAGGAGGACCAAAGCCAGAGGAACACAGTGAGAGGACCACAGTGAGAGAACCACAGCAAGAGGACCACAGTGAGAGGACCACTGTGAGAGAACTATAGCAAAAGGAGCACAGTGAGAGATGCACAAAAAGAGGACTGCGACGAGAGGATCATAGTAAGAGGACCACTGCAAGAGGACCACACTGAGAGGACCATGGTGAGAGAACCAAAGCAAGGGGAGCACCGTAAGAGGACCACAGTGAGAGGACCACAGCAAGAGGAGCACAGTGAGAGAACCACAGCAAGAGGAGCACAGTAAGAGGACCACAGTGAGAGGACCACAGCAAGAGGAGCACAGTGAGAGAACCACAGCAAGAGGAGCACAAAAAGAGGACTGCGGCAAGAGTATCATAGTAAGAGGACCACAGTGAGAGGACCAGAGTGAGAGAGACCACAGCAAGAGAAGCACCAAAGAGGACGGCGGCGAGAGGTTCATAGTAAGAGCACCACAGTGAGAGGACCACAGTGAGAGAACCACAGCAAGAGGAGCACAGTGAGAGGACCACTGTGAGAGGACCACAGAAAGAGGAGAACAAAAAGAGGATGGCGGCAAGAGGATCAGAGTAAGAGGACCACAGTGAGAGGACCACAGAGAGAGGACCACAGTGAGAGGACCACAGTGAGAAACCACAGAAAGAGGAGCACAAATAGAGGAATGCAGCAATAGGATCAGAGTAAGAGGACCACAGTGAGAGGACTAGAGTGAGAGAACCACAGAAAGAGGAGCACAAAAAGAGGACGGCGGCAAGAGGATCAGAGTAAGAGGACCAGAGTGAGAGGACCAGAGTGAGAGAACCACAGAAAGAGGAGCACAAAAAGAGGACTGTGGCAAGAGGATCATAGTAAGAGGAGCAGAGCAAGAAGAAAACACTGAGAGGACCACAGTGAGAGAACCACAGCAAGAGGAACACAGTGAGCGGACCACTGTGAGGGAACTACAGCAAGAGGAGCACAAAAAGAGGACTGCGGCAAGAGGATCATAGTAAGAGGACCACAGTGTGAAGAGCAGAGTGAGAGGGCCCCAGGAAGAGGAGCATCAAAGGGGACAGCGGCGAGAGGATCATAGTAAGAGGACCACAGTGTGAGGACCACAGTTAGACGACCACAGCAAGAGGAGCACAAAAAGAGGACTGCGGCAAGAGGATCATAGTAAGAGGACCACAGTGTGAAGAGCAGAGTGAGAGGGCCCCAGCAAGAGGAGCATCAAAGGGGACAGCGGCGAGAGGATCATAGTAAGGGAACCACAGTGTGAGGACCATAGTGAGACGACCACAGCAAGAGGAGCATCAAAGGGGACAGCGGCAAGAGGATCATAGTAAGAGGACCACAGTGTGAGGACCAGAGTGAGAGGACCACAGTGAGAGGACCAGAGTGAGAGGGCCACAGCAGGAGGAACACCAAAGAGAACGGCGGCGAGAGGATCATAGTAAGAGCACCACAGTGTGAGGACCATAGTGAGACGACCACAGCAAGAGGAGCATCAAAGGGGACAGCGGCAAGAGGATCATAGTAAGAGGACCACAGTGTGAGGACCAGAGTGAGAGGACCACAGTGTGAGGACCAGAGTGAGAGAGACCACAGCAAGAGGAATGCAAAAAGAGGACTGCGGCTAGAGGATCATGCTAAGAGTACCACATGTGGGAGGATCACACTGAGAGGACCACTGTGAGAGAACCACAGCAAGATGAGCACAATGAGAGAACCACAGCAAGGAGACCACACTGAGCAGACCATGGTGAGGAAACCACAGCAAGAAGAGCACCAAAGAGGACTACGGCAAGAGGATCATAATAAGAGGACCACAGCGTGAGGACCAGAGTGAGAGGACCACAGTGAGAGAACCACAGTGAGTCGACCACAGCAAGTGGAGCACAAAAAGAGGACGGCGGCAAGAGGATAAGAGTAAGAGGACCACAGTGTGAGGACCAGAGTTGTTATGTGCTGGATTGAGGCCCTAACATAGGTGCGCTGTTTCAGAGGCTCAAATCCTTCGTGCCACAGAGACAGGCAGGACCTTTCCCCTACATTGGCCCTCCCTTTACAAATAACGAGCAACAGAGTCTGTCCCTTATCTGACGTGTGCTCTGGGTGCAGAAGACGGGCCATTCTCAATACGTCATTTCCATGTCCAAAAGTGACTAACCTATGTCACAACGAGTTCTTAGACAAAGACCCTTCGCTCTTGGGATTTTCCCTAGCACAAGATTATTGATTTCTCCAAGGACTCATTAAATATGCATGAACCACTATTTCCTAAGGGTTCATTCCTGACGTCTTCCTCTGACCGACTGTACGTCAATACTAACACTTCAAGGCATCTATCAGGTATAAATATACCTCCCTTTGCCCAAGCAAACTAGAGAGGACCGAGACTTTCCATGCCGCCACTCTGACCTGAGACGCTGCAACCTGCATCATGCCACAGCTCCAGCTGGCAGAGGTCCATCCACCCATCCTGGGGTGTCCAGCTCAACACCAGGATGAAGTCCCACTGAGGTAATGGGGTTAGACTAAATCCTAGGGGGATTCTTGGCTCTCTAAGACCTACACACATGCTAGGTACACTTAGGTACATCTAGTTAGGCATCATAGGGGTATAGGCTTTATCTTAATGCATTCTGCATTTCATGTATGTGTTCATTACTATTGCACAATGGTAAAACTGTACCATGCATTTTTATTTAACTGCACTGCTGGCCATATTTCTCTGCTACTGTCCAACAGTTGTCGCAGCACATATAACCAGTACTAGAACAACAACTGTGCAATAAATGTTATTGTAAACACACCCGACTGTTTCTTCTATGTACTTCTCTGAGATGAGTGACTGAATGAAAAGTAGTATATTGTTTCCACGATCCTGAGGGATCAGGGTTTTATATTATGCGGTTGCCAGAAGCTATTCCCTTCTTGTTGTCAAGAAGTTTCTAGTGGCCTCTGAGCTAGCTGGCACAGGTAGTTAAGTTTAATATACGCGATAGGGGCATACCGACCTTAGTCCTACGTCAAACCTATAGGTTATATTATTCCAATGTGCAGAGCCTATTAGGGAAATAGGAACTACATTACATGACGCCCAAACGTGAATTTGGCACTTATTTAACAGTAGAATCTGAGTAGTTCAGTCATGCTTATTCTCAGAGACCCCTACTACAAAACGCCAGAGACGTCTGGAGTGGGTAGGCACAAAATTCTGCCACAGCTGAGTAGGCAATCTTCCTATGTATTGGCTGTAGGTTAATCAAGCTTGAAGGAAAAAGTTCCCGAACAATTGTGCCTTTTAAAACCTTATCTTAAAACCCTTTGTTAGGACATTTTGTTTTCACAACACAATGTCTGTCGAGGCAGCTGCTCCTGTCACTGGGACACAGGTCTCAAACGACGAAGAGGAAGCAAATGCAATACATTTTGCACCCAAAATCAGGCATACACTCACACAAAAACCCCTCAGACATGGTTTAACAGACCGAGAGGGTACAGTAATATTAATAGAGGCACACAAAGATTATCAAACAGATGTGTTCTATTCTTGGGTTACATTCCCAGCAGTAAATGCAACAACTCAGACTTTTCATTCTTACATACATGAAAAAGTCCCAGCGGTTTACATTCCATTCGAGGAGATTAAGATTCCGCTCACTGACCAGGACCACAATTTCTGGTTTAATGGCGCCCTACAACAAATAAATAAAACCAGGTTCGGTCCACTAGGTAGACCAGCAGCTACAAGGCCAATATTAGCCGGCTACACACCACATCCTGACATTGATATAATGCCACAAGATGCACTGCTCCTACAACACAAAGAGTTGGTAAAACTCTTACAGAGCCATGACGCAACTCGTCATGAGGACACTTGGTGTCCAGCCCACAGTAGCTACCAATAACACAGCTCCAACACAGAGCACCGCTACTAAAATCACTCCACAAACATTACACACAGTAATGGGCAAACTGCCCACAAAATGTGAACAGATTCCTTTCTGGGTAGCTCAGAAAATTACCCAGTTAGAAGCAGTATTTCCAAATACCACATCATTTGAAAGCATATAATGCTAACACTCTGCTTGCCCATGGGGATCACACCACAGTTAGAGGACTGCACCACTTGGGGTACAGTCTTTGCTGCCATATGTACCAGGACTCATGGTATTCCTTCCTTAGCAGTAATTCCAGATGTCTTACGACAGATACAGAACAAGTATGGAGCTGAACCAGCTCTGACCTTAGGTATGAAGTTACTAGGTAATTACGACCAGGTATCAACAATAATACTAGCTAACATTAAAGGGGAAGCAGCTTCAGTGGCGATCTGCCAAACACCTAAGATAGGTCAGTCTTATAGACCAACCACAAGAACTTCCCAAAATAATTGAAACTGCATGTGCAGAACTGGGAAGGGACAGTTTGGGTGGGAAATCTTTTAAAACCACAGCTAATGGGCAGTCCTGAGAAGGACAATTCTAAGCAGACACCTACTTCTTCTAAAAAGAAGTGGGATAATAATAAAAAACAATTTTTCAGAAAAGATTCTCAGTCCCGAGGTAGGTCTCCTCAACAGGAGCCCTCTGCAAAGAGGTATAACCTTAGGAATAGGAATAATATTAGGAAACCTGACAGGTACCAGGATACTGATACACATTCCTCTCGACAAACAACACAGGGAGAGAAGGGAAGTCAGCACACAAAGAAGAGCGCAAGCAGTCCAGGGACAAGCACACTCAGGACTCTTCTAAAACAGAAGACAAGCCACAATCCAAACCTCAATTTAAAAAGAAGAAAGTTGCAGGTCTCAAAGTTAGACATGCACAGAATCCTAAGGACTCAACTTCTGAACGGGCAATGGGCTCAGACAAAGCTAGTCAGAGCGGCAAAAGTAACAATAGCTCGCCAGAACCTGAAGGAATTTCTGGACAGCAAAAGTGAATGATTACATCACGGTGGAAACACCAGACAAAAGGGTGAGCGTCCCACACAAGTTATATGAAATAACACTCCGCATGGAGGAGGACAAACACAGGAAAGTAAAAGGTCTCTTTGCGAAGAACCTATTGTCTGGTTTTGACATACTGTTAGCAGAACCAGATTAGCCGCCAGCATTCGTCAGGGAGCGCCCAAAGGGAGAAAGTATATTTTTCCTGCATTTTCCAACCATGTTCCAGTTCACCTTAAACATACATATGCACGGGAGTGGGCAGTAGCCCAAGCTCCAGCATTGTATAAAAATCACGCTGGATGGGATGATGCCTCAACCCACCATGTGATCCCATTAATAGTTTCACCACATGCTCAAAGACAATGTCGTATTAAGCATGAAGCTAAAAACACAGGTCAGGGAGATCTTAGATCAACTTGAATACCAGGAGATCATTGAAAAATGCACTTCACAAAAGAACAATCCCTTGTTTCACTTATCAAAACATGATAATACATTTCGTCTAGTTTTCATTTACAGACACTTGAACACTTGCACAAAGACATATGCTGTCCAACATGCAGATAGTGCCGCATTAATGAATAACATTATGCGGGAAAAAATACAAAACGACACTTGTTGTCTCAAATGGATTTTTCTGTCAAACTATAGCACCTGAAGACAGGTACCTAACAGCATTTAGTATATTAGAGTCCCAGCGACAATTTTTTGTCATCTCGCCCGTGGGTATGAGAACAGCTCAGGGGTATTTTCTGAAAGAGTTACTGATTGGCTAAAGCACTTTGACGAAGAAGCGTTGTCCTATTTGGATGATATTTATCTAACGGACGACCTATTGGGGAAACACTTGACCAGGGTGAGCACCATTATTATGGGATTCGCCTCTGGGGGCTACAAATTTAATTTTGAGAAATCAAAAATTGCCCAACTCTGTGTCCTATTTTTGGGATATTAGTTTTCAAGTGAAGGGAAAAGCCTGGCAGCTAACTTTTTAGAAAAGTGTGCGCTGCTCCAGCCTCCAAAGACATTAAAACAACTTCCAATCAGTACTGGGATTCCTAGATTTTGGCAGAACATACATTTTTGATTTCGCAGAGAGAGTAAAACCTTTCTACGACCTTTTTCAAACCTGACTTTTCAGTCAAACACTGGACACAAGAACACACCAATATTCTTTGTTCACTCCAGGAAGATATTATTGCTTCCAAAAACATACACACACGTGTAAACTTGCACCACTTGGTACTCAGTATCATTTATGGTCAATGCGGGTACACTTATTAAACCTTTAATGAAGGTGAAACTGTACCAATCGCATACAAATCTCATCTGTACACAAACACAGAAATGAGTTTTAATTCAACAGGAAAAAATTCTGACAACCATTCAGACTGCTGTAGCAAAAGAAAGAGCACTGGCTCATGGGATGATGTATTATTGTCGTCACCCCAGTACCGGGGCTAGCATTCCTAATGCCAAAGCCTTACATCCAGAATGGATACAAAGGGCTAATTCTTTTGCTGCATCAGACTTTGAATCCAGATTTGATCCAAGTTTAAAAACACAGGCATTCCTGCAATATGAGAAAGAACATCTTCTACCAAATGAAATCTTGCCTCTAGACCAGTATGAATTTTTTTAAATTTACACTGATGGATCTGCCCCACCGGCCGCCTTTGTTGAAGAACAGATGCTGGATGGCAAGTTCCGTCCTCAATGCACCAAAAAACTACCTCTAGGTAATAGCACGGCTCGGTTGGCAGCTTTAAAAGCCCTGATACTTGCACTTGTAAACACGGATCGCAAATTCCCCACACTTATAGTGTGCGATTCCTTTTACTGTGTGCAATCATGTAATAAATATTTACACCATTGGGAACAAAATGGGTTTAAAGATGAAAAAGGTGGCATAATTAAACACAAAAAGTATGGGAACAGGTAGTGGAGTTGAAAAATACGACCTACCAAACAAAAACTCACGTGATTAACACACTGAATCATCAACGTGATGGGGGGCACGTTGCAGGGAATTCATTGGCTGTAGAAGCCACACAGGGGGCTGTTCACACAGCTTCCGTAGCTGCGCACACTCATTCAACAACGAGAATAGACGGTTAGAATATGGTGGCTGTAATTGCTTCACGCAAAGGCAGCACAGCAGTGCCTAAGAAATTTCCACTTATATACTCCTACAAGTTAGGTGCAAACAACATTCCATATGCTCAGATTCCTGGAGTGGGGGATAGAGTATTTCCAAATATGGATAGTAGGCAGGAATTAATCATTTAAAGCACACAAGGGCTTGGGCTCCGCACATTCAGGGGTAATAGCTACTATTTCTTCATTGCAAACAGTGCTATTGTTGGCCAGGGTTCAGAAGTCAGACTATTGGCTTTGTCTTGAACTGCAAAATCTGCAAACAAATGCCAGGCTACACCATCGCAAGACCCGCGCAGGTCCCATTGCCAGACAGCATCAGACTGTCCACTTGATCGTGTCATGTAACAGGACCACTGTGGCCCCTCAAATTTTGAGGTGGCTTAAAAATATATCTTGGTGGCAGTGAATCCGTGCTCAAGTTTCCTATAGGTATGGCCTTAGCGCTCGGCTGACGCTCAAAACTGTTATAAAAAGATTTGCGAGTCCATAACAGGAGATACGCAATCAACGTTACACCCTGACTGTGGCTCCACGCTTAGCTCTTGGGCTGACAAAGAGGCCATGGAAGGGATGGACGTAATATTGCGGTACTCCTCTCCAACGCCATCCTGAGGGAATTTAGGTAGAGGAGAGGAAGGACTGGGGCATAGAGCAATCCTTAACAGCTAGGGTATTAGGCGGGGCGCTAGTGAGGTCAAACACTTCTATGGATTCAGGGGGCAATACACACCCAGCCAAGAAGCTCTCTAGGAGGTCTGACTCCATTTACGAATTTGGGAACCTGATCATAAATGTGAAGGCACAGTGGTGGATGAAAACCATTCTGTATCTATGATCGTTTGGCTGTTTTAAAGGAACTTAAGGAAACAAAGAAACAAACAAAGATTCGGGCAAAGTGAAACAGGCCGCCACTGGAAAGTCGAGGTAATCACAGCAAGACCTGTCTGAATCCCAAAAGTCGGGGATCTAGGCAGAGAGAGATAAAGATCGCGGACGCAAAGGAATTTGGCCCCACATACAGGAAAACCTGTGCCATTCCTTGAAGTGAAAGGAACAAGAACTGTACTTATGCCGCATCTTGCCGTGAAAAAGGAAAACAGATTCATTTCAAATGAAAGAATCAACCAAAAACTATGTGACCAATACTGAGCAGTAGGCCTCGTGAACTCCACAGTAGTAGACGTCCCTCTCACTACTATTCAAGAACTTCAAACTGAAAAGCTCATCACGTTTGAGAAATCAAATCCATTGATTGGGGGACTATGCAACAATGCAATGGAACTAGTTCTCCTTGAACCACCCTTTCAAATTCAAAATAAAAGTCAAGGCAACACTCAAGTTGCAATTTGGCCAAAAACAAATGTGTACACCAACGTTTTTCAACAAAAACATCAAATAATAAAAGCTTCAACGTTTTTCAACAAAAGTATAAATAATAAAAGCTTCAACGTTTTTCAAGAAAAACATCAAATAATAAAAGCTTCAACGTTTTTCAACAAAAACATCAAATAATAAAAGCTTCAACGTTTTTCAACGAAAACATCAAATAATAAATGCATCAATGTTTTTCAACAAAAACATAAAATATTAACTTCACCATCTGAAAGTTTTTCAGCAAAGACATCAACTATTAATTTCAATATTTCAAACGTTTTCCAACAAAAACAGCAGAAATAACTTCAACTAAACACGATGCAATTTCAACAATTGATCATACAGCTACTGGCTATTTCATTAACTGTGATACGTTTTCCATGGCTCCAAGGAACAGGAAACGAAGCCTGCCAAAAACAAACAATAAACATACAAGTACGAACTTTTGAAACTTCTTTTCTTTTTCGAAAAAGATACAGACCTGGCTTCACCATGGGTAGAACTATGGAGTATTTCTGGGTTCATCTTTTTCTGTTCTAGCTTTGCTTAGAGCTAGCTTTTAGTATGACTCTTAGTGGACACTTTCTACAACACAGGATCAACATAAAACTGAAGCCACGTCTATTTTCATATTCAAATGCAAAAGAGACTTATAAATGTATTCGGCCTGAACAAGCCTTTGTATTCTAAATGATGTATTTATTCATCCGGTTTTTAATTCTGATTAATGTATTTTGAACTTTCATTCATTTTATCATTCATTCAGTGATGTCACTACCTGCAGTACATTTTTCTGAAAATTGGGTTAAGGATACAGTGAATAATATGCTGTCTGTTTTAGGTATAATTGCTACATTTTCAGATCATGAAATGTTAGAGATTTATTCTTATTGTGACGCTTTATACCTGTTACCTTCATTAAGGTTATCAACTCCTACACAATTGTAATGCATCTAGAAATGTGGTTGTTTAAACACCAGTAGGAACGTTGCCAAACACCACCAGACACCATCGCACGGGGGTGGAATAGTTGACTTACATCAGCAGGGGCAACATTAGATGCCATTTACAAAACAACAGGACAGACCCAGTTAGGAAAGTATGGGTGGTTTGGCCTTTTGACACAAATACCTGTCACAAAAATGATTCCTGAACATCACCAAGGGACTCAGTATACATAAGCCAGACCTACGTTATGTACAGATAACATCCAGAGGTAGTGAAATCCTACAAGTGTAGGGAAGTTGTGCCCTTTTTGGCTAGAAGCCCCAACACTGAAAGTAGTGAACCAAAAGTTTCCTTTATAAAGTTTAAAATGCTTTGAGCAATCTGAAAACCATGCTTGTGCAGCACTTTTATTTTTTATTTTCACATCAGCTAAAAAGATATTTTTTCTTTTTTGCAAAATAGCACTCTTAAATACAGACTGCCCCTCTTTCCTTTTTGAATTTTTTTATCTTTCACACACAAGCAGTGTGATACACCTTGGTAATACCTCACGAACGTGAACTATGCTTTTCATGGTTTCTAATATTTAAAAGACCAGTCTGAAAAGACTGCAACTGCAACATACCTGTTCTCTGATGCCTGTTTTTTGCAGTGAAGAATGCGTGGTCATCATCTGTCTGACACTTCCAAAGGAAACGCCAGCGGCATTTACCACCAGGCTGGAACTGCTGAAGTCCCATGTTTGGCTGTGTCCCAAGCGTATTCCCCTTCCGATCCAAGGCCACCAAGATCATCTGCGGCGTACCCCAAGGCTCCTCCCTCAGCCCAACGCTGTTCAACATCTACATGGCACCCCTCGCCCACGTCGCCCGACAGCACAACCTCAACATCATCTCCTACGCCGACGACACCCAGCTGATCCTCTCCCTCACCAAAGACCCTCACACCGCCAAAGCCCACCTCCACGAAGGAATGAAGGCCGTCGCCGAATGGATGAGGACCAGCCGCCTGAAGCTGAACTCGGACAAGACGGAGGTCCTCATCCTTGGTTCCAACCCTTCAGCCTGGGACAACTCCTGGTGGCCAACATCACTGGGAACAGCCCCGCCACCCACCGACCACGTACGCAACCTAGGGGTCATCCTCGACCCCACCCTCTCCATGACTAAGCAGGTCAACGCCGTTTCCTCATCCTACTTCAACATCCTCCGAATGCTCCGCAGGATCTTCAAGTGGATCCCCACCGAAACAAGAAAAACAGTCACCCAGGCCCTCGTCACCAGCAGGCTGGACTACGGAAACGCCCTCTACGCAGGAACGACGGCTAAGCTCCTGAGACGGCTGCAACGCATCCAGAACGCCTCTGCACGTCTTATCCTCGCCATTCCCCGACGCAGCCACATCACACCCCACCTGAGAGACCTGCACTGGCTCCCTGTCAACAAGAGGATAACCTTCAAGCTCCTCACCCACGCACACAAAGCACTCCACAACTCCGGACCAGCCTACCTCAACAGACGACTCAGCTTCTACACCCCCACCCGCCAGCTCCGCTCGACCAGCCTCGCCCTCGCCACAGTCCCCCGCATCCGGAAAACGACCGCCGGCGGCAGATCCTTCTCCCACCTCGCCGCCAAGACCTGGAACACCCTCCCCACCAACCTCCGACAGACCCAAGACCTACTGGCCTTCAGAAGACTCCTCAAGACCTGGCTCTTCGATCAGTAGCAGCACCACCCCCCTCTTCCCCCAGCGCCTTGAGACCCTCGCGGGTATGTAGTGCGCTTTATAAATGACATGATTGATTGATTGATTGATCAAACCAAAGCATTCCTTGCAAAATCCGGAAGGTGCCTTTTTGCTTCCTTTAGCTAGCACCAAGGTATCGATTACAGCACCGGCTACCTCAGAACCAGCAACTGGCAGCACTGCTCATTCTGTGCTCTGAATCTGCGAGGTATTACAGAGATCCGTCCGCTGCAGTAACTATCAACAGAAATGTTATGTCTCTCAGCCACTTGTTATCTCTCATTTTGCTAAAACATGTCCTGAAACACATTTTTTCTCTTATTGTTTCAACTCTGACCGAGTGCTTGGAGCATTCCCTCTAAAATGACCTTTCTCTTTCTTTTTTTTTCTAAAGAAAGCATGGTCTTCTGAACAGCTTGTAAGAGTTTTCAATTTTATAAACAGGAACTTTTATAAGTAACTACTGACTCTAAGAGAGTATTTTTTAATGACACTATAGATTTTTCCTGTCTCCACAGAGTCTATAGTAATTTTACATATTTTAACAGCTGCTATTTTTTCAGCTCATAAACAACACTCTCATGCAACTGCCTGCCAATCATATGCTAATGCCTATTTTAGTCACCTAGTTTGCTTTTAATGGGTTATTCACGATTGTCCATAGATAGGAGTGGGTGTTATGTGCTGGATTGAGGCCCTAACATAGGTGCGCTGTTTCAGAGGCTCAAATCCTTCGTGCCACAGAGACAGGCAGGACCTTTCACCTACATTGGCCCTCCCTTTACAAATAACGAGCAACAGAGTCTGTCCCTTATCTGACGTGTGCTCTGGTTGCAGAAGACGGTCCATTCTAAATACGTCATTTCCATGTCCAAAAGTGACTAACCTATGTCACAACGAGTTCTTAGACAAAGACCCTTCGCTCTTGGGATTTTCCCTAGCACAGGATTATTGATTTCTCCAAGGACTCATTAAATATGCATGAACCACTATTTCCTAAGGGTTCATTCCTGACGTCTTCCTCTGACCGACTGTACGTCAATACTAACACTTCAAGGCATCTATCAGGTATAAATATACCTCCCTTTACCCAAGCAAACTAGAGAGGACCGAGACTTTCCATGCTGCCACTCTGACCTGAGATGCTGCAACCTGCATCATGCCACAGCTCCAGCTGGCAGAGGTCCATCCACCCATCCTGGGGTGTCCAGCTCAACACCAGGATGAAGTCCCACTGAGGTAATGGGGTTAGACTAAATCCTAGGGGGATTCTTGGCTCTCTAAAGACCCACACACATGCTAGGTACACTTAGGTACATCTAGTTAGGCATCATAGGGGTATAGGCTTTATCTTAATGCATTCTGCATTTCATGTATGTGTTCATTACTATTGCACAATGGTAAAACTGTACCATGCATTTATATTTAACTGCACTGCTGGCCATATTTCTCTGCTACTGTCCAACAGTTGTCGCAGCACATATAACCAGTACTAGAACAACAAGTGTGCAATAATTTTATTGTAAACACACCCGACTGTTTCTTCTATGTACTTCTCTGAGATGAGTGACTGAATGAAAAGTAGTATATTGTTTCCACGATCCTGAGGGATCAGGGTTTTATGTTATGTGGTTGCCAGAAACTATTCCCTTCTTGTTGTCAAGAAGTTTCTAGTGGCCTCTGAGCTAGCTGGCACAGGTAGTTAAGTTTAATATACGCGATAGGGGCATACCGACCTTAGTCTACGTCAAACCTATAGGTTATATTATTCCAATGCGCAGAGCCTATTAGGGAAATAGGAACTACACTACAGAGTGAGAGAAACACAGAAAGAGGAGCACAAAAAGAGGACTGCGGCAAGAGGATCATAGTAAGAGGACCACAGTGAGAGGACCAGAGTGAGAGTCCCACAGCAAGAGGAGCACCAACGAGGACGGTGGCGAGAGGATCATAGTAAGAGCACCACAGTGAGAGGACCACAGTGAGAGAACCACAGCAAGAGGAGCACAGTGAGAGGACCACTGTGAGAGAACTACAGCAAAAGGAGCACAGTGAGAGAACCACAGCAAGAGGAGCACAAAAAGAGGACTGTGGCAAGAAGATCATAGTAAGAGGACCACAGCAAGAGGAGCATCAAAGGGGACAGCGACGAGAGGATCATAGTAAGGGAACCACAGTGTGAGGACCACAGTGAAACGACCACAGCAAGAGGAGCTTCAAAGGGGACAGCGGCAAGAGGATCATAGTAAGAGGACCACAGTGTGAGGACCACAGTTAGACGACCACAGCAAGAGGAGCACAAAAAGAGGACTGTGGCAAGAAGATCATAGAAGGAGGACCACAGTGTGAGGACCAGAGTGAGAGAACCACAGAAAGAGGAGCACAAAAAAAGGACGGCTGCAAGAGGATCAGAGTAAGAGCACCACAGTGAGAGGACCACAGTGAGAGAACCACAGCAAGAGGAGCACAGTGAGAGGGCCACTGTGAGAGAACCACAGAAAGAGGAGCACAAAAAGAGGACTGCGACAAGAGGATCAGAGTAAGAGGACAACAGTGAGAGGACCACAGTGAGAGAACCACAGAAAGAGGAGCAGAAAAAGAGGAGCACAAAAAGAGGACTGCGGCAAGAGGATCAGAGTAAGAGGACCACAGTGAGAGGACCAGAGTGAGAGAACCACAAAAAGAGGAGCACAAAAAGAGGACGGCGGCAAGAGGATCAGAGTAAGAGGACCACAGTGTGAGGACCAGAGTGAGAGTCCCACAGCAAGAGGAGCACAAAAAGAGGACTGCGGCAAGAGGATCAGAGTAAGAGGACCACAGTGAGAGGACCAGAGTGAGAGAACCACAAAAAGAGTAGCACAAAAAGAGGACTGCGGCAAGAGGATCAGAGTAAGAGGACCACAGTGAGAGGACAAGAGTGAGAGAACCACAGAAAGAGGAGCACAAAAAGAGTAATGCGGCAAGAGGATCAGAGTAAGAGGACCACAGTGAGAGGACCAGAGTGAGAGAACCACAGAAAGAGGAGCACAAAAAGAGGAGCACAAAAAGAGGACTGCGGCAAGAGGATCAGAGTAAGAGGACCACAGTGAGAGGACCAGAGTGAGAGAACCACAAAAAGAGGAGCACAAAAAGAGGACGGCGGCAAGAGGATCAGAGTAAGAGGACCACAGTGTGAGGACCAGAGTGAGAGTCCCACAGCAAGAGGAACACAAAAAGAGGACTGCGGCAAGAGGATCAGAGTAAGAGGACCACAGTGAGAGGACCAGAGTGAGAGAACCACAAAAAGAGTAGCACAAAAAGAGGACTGCGGCAAGAGGATCAGAGTAAGAGGACCACAGTGAGAGGACAAGAGTGAGAGAACCACAGAAAGAGGAGCACAAAAAGAGTAATGCGGCAAGAGGATCAGAGTAAGAGGACCACAGTGAGAGGACCAGAGTGAGAGAACCACAGAAAGAGGAGCACAAAAAGAGGACCACTGTGAGAGAACTACAGCAAAAGGAGCACAGTGAGAGAACCACAGCAAGAGGAGCACAAAAAGAGGACTGCGGCAAGAGTATCATAGTAAGAGGACCACAGGAAGAGGAACACACTGAGAGGACCCCAGTGATAGAACTGCAGCAAGAAGAACACAGTGAGCGGACCACTGTGAGAGAACTACAGCAAGAGGAGCACAGTGAGAGAACCACAGCAAGAGGAGCACAAAAAGAGGACTGCTGCAAGAGTATCATAGTAAGAGGACCACAGGAAGAGGAACACACTGAGAGGACCCCAGTGATAGAACTGCAGCAAGAGGAACACAGTGAGCGGACTACAGCAAGAGGAGCACAGAAAGAGGACTGCGGCAAGAGGATCATAGTAAGAGGACCACAGTGTGAGGACCACAGCAAGAGGAGCACAGTGAGCGGACCACTGGGAGAGAACTACAGCAAGAGGAGCAGAGTGAGAGAACCACAGCAAGAGGAGCACAAAAAGAGGACTGCGGCAAGAGGATCATAGTAAGAGGACCACAGTGTGGAGACCAGAGTGAGAGGGCCCCAGCAAGAGGAGCATCAAAGGGGACAGCGGCGAGAGGATCATAGTAAGGGAACCACAGTGTGAGGACCACGGTGAAACGACCACAGCAAGAGGAGCTTCAAAGGGGACAGCGGCAAGAGGAACATAGTAAGAGGACCACAGTGTGAGGACCACAGTGAGATGACCACAGCAAGAGGAGCACAAAAAGAGGACTGCGGGAAGAGGATCATAGTAGGAGGACCACAGTGTGAGGACCAGAGTGAGAGGGCCACAGCAAGAGGAACACCAAAGAGGATGGCGGCGAGAGGATCATAGTAAGAGGACCACAGTGTGAGGACCAGAGTGAGAGAGACCACAGCAAGAGGAACACAAAAAGAGGACTGTGGCAAGAGGATCATGGTAAGAATATCACAGTGAGAGGATCACACTGAGAGGATCACTGTGAGAGAACCACAGCAAGAGGAGCACAATGAGAGAACCACAGCAAGAGGACCACACTCAGAGGACCATGATGAGAGAACCACAGCAAGAAGAGCACCAAAGAGGACTACGGCAAGAGGATCATAGTAAGAGGACCACAGTGTGAGGACCAGAGTGAGAGTAATAAAAGCCACGGATGCAGGTATCTTGGGAAGATGGCTTTATTGTAAAAGCAACCACCGACAGGGCAGGGATGCACACAGCCTCACGTCCTAGCCAGAATGCCGCCTCAACAATCCATTGAGGTAAGGCATTCCACATTCTACAGCTCAACACGAGCTGTTAATCACAACACATCCCCCATACAACACTAAAGAAATGAAAAGAAATAGTCTAGCAAAAACATAAACAAAAGCATGTAACACAGCAATTGCAAAATAATACAACTAATAAGAATGTGGAAGATTGTTACTACATGTTGACTTAACAGCATTAAACGATAAGGAAGGAAGGAACATTGTAAAACAATTACATCTAATTCAAGACGTAATCATTAAATCTCACAGGAGGCTGCCTGTGTCTCCTTGGACGATTCATTACACCATCAGAATGAATCGGATCAGGAGTATGAGCAGAGCGGTGGAGCGTCTCTGTAATCTTAACAAGCCTGGACATGCTCCACGAACAACCATTGTCTAGGACAACAACATTTTTCTTAATTGCAACGATGGTAAATGGGCCAAGGAAACTGGATGTGCCTTTGTGACCATGCTTAGCTCTTTTTACCAGTACACGGTCACCCAAACACCACCTTCTCACCCTGACCGACATCTTATCATCATACCGCTGCTTGTATTTTTGCTGATAATCTCTCAGCTTAATTTTCCTCAGATCATCAGACACAACCCTCTCCTTCCGAATGGGAAGCCACACTGGATTAAGCTTAGAACTAGCCATTCTTCCCCTCAGGGCTTCGAAAGGAGACTTCCCAGAAATGGTATTGGGAACAGTACGGTGTGCCCACCAGGTATCCCTCAAAACACTGCTGAGTGAAATCTTGGAATCCAATGCCCGCTGGGCACAACTCTTCACAACCCTATTCATTCTCTCGGTGAGACCATTGGCTTGCGGAGAATATAAGGCTGTTTTCTGATGAACGATCCCCAAATCATCCAGAAAAACGTTCATCTCATAAGAGACAAACTGCACTCCATTGTCCGTGATCAAGTACTTAGGTATTCCCTCTGACACAAACACATCCTTTAAAAACTCAATCACAGTTCTAGAAGTAACAGTGTTCATGCATCTGGAAACAACCCATTTGGAGGTATAATCAACAAGAAGAAGAACATATCTCTCATGCGAAGGCATCAACTCGAATGGACCAATAATGTCCAATCCTAACTTTGTCCAAACAACATCAGGCACACAAACAGGAGACAAAGGGGCATGACTGGTGGTATGAGACTTGTCATTAATGGCACACAAATGACAATCCTTGACTACAGACTCAATCTCACGGTCCATTCCCGGCCACCAATACCTCTCCCTGACACGTGCCTTGGTAAGGCTCCTTCCCAAGTGTCCCTCATGAGCCAAATTCACCACTCTTTCCTTCAGCACATCAGGTGGGACCACCCTGTCCCCCTCATGAGGTAACCTTGACAGAAGGTCAGATCATCCCTCACAGCCCAGAAAGACTTCAGATCAGCATCAAGATTTTTGTACTCCGGCCACCCTTTAGTAATGACCGCCCTAAGGGAAGCAAACACTCTGTCACTACCAACAGAAACCATCCAATCATCCCTCGCGATCGATGATTCAGATACCCAACACACATACTCTGGTTCTTCAACAACTTGCACATTGTTTATGGGCAAGCGCGACAAGCAATCAGCTGACTTATTACTCGACCCCGAAATGTATTGTACACGGAAGTTAAACTCTTGAAGACCTTCACTCCACCTTTTAACCTAGGAGTCATGTGGTCACTGTGATGACACGAGAAAACTTGAACAAGAGGTCGATGGTCTGACTTAACAACAAATGGAATCCCCCAAAGATAAAATTTAAAATGTTGCACTGCCCAATACACACTCAGTGCCTCCCTTTCAATACAAGAATATTCGTGGAGCATGATCTGATGGTACGCAGAGGAAAGATCCAAAACACTAAAAATCTTGGCACTCTTCAACAGGCTGATAGACTCAGAAATATTAGGTAAGGGTTGGCGATCTACCCAGATCCATTCATTCAATCCGCGTAAGTCCACACACATCCTAACCGCAGTTCCACCATCCTTGGGGGCCAGAACCACCGGGGCCAACCATTCGGAAGCCTCAATCTCTTCAATCACTCCTAATTTTAATAGTCTATCAAGCTCAACCTTCAAGGGTCCAATCATCATGTTTGGTACCTTACGCACTTTGTGCACACACGGTTTGGCTGCATCTCTCAAAATGATCCGATGCTCAAATCCTTTGAGACAACCAAGAGCATCTGAAAATACTTCAGGAAATTCTCTACCACACTCACTAGCACTATTTACATTGTCAATTAACATGACCTGATCTTGTGGGTTCTTGGCACTTGGGTTCAAGATTATACCCAGATCACGTTGATGTCTCCACCCAAGCAGATTGTCCCCCTTTTAGCCACATAGACTTTCCCTACAGTCTCCCTACCCTTAAACACAATCTTAGCAACTACATACCCAACAATGTCTATTGGAGAACCACCATAACTAATTGGCGAGATGTCAGGAGGAAGTAGTTTCCTATTGTCAAGACCAACCTTTTCATCCCATATCTTGTGACTTATCAAGGTAAAGGGGGAACCTGAGTCGGCCATGACACCAAATATAATTCCATCAACAGCTATGTCACATAATGGCATATTTATCCTTTCAACATCAACATCACCATCGCACTCAGAAATACTGGAAACAATTACTGTGCGAACTGTTTCAGGAGTACTCTCAGTCACACGATTCTTTTTGGAGGACTTACAAACTCGTGCATAGTGTCCCTTGACCCCACAATTATTACACACTGAATCTCTGGCAAAACAATTGGGATAAGCAGAGGAATGAGAATAACTACCACACCTACAACACCGTCCTCTTTGATTATCAATGAAATTCCTATCGCGAGTGGGAATGCGTTGATGTTGTGGACGATCACGTTCAATGCGTGACTGACTATCCTTGTAGGTCGCTGGCTGTGGTAAGGGATTCTTAGGAAGACTCTTGCTTCTGTGATCGTGCATCACTCTAGCTACATTGTCAACAATATCTTCATTAAAGTCACCATCAGATACGGAGTGAATACCGTCTTGGCTCTTCCTTGTGTTCTCAGTCTGGTTATGCATACCATCATCATGACCCTTCCTCATCTCCTTTACCCAGGAGGAAGTGTTTTCCATTCCCTCAACAATTGCTATGGCTTCAGCCAACGTGGGATTTTTAGAAAGTAGTTTTCCTTGTACTCTAGTGCTGTTGGTACAACGCACCAGTTGATCTCTTACTAGGGAATCCGAAAGCTCACCAAACTCACAGGTGCGTGCTAAGGTTTTAAGGCAAGCCACATAACTCCCTACTCTTTCGTTGGGACTTTGAATCTTTGTAAAAAATTTGTGGCGCTCCAAAACCACATTGATGCGGGGCCCAAAGTATCGCTCCAACATGGTCATAGACATTTCATACACATCTGTAGGCTCTCCGTCACCACTTCCAATTGTTACTTGGTCAATGCTGTCATATATATTTCTACCTTCAACACCTAAATTATGTAACAGTATATGTTGCTTCCTGAAGGCTGAAAATTTCTCTCCCCCGATGGCTACTATATAGGAATCAAATAAGTTTCTCCATCTTTTCCATGGAAGGATAGGCTCTCCTTTTTCAGACAAAAATGCAGGGGGTTGGGACATGCTGGGAGATGTCGCCATGATTACACACTGGTTTTCAAAGCGTGTTGTGGAAAACCATGAGAAGGCAGAGTTAAGAAACAACAAATAAATCCTCACCGTGGGTAAATCTATGGAATCGCCACGTCTTGCGAGTGGTTGCAGTGCTGGATAATATTCCTTGTAGTACTGAGTGTCCTATAGCGTTTTCCGCGTTGGTTAGTTGTTGCGCGTATCCATGGCAACTGATGCTTCTTTTTTTTTATTTTATAAACTTTACTAAGATGGCCGCCACGTTATTGACGCAACGTGAAGCGTCAGGCCACCAGTGCCGTCTGATTGTTGTGTCAGTGCTTCGGTGAGGGAGAACGCTGGCAATCCAGGGAATGGAGAATGCAGGAGACCGAACCCGGGCACACAAGGATGAAGGCACGCGATGTTGCCGATTTAAAAGTAAGCAATGACCGTTACTTACAGTCGTGAAGTATCCAAAGTATTAAATAGATAAATGTCTCAAAATACACACTCCGGTATGTATTGAGGTGATGAAGCGTAGCGTAGGTTCATTGAAGTCTTGTGTGAAGTCATTAAAGTCCAAATCCAAATCCAAAAACTTTTGCGGGGTTTGTCCGAAATCCAAGTTTTTCCGAAATCCACGTCGGGGAGGTTGTCGATGGTTGCTTATGGTGTTTAATTCTCGTCGCCAGTAATAAAAGCCACGGATGCAGGTATCTTGGGAAGATGGCTTTATTGTAAAAGCAACCACCGACAGGGCAGGGATGCACACAGCCTCACGTCCTAGCCAGAATGCCGCCTCAACAATCCATTGAGGTAAGGCATTCCACATTCTACAGCTCAACACGAGCTGTTAATCACAACAGAGAGAGACCACAGCAAGAGGAACACAAAAAGAGGACTGCAGCAAGAGGATCATAGTAAGAGGACCACAGTGTGAGGACCAGAGTGAGAGGACCATAGTAAGAGCACCACAGTGAGACAACCACAGCAAGAGGAGCACAAAAAGAGGACTGCTGCAAGAGGATCATTTTAAGAGGACCACAGTATGAGGACCAGAGTGAGAGGCCCACAGCAAGAGGAACACCAAAGAGCACAGTGGTGAGGGGATCACAGTAAGAGGACCACAGTGTGTGGACCAGAGCGAGAGAGACCACAGCAAGAGGAGCACAGTGAGAGAACCACTGTGAGAGAACTACAGCAAGAAGAGCACAGTGAGAAAACCACAGCAAGGGGAGCACAAAAAGAGGACTACGGCAAGAGGATCATAGTAAGAGGACCACAGTGTGAGGACCACAGCAAGAGGTGCACAGTGAGCGGACCACTGTGAGAGAACTACAGCAAGAGGAGCACAGTGAGAGAACCACAGAAAAAGGAGCACAAAAAGAGGACTGCGGCAAGATGATCATAGTAAGAGGACCACAGTGTGGAAACCAGAGTGAGAAGGCCCCCAGCAAGAGGAGTATCAAAGGGGACAGCGGCGAGAGGATCATAGTAAGGGAACCACAGTGTGAGGACCACAGTGAGACGACCACAGCAAGAGGAGCACAAAAAGAGGACTGCGGCAAGAGTATCATAGTAAGAGGACCACAGTGTGAGGACCAGAGTGAGAGAGACCACAGCAAGAGGAACACAAAAAGAGGACTGCGGCAAGAGGATCATGGTAAGAATACCACAGTGAGAGGATCACACTGAGAGGACCACTGTGAGAGAACAACAGCAAGAGGAGCACAATGAGAGAACCACAGCAAGAGGACCACACTGAGAGGACCATGGTGAGAGAACCACAGCAAGAAGAGCACCAAAGAGGACTACGGCAAGAGGATCATTATCACCCTTTATAGTTCTCCTTTTGGTAACCCTCAAAATCTTTGATTCACTACAATGCATTTCAATGGGGTACTATCATGTATATTGGTCCCAAGATGGCTGCCAGCAATTCCAGGATGAAGTGCTGACAGCTATCAGATCTCACAATGACATGTGTGGATAGGCTCCGCCCAGATATATATGTGATTTTACTTTTGATTTTTCAGGAACTACTGAACGGATTTACACCATTTAACCAAAAGGCACGACTCTGAACCAAGGGCTACCTTTTTGAAAAATTTGGTGTAATTCCGTTCAGCAGTTCGGGCTGTAGCTGCGACTAAAGGTTCCTATGGAAAATTGCATGGGGAAAACACATTTTGGGACCCCCCTTTTTTCTCGGCCCCCACTTGACGAATCACCCCGAGACTTTTAGGATAGGAGTGGACCGGAGCAGGCCATAAGTTTTGAAAATTTTGCGAAGATTCGTCGACCGGCGCCAAAGTTATTGGAAATAGAATGTTGTGAATTTCTTATGGAAAATAGGTCCTAACTATAACTATCTACTGGCGACCGCCAGTAGATAATATATATGTATATATATATGTATGTATGTATGTATATATATATATATATATATATATATATAAAACTTTCAATGCAGCCATATACATTAAAATATATATAAAATATAATAATTTAAACACGCGTAAAGGAAATAACCTTTTTTTAAAAACAAAATATTTATGGAATTTCCAAGTGCCTTCGGCACGTGGCATGTGACTTCCATGCGGGATGTGTTGGTGTCTCGGCTCCTGCTGTGGCACCCGGGGCCCAGAGCCAAGCCTCTGCGTTGGGTGTGTCTAGCTGCCAATCTTCATGTCGCTCTGCCAGTCTCAGCTATGCCAGGCTACGTCACACCTATGATTGCCTGCCAAATTGTCGTGACCAGTTGCTGGCACACGTGTTACACCATTCCTGCATTTCTGCATCAAGTTATTTAAATTTTTAATTTATGTATTAGATGTTTCTGGCTTGAAAAAACCCCACCATTAATCAGCCATTATCATCCATACAAACAGTAAAAAAAACAAAACAGCAGTACTGAAAAGCAAGGTCCTTCGCGATTACATATGATTCTTAAAACGAATCAATATCCGTGAAAAAATACACAAACTCTTCATAGAGTGGGCAGTGGGCATTCACACATTTTAAGAGAAGTCATAAGCCTGAAGCTGTAACGCTTTAAACCAAGCGTCACTGGTGTGGGCACTGACGTGAGCAGGGAGGAGATTCACTTGAAATGTAGTGTCCTTCTTGAGAGCTGTCCTATGACGTGTGACTGAGTCCAACACATGCCTTCTCATCGGTGTAAACAGTCTGGCGCGTGGGCCCACCACTCCCAGCAGCCTATAGTGACTGGGTACACCCTCACGACAACTTCCGGGTCCTGAAAAAAAAATCTACAAATTTATTTTGCTGTGAAAAACCCACAGTTTCGAAAGTCACAGAGTTTGCAACCTGGTCGCACCATTTTGTTATACATTTCATAGACTTTCTGTTTCAGGCATCCCCCTTTTGATCTATACTTGTTCATTTATTTCAATATATGTTTAAAACATAAATGCATAATTAATAACGCTGTTATTCAGTGAAACGTGCTGATTCAACTTGCTGGAATATATTCATGTTCAGTTTTGCACGGTTTTAAATTCTTTTCCGGTTCTTGGTTTAAATAATAAAGAGCAGACAAGGAAATTTATATTTCTCAGTTATTGTTTTTGAACAATAAGCAATATTTCACAGAATAAGAGGATGTTAATGGCCAGAGGGGCTGTACCATTAAGTGTTTATTTCGAAAATGTTCAATAATATTTAGACAGAGTATATGAACTAGAACAAAGCAGAATTAGAGAGGAATTTCACCCTTGGGATTTGAGACTGAGAGTCATCCAGTATCCCTAGCAGAGACGTTTTAAGGCCCAGGGCCCCAGCCTTTCATGGGGCCCCTGATAGAGCCAACTCTGTTCTACAGAGTCTTGCACTGATAATTCTTAACACAAATGTTTTTAAATACCATTTTCCTTTGATTTATTTTTAATGTGGATGATATGTGAGAGTCTATTACAGACATTTTGCAGAGAAATATATTTATGTTTCATGTAACATCCATAAAAAGTTACTTTTTGATCAAAACAGTACCTCACATATGAGAAATTCGACGGTGTCAGAGGGATCATTTGAAGCAATATTACTGCACACATTTAGAATTTGGAGGAGTGTGCCTGGGCACTGTTAGTGACCTGGCCAAAGAGAGTGTAAAAGAACTGAAATTGGATCATAAATTCAAACAGGGGCCCCAAAATACCTTTGGCCCAGGGCCCCCCAAATCCTTACGATGTCTCTGAGCCGTAAACACCTTTCCTTGGTTAAGGCTACAGTGATCGCATGTCGAGTCCTCCACTCGGCTTATCTGCCTATTTTGAGGACATAGGACCTTATTTAGAGGTTGGCGGAAGGGATACTCCATCAAAATGTGACGTATACCCCGTCGGCCATATTGGAAGTACCATAGGTTATAATACACTTGTAATACTGAGGACAGGACACCTGTTACATTTGAGATGGAGTTTCCCAACACCACACTCTAAATAAGTGCCATAGACACTAGGGGTGGGCGGCAAACACCGCTCCGCTGGCGGAGTTCATGGAGGTTTTGTTGCTCTGCTTGGAGCACGGAGGTTGGCAAAAACTCCCCTGACCATCGTGTAGCAGAGTTTACCACTGCTCACCCACCACCCTTTTGCCAGCGGATCATGTATTGATATGAAAAGCAGATTAACAATTCTTTTCAGGCTGGCTAAATCTAATTGATGTGATGTAGGTGTCCAGTAGGTGATGTAGGTGCCCTTCCGTTTCTACTACGTAATACTCAGGACCCGCTGGCCTTCAAGAAACTCTTGAAAACTCATTTATTTCCATAGTTATCAGTGTGTTGTTTAGGGACTCCTCTAGGACCCGCGCCGGGACACTCTTCAGAGTAGCTGTTGCGTGTTATAAGAGTACTTAACATAACATAACATAACATAACAGTGGCCATTAAACATGTTCTCTGAGGTCTCGTGAAACCCATCAATCAGCACCAAGATCACAGGCTTCGGTACTCTCGCAAGCAAGTGAACAAGTTCTGGCTTTCATCTTAGATGATACTCTTCTCTTCTCTCCTCTCCAAGCCCAATCCAGCCCTAGGGAGGTGAGTGGGGTGACATCAGAGACATCCACCCGCTGCTGCAATGCCAATCACAGGACTGACAGAGAAAACCCCATTATAGCTAAAAACTAAAGTTAAAGATTTGCAGTGGGTTGTGCAGCGAGGGTGATTCCACCATCCTCCTCAGGTGGATCCTGCCCCTTCGTGTGAGGGAGTAGAGTGCATTCCCAGCTTTCTGAGGGACAGGTGCTCTGAGGCCTCTCGGCTCCAGTGCGGGAGTTTGTGTGGCAGTCCCTTAAGCAGGGGATAAGCAGGGGATGTGCGGATGGCCCTGCCCATCACACTGGTAAGTGGTTATACCCTCAGCACAAGGTATGCATGCCATTACTCCCCACCCCCCACACACACACACCACTCCACTCTTTTATTCTAAGGAACAAATGAAGCCTGAAATGACTTCCGGTTCCGTTCTGCAAAATAGATCTTTCTGTTTAATCAAACTTGTTTCCTAAATGATAACAGGCCTTTTATAAAGCAAGCATAGCCATATGCCAACAGCTACTTTTCATCAGGTAGTAGTGAAATCGATGAGTTCATTTATAAGCCGTCAATTGACTGTGAGTGCTGGCGTTGGAAAATATGGTGAGGTTTGGGCATTTTTGAATGCTTCTAAACCAGCTGCGTTTTGGAATTAGTGAAAAATGATAATACGATCTCGCAAAGAGGATACTTTTATTAGTGTGGCACATCGTTGCTTGCACTCGAGTCCTGTATCCGCTGCAGGGGAAGTGTAGGGACATAACACACACAAATTTCTGTGTGCACAGACCCACCACACCAGGCGAGGCATGTCCCTGTCTCTGTGATCTTCTGTTTATCCCAGCAACCAGTTTGAGTGGTATCTTGTCTGCAACCTTAAAAGGCAATTACAGGCTACCTCGCCGCCACACAGTGTTTTAAAGCAGATTAGACAGAGTGCAGTACCAGCTTTGGGGCTCTCTTAAAGCTTCGAAGGCACCTGCAGATTTCCTTCTCCAAGAAGAGATTAACTTATTTAGCGGCAGGAAAAAGATACTGAGCATTCGGAGAGCTGGCCTGGAAGTAATTAACGTGTAACGTGGAGCCAACCCTCACTAACGACAGCCGAGGCATCTTTGTGAGGATGCACAGCGTTCTGGCGTCTATGCAGCCTGATGCCAGGATTGACATGAGATGTATTAATGTACTAAGACCTCCTGAATTATCACCAGGGGCCCCTGCAGTGACCATCAAACATTGCTGTACTGTTTTTTTAGACTAGGACTGGGTGGCATTCTACCACAGGCGGAACTCCGCAGAATCTGATGGAGTTTTTAGATAACTCAGTGTAATTCCGTAGAGTAGAACTCCGTGAGTTCCGCCCACCCCACACTAAGACACATACAGCAACAGCAGCTGCTGTTCTTCATTGACTTTGCATCCATTGTTCAGAAAAAGCATGTGTGAGAAGTTGGCCTGGCATATGCTGTCCACTAATTATAGTGGGCACCTTGCACCAGTCCAAACAACCCCTTATTGGAGATAGGTTAAAGACAACCTTATTGAAAGCTATCCTAGTGGTAGCTATGGAGAGCAGCCTTCAGGCTAAGTCTTGAAGGAATGTAAAGCAGCTTGTTTTACCAGTCTATAATCTCTTGAGTGATCAAATGAAAGAGCACCACACCAGGTATATATTCAAAATATATGTATTTATTGCTAAACACACCCCTCTAGTCTCTTTATGAGGCTAGAGTTCGAAGTACATAAGTTATAAGTTATTTAAACACAGTAATAGCACAAATACACGTTTGGGCCCTAGGGGCGTACAAAACCATATACCAATAAAGTGGTATAAGAACCACGACTGAGCTAGACACTAGGCCTAGAGCCTCTAGAAGTGCTTGGACCACAAGGAACCACCCAAGGTAGTGACACAGGGGACCAACGGGGGACGCGTGCAGTGTAAATACACAGCCGCGAAACGCCGTTAACTTCTATGGAGAAAGTCGCGGTTTGGAAATTAAAGAAAAGGGACACTTAAAGAAGGACTTGGAGCAAACCCTTTGAGAACTAGGTCTTTCTAGAGTCTCTACCCACGGGAGCACCGGAGTACTCTTGTTACCTCACCCAGGGAAGCCGGGTGCATAGGTGCCTTTCGGGGTCGGGTTTCGTCGTCGATTTGAATGGCGATCTGCTGCAAAGTGCTGCTGTCGACCAAGTGGAAAGTGTCCGGGTGGATCCAAGAGTGGATCGGAGATCTGAAGAACCTGAAAGCAGAGGGGACAGAGTCTGGCTCACTAGCCAGTGACCAGGAAGGCGATGAGCAGATGCCCACCGATGTTGAGTGCTTCAGGTAGGTTGACGGTTGTCTTGACTCTTCAGCCACGAGGTACAGGAGGCGTGGTCAGCAACCAGGAGCAGGATTCGGGCTGGTACACGATGTCTGTCGAGTGCTGAGGTGTCGGCGACCAGATTGGACCTAACAAGCCTTGGCAACAGCAAGTCTCGCTGTAGATGAAGATTGACGATGATACAGACCAGCAAGGTCTGAGGAACTCACCCAGCAAGGGTAAGTGAGGGCAACTCTGGAGCAACTAGGGAGCCCAAGAAGAAAAGGATTGGCTTTCGTGAAGGGCTACTAGCCAACGGGCTAGCGACCGCAAAGGAGCCTCAAGACGGTGCACGTGGAGCTGGCTCACAGAACACTCATGGAGTGGAGGCCAGTGATCTTCAGTGCAGTTTGTGCTGGAGGCTAGGGCTACTCGGAGCCCAAAGCACGACTTTGTGGGAGACCCAGAAGAGGATGCACTAGCAAATGCGTGCGGTGTCCAGGGTTCACGGTTCCACGTTACCCACGACAGCTACGGGCCTCAGCTTTGCTGGGGACTCAGGGCAGCCTCGGCGAAGTCTGGAAATCCACCTCTGGTGATGTAAAGACTTCGGCGTCCGACGGGAGCTTAGGCGATGCAGACCGGACAATTGCTTCTTTGGTGCCTGCCAAGCAGGGGAGTCACTCCTTGACCCCAAGGGAGATTCTTCTGTCCTCTAGTCTTGAGTAGAGCGTCGAAGGTCCAGGATTCTGTGTCAGAGTTTCGTCCAGGGATAATCTAAAGTCCTAAGGACTGGGTTCCTATACTTATACTAAGTTTAGGGGTTGGACTTACTCTGTGGCCCCACCTATGGGTGGGTCAGGGCAGAGGGGTGGCTACACCCCTTTCCCTTTGTCCAGTTCGCACCAAAGCAGGGGCTGCAAGCCCCTGATCCGGTTTGAACTGGGGTATGCACAGGGACACCAAGTGTGCCCCCAGTGCTGGACTACAAAGCACCCGAAAGTGCTCCCGCCCAGCCCCAATACACACTATCCTGTCTGGGGAGGTGGTCACACCTCCCTGGGACAGGAAACCTATTGTCCAGGCCTCCCCTGCCGGAGTTTCGTCCAGCAGCAGGAGGCCAGACTTGTGTCTGTGGCAGCAGCATCCATTTTGTGATGCCAGGGTGTAGTATCGAAGAAAGGACGCTCCAAGCCAGGTAGTTTACCACGTAGATTTATTGAGGTGGTAAGTTAGATACAGAGAGGTAAAGTCAGAGTCTAAGTAGGAGCCCCACCAGGAGCAGCTTCCCTGCTGCTCAGCCCTTCATCCAACTGATTCACGCACGCACACATTCCAAACACTAACATTCCATCAGGCAGTCATTCTGGCTGAGCAGCAGGATACTACATATCTCCCCCCTTTACAACGCAAAGGAAGGAAGTTTTAAAAGGTATCGAAAAGAGGCAAGAAAATAAGAGAATGAAATATAGTGAATGGTACACTGAAAAAAGGCATGAAAATGAAATATGGAAAGAGCAAGCAGAGGAAGTAAAGTGGATAGGAAGTGAGAGAAAAGACAAGTACAAGCGACTATTACACCATCTTCCTTTCCACAGAAACACAAAAATAAATACAAACCCGTACAACAGACTAAAGAGAAAACCAAGTACTAAAATCATGTATGCTGGCCAGGCAAACAGGAAAGTACAGGGTGTTAGAAAAAAGATAAAAGTGAAGAAGTAAGTAAAGTGGTGTAGAATACGCAGAAATAGGAAGGTAGCAGAAATGGAAAAACACCAGAGAACTTTCCCAAAAATAAGATAGGTGGAAGGTATAGAATACAAGAAATGCAGAATTACCCCAAAGGAGATGGGTAGAAGGTATAGAATACAAGAAATGCAGAATTACCCCAAAGGAGATGGGTAAGAGGTATAGAATACAAGAAATGCAGAATTACCCCAAAGGAGATGGGTAAGAGGTGTGGGAGGGACCCACACAGCACAACGTAAGTGTAATATGCAGAAAAAAAAAATAGAACTACCCCAAAGAGAGATTGGGGTGGAATGTGTGGAGAAAGACCACAGTGTGGAGCAAGACCACACGGCATATACACGTAGAACATGCAGTACTTCCCCCAGCGCTAGCAGGGGTGGAACGTGTGGGATAAAACACACGGCACAAAATGTTTGGAGAAAGACCACAGTGTGGAGAAAGACCACACGGCATATACACGTAGAAAATGCAGTACTTCCCCCAGCGCTAGCAGGTTGAAAAATACTAAAATAAAATAAATAAGGTAGTCACCGTTGTCCTTCAGCATAAATATGTAGAAAGAGAACATAAAAGGCTGTGCGAATCAGCGCAGAGGATTCGCAGCAGGAACACATCAGAATATTATAAATGCGAAGAAGAAGTTGTGCGAATCAACTCAGAAGGACTCGCAGCAGGGATTCAAGAAAACGACATAAACTGCAATTTGTAGACAATAAAGGTGTAAATAAAGTACTGACAAACTTCGTGCCCTTTGGATGAAGGAGGTGCTCTCACCAACTGGTAAGACTATTAAACACCATGGGAAAGAGACACAACTGAGGAAATGGAAAGAAAACGATCCAACGACGTTCAATATGCAGTGAAGGACGATGATCTTTTAAGGTGCTCCCATGTATTTTATCTATATTTAATGTTCAGGTGCGTTAGTGCTGGAAAACCACAAGATGGCACTGTTGTATTAATTCTGCCCTTGAAATAAATCCATGCGTTGGAAATCATAGTAGTGCAATATCAATTAAAATCAGCAGTAAAATATTGTTTCAATCTGGTGCGTTTTAAAATTGAAACAGCAAAAGGACAAGAACGTAAAATAAAGTCCTTCAGCACACTTAAACTTAGTTTTGGTGGTTTTTGCCCGCAGTGGTAGGACAAATCGGACAGCAATGCTCCGGAATGAGCTGTCAATCCACTTGGGTAACTTTAATGAACGGCACAAGACGTGGTTGGCATGGCGAGCGCTGAAGTACATAGTAAAGGTAGTGCCTGTGATCAAAGATGGCGGTACGTACATCACGCCGCACTGGAAGGCTCAAGGCGCGTTGCTGAATGCAGGCGTCAGTCGGCAGCAAGGAAGAATGAAGATGAAGGACGTCATCCGGGATTCCACAGTTGTCGCGCGCAGCATCACAAAGACGGTAAGGAGCGCGAGCAGAAATTCAAGTGAAATCAAAGCGCAACTGTCACCATGGCTTCTTCAGGCTGAAGAAATTCAGCACTCCTGGTACCAAAATGTAGTATCGAAGAAAGGACGCTCCAAGCCAGGTAGTTTACCACGTAGATTTATTGAGGTGGTAAGTTAGATACAGAGAGGTAAAGTCAGAGTCTAAGTAGGAGCCCCACCAGGAGCAGCTTCCCTGCTGCTCAGCCCTTCATCCAACTGATTCACGCACGCACACATTCCAAACACTAACATTCCATCAGGCAGTCATTCTGGCTGAGCAGCAGGATACTACATAGGGCTTTAGAAAGAAGTTACCGGCCAGGCCAGGGTTAACATGTCTCTCCCTCTAGAAGGGTGGAATGCTACCCCCTGGTACCCCCGACACCAGAATTGGCGGCGGGGGTAGTATTCCAAGATGTTTGACACCAAACACGACATGTTTCGGTGCAGCCATTCCAAAGTTAGCATTTAACGCGAGGTTATAATGCGCTTAAGAGTATATGGTCAGGCTGCACTACAAACAGCATCAGAGAAGGGTCTTCGAACACTGCAGAGGGGCCCTGCTCATGCAGGGGCACCCTCTCACATAGGAACCACGCACTCTGCCTTCAGGATTGATAAGGCCTGCCATAGGGGTGACTTATAGGTTTATATGTGTGTATGTATAGAGTGATATAGGTAACCTATATCACAGTAAGGGGTGCATGCACCACCTTACCCAGGCTGCAGTAGCAGACCTGTGGTGTCAGTTTGGATGGCCTTCCAGGGGTGGCACAATACATGCTGCAGCCCCTGGTAGGCCTCTGAGGTACCTATGCCCTGGGTACATAGTATACCATATACTAGGGACTTATAAGGGCACTCCAGATTCCAATCAGTGAGGTGCCTAAGGCACATGGAAACCATTTTAGAGAGGAAGCAGCTAGGCTGGGGTTCTGATTAGCAGGGCCCCAGCCAGACTAAGGTCGAAAAACAGTGAAGCATCAGCAAAAAGTGGGGGTACCCATGTGAAGCAGATCCTACTCTCCTACAGCATGCAGTTGCGAACCATCCATGAAACTTGAGTAGGCCTATTTTGGTGCTAAGTTTAGCTTAGTTTGCCAAGGGAAAGGAGAGGTTGGGGATATTGTTGAAAAAAGCCCTTTAATATTGTCATACCGTTACAGCATTTACCATTGTTCTGAATTCTAACAAGAATCATTGCCACCATCGTGTTTATTTTTACAACAGTTACTATTCATAATGTGTGCACTAGGATAGTATTTGGATTTTAATAAATCTTGAAAATATATTCCTAGCTTGGTAGTGTTCTTGAATGTGTCAATTCATAATGAAAGAGGGTTTGGGTTACACTTACTATTCCTGTGAAGCCTTACAGAGGGGATTGTTACCTAAAACGCACTTCACTCGAGAAATGCTGAGTGGGTTGTGAGGTGGTTGTAGTCCACCAGGTTCTTTGTCTCATATAGATACACCGACTAAGTCCTTACTGCCAAATGGTCTAGAGCACCCAATTCTGGGCTGGGTTGTAGAAAAAGTCCAGAAAACACATCAATTGCACAATATACAGCAGCCCATTTGCTAGTTAGAAAAGTCACTGCAACTCACCGAAGGCCTTTTGCCACTACTTAGGAATCACAAAAAGGAAGGAGCAGGAAACAGGCCTCTCCATTTACTTGCAGGCCATAATGTTATCAATGAAATTGTGGCTTCCTTATTGGATTGGAACCATAATGGTTGTACTTGGTGGGAGCAGACGGTGGTCCTTGTAAACCTCTGCATACTCCTCCTGATGTCATTTCTTCAATGTGAACTTTCTTTAAGCATCTCGTGTTCTGATGGAAGGAATGCATGCAGCAAGACAGAGGTGTGCCTTTCCTTGAACGCCCCATCACAGCATTCACCGGCGTCACAAAATCCTTCCTGCCTTATTAAAATTCACAAGACAGGAGGTTTTCCAACCTCGGGTGAATACCCATTTTTCAATGCAACTGATTAGTACATCTCACATTTCACTTAAGAGCAAACTAATCTGAAGCAGTTTACACAGGCGTGTTTGTGATCTGCCCAGTGATACATCAGCTCCTAAGACTGCACCACTCCAAACTGGCAGAAAGACATGGCAGGATTTCCACCATCTTGAACAGTATTTCCTTAAATCACTGGCGTCAAAGGCCTGCTCATGAGCGCTTCCATCCTTTGGCTGTACCTGGCCACCTCCAATGAGGATAAAGTATCCCTGGTACTCAGACCAAAGAATGTTCCCTTGTCCCAGTGGAAGGTCACGTGAGATGGTATCCGTCATTCGCTGGATTGAAGGACCTCACCACAAGATCCCTACTTCCACTTGAGACAAGTCACGATCTCTTTGGAGTGCTTTTTGCGTAACATAACAATTAGACTTTGAGATCTATTCTTCAATGATGACTGAGATTACTGTACAACCTGCTGTACGACATGCAGTATTGGCCTCCAGGTGGACACTGAGTGAGCTCCGGGAGCTGTCGCAGCGTCTCCTCTGGTTTTAGCTTCATCGTCCAGCTGTGGAGACGTCACATTAGAATTATATCCAGACACTGCCCCATCTCCCCCAGTAGAGAGCTCATTCTTCATATCATCCTGGTGGGTCAACTCTCCCTGATGGAAAGGCTTCCCATAACCTTCTTTGGCCGCATCAAAAAGGCTTTTACTCGAGCTGTTGCATGCATGGGGCTGGAGGATGGAACGTTCACCCTTGGGACAGACTCTCACCGCATTGACCTGTTTCTAAACGTTGGGCCCGATTCACAAAGGTAAACTTAGACCAAAAGTCCAAGTTTAGACCAAAAGTCCAAGTTTAGACCAAAAGTCCAAGTTTAGACCTGAAGTCTAAGTTTAGACCTAAAGTCCAAGTTTAGAGCTAAAGTCTAAGTTTACTAGCAGTAAAGTTAGACTTTTGATTTAAGTTTAGACTTTTGGTATAAACTTAGACCAAAAGTCGATCTTTACTGCTAGTAAAGTCTAAATTGAACCAATAGTCGAACTTTACTGCTAGTAAAGTTAGACTTCAGCTCTAATCTTATGGTATAAACTTAGGCTTTTGGTCTAAGTTTACCTATGTGAATCGAGCCCGTTGTAAGGTGGTTGATCCATTGCAGGCACACAAGAGTTCTCGGTTGACACAAGCACTATCACTTACTGAGCAGTTCACGCGCTGGAGTGGAACGAACCACCCCAGGATGCCACCATTTTACTTTCGCACTGATTTCCACAAACTATTTAAACGATCTACTCAAAAACTCTATAGTTAGACTAACTACACACAAGCAAACACCAACAACATGCACACTAGCAAACGATGGTTCGCAACTTTGACTCATGGATTTCCCAGATCAATACGAAATGACACCAGATAGAGAAAGCGCCCTGAAGCCATAATAGAGATAGCTAGCGCTACATACATGCAGCTTAACGTAACATAGGAGCCAGGTGACTTCCAAGCAGCATTCCATAGCAGACAATCCATGTCCGTACAGTTCCCGCCACAAAGGCCCTGTCTGGTTCTCACTTATCGATCACCTGGCTCATTTCCACCGTCTGTTTGCAGAGTTTAACATTGGTCTATTTATTGAAGGAGTGCCGGCTAAGTACAGCATTGCCACCATACCAACCTGTCAATGTGTTCATAATCCTGTGTGTAAAATCATGCAAAACGTAGGTTTTGTGAGAATGTGCCACTAAAAACATACTTTACGCAATAAAGTATTAGTGTGAAAAATATGGTGCCGCCCTCTTTTTAAAGAAAATGTCACCTGCAGGCAGAGCAGTCCCACAGTGTCAATATTCACAAGTTCAGAAAGTTGGGAAGTTTGTAAAACTTTACTGGTGAGACAATAACTATGCACACCTTTGGTTTCTTGCACAGATCTTGTCAGGCAGAAAGGGCAGCTGCCTTTGAAAACTTTCTTCAATAGATTTGTTGGAGATGTAAAAACAACAGCCACAAAGATTGTGTCACAATCTGTTACAGAACAACATCATCTGTCCAAGCACCTTCACCAGATACTTTACATAGATTAACTCCATGGGCGATGCTTCCTCTTAAATTAGCATACATTAGGCTACCGTAAAATTCAACACTTACAGTTGTCAAGTTTTTCAGCTTCTCAAAAGCCTCCCTGTGCGCAATGTCTTCAACTTTCGATTTGTACTTTTCACGACTTTGCAAGAACAGTTTCTTAAATAGAGCCAAAGGTCTTCTATTGCCACGTATGGAGCTGGGGTTTGGGGCTACGCTACAAGCCAACAGCTCGTAGTAATCGAAAATACATTTATGAAAAGGCTTCTGATGCTCCTGAAAAGTGTTCCTACCCTATTTTGCTACACGGAAGTGGGCTTAGAATGTATAGAAGACCATATAGGCAGTTCCCCTTTGCTCCTATGGGCCAAGATATGGACCTCTGAGGATTTAACGTTCTCACACGATGTTATTAAAGATTGTTTAAAATTAGACAATGTTTTAAAGATTGCATTGGTTTCAATATTTAAGGGAAGAGGTGTGGAGCAGCGGCCAGGGCGCCTGACTCCAGACCACGGGGTCCGCGGTGCCGGCGGCAGGTTAGACCAGCACCATGTGACTCTGGGCAATCTTCCCGACGGCCCCCAGCCCCTTGACACCTTCGGGTAATTGTGCGCTTTACAAATACTGGATTTCATTTCAAGGAGGACATACCATGAGATTGGTCTTGAATTCTTTTTTGAAAACCCTGAAGGAATTCCCTTGAATGCTAAAGGTGTTATCAAGGAGGCGAACCGCTCCAGGGGCAATAGGCTTATTATTATTATTATTTGCATTTATAGAGCGCACGGCTACCTCCAACGGAGGTGTCCCGGCGCTAGAGAAACAGCAAAAAGTTCAAGCCATGGTGTAAGTCGGGGGATTAAGGGCGGTTAAATAACCACGTCTTGAGTGCTTTCCTAAACAATTTTTCTGACTTAGCCTTCCTAATATGTATAGGCATTGTATTCCAAAGGACAGCTGCTTTCACTGAAAAGGAACAGCCTCCAGTTCTGGATTTTTTAAAACGGGGGTGACCAGCAGTTCATGTTGATTAGACCTAAGGACTCTGGTCTGGGAATATTTTTGTATTCTCTGTTTTTAAGTATTAGTAACCAACATGAAGATTATGGGAGACCCCCGCTTGCCTCCTGCCCCTGCACAATTTTATTTATCTTTTTCTATTAAGACCCAGTTTCGATTTTATTTAAGTTCCGTTTATGCGCAGTGCACTTTTTGTTGGCATTCCCTCACCAAGGAGGGTGGTCAAACAAGCCTATACCCTGCCCATGTGATAAAGTCTCCGTTCAAAGCACTATGCATTTTATATTTTTTTGCACATTGTATAAATCAGAGAGAACCAGATTTTTGCTCCCAATATTATTAAGGAATATTAAGGAATGTTCGCTCTTGCTCGTATATTGATGGTTTTAATCATTTACTGTCTTTGGCTACGGCTGAAATCTGTATTGCAGTCGCTAACGACATAAGATGCTCTATAGCAATCAGGAAGCACTATGAGTAAAAATTGCACCGAGATTTTAACTTGTTATTGTGAATCTTATATGTACTGTTTTTAATCCTTTTAATCTGTAAATCTATTTATGGTTCTCTGAGCCGAAATAAAGTTGTTCTTGCCTTGAGTTTCTTAAATGTAGCTTTTTGCTGGGACTTCACCCACGCAAAACCTATGTTTAGGGGGCCGTCTATTCATCTTTTGTTCTTTTCCAATTTAAAAATGTTTTAAAGAAATGTTATGGAATTTGCAGCAGCAAGATCCCATATTTGATACCCGCCATTTATAAAATTCAATTATCCCTATTCTAAAAAGCTTTAAACTTCATCTGGCGACCAAGTATACTCCACCGGTTCTCAGCAGTTGCCCTCAGCCTCTTGGCAGCATCAACTGTTTCTTACTTGGTTTATTTGGTGGGGGTTGACATTTGCTGTCACATCTTTCACCGGATGGCCCCTTTAGATATATCTTACTCGCGTGCAGGTGTTGACGCTGTGACCTGTTCTTAACACCCCTTACTTTGTTAAAATCTGGGAACATATCCCGGCGCCCCTCTGCTTCTGTTAGTCTCAACGTCTGTGCCTGAAATGGAGCCTTAACTTTTAGGTTTGACTTGATTTTGCCTTAATGCCACTAGCACCATTGGTGGAACAGTGTTGGAATCTACAGCAGGAAGGACAAAGGTCATCCCCCTTCAGCCATTAGATGTAGCAGGAGTCAGTCCAATGGTAATCAGTCATCACTTATCAGACGCTGCTGATTGCAATAGTCAGTCCTAACATCTTGTACAGCTCTTCGTTAGCAGGAATTCACCGGAGGATCAGTCACGAGTCTGCCTAGCGAGAGGTCACTCTTCATTTTCCTTTTGTTCCATGAATGTATAGTGATTGGTTGAGCCAGTAAGGGCTGTGATGCTATCCTAAATGGGGCTCACGTCTAAGTGAGGCCATTAATAATACTGCCTGGGGTCATTGATGCTCTTTACTTGCTGGGTCTATAGATGACGATTATTACCGGCTGAAGCCAGTAATAATATTATCATTTGTGGCCACTGATGCACCTTACTGTCTAGGACAACACATGCTTCTTACTAGCTGGGGCAATTGGTTTATGTGTTGATGCTCATTCCTTTCTGAGGCCACTGAAGATGATTTCCATCTGGAGCCACTGAGATTAATCATTGCTTGGGGGTTGAGGCTCATTACTGCCGGGTGGCATTTATGTCCCTTACTAGCCAGATCAACTGTTTTATGTACTACCTGAGGCCACATATGTTAGTTACTCTCCGAGGCCACTGATGTTAGTTACTCTCCGAGGCCACTGATGTTAGTTACTCTCCGAGGCCACTGATGTTAATTACTACCTTAAGTCATTGACATTACTCTCTAGGGTCACAATGCTTATTCCCTGCTTGTTGTCTTGACGATCCTTACTAACTGTGTCCATTGATAATCCTTACTGTCCAAAGTCATTGTAGTTCACTTCTGTCTGTGGTCAATGATGGCCACTGCTGCCTGAGGCATTGATGATCCTTACTGTCCAAAGTCATTGTAGTTCACTCCTGTCTGTGGTCAATGATGGCCACTGCTGCCTGGGGCATTGATGATCCTTACTGTCCAAGGTCATTATAATTCACTTCTGTCTGTGGTCAGTGATGGCCACTGCTGCCAGGGGCACTGATAATCATTACTGTCCAAGGCCATTGTAGTTCACTTCTGCCTGTGGTCAATGATGGCCACTGCTGCCTGGGGCATTGATGATCCTTACTGTCCAAGGTCATTGTAGTTCACTTCTGCCTGTGGTCAATGATGGCCACTGCTGCCTAGGGCATCGATGGTCCTTACTGTCCAAGGTCATTGTAGTTCACTACTGTCTGTGGTCAATGATTGCCACTGCTGCCTGAAGCATTGATAATCATTACTGTCCAAGGCCATTGTAGTTCACTTCTGTCTGCGGTCAATGATGCCCACTGCTGCCTGGGGCATTGATGATCCTTACTGTCCAAGGTCATTGTAGTTCACTTCTGCCTGTGGTCAATGATGGCCACTGCTGCCTGGGGCATTGATGGTCCTTACTGTCCAAGGTCATTGTAGTTCACTTCTGTCTGTGGTCAATGATGGCCACTGCTGCCAGGGGCATTGATGATCCTTACTGTCCAAGGTCATTATAATTCACTTCTGTCTGTGGTCAGTGATGGCCACTGCTGCGAGGGACATTGATAATCATTACTGTCCAAGGCCATTGTAGTTCACTTCTGCCTGTGGTCAATGATAGCCACTGCTGCCTGGGGCATTGATGGTCCTTACTGTACAAGGTCATTGTAGTTCACTTCTGCCTGTGGTCAATGATGGCCACTGCTGCCTGGGGCATTGATGGTCCTTACTGTCCAAGGTCATTGTAGTTCACTTCTGTCTGTGGTCAGTGATGGCCACTGCTGCCTGGGGCATTGATGATCCTTACTGTCCAAGGTCATTATAATTCACTTCTGTCTGTGGTCAGTGATGGCCACTGCTGCCTGGGGCATTGATGAGCCTTACTGTCCAAGGTCATTGTAGTTCACTTCTTCCTGTGGTCAATGATGGCCACTGCTGCCTGGGGCATTGATGATCCTTACTGTCCAAGGTCATTGTAGTTCACTTTTGTCTGCGGTCAATGATGGCCACTGCTGCCTGGGGTATTGATGATCCTTACTGTCCAAGTTCATTGTAGTTCACTTTTGTCTGCGGTCAATGATGGCCACTGCTGCCTGGGGCATTGATGATCCTTACTGTCCAAGGTCATTGTAATTCACTTCTGTCTGTGGTCAATGATGGCCACTGCTGTCTCGGGCAATGATGGTCATTACTGGTTGTGCCAACTGGGGATCGGTTTGTCACTGGAGAAAGGATGACCATTACTGCCTGGCAGCAAGACTGGTCATTAATGTTTGAGGTCTTACAGATCACTACTGCCTAGGGTAAGTACTGCTCATTATTGCCTGGGGATGTGGAAACTCCATTCTGCCTGGGGTCATTGATTCTTATTGCCACCTTCAGTCACTTATATTCATTCTTGCATGGGCCAGTATTGATTCTTCTTGCTGTCTGAAGCTATTGGTGCTCATTACTGCATAGGCAACTAATGTAAGTATCTGGGACCGCAGGGAATTTACTGATTGTGGCCTTTGAAACATATTACTGTTATAGATGCTTGGGCTCATTGCTGCCTGGGGCCATTGATGATCATTTACACCTGTGGCCATTGAAGCTTGTGAAAGCCTGAGATCACCAAGGCTCATTACTATCCAGGGCTGGGGGAATGTTTGCTGGTCGGTGTGTGAGTACCTGCTGGTCAGTGAAGGTGGGTGTGTGTAGGTGCTGATCTGTCTCTGCATGGATATCTGTGGGTATATTATTTTGTGACCATATATGGATAAATATTTGATCTACCTCAATCTCTACTGCATTTGCTGTGCCTAAGTTTCTGTTTTGTTGAACTATACAAATGTTAATCTTAATGACTTTATCAATGCTTATTTTTAGGTATATCTGTTATATTTAATTGTTGCTTTACTGCTTGGTGTTTTTTGGTGCTTAGCTGTTTATAGCAGCGCCGAGACACCGCCGGGTAATAGTTTGCACTTTAAAAAAACATTTAACATAACATAACATAACATAGTTGTATCTGGAAAGGAAGAGGTTTCAATGTGGAATATTTGCATAGAGAACTGTGTTTTAATGTCACTCTCTTTTATCCGGTATAGTGTTGAACATTTTATTTATTCCATCTGGAAGGGTCCTTTATTTGGAGTTTTTTCTCCGGTATAGTGTTGAACATTTAATTTATTCCATCTGGAAGGGTCCTTTATTTGGAGTTTTTTCTGCTCTGAAAACTTTCATTTACAGCGACAGCATACCAAAGGCTCTCTTACTTCGATTCACTGTGTTTGCTCTGGTGTCTTCTTGTTGGCTAGCTCTGCTGGAAGCATGTTTTGTTGCTAATGGGTTGCATGTGCAATTGTAAATTTTTTGATCAGTTGTAGCTGCAATAGTGTTGTGTGGTTATCAGTGGGTGTCACAGATGCTGATGTATGTCAACTATTGTATTTGGAATTAAGCTTTACAGTTGAGTAGTTGTGTGGGTCATATTGTTTTATTTTAAGAGTAGTATCAGGAATAGAACTTTATTGTTCACCCACGACTTTTGAATTACTGTTTACCTTTTTGTTCTTGTTTATGGAATGGTGTTTCACTGCTGCATTTGTGTATGGTTTTGTTTTATCAGTGATTGTTTATCTAGATTGGTTGTTGAACAGATATATGTTGAATTGTGTTCTACTGTTAATGTTTGCTTCGTAAATATTGTTTGATTCTTCATTGATTGTATCAGTCAGTCAGTCATAGTTTATTGTATATGATTAAATAAAATCTTTACAAATTTCGAAAAAATAGGAATAAAAAATATATCTTTACATACACGAGTAAAAGCATCCCGTAATGTTACCACCTTAAGGCATTTTTTATTTAATTTTTTTTAAATTTATTTTTTATAAAATCCAAACAACATTGATGGTATCCCTAGGTTATTAGCTAAAGTGCAGGTGCTGAACCATCAGCATGTAATGTTATATTTGCGTTATAAATACATTTTCTAAATACATCTTTTTCATTGCAAATACCGTGATATTGCTTTCAACCTTACAATCAGTGTTTTAAAGACAACAAGCTGGAAAATTAGCAGGCCCTGATTAAAATAGCTAGTACCTGGAAAAGTGCAAAATTATACAGTAAAATTTAAAATATATGTTAAAAGCAAGCTTCTGAGGTCCTGCTGAATAAATTGTCTCTTAATGAATTTTGCATTGATTGTATCAGAAATTGTATTTTATAGTGAATGGCTTCTTAACAAACTGTGTATTTTTTTTTTTGGTCTCGATATTTCAATTCTTTATTGGGTTTTTCTCATTACTATAACAAGAGTTGTACAATAAAAATTCACAAACCAGTCACCATGTAAGGCGAGAAAATCAACAGAGTTAAATGCTAATCCTAAGCCCAACTGTAGATCCCAACTTCTTTAAAGCAATTAATAATTGATAACTGAAATCAAATGAAACAAGGAAATAAGAATAACAATACCAACAAAGAAGAAAAGGAGAAGGAAAATGAAACACGCCCCCCCCCAGTGGGGAGGAAAGATGATATTGGTTAACACCCATATGGAAGTGAATTTTATTTGTATGTGATTGGATCTGGGATGGTATTTTCTGTTGATCAGTTATATCATGATTAGTGTTTTATTGGTGAACAATTGTATATTGAATGTTTTATTGTTGATTATTATTTTTAAAATATACTTTAGTCCTAATTGGCTGCATCTGGATTTTTTTTTACTTTACTTTATGTTCTTCCGTAATGTCCTTTTATAGTTAATACATTTAAATGTGGTAGTAGTGGTCCCTACTGGGAAAATTACCGCACCTCAAAAAAACTTTTTACTCCTTCTTGTTCAATCCAATTTGTGTGTAGAAAGATTTTCTTAAGGCCAATTTTTGTAGTTTGGAGGTGCTATTACGGTTCTGTCACCCTATTACCATACATGACAATTAGTACAATAGAAATCTAATGTACAACCAAATATGTATCTAATAGAACCTTGTTCAGCATCCTCCTAAATTGGTAGACATACTCTTCAGTCATGAATATATTGGAATCACAAATAGAGTTAATCCGAAATCAACTTTAGCACAAAATGTCTACAGTCCTTGAGTTTCTTAACTCGGAAGTGAAGATAATACAAGAGTCCAATTGTTTTTTCAAATTAGTTCCACTGTTGGTTTATTCATTGATACTTCCAGCACAGTTTAGCCAACATGTGTTTTGTCTTTTATAGACTTTTTCAAGGCAGTTCTAAGTTCAATTATCTAGTCGTTAATCTCCATAGGTATCCATCGCCACGACGTCAAAATTCACGCCCAGGTAATTAAGCATAAATCAGAGTTTGTAGGTCATCAAAAGATCAGTCCACTCTCCGAGTGAACCGTCCACGTTCGAATAAAATACAAAGTTGCCGTAAGGTCAAAGTTAAGTCCTAAAGCATATAGAGGCTTGTCATTTGCAATCGAAAATAAGAGGAACTGAATCAAACGCGTGATGAGGAAGTCCCAGATAAGGTTCCTCGTCAAGTATCAGCGTTTTTGTTAATCCTGGACGCGGTCCCTGTTCACCGTAACAAGCTCATTGTGGTGAACAGGGACCCACGTCCAGTATTAACAAAAACGCTGATACTTGGCGAGGAAGCTTATCAAGGACTTCCTCATCACGCGTTCGATTCAGTTCTCCTTTATAGTTGTTCGTTTGTATCTGGAAAGTTTTCTTTTTAGTATTTTTGTTTCTGTTCCAAAATTGTATATTAGTTTTTATAAAAAGAGTACAGAAAGCAAAAGAAAAAATGCACATATATTATACATATATTATCTACTGGCGGTCGCCAGTAGATAGTTATAGTTAGGACCTTTATCCATAGGAAATCCGCAACATTCTATTTGAAATAACTCTTGCGCCGGTTGACGAATCTTCGCGAAAGCTTCCAACTTGTTGGGGCGCTCCGCTCCGCTCCTACCCTGAAAGTCTCGGGTTGATTCGTCAAGCGGGGGCCGAGAAAAAGGGGGTCCCAAAACGCGTTTTCTTCGTTTTTCCATGTTAATTCCCATAGGAAATTTTAGCCACGGCTACAGCCCGAACTGCTGAACAGAATTACACCAAATTTTGCAAAAAGGTAGCGCTTGGTTCAGAAAGCGACCTTTTTTTAAATGGTGTAAATCCGTTCAGTAGTTGCAGAGAAATTAAAAAAATATGAGTGAAAAAATCGATTTCCCATAGGAAACTTTATGCAAGGCTACAGCAAAAACTGCTGAACGGAATTACACCAAATTTGGCAAAAAGGTAGTGCTTGGTTCAGAAAGCACCCTTTTAAAAATGGTGTAAATCCGTTCAGTAGTTGCTGAGAAAATTCAAAATAAAAGTTTCGATATTTAGAGGCACAGAGGATCCGCGCACCCTCCCGACCACGAGCTGCATGCTAATTGGCTGTCAACACTCCAAACCAGGAAGTGTTGGCAGCCATCTTGTTCCTCGGTAGAACCGAGGAACAAGAAAGCAGTAAAAAAGTGCGCAATACGCAAAAGGGGGCAGGGTAGAAACACCCTGACCCCCTAGGCCTGCTCACGGGGTCCTACAAGGACCCCCAGGGCCCAAAAATATATATATATATTTTTTTAAATCGGCAGGATGCGCTTAGGGTGCGCGGATCCTGCCGATTAAAAACGAAGCGCGGGCTCCCGCGCTTCTTTGGTAATTGGCCCCGGGTGGGCCAAGTCCCGTGGGCATGCGGGGGTTAAGTTTTATGTGTAGGGGGCCTCTAAGGCCCCCCAAGCCCCGGGGACCGCCACCCCCCCCGGGGCTTTAATAAAAAAAATGGTGCGGGAGGGCTCTCTGCCCTCCAGCAGCACCGGGGACCGCCACCCCCCGGGGCTTCTTTTTTTTAAATTACCTGTGTGGGGGGGGGGGCTCGAGCCCCCCCACACGCCCCGGGGACCGCCACCTCCCCGGGGCACTAACATGTAAATTAGGGGGTCCGTTAAGGACCCCCGAGGACCACCACCTCCCCGGGGCTGTGCATTTGGATGGGAGGGGGCCGCGCGGCCCCTCTCCTGGAGCCTGTGGTGGCCCTGGGGACCGCCACCCCCAGGGCCGGCTCCTGCAGTGTCCCGGGGTGCCCACCCCCGGGACACTGTAGTTTGCAAACAGGTATGTAGTTATTGGTGTTGGAGTGTCTATGGTTTTGCAAATGGCAGTCTGTAATTTAGAGTGGGTGTATCAAAGGTTATATCAGGGTGTGAGGAGGTGCATCAGATTATCACGTGGATGATGTCATCAGTGATGTCATTTGAGATGTCATCAGTGATCTCATCAGTGATGTCACTGACCATGTCATGAGTGATGTAATATGTGACGTCATCAGCAGTGCATTGCGGGGCGTGAGTTATAGTTAGTTCAGCTAACTATAACGGGGGAATTTCACGGGTTTTGTACGAGTGCAATGTCCAACTAACTATAACTGTCCCTAAAACCTATGGTTTTTTCAGTGAATTTGTAAGGTTTTTTAAATGCTAATTTCTAACTATAACGTGTCTGAAACCTATGGTTTTTTCAGTGAATATATATATATATACAGAGTATATGAATTAAATTGAGACAGTATTGTTAATGCTACCCTCGTGTCGGTGTCCGTCTCGTTATTGGGATTCGGAAGTGGTGTTCATATATATATATATATTCACTGAAAAAACCATAGGTTTTAGGGACAGTTATAGTTAGTTGGACATTTCACTCGTACAAAACCATAGAAATTCCCCCGTTATAGTTAGTTCAGCTAACTATAACTCGCGCCCCGCAATGCACTGCTGATGACGTCACATATTACATCACTCATGACATGGTCAGTGACATCACTGATGACATCTCAAATGACATCACTGATGACATCATCCAGTGACTGTGTGTTTCTGTAAAGTTTAAATATGTTTAATATATATAGGGAAAGGCGTATTGAAGAATGAGTGGGTGTATAAGTGTCTGAATGGATGATTTAGTACGTGAGTGACTGACTCTACAAGTGAGTGATTAAATGTATCTTACTGAATGCATGGGTTAGTGACTAAACTGTGTGAATGTCTGTATCCGTCTGTCTGTTGGTTTGTAAGGTGCTGCATGGCTTTCTGAATAGCTACATGAGTGTCTACATGGGTTATTGATTGATTGTCTGAGTATCTGTATGGGTGCCTGAGTGTTTGTGTGGGTGGGGTGTGTGTGACTCTGTGCATAGATGTGTGAGTTGGTGATTCACTGGGTGCATGGTTTCAAGAGTGCATCTGTGATGGACTGTATGGGTGGGTGAGTGTGTGTATGGGTGTGTTAGTGATTGAATGTATATCTCAGTGGTACATGTGTGAGTAACTACATATGTGAAAGGCAGTATATATGTGTGTTGGAGTATATAAATGGCTATAAGTGAGAGTGTGTGATTGTGAGAGTGGCTGTATGGATGAGTGTGTACTTGTATCAGTGATTGTATAAGAGTGTAAGAATGTGCTAGTATTTGTATGAGTAAGTGAGCTGGTGTGTGTATAACTGTATAGGTGAGTAAATGGGTGTGTGATTAAGTTTTTTGCATGACTGACTAGGTGTGTGAGTACCTCTATGGATGAGTGGCGGTGTGTGAGTGTTTATATAGGTGTATGAGTGCATATGATAGTCCTGTACTGAGTGACTAAGTATGAGTGACTGTACGGGTGAGTGAGTGGATGTGTGTGTAGACCTAAGAATCAGTGAGTGGGTATGTAGTTTTTGGTGTTGGAGTGTCTATGGTTTTGAGAATGGCAGTCTGTAATTTAGAGTGGGTGTATCAAAAGTTATATTAGGGTGTGAGAAGATGCATGAAATTATCACATGGATGATGTCATCAGTGATGTCATTTGAGATGTCATCAGTGATGTCATCAGTGATGTCACTGACCATGTCATGAGTGATGTAATATGTGACGTCATCAGCAGTGCATTGCAGGGGCGCGAGTTATAGTTAGCTGAACTAACTATAACGGGGAATTTCTATGGTTTTGTACGAGTGAAATGTCCAACTAACTATAACTGTCCCTAAAACCTATGGTTTTTTCAGTGAATTTCAAAGGTTTTTTAAATGCTAATTTCTAACTATAACGTGTCTGAAACCTATGGTTTTTTCAGTGAATTTCAAAGGTTTTTTAAATGCTAATTTCTAACTATAACGTGCCTGAAACCTATGATTTTTAAGTGAATTTCAAAGGTTTTTTTAAATGCTAGTTTCTAACTATGCCTACAGAGGTAGGACATGTGAAGAAAGAAGAAAAAACGCACAGAAAGAAGCAAAAGATGTGCAGAAAGAACCAACAGAGGAGCAGAAAGAGGCCTTGTTGCAAAATCATCCTGTGCCCACAACTTTTTCAGACGGGTACTGGTGGTAACTGACTCTGACTAACCAGAGCCAGTGCTATGCTAAAAGACACTTAGAATACAGTGAAAACACCTACATACACTAGGGAACACTATGCGTTGGGGTACCCCTGTGATTAGCATGACCTCCTCTGCAAGTCCCTAGTACATGATAGGGCAGGGGGATTAAAACTACCTCTTAAAACGCGCTACAGGTCGCGTTTGCACAGTGGTGAAGGGAGGGGGGGGCCTGAGGTGACATGTGTGCAAACGCTCCCCGTGGCGCGTTTTAAGTTGCGGGATTAAGTCCCCTTGAATTCTGAGGGTCCCTGGGGCCCAACTAGCCCCCCAGGTACCTACAGTTAGGACCACAGAGCTGAGTTGCAGAGAGGCGTTCCGAGGCCACGCACCTTTTTCACCTCTCTGCAACGCAACTCTGTTGTGCTTACTGAAGGTACCTGGTGGGCTAGTTGGCCCCCAGGGTCCCTCAGGATTCAAAGGGAATTAATTCCCCAACTTAAAACGCACCACAGGGCGTGTTTGCGCACATGTCACCTGAGGCCCGCCCCCTCCCTTCACCACTGTGCAAACGCGCCCCGTGGTGCGTTTTAAGTTGGGGGATTAGGTCACCTTGAATCCTGAGGGTCCCTGGGGCCCAACTAGCCCACTAGGTACTTCCAGTGAGCACCACAGGCCTGAGTTGCAACGCCTGTAACAAATTGTGCAGTTGTGTTTAGGTAGTGAAGAGGGTCGTGCTGGGGGTAGTGTTTTAGGGTTTAGGGTAGTGCAGTGGTGTTTGTGTAGTGTAGGGGGTCATGCTGGGGGTAGATTTAGGGTTTAGGGTAGTGCAGTGGTGTTTGGGTAGTGTAGGGAGTCGTGCTGGGGGAGTGTTTTAGGGTTTAGGGTAGTGCAGTGGTGTTTGGGTAGTGTAGGGGGTCGTGCTGGGGGTAGTGTTTTAGGGTTTAGGGTAGTGCAGTGGTGTTTGGGTAGTGTAGGGGGTCGTGCTGGTGGTAGTGATTTAGGGTAGTGCAGTGGTGTTTGGGTAGTGTAGGGGGTACTGCTGGAGGTAGTGTTTTAGGGTTTAGGTTAGTGCAGTGGTGTTTGGGTAGTGTAGGGGTACTGCTGGGGGTAGTGTTTTAGGGTTTAGGGTAGTGCAGTGGTGTTTGTGTAGTGTAGGGGGTAGTGTTTTAGGGTTTAGGGTAGTGCAGTGGTGTTTGTGTAGTGTAGGAGGTCGTGTTTTAGGGTTTAGGGTAGTGCAGTGGTCTTTGGGTAGTGTAGGGAGTCATGCGGGGGTAGTGTTTTAGGGTTTAGGGTAGTGTAGGGGGTCATGCGGGGGGTAGTGTTTTAGGGATTAGGGTAGTGCATTGGTGTTTGGGTAGTGTAGGGGGTCATGCGGGGGGTAGTGTTTTAGAGTTTAGGGCAGTGCAGTGGTGTTTGGGTAGTGTAGGGGGTCGTGCTGGGGGGAGTGTTTTAGGGTTTAGGGCAGTGCAGTGGTGTTCGGGTAGTGTAGGGGGTCATGCTGGGGGAGTGTTTTAGGGTTTAGGGCAGTGCAGTGGTGTTCGGGTAGTGTAGGGGGTCGTGCTGGGGGGAGTGTTTGAGGGTTTAGGGCAGTGCAGTGGTGTTCGGGTAGTGTAGGGGGTTGTGCTGGGGGTAGTATTTTAGGGTTTAGGGTAGTGCAGTGGTGTTCGGGTAGTGTAGGGGGTCGTGCTGGGGGTGGGGTTTTAGGGTTTAGGGCAGTGCAGTGGTGTTCGGGCAGTGTAGGGGGTTGTGCTGGGGGTGGTGTTTCAGGGTTTAGGGCAGTGCAGTGGTGTTCGGGCAGTGTAGGGGGTCGTGCAGGGGGTGGTGTTTCAGGGTTTAGGGCAGTGGTGTTCGGGCAGTGTAGGGGGTCGTGCTGGGGGTGGTGTTTCAGGGTTTGGGGCAGTGCAGTGGTGTTCGAGCAGTAAAGGGGGTCATGCTGGGGGTGGTGTTTCAGGGTTTAGGGCAGTGCAGTGGTGTTCGGGCAGTGTAGGGGGTCGTGCAGGGGGTGGTGTTTCAGGGTTTGGGGCAGTGCAGTGGTGTTCGAGCAGTAAAGGGGGTCGTGCTGGGGGTGGTGTTTCAGGGTTTAGGGCAGTGCAGTGGTGTTCGGGCAGTGTAGGGGGCGGTGCAGGGGGTGGTGTTTCAGGGTTTAGGGCAGTGCAGTGGTGTTCGGGCAGTGTAGGGGGTGCTGCAGGGGGTGGTGTTTCAGGGTTTAGGGCAGTGCAGTGGTGTTCGGGCAGTGTAGGGGGTCATGCAGGGGGTGGTGTTTCAGGGTTTAGGGCAGTGCAGTGGTGTTCGGGCAGTGTAGGGGGTCGTACTGGGGCTGGTGTTTCAGGGTTTAGGGCAGTACAGTGGTGTTCGGGCAGTGTAGGGGGTCGTGCAGGGGCTGGTGTTTCAGGGTTTAGGGCAGTGCAGTGGTGTTGGGGCAGTGTAGGGGGTCGTGCTGTGGCTGGTGTTTCAGGGTTTAGGGCAGTGCAGTGGTGTTCGGGCAGTGTAGGTGGTCGTGCTGGGGCTGGTGTTTCAGGGTTTAGGGCAGTGCAGTGGTGTTCGGGCAGTGTAGGGGGTCATGCTGGGGCTGGTGTTTCAGGGTTTAGGGCAGTGCAGTGGTGTTCGGGCAGTGTAGGGGGTCTTGCTGGGGCTGGTGTTTCAGAGTCTAGGGCAGTGCAGTGGTGTTCGGGCAGTGTAGGGGGTCTTGCTGGGGCTGGTGTATCAGGGTTTAGGGCAGTGCAGTGGTGTTCGGGCAGTGTAGGGGGTCGTGCTGGGGGTGGTGTTTCAGGGTTTAGGGCAGTGCAGTGGTGTTTGGGCAGTGTAGGGGGTCATGCTGGGGCTAGTGTTTCAGGATTTAGGGCAGAGCAATGGTGTTCAGGCAGTGTAGGGGGTTTTGCTGGAGGTGGTGTTTCAGGGTTTAGGGCAGTACAGTGGTGTTCTTGCAGTGTAGGGGGTGGTGTTTCAGGGTTTAGGGCAGTGGTGTTCAGGCAGTGTAGGGGGTCTTGCTGGGGTTGATGTTTCAGGGTTTAGGGCAGTGCAGTGGTGTTCGGGCAGTGTAGGGGGTCATGCTGGGGGTGGTGTTTCAGGGTTTAGGGCAGTGCAGTGGTGTTCGGGCAGTGTAGGGGGTCGTGCTGGGGGTGGTGTTTCAGGGTTTAGGGCAGTGCAGTGGTGTTCGGGCAGTGTAGGGTGTCGTGCTGAGGGGTGGTGTTTCAGGGTTTAGGGCAGTGCAGTGGTGTTCGGGCAGTGTAGGGGGTCGTGCAGGGGGTGGTGTTTCAGGGTTTAGGGCAGTGCAGTGGTGTTTGGGCAGTGTAGGGGGTCGTGCAGGGGGTGGTGTTTCAGGGTTTAGGACAGTGCAGTGGTGTTCGGCCAGTGTAGGTGGTCTTGCTGGGGGTGGTGTTTCAGGCTTTAGTGCAGTGGTGTTCGGGCAGTGTAGGGGTCTTGCTGGGGGTGGTGTTTCAGGGTTTAGGGCAGTGCAGTGGTTTTCGGGCAGTGTAGGCGGTCGTGCTGGGGCTGGTGTTTCAGGGTTTAGGGCAGTGCAGTGGTGTTCGGCCAGTGTAGGTGGTCTTGCTGGGGGTGGTGTTTCAGGCTTTAGTGCAGTGGTGTTCGGGCAGTGTAGGGGGTCTTGCTGGGGCTGGTGTTTCAGGGTTTAGGGCAGTGCAGTGGTTTTTGGGCAGTGTAGGCGGTCGTGCTGGGGCTGGTGTTTCAGGGTTTAGGGCAGTGCAGTGGTGTTCGGGCAGTGTAGGGGGTCGTGCTGGGGGTGGTGTTTCAGGGTTTAGGGCAGTGCAGTGGTGTTCGGGCAGTGTAGGGGGTCGTGCTGGTGCTGGTGTTTCATGGTTTAGGGCAGTGCAGTGGTGTTCGGGCAGTGTAGGGGGTCGTGCTGGGGGTGGTGTTTCAGGGTTTAGGGCAGTGCAGTGGTGTTCGGGCAGTGTAGGGGGTCATGCTGGGGGTGGTGTTTCAGGGTTTAGGGCAGTGCAGTGGTGTACGGGCAGTGTAGGGGGTCTTGCTGGGGGTGGTGTTTCAGGGTTTAGGGCAGTGGAGTTCGGGCAGTGTAGGGGGTCTTGCTGGGGGTAGTGTTTCGGGGTTTAGGACAGTGCAGTGGTGTTCGTGCAGTGTAGGGGGTCATGCTGGGGGTGGTGTTTCAGGGTTTAGGGCAGTGCAGTAGTGTTCGGGCAGTGTAGGGGATCGTGCAGGGGGTGGTGTTTCAGGGTTTAGGGCAGTGCAGTGGTGTTCGGGCAGTGTAGGGGGTCGTGCTGGGGGTGGTGTTTCAGGGTTTAGGGCAGTGCAGTGGTGTTCGGGCAGTGTAGGGGGTCGTGCAGGGGGTGGTGTTTCAGGGTTTAGGGCAGTGCAGTGGTGTTCGGGCAGTGTAGGGGACGTGCTGGGGCTGGTGTTTCAGGGTTTAGGGCAGTGCAGTGGTGTTCGGGCAGTGTAGGGGGTCTTGCTGGGGGTGGTGTTTCAGGGTTTAGGGCAGTGGTGTTCGGGCAGTAGAGGGGGTCTTGCTGGGGGTGGTGTTTCAGGGTTTAGGGCAGTGCAGTGGTGTTCGGGCAGTGTAGGGGGTCTTGCTGGGGGTAGTGTTTCAGGGTTTAGGGCAGTGCAGTGGTGTTCGTGCAGTGTAGGGGGTCGTGCTGGGGATGGTGTTTCAGGGTTTAGGGCAGTGCAGTAGTGTTCGGGCAGTGTAGGGGGTCGTGCTGGGGGTGGTGTTTCAGGGTTTAGGGCAGTGCAGTGGTGTTTGGTCAGTGTAGGGGGTCGTGCTGGGGGTGGTGTTTCAGGGTTTAGGGCAGTGGTGTTCGGGCAGTGTAGGGGGTCTTGCTGGGGTGATGTTTCAGGGTTTAGGGCAGGGCAGTGGTGTTCGGGCAGTGTAGGAGGTCTTGCTGGGGGTAGTGTTTCAGGGTTTAGGGCAGTGCAGTGGTGTTCGGGCAGTGTAGGGGTCATGCTGGGGGTGGTGTTTCAGGGTTTAGGGCAGTGCAGTGGTGTGCAGGCAGTGTAGGGGGTCGTGAAGGGGTGGTGTTTCAGGGTTTAGGGCAGTGCAGTGGTGTTCGGGCAGTGTAGGGGGTCGTGCTAGGGTATGTGTTTCAGGGTTTAGGGCAGTGCAGTGGTGTTCGGGCAGTGTAGGGGGTCGTGCTGGGGGTAGTGTTTTAGGGTTTAAGGTAGTGCAGTGGTGTTTGTGTAGTGTAGGGGGTCATGCTGGGGGCAGTGTTTTAGGGTTTAGGGTAGTGCAGTGGTGCTTGTGTAGGGTAGGGGGTCGTGCTGGGGGTAGTGTTTTAGGGTTTAGGGTAGTGCAGTGGTGTTTGTGTAGTGTAGGGGGTCATGTTTTAGGGTAGTGCAGTGGTGTTTGGGTAGTGTAGGGGGTCGTGCTGGGGGTAGTGTTTTAGGATTTAGGTTAGTGCAGTGGTGTTGGGGTAGTGTTTTAGGGTTTAGGATAGTGCAGTGGTGTTTGTGTAGTGTAGGGGGTCATGCTGGGGGTAGTGTTTTAGGGTTTAGGATAGTGCAGTGGTGCTTGTGTAGTGTAGGGGGTCGTGCTGGGGTAGTGTTTTAGGGTTTAGGGTAGTGCAGTGGTGTTTTTGTAGTGTAGGGGGTCATGTTTTAAGATGCAACGCTCCAATACCTGACCAGTCTGCACTACATAAAACTGCAAAAAAACTAAAAATAAAAAGTGTTTTGCACACTTTTGTCATTGGGCTATATGTGGGCTACCTCTGGGTGATATTTGTGCTACATTTGGGCTCTTTTTTCTCTGGTGGCCATCTTGGGAGACTTATTTGTTATGAAGTTTCCTAATTTCCTCATTTACTACAGTCTCCTCAGTAGGAAATGCTTTCAGTTTTTACTTTGATTCCATCAAGAAGGCATTCAGATGTGTCACACATTTGCCATAAATTCAGAATGTTATTACTCTAGTTGTTCATTAGATCACTGTAGTAAAGCTACTGCTCACCAAGGAGTTAACTGGAAGTCTACTGCTGGTATTGAAAGTGATTGTTTCAGTCTGCATGTCAGAATTTTCTAATGAAATAGAAGAGGATTTGAGATCTCACTTAAAACATGCACTACATTTTCTTTTTGCAGCACTAACCATAATTTCTATGGCAAAATGAACCCCCTCATTTTGTTCCTTTTTAAATTAAATGTTTTAACCCCTTGACCGCGATCGGAATTCCGCTCGTGTGCTGGACATTCCGATCGCGGGTGGGGTCGTGACGAGCTCAGCTCGTCATGCGCACTAGCGCTACCGCGCAGCATGACGAGCTGAGCTCGTCATGAGCACGGAAGGGGTTAAGTGTTACCAGTTTATTCCAATCAAGATGGCTTCAGGTGTGCCATACTTTTGTCATAAGTAAGGCTGCTAGCACTCTAGTTGTTCTTTAGAACACTCTGGGAAGCTGCAGTAGAACACAAAGGCATCAACTGACAGGCTGCTCCTGTTGAAATATAACAGGAAGATATTTGAGATCTCACTTAAAACATGTCCTAATTTTTCTTTCTACAGCACTAACCATAATTTCTATGGCAAAATGAACCCCTCATTTTGTTCCTTTTTAAATTAAATGTTTTAAGTGTTACCAGTTTATTCCAATTAAGATGGCTTCAGGTGTGCCATACTTTTGTCATAAGTAAGACTGTTAGCGCTCTAGTTGTTCTTTAGAACACTCTGGGAAGCTGCAGTAGACCACAAAGGCATCAACTGACAGGCTGCTCCTGTTGAAATATAACAGGAAGATATTTGAGATCACACTTGAAACATGTCCTAATTTTTCTTTCTACAGCACTAACCATAATTTCTATGACAAAATGAACCCCATCATTTTGTTCCTTTTTAAATTAAATGTTTTAAGTGTTACCGGTTTATTCCAATCAAGATGGCTTCAGGTGTGCCATACTTTTGTCATAAGTAAGGCTGTTAGCACTCTAGTTGTTCTTTAGAACACTCTGGGAAGCTGCAGTAGAACACAAAGGCATCAACTGGCAGGCTGCTCCTGTTGAAATATAACAGGAAGATATTTGAGATCACACTTGAAACATGTCCTAATTTTTCTTTCTACAGCACTAACCATAATTTCTATGACAAAATGAACCCCATCATTTTGTTCCTTTTTAAATTAAATGTTTTAAGTGTTACCAGTTTATTCCAATCAAGATGGCTTCAGGTGTGCCATACTTTTGTCATAAGTAAGGCTGTTAGCACTCTAGTTGTTCTTTAGAACACTGGGAAGCTGCAGTAGAACACAAAGGAATCAACTGACAGTCTCTGCCCTTGTTGGATGTACATGTTTTACTGATAATGTCAGACTTCATTCTCACATGACTGAGAAAGATAATGTGAATTTACAGAAAATATGCTCTCATTTTAGCTTCTGGGGCACCTTCCAAAACTGTATGGGACAAGCATGTGAAAATAGTTTTCTCTCAAACATGATTCATGATATCCCAGCAGAAGGTTTTTCACAGGGTAAAATCACCTTAGAACACACCACAATTCCTGAAATTAGTATGGTACCATCAACAAATGAATTCTAATGTAACTAAAGTCTGTTATCACCTTTTATAGTTCTCCTTTTGGTAACCCTCAAAATCTTCGATTCACTACAATGCATTTCAATGGGGTACTATCATTTATATTGGTCCCAAGATGGCTGCCAGCAATTCCAGGATGAAGTGCTGACAGCCAATCAGATCTCACGATGTAGAACTGTGTGGTTAGGCTCCGCCCAGATATATATGTGTTTTTACTTTTGATTTTCTCAGCAACTACTGAACGGATTTACACCATTTAACAAAAAGGGTTCTTTTTGAACCAAGAACTACCTCTTTGCCAAATTTGGTGTAATTCCGTTTAGCAGTTCGGGCTGTAGCCTTGCATAAAGTTTCCTATGGGAAATTGATTTTTTGACTCTTATTTTTTTAATTTCTCCGCAACTACTGAACGGATTTACACCATTTAACAAAAGGGTTCTTTCTGAACCAAGAACTACCTCTTTGCCAAATTTGGTGTAATTCCGTTCAGCAGTTCGAGGCCGTAGCCGTGTCTAAAGTTTCCTATGGGAAAATGAATGGGGAAAACACGTTTTGGGACCCCCTTTTTCTCGGCCCCTGCTTGACGAATCACCCTGAGACTTTCAGGGTAGGAGCGGACCGGAGCGGGCCATAAAGTTTGAAAATTTTGCAAAGATTCGTCAACCGACACAAGAGTTATTTCAAATAGAATGTCGCGGATTTCCTATGGAAAATAGGTCCTAACTATAACTATCTACTGGCGACCGCAAAGCGCAAAAAGGGGGCAGGATAGAAACACCCTGACCCCCTAGGTCTGCTCAGGGGGTCCCACAAGGACCCCCTGGGCAGAAAAAACATTTTTTTTTTTTTTAAATCGGCAGGATGCGCTCAGGGTGCGCGGATCCTGCCGATTAGAGAAAAAAAAACAGAAGAAAAAAGTGCGCAAAACGCACAAAGGGGGCAGGGTAGAAACACCCTGACCCCCTAGGTCTGCTCAGGGGGTCCCACAAGGACCCCCTAGGCAGAAAAAAGCATTTAAAAAAAAAAAATCGGCGGGATGCGCTCCGGGTGCGCGAATCCCGCCGAGAAAAAAAAAATTTGCCCCCGGGTGGCCCAAGTCCCGGGGGCATGCGGGTGGTGGGTTTTTTGTTTATATGGGGGGCCCTCCCGCAGCCCCGGGGACCGCCACCCCCCCCGGGGCTTCTTTTTTAAATTTTAAATAATGTGTGGGGGGGCTCCAGCCCCCAGAGCCCCGGGGACCACCACCTCCCGGGGCTGTGCAATTCAAGGGAGGGGGCCGCGCGGCCCCTCCTGGAGCCTCTGATGGCCCTGGGGACCGCCACCCCCAGGGCCGGCTTCTGCAGTGTCCCGGGGTGCCTACCCCCGGGACACTGTAGTTTGCTATGACAGGACGGGAGCCGCGAGCTCCCGTCCTGTCATAGCAAACTTGGTTTGCATTTTGAAAGAGAGGCAGGAAACCTGCTCTCTCTTTCAAAATGCAAACTCAATGCTTTCCACATGGGGAGCAGCATGTTAGCTGCTCCCCATGTGGAAAAGCAATGCCGGCTCGCGCAGGAGGCGGGGAGCTGGCTGGGACTGTGGGGGGATTGGGGACCCCCACAGTCCCCAACCAGAGGCCAGGCCCCGGGGATGGGGACCCCGGGGCCATAAGTGGCCAGGGAGGGGGCCACGCAGCCCCCTCCTCAAATAAAAAAAATGTTTAAAAAAAAGAGCAAGGCCGGCCCCGGGGGATGGGGTCCCCGGGGCCTTAAATGGCCTGAGGAGGGGGCCACGCAGCCCCCTCCAAAATAATAAAAAAATCGAGGGCATGCCCCGGGGATGGGGTCCCCGGGGCCAATACAGGCCCAGGGAAGGGGGCCACGCGGCCCCCTTCCCGTTTTTTTTATTTAAAAAATTAAATAAAATGCACAGGCCCCGGGGATGGGGTCCCCGGGGCCAAAAGTGGCCAAGGGAAGGGGGCCACGCAGCCCCCTCCCATTAAAAAAAATTAGAAAAAAAAAAACGACCGGCTTCGTGCCGGAGGCCCGCCCCCTCCCTGCAGTACTCTGCAAACGCGCCCCCTGGAGCGTTTTAAGAAGGAAGTAATTCCCCTTGAATACTGGGGGTCCCTGGGGGCCAACTAGCCCACCAGGAACCTCCAGTATGCGCCAGGGGCTGCGTTGCAGAGAGGTGTACAGAGGCCACGCCCCTTTTACACCTCTCTGCAACGCAGCTCTGTGGCGCTTTTAGAAGTACATGGTGGGCTAGTTGGACTCCAGGGACCCTCAGGATTCAAGGGGACTTAATCCCCCAACTTAAAACGCGCCACGGGGCGCGTTTGCACAGTGGTGAAGGGAGGGCGGGGCTTCAGGTGACATGTGTGCAAACAGGCCCCGTGGCGGGTTTTAAGATGGGGAATTAAATCCCCTTCAATCCTGAGGGTCCCTGGGGGCCAACTAGCCCAACAGGTACGTCCAGAAAGCGCCACATAGCTGCGTTGCAGAGAGGTGTAAAGGGGTGTGGCCTCTGTACACGTCTCTGCAACGCAGCCCCTGGCGCATACTGGAGGTTCCTGGTGGGCTAGTTGGCCCCAGGGACCCTCATGATTCAAGGGGACTTAATCCCCCAACTTAAAACGCGCCACGGGGTGCGTTTGCACAGATGTCACCTCAGGCCCCGCCCCCTCCCTTCACCATTGTGCAAATATTCCTCTAAAATCAGCCGAACTACGAATTCCGATTTACTCACCTGTTATCAGGAGAGAACCCAGTGCTGCATCTTTTAGCCCAGCACTGATCCTGAAAAGTAATTTTAACCGTACTTACCAGTAACTTGAATTTCCTTCCATAGGATATCATTGCCTGCTTTTTGCTGAAAAAGTTTCTGTGTCGATTTTTGAAACATACAAATATTCCTCTAAAATCAACCGAACTATGAATTCCGATTTACTCACCTGTTATCAGGAGAGACCTCAGTGCTGCATCTTTCAGCCCAGTACTGATCCTGAAAAGTAATTTTGACCGTACTTACCAGTAACTTGAATTTCCTTCCATAGGATATCATTGAATGGTTTCACTTGGAAATTCTTCTAAGTGTGGAGTTTTGGAACTTTATAATATTCCTCTAAAATCAGCCGAAATACGAATTCCGATTTACTCACCTGTTATCAGGAGAGACCTCAGTGCTGCATCTTTCAGCCCAGTACTGATCCTGAAAAGTAATTTTAACCGTACTTACCAGTAACTTGAATTTCCTTCCATAGGATATCATTGCCTGCTTTTTGCTGAAAAAGTTTCTAAGTGTCGATTTTTGAAACATACAAATATTCCTCTAAAATCAGCCAAAATACGAATTCCGATTTAATCACCTGTTATCAGGAGAGACCTCAGTGCTGCATCTTTCAGCCCAGTACTGATCCTGAAAAGTAATTTTAACCGTACTTACCAGGAACTTGAATTTCCTTCCATAGGCTAACATTGACTGGTTTCACTTGGAAATTCTTCTAAGTGTGGAGTTTTGGAACTTTATAATATTCCTCTAAAATCAGCCGAACTACGAATTCCGATTTACTCACCTGTTATCAGGAGAGAACCCAGTGCTGCATCTTTTAGCCCAGCACTGACCCTGAAAAGTAATTCTAACCGTACTTACCAGTAACTTGTATTTCCTTCCATAGGAATCCATTGTCTGGTTTTCAGCAGAAAAGTTTCAAAGTGTCAATTTTCACAAACTACAAATATTCCTTAAAAATCGCCTGTATAACATAAACGCATTCTTTCAACTGTTTACAGGAGATGCACCAGTGCTGGATCCAGGATCCACCACTGAGTAAGAAAAAGTAACGATAACACTACTTACCTGCTAAGTGAATTTCCTGCCATAGGATAACATTGGTGATTCTATGCACTGTAAAAACCATAGGTTTCAGGCACGTTATAGTTAGAAATTAGCATTTAAAAACCTTTGAAATTCACTGAAAAAACCATAGGTTTCAGACATGTTATAGTTAGAAATTAGCATTTAAAAAACCTTTGAAATTCACTGAAAAAACCATAGGTTTCAGGCACGTTATAGTTAGAAATTAGCATTTAAAAAACCTTTGAAATTCACTGAAAAACCATAGGTTTCAGACACGTTATAGTTAGAAATTTGCATTTAAAAAACCTTTGAAATTCACTGAAAAAACCATAGGTTTTAGGGACAGTTATTGGACATTGCACTCGTACAAACCCGTGAAATTCCCCCGTTATAGTTAGTTCAGCTAACTATAACTCACGCCCCGTAATGCACTGCTGATGACGTCACATATTACATCACTCATGACATGGTCAGTGACATCACTGATGACATCACTGATGACATCTCAAATGACATCACTGATGACATCATCCATGTGATAATTTCATTCATCTTCTCACACCCTAATATAACTTTTGATACACCCACTGTAAATTACAGACTGCCATTCTCAAAACCATAGACACTCCAACACCAATAACTACAAACCCACTCACTGATTCTTAGGTCTACACACACATCCACTCACTCACCCGTACAGTCACTCATACTTACGGTCACTCAGTACAGGACTATCATATGCACTCATACACCTACATAGACACTCACACACCGCCACTCATCCATAGAGGTACTCACACACCTAGTCAGTCATGCAAATAATTAATCACACTGCCATTTACTCACCTATACAGTTATACACACACCAGCTCACTTACTCATACAAATACTAGCACATTCTTACGCTCTTATACAATCACTGATACAAGCACACACTCATCCATACAGTCACTCTCACAATCACAATCACACACTCTTGCTTATAGCTATTTATATACTCCAACACACATATATACTGCCTTTCACATATGTAGTTACTCACACATGTACCACTGAGATATACATTCACTCACTAACACACCCATACACACACTCACCCACCCATACAGTCCATCACAGATGCACTCTTGAAACCATGCACCCAGTGAATCACCCACTGATACATCTATGTGCAGCCACACACACCCCATCCACACAAACACTCAGGCACCCATACAGATACTCAGACAACCAATCAATAACACATAGACACTCATGTAGCTATTTACAAACCCATGCAGCCACTTACACACCAACAGACAGACGGATAAAGACATTCACACAGTTTAGTCACTAACCCATGCATTTAGTAAGATACGTTTAATCACTCACGTATAGAGTCAGTCACGCACCTACTAAATCATCCATCCAGACACTTATACACCCACTCATTATTCAATACACCTTGGCATATATATTAAACATATTTAAACTTTATAGAAACACACAGTCACTGCATGATGTCATCAGTGATGTCATTTGAGATGTCATCAGTGATGTCATCAGTGATGTCACTGACCATGTCATGAGTGATGTAATATGTGACGTCATCAGCAGTGCATTGCGGGCGCGAGTTATAGTTAGCTGAACTAACTATAACGGGGGAATTTCACGGGTTTTGTACGAGTGCAATGTCCAACTAACTATAACTGTCCCTAAAACCTATGGTTTTTTCAGTGAATTTCAAAGGTTTTTTAAATGCAAATTTCTAACTATAACGTGTCTGAAACCTATGGTTTTTTCAGTGAATTTCAAAGGTTTTTTAAATGCTAATTTCTAACTATAACGTGCCTGAAACCTATGGTTTTTTCAGTGAATATATATATATATATATATATATGAGACAAAGGCTGTGTACAGCCGAAACGCGTCAGGACGGACATCGTGCCATGACTTGATGAATAAAGAATATGCTGCTTACCGGGAGTGCCTGCATTCGCTCTTCTTTGTGGGGGCTGTTGTAAAAAAACAATATATATATATATATATATGGAAAAAAATAAAGGTTACAGGGACATTATAGTTAGGCTGACATTTCACTCGTACGAAACTAGAGAAATTCATACGCTATAGTTAGCTGACTCGCGCCCCCACAATGCACTGCTTATGACCTCACATATTACATCACTCATGACATGGTCAGTAACATCACTCATGACATCACTGATGACATCTCAAATGACATCACTGATGACATCAGTAATGACATCATCCAGTGACTGTGAGTGTTTTTTAAAAGTTTATGAGTGTTAAATATATATACCAAGGTGTATTGTTGAATCAGTGGATGTATGAGTGAGTGTATGGATGGCTCAGTGGCTGTGTGACTGACTGTATAAGTGACTGATTAGGTGTCTCAGTGAATATATCGGTGAGTGACTGGTTGTGTGAATGTGTGGATCTGTCTGTCAGTTGATGTCTAAGTGGGTGTATGAGTGTGTTAGTGAGTACATGAATGGCTATATGGGAGATTGATTGGTTGTCTGTATATGTCTATATTTGCCTGGGTGTCTGTGTTTGTGGGTGAGGAGGTGTGTGACTGCCTGTATGCATCAGTGAGTGGGTAAGTGAGTGGCTGTACGGGGTACTGTTGCGTGTGTGAGAAGTTGTATGGGTGAGTGAGTGTCTGTATGACTGGTTTGCAGAGTGGTGGAAAAAGAGGCATGGCCTCTGATCACCTCTCAGCAATCCTGCTGTGTGGGGCTTACTGGAGGTAACAGGCGGGCTAGTTGGCCCCTAAGGACCCTCAGCAACGAAGGGTAGTTCATTCCCTAACCAAAAGCGATCCAGGAGGCGCGTTTGCAGAGTAGGTGAGAAAGGGGGCGGGCCTTGGTGAGTTCCGGCCTCCATTTTTTTCTATTCTAAGAAGGGGGGCTGTGTGGCCCACCTCCCCTTGATGCTTTTGGGCCCCGGAGTCCCCATCCCCCGGGGCCTGACCATTTCTTTTGTTGTAATCAAATGGGAGGGCGCCCGCACGGCCCCCCTCACGAGGCTGAATTCTGCCCTGGGGACACCATCCCCAGGTGGGCCTTTGCTACCTTTTTTTTGGTTAAAGAGGAGGGGGTCATGCGGCCCCCTCCCCAGGCCAGTTTCAGCCCGGGGACCCTATCCCCCAGGGCCCGGCCTTTTAAAAAAGTTGTATTTTTAAGGGGCTGGCCCCCTTCCCTGTGCCAGTTTTGGCCCTGGGGACCCCAACACCCGGGGCCTGCCCTCTTTTTTTTTTATTTTTGGAGGGGGCCATGCGGCCCCCCTCCTGAGGCCGATATTGCCCCGTGGACCCCATCCCCCGGGGCATGGCCACATCCTTTATTTTTATTTTTAATGAAAATGGGTAGGGAGGCCTACGCAGCCCCCCTCTCTGGGCCATTTTCAGCCCCGTGGACCCAACCCCTAGGGCATGGCCACGTCCTTGGGGACCTCAGGGGGGAGCCTCAATGCCCCTGCGGTCCCAGCCAGCTCCCCGCCTCCTGCGGGATCCGGCATTGCTTTTGGGCAAAGGGAGCTGCTAACATGCAACTCCTTCTGCCCAAAAGCAATTCTGCTTCGCTTCATGGAAGCGAGAGCATTTTTCCTGCTCTCGCTTTCATGAAGTGAAGCTGAGTTTGCTGTGGCATATATATAGCAAGGGCCCAATCTAGCAAGAAAATATCAATCACAGTGAGAAACTTCCACAATAATGGATAGAATGTATACATATGAAATTAACCAAATGGTGTCATAAGGCCTGTAACAAAAGTCATAACATATGAACATCAATACATGTTATGTATTTAAACATATAAACTAAAGTTGCACTCAATGGGGAAGAATGATATAAGAGCCTGATGGTAAAAAAATAGGATATAACTAATAGAGAGGAGGCACAGCAAATAAGAACTAGTGCAGAAAGATGATTGTGCAACAAAGTGAGATCTGCATTTCAGTGTAAAAAAGAAAATAAGACACTAGATGAGCGAAAGATGAGATAAAGAAAGAAAATAAATGATCAAAAGTCAGTGGGGAAGGAGAGGAATAGGAAAAAGGGAAAATGAGAAAGGGAAAAAGGGAAAAAAGGCCATGGGGAAATAGTCATTATGGCAAGATTGCGTACTCCCATTGTGCGCAGTAGAAACATATGCTAAGAGAGGGGCCACTATGCCTTGGACATGAAGCTATCAAGTGTGAGCCATAGTGACTATGAAGAAACAGTAGGACGGGAAAAACTGGCAAGCTTTTATGTGTACGTCTAAGGTAAGTAATCCTTGCCCACCATGTCTGAAAGGGGACACTATTGAGCTCTTTCCACTCTTAACAAAATACCTTTAACTGCCACCGTCAAAAGTAAGTCCAATAATGCCGTATCATCATCAGATAAGTCCAGTGAGGGATTCAATAAATATGGACCCAGCATGATAAGAGGAACAGTTGGAGGAAAATAAATCTTAGAAACGCTGGTAAGTCGATCATGAACCTCCTTTCAATAGGTAGAGAGAAGTTTGCAAGTCAGGAACACATTTCTGTGGTTTTTCTGTTCTTGAAGCTTGTGAATTGTGTGGTTTCTCACTTGTATGTGTAGTATTGTATTTTTGTACATATTATTTGTATTATTATGTTACAGTCCTGAAGAAGTTCACATGTTGTGAACGAAACGCGTTGGCTTTTGTGCTGTAACTTCTGGAGTTTGTTTCCTTTTTTAGACAAGCATAGTAAAGAAGATGTGGAATATGTCAAGTCTTAAACTGGACTTCTTTACATGAACATTGGCTATTTGGTGCACCACTATTTGTGTGTTTTAAGTCAGGAACACATGTTCAGGGGTACCGATAGCTTTGTTACCGAACTAACAAAGATCAGAGTCAATTAGCTTTAGGTGAAACATTTTGTACAGTGTCCAATATAGGAAATGTGCTGTATAAAAACGTGTCTGAGACAGGGAAGGAATCCGTTTATTACTAAGAAGGTTGTTAGAGATAAGTGTCCAATTAGAGTCCGGAATGGGGGTAATTTAGCAAGTGAAGATACCTAGCCCAACGAATTTGGATGGGTGAAGACGGTTGAAATGTTGCACTGTGTAAAAATTTATAAATTTTGGATGCTACGTGACCACCTCTACCCATCCGTTGAATAAAAGGGAGGAGACTTGATGGCGATAGGAAAGATTTGCTTTGGTTTTTAAAAAGCTATAGAAGTTCATGTTTGATAGAGAGTATTTCTCCTGGAGGGAAGCAAAGAATAAAGGAATACCATCCTCTAACAGGTCTGACGCCAGATTGACGCCTTTGGCGGCCCAAACGGGACCCACTTCGGCTGAGACCACGGTTGATGTTTTTTGTGTTAGTCCACAAAGAGATGGCCGAAGATTTAGATATAGTATGAGGTGAGAATTTGTCCATCTTCTTTTAATTATTTTTGCTTGTTTCTTTCTAGAATGTTTTTATAGATATAATATTGTGAATAGAAGTGTATTTTATAGCTAAGGGATTTTTTTCTGGAATGATTTTTTATGACTTCTCAGTTGTGTACAGAAGATTGTTGATTCTTTGTGGAATTTTGATTTATTCTAGAACAGTAGTACCTGACATGAGTTGTATTTTTCTTTGGCTAGATCTTTGGTGTTGATTGATTTTGGAATGATTATTGTTGTTTAAATCAATTTTTTTAATTGTCGATTAATTTAAATGGAGTGGCGGTTTAGTACCACAGTAGATGGAATTCTGCACGTTTTGTACGGTTTGTGTGGATTTTGTGAATGATGCGAGGCTTTGCTATGCTGAAAAAATCAACATTTTGCTTCATTTTTGTGGGACTGGCTTCCTCTTTCATATGACTTCATGTCCCACTGAGTCATAGCATTCCAGAGTTTAAGTAGATTTTTTTTCTCATTCATCATATCCCAAAGCTTCTATTTTGGTGCTGTCAATTTCAATAATTGACTTTGCAGAAAATCAGTGACTGAACTCTGTGCCAGCACTGAGAGCCACTCCCATAAATTTAGAGACAATGAGGGTGTGTCTGGGATGCCTTCCTGGTGTGTGTACATACATATATATGCATATATAAAGGTGGCACAAAACACACCATTTACTTGTGGACACTTTTCTGAAGCTGCTGGACCTGCTATTTGTGGAGTGTGGATTTTTAGGCAGCCAAGGAAGGGATTTCAGGAGTAATGACCCAGGGAGGACAAGGATCAAAAGTCCCCGTAGCGGGCATCATCCTGCTGCTGGTTCTACATCTTCACATGGCAGGTAAGAAGCTTAACTGGGTAACGTGCCTTTCAACTACAATAATGCCTTACACGCCAGCAGCTACTTCGAATCCCGCAAATTACGAGCAGCCTTTCATCCTGTTCAGGTTGATAAAATGAGTGCCAATGAGCTAGTTATATTAAGACTTGTTATTTCAATTCTTTAGGAGTTTGCTGCTGGCAGCCCAACAGAAGAGTTCAGTTACTAGTATCTTTACTTACGTAACACACCATTGTTAGTCCTAATGATGGGTCATGCTAAGGATTTGTCTAAGGTCCAAGTAGGGTCCAGGTATGTGTAGAGTAGTGTGAGAATTTATTATTACCTTGAGGTCACCTCAGAGTATTCATTGTCACCTTGAGGTCACCTCAGTATACATTGTCACCTTGAGGTCACTGTAGCTTACATATTGTCAGCTTGAGATCACTGTGGGGTACATATTGTCACTTTGAGGTCACTGCAGAGTATTAATTGTCGCCTTGATGCCACCTCAGAGTATTCATTGTCACATTGAGGTCACCTTAGAGTATTCATTGTCACCTTGAGGTCACTGCAGAGTATTAATTGTCACCTTGGGGTCACTGGAGAGTACATATTGTCAACTCGAGGTTACTGCAGGGTACATATTGTCACTTTGAGGTCACCTTAGAGTATTCATTGTCATCTAGAGGTCACTGCAGAGTATTTATGGTCATCTAGAGGTCACCGTAGAGTATTCATTGTTACCTTGAGGTCACTGCAGAGCATTCATTGTCACTTTGAGGCCATTGCAGAGTATTCATTGTCAGCTTGGGGTCACCGTAGAGTATTTATTGTCACTTTGAGGTCACTGCAGAGTATTCATTGTCAGCTTGGGGTCACCGTAGAGTATTTATTGTCACTTTGAGGCCATTGCAGAGTATTCATTGTCAGCTTGGAGTCACCGTAGAGTATTTATTGTCACTTTGAGGCCATTACAGAGTATTCATTGTCAGCTTGGGGTCACCGTAGAGTATTTATTGTCACTTTGAGGTCACTGCAGAGTATTCATTGTCAGCTTGGGGTCACCGTAGAGTATTTATTGTCACTTTGAGGCCATTGCAGAGTATTCATTGTCAACTTGGGGTCACCGTAGAGTATTTATTGTCACTTTGAGGTCACTGCAGAGTATTCATTGTCAGCTTGGGGTCACCGTAGAGTATTCGTTGTTACCTTGAGGTCACAGCAGAGCATTCATTGTCTCCTCAAGGTAATTGCACAATTTTCATTGTCAGCTTGAGGTCACTGCAGAGTATTTATTGTCACTTTGAGGTCACTGCAGAGGATTCATTGTCATCTTGAGGTCACTGCAGAGTATTTATTGTCACTTTGAGGCCATTGCAGAGTATTCATTGTCAGCTTGGAGTCACCTAGAGTATTTATTGTCACTTTGAGGCCATTGCAGAGTATTCATTGTCAGCTTGAGGTCAACACAGGATTGATTGTCACCTTGAGGTCACTGCAGAGTATTTATTGTCACTTTGAGGCCATTGCAGAGTATTCATTGTCAGCTTGGGGTCACCGTAGAGTATTTATTGTCACTTTGAGGTCACTGCAGAGTATTCATTGTCAGCTTGGGGTCACCGTAGAGTATTTATTGTCACTTTGAGGCCATTGCAGAGTATTCATTGTCAGCTTGGAGTCACCGTAGAGTATTTATTGTCACTTTGAGGCCATTACAGAGTATTCATTGTCAGCTTGGGGTCACCGTAGAGTATTTATTGTCACTTTGAGGTCACTGCAGAGTATTCATTGTCAGCTTGGGGTCACCGTAGAGTATTTATTGTCACTTTGAGGCCATTGCAGAGTATTCATTGTCAACTTGGGGTCACCGTAGAGTATTTATTGTCACTTTGAGGTCACTGCAGAGTATTCATTGTCAGCTTGGGGTCACCGTAGAGTATTCGTTGTTACCTTGAGGTCACAGCAGAGCATTCATTGTCTCCTCAAGGTAATTGCACAATTTTCATTGTCAGCTTGAGGTCACTGCAGAGTATTTATTGTCACTTTGAGGTCACTGCAGAGGATTCATTGTCATCTTGAGGTCACTGCAGAGTATTTATTGTCACTTTGAGGCCATTGCAGAGTATTCATTGTCAGCTTGGAGTCACCTAGAGTATTTATTGTCACTTTGAGGCCATTGCAGAGTATTCATTGTCAGCTTGAGGTCAACACAGGATTGATTGTCATCTTGAGGTCACTGCAGAGTATTTATTGTCACTTTGAGGCCATTGCAGAGTATTCATTGTCAGCTTGGAGTCACCGTAGAGTACTTATTGTCACTTTGAGGCCATTGCAGAGTATTCATTGTCAGCTTGGAGTCACCGTAGAGTATTTATTGTCACTTTGAGGTCACTGCAGAGTATTCATTGTCAGCTTGGGGTCACCGTAGAGTATTTATTGTCACTTTGAGGCCATTGCAGAGTATTTATTGTCAGCTCGGGCTCACAGTAGAGTATTTATTGTCACTTTGAGGCCATTGCAGAGTATTCATTGTCAGCTTGGGGTCACAGTAGAGTATTTATTGTCACTTTGATGGCATTGCAGAGTATTAATTTTCAGCTTGAGGTCAACACAGGATTCATTGTCATCTTGAGGTCACTGCAGAGTATTTATTGTCACTTTGAGGTCACTGCAGAGTATTCATTGTCAGCTTGGGGTCACCGTAGAGTATTTATTGTCACTTTGAGGCCATTGCAGAGTATTTATTGTCAGCTTGGGGTCACCGTAGAGTATTTATTGTCACTTTGAGGCCATTTCAGAGTATTCATTGTCAGCTTGGGGTCACCGTAGAGTATTTATTGTCGCTTTGAGGTCACTGTAGAGAATTCATTGTCAGCTTGGGGTCACCATAGAGTATTTATTGTCACTTTGAGGCCATTGCAGAGTATTCATTGTCAGCTTGGAGTCACCGTAGAGTATTTATTGTCACTTTGAGGTCATTGCAGTGTATTCATTGTCAGCTTGGGGTCACCGTAGAGTATTTATTGTCACTTTGAGGCCATTGCAGAGTATTCATTGTCAGCTCGGGGTCACCGTAGAGTATTCATTGTCAGCTCGGGGTCACAGTAGAGTATTTATTGTCACTTTGAGGCCATTGCAGGGTATTCACTTTCAGCTTGGGGTCAACGTGGAGTATTTATTGTCACTTTGAGGCCATTGCAGAGTATTCATTGTCAGCTTGAGGTCACTGTAGAGTATTTATTGTCACTTTGAGGCCATTGCAGAGTATTCACTTTCAGCTCGGGGTCACCGTAGAGTATTTATTGTCACTTTGAGGCCATTGCAGAGTATTCATTGTCATCTTGAGGTCACTGCAGAGTATTTATTGTCACTTTGAAGCCATTGCAGAGTATTCATTGTCAGCTTGGGGTCACCGTAGAGTATTTATTGTCACTTTGAGGTCATTGCAGCGTATTCATTGTCAGCTCGGGGTCACCGTAGAGTATTCATTGTCGCCTCTGGGTCACCGTAGAGTATTCATTGTTGCCTCGGGGTCACCGTAGAGTATTCATTGTCGCCTCAAGGTCACCGTAGAGTATTTATTGTCGCCTCAAGGTCACCGTAGAGTATTGATTGTCACTTTGAGGTCACCGCAGAGTGTTCACGTCACCTTCAGTTCATTGCAGAACTGTTGTCATTGTAGTCAGTGTCAAACTGTGAGTGTTAGTTTGACGAGACTTGAAGGGATTGAATAGGGAATGAGTGCCTCACCCAGGGGTTACAACAGAACTACTAACCAGCAGGGAGTGTTACTGGTGGTGTCTTAGTTTTACTCCAGCACGGGAAGTATACTGCGGGGGCCGGCTGAGCCCATATGGGGCCGACTGTTATGATAGAAGGATGCCCCTCAGGGCCAGTAGGGTAGTTAGCAAAGAGTTGAAGGGACAGTCGAGAGCCCCAAAGATTGTCCACCAAGTGGAGTAATGGAAGGTTTACTTTGGTTGTCCTTATTAGTCCTACAGCTCCACAGAGAGAGCCAAGAGGCGAGTAAGTTAGGGCTTGTGAGTACTAATGTTGTAGTTTGTAGGGTGAGGGAGAGTCTTACGTCCTTTTGTGAGCGGTGGTAGGTGGAAAGTTTGGGAATTGTTTCCTTCTTATCCAGAGGTGGCCTGAGTGCCCACCGGCTTGGACCACCTGACAGCACCTGCCCACTTAAGGCGCTGCTGCTAACACGCTGGTGCCCGCCACAGTCTCCAGGGACCCCGTGGTCAGCATCACATGGTCAACAGGTTATCTGGCTCTGCTGCAGCACCCCTAAACCTGGGACTGTGGTGCTGTGGGTCTTTGCACCTGGTTGGACTCAAGCAGAGTACGTGCAATGAGCCCAGAGCAGCACACCCCCAGGGTTAAAGGCGCTGCAGCACAACCAATCGGCTAGTCGCATCGCCGCTCTAGGGCTACTCCACCGCCATGCCCAGGGCCCATGATCCTCCACCACGGACCTGACTTAGGGGGCTCTGTGGTGGACTCCCCTAAACATAGCACAAGCTCCAACGAGTACTGACCATCTTCACTCTGGGATCGAACAGAGGGTCAGTTCACCTCTTCGCTGTACTCACTCCTTCGAATCAGAGTTCAGGGCCCCCTGCGCTGTATTCACTCCTCTGGACCTCAATCAGAGATAAGGGCACCCTGCGCTGTACTCACTCCTTCGACTTCCAATGAGAGTTCAGGGCACCCTGCGCTGTATTCACTCCTCTGGACCTGAAACAGAGATCAGGGCCCCCTGCGCTGTACTCACTCTTCTGGACCTCAAACAGAGATCAGGGCCCCCTACGCTGTATTCACTCCTTTGACTTCCAATCAGAGTTCAGGGCCCCCTGCGCTGGATTCACTCCTCTGGACCTCAAACAGAGATAAGGGCACCCTGTGCTGTACTCACTCCTTCAACTTCCAATCAGAGTTCAGGGCCCCCTGCGCTGTATTCACTCCTCTGGACCTCAAACAGAGTTCAGGGCCCCCTGCGCTGTATTCACACCTCTGGACCTCAAACAGAGATCAGGCCCCCCTCCGCTGTACTCACTCCTCTGGACCTCAAACAGAGATCAGGGCCCTCTGCGCTGTACTCACTCCTCTGGACCTCAAATAGAGATCAGGGCCCCCTGCGCTGTATTCACTCCTCTGGACCTCAAACAGGGATCAGGTCACCCTGCGCTGAACTCACTCTTCCGGATTGATTTCAATCACACTGAAAGTTAATTTGAATACATTGTATTTTCACACAAAACCACAACATGACCGAGCGAATACAGCTGATAGCAAGCACCGTTTTAAATAAGAATTGTTTTCCAGACACAAAATGCGCTCTCAAATTTTGTTCTAAACTAAACATGCAGTGGCAGAAGCAACAGGGCTGGCCTTTTGTTAGGGGAATTATTTGTCAGTAGCTATGACAGTTTGTCTGTGTTGCACACAGTTGATTTAGAAATAAAACCTCACAATGATGCGACACCTTGCGCTCCACAATGGAGCTGGGACCCGCCCCTGTACTGAGCAGACCATGAGCAGAGTTGACCCGCCCCTGTGCTGAGCAGACCATGAGCAGAGTTGACCCGCACCTGTGCTGAGCAGACCATGAGCAGAGTTGACCCGCCCCTGTACTGAGCAGACCATGAGCAGAGTTGACCCGCCCCTGTACTGAGCAGACCATGAGCAGAGTTGACCCGCCCCTGTACTGAGCAGACCATGAGCAGAGTTGACCCGCCCTTGTACTGAGCAGACCATGAGCAGAGTTGTCCCGCCCCTGTACTGAGCAGACCATGAGCAGAGTTGACCCGCCCCTGTGCTGAGCAGACCATGACCAGAGTTGACCCGACCCTGTACTGAGCAGACCATGAGCAGAGTTGACCCCCCCCCCCCTGTGCTGGGCAGACCATGAGCAGAGTTAAGAAGTCACTCTCTCAAAGAAGAGATTTATAGCAACTCATCAGAAGATGAAGGTTGTGTGGTGAGTTGTGAACTTAAAAGGCATATATGGCAAAATATTGCACAGTAGATCATTTTAACAAAGAGGCAATATTTTTATTGTCTCTTTCTAGAAGAATCTTCACTTAGTGAAGAAAAAAAGCTGTGGACCCAGCAACATGTTATCATCAGACCAAAGTGAAAGGAACTCCTGCAAGGGGGGTTACCGGAGAGCGGTGTGCATGGTTTAGCCTGTCATAGCAGCGGTGTGCATGGTTTATCCTGTCACAGCAGCGGTGTGCGTGGTTTAGCCTGTCATAGCAGCGGTGTGCGTGGTTTATCCTGTCATAGCAGCGGTGTGCATGGTTTAGCCTGTCACAGCAGCTGTATCCATGGTTTAGCCTGTCACAGCAGCGGTGTCCATGGTTTAGCCTGTCATAGCAGCGGTGTGCATGGTTTATCCTGTCACAGCAGCGGTGTCCATGGTTTAGCCTGTCATAGCAGCGGTGTGCATGGTTTAGCCTGTCACAGCAGCGGTGTCCATGGTTTAGCCTGTCATAGCAGCCGTGTGCATGGTTTAGCCTGTCATAGCAGTGGTGTGCATGGTTTAGCCTGTCACAGCAGCGGTGTCCATGGTTTAGCCTGTCATAGCAGCGGTGTGCATGGTTTATCCTGTCACAGCAGCGGTGTCCATGGTTTAGCCTGTCATAGCAGCTGTGTGCATGGTTTAGCCTGTCACAGCAGCGGTGTGCATGGTTTAGCCTGTCATAGCAGCGGTGTGCATGGTTTAGCCTGTCATATCAGCGGTGTGCATGGTTTAGCCTGTCACAGCAGCGGTGTGCATGGTTTAGCCTGTCATATCAGCGGTGTCCATGGTTTAGCCTGTCATAACAGCGGTGTGCATGGTTTAGCCTGTCATAGCAGCGGTGTGCATGGTTTAGCCTGTCATATCAGCGGTGTGCATGGTTTAGCCTGTCACAGCAGTGGTGTCCGTGGTTTAGCCTGTCATATCAGCGGTGTGCATGGTTTAGCCTGTCATAGCAGCGGTGTGCGTGGTTTCGCCTGTCATAGCAGCGGTGTGCGTGGTTTAGCCTGTCATAGCAGCGGTGTGCGTGGTTTAGCCTGTCATAGCAGCGGTGTGCGTGGTTTAGCCTGTCATAGCAGCGGTGTGCGTGGTTTAGCCTGTCATAGCAGCGGTGTGCGTGGTTTAGCCTGTCATAGCAGCGGTGTGCGTGGTTTAGCCTGTTGTAGCAGCGGTGTGCGTGGTTTAGCCTGTTGTAGCAGCGGTGTGTGTGGTTTAGCCTGTCATAGCAGCGGTGTGCATGGTTTAGCCTGTCATAGCAGCGGTGTGCATGGTTTGGCCTGTCATAGCAGCGGTGTGCATGGTTTAGCCTGTCATAGCAGCAGGCTTATGCACGTCCTAAACAAAAAACCTGGAAGATCTATTAAAATATCACCATGTCAGTAATATAAGCATTGGATCTGCCCTCTAAGGGATACATGATCAAAATCTAATGGGGACACAAACGAGGCAATGTGACCATCGACTACAAGCCCAGGCCTTAACTGAGACCCTTTCCAAGCAATGCAAAGTATGAAAAACACATGAAAACCATGGGTTGAAGGAGACTGACCCAAAGCCCACCCTCTTTGTGTTCCAGCCCGTATTACACATTCGTGAAGAATTGATGACATGAGGTTAGCCAGACATAAAAGTGTCAGTAGCTAGACCTAAAACACACATCCTTCTCCTTGACTGACACAACCCCTCCCTGTTCATGGTTTGGGCTTAGTAGTTCTAGTTTGGAAGAATTTATCTTTTTCACAAGAGATCTATTTTTGCTTGAAACAAAGGAGGTAAAGGGTGATATACAATTCGAATATTAGGTGGAGATAGACACAGTGAGAGGCAGCAATATAGATAGACAGCTATATGAACACCTTAATAGACAGACAGCTATATGGACACCTAGATGGACAGACAGCTATATGGACACATAGATAGACAGACAGCTATATGGACACCTAGATGGACAGACAGCTATATGGACACATAGATAGACAGACACCTATATGGACACATAGATAGACAGACAGCTATATGGACACATAGATGGACAGACAGCTATATGGACACCTAGATAGACAGACAGCTTTATGGACACCTAGATGTACAGACAGCTATATGGACACCTAGCCAGACAGACAGCTATATGGACACCTAGATGGACAGACAGCTATATGGACACCTAGAAAGACAGACAGCTATATGGACACATAGATGGACAGACAGCTATATGGACACATAGATAGACAGACAGCTATATGGACACATATATAGACAGACAGCTATATGGACACATAGATAGACAGACAGCTATATGGACACATAGATGGACAGACAGCTATATGGACACATAGATGGACAGACAGCTATATGGACACCTAGATGGACAGACAGCTATATGGACACATAGATAGACAGACAGCTATATGGACACCTAGATGGACAGACAGCTATATGGACACATAGATAGACAGACAGACAGCTATATGGACACATAGATGGACAGACAGCTATATGGACACATAGATGGACAGACAGCTATATGGACACATAGATGGACAGACAGCTATATGGACACATAGATAGACAGACAGCTATATGGACACATAGATAGACAGACAGCTATATGGACACATAGATGGACAGACAGCTATATGGACGCATAGATAGACAGACAGCTATATGGACACATATATAGACAGACAGCTATATGGACACATAGATAGACAGACAGCTATATGGACACATAGATGGACAGACAGCTATATGGACACATAGATGGACAGACAGCTATATGGACACCTAGATGGACAGACAGCTATATGGACACCTAGATGGACAGACAGCTATATGGACACATAGATAGACAGACAGCTATATGGACACATAGATAGACAGACAGCTATATGGACACATAGATGGACAGACAGCTATATGGACACATAGATGGACAGACAGCTATATGGACACATAGATAGACAGACAGCTATATGGACACATAGATAGACAGACAGCTATATGGACACCTAGATGGATAGACAGCTATATGGACACCTAGATAGACAGACAGCTATATGGACACATAGATAGACAGACAGCTATATGGACACATAGATGGACAGACAGCTATATGGACACATAGATGGACAGACAGCTATATGGACACATAGATAGACAGACAGCTATATGGACACATAGATAGACAGACAGCTATATGGACACCTAGATGGATAGACAGCTATCTTATTAGGTGGATGACTTGGGTGGAAGGACGAAGACCTAGAGCTGTGCGCCCTGTGCCCACCACAGCAGCCATTCTTAATCTGGCGTCCAGAGATCCGTGGGGCTCCATGCTCCTACACAGGGCGACCACAACTGTCTGGAAAATTAAACAATATTATCAGGTTAATAGAATATATAAGCATAAAAAAGCAACATTGAAAATGTTAAATGCACTGTAATGAATTTGAAATTTGGGGCTAAAAATGTAGTCAGAATCCTGATCTTGATTTGGGGACAGAGCAAGCAGTAGTGGCTCCCACAGATAAGAGCGGTGGGGCAGGGCTGGGTGGGGGGTGGTGGAAGTCGACAGACGACGGGATAAGTAATATGAAATAAATAAATAAAATCACTTGGCGATGCGGCAAGCGCAAGGTAAGTGGTTTTATTTATTTATTTATTTCATATTAGTTTTCCCGTCTGCCGTCTTCCATCACCCCGCACTCCGCCCCACACCGCTCTTACCTGTGCGAGCCGCTACTGAGAGGAAGTACAGCAAACAGAATCTAGTATGGACGATTGGTGGCCTCAGTTGAGGAACTGTTATTCAGCAACAAAAAGAGACGGAGCATTAAGACAGAGTGAGAGTCTACTGCCCAGCTTATTGCTTTGTCTTTTAGAAATAAAACTAAATTGTGAATAGCTCCAACCTTTCCAATTCAATTTTTTGCATATATTTGTTTGTAAATTGAATACACATTTTCATAAACTGTATTTGTTTGATCAAAATTGTTGGTGATTTGTTTAGAGGTCCAAGTCATAGAAATTTCTCATCTTGGGGTCCCCGGCTTCCACTAGTTATTCTGTGGTGGTCGACAGAAGTCAAAAGGTTAAGAAACGCTGCTCTAGAGGTAGGCTACAGAACTGCAGCTGTGCCATGGTCTGCCCTCTGGAGGAAGGCTAGAGAACTGCAGCCTTGCCATGGTCTGCCCTCTGGAGGAAGGATAGAGAATTGCAGCCATGCCATGGTTTGCCCTCTAGAGGAGGTGTTGAGAATTGTGGCTGTGCCATGCCCTGCCCTCTAGAGGAAGTATTGAGAATTGGAGCCATGGCATGCTATGGCCACTGAGGGGAGGGTAGAGAGCTGTGCCCTGCCCTGCCCTCTGGAAGGAGGTTTGGCAATTGTGGCTGTGCCATGCTCTGCCCTGTAGAGATAATTTGTTGCCTGCAGCACACAAGACCACGTGAGTTGGGACAATGTGGGCAGATGTTGGATCCCGTGAAGGGAAGTGGATGCCTCTGGGGCGGATGGGACATCTTGTGCCTCGTGCATAGCGCTAAGAAGCAGAGGGACAAGGGATGCCACATGCCCTCACAGGGGGTGTTGTTGGCTTGTTTGGTGTTTTCTGCTTGTTTGTTTGGTGTTGTTGCTTCCAGTGTGACTCTACATCTGGTCTTCGTGCACAAGTGTCAGAGGGAAGACTTTGGGATTCTAACCGCTCCTTTTTATTTTCACAGCTGGACAACCTGATCCGACAGCGACCCCCACAAGTAAGTAAAGCCTCTCCTGCCCTCTGTGCACTTTAGCCCCTCCTCAGCTCTCTTCGCCCTTTCTTTCCTGGCGGCCCCTCATCCCCTGGGGCACATGCCCACACTGATGACAAGAGACAGAATTGCCCCTCAGGCCCAGTTCCTAACCTGCTAGGAGCGGGTCCAGGTGTGCCTCGTGTCCATCAAGGCGCTCGCTGCCCCCAACGGGGGTATCCGGACTCTGGGCTGCTGGCACACTAGTGGAAATGGTGTTTTATTCTGTGTGAAAACGAGCAGTGCTGCCACCTTTGCTAATGATAAACATATAAGTAATAAACCAGGGGTGCACTCGGTCCCTAGGGCCCACTTCTCTGTGCTGATGCCACGTGTGATACGAGCAGTTTGTTTCTAAAGACCTAGCGCTCTGTGCCCCTTACCTGAGTAACCAGGACTGGCCTTGTGTCCTCCTAGTGACCTGGCGCTCTGTCCCTCTGTCCCTCTTACATTAGTAACCAGGACTCGTCTAGTCTCCTCCTAGTGACCTGGCGATCTGTGACTCTTACATTAGTAACCAGGTCTGCCTAGTGGACTCCCAGTGACCTGGCACTCTGTGCTTCTTACATTAGTAACCAGAACTGGCCTAGTGTCCTCCTAATAACCTGGCACTCTGTGCCTCTTACATTAGTAACCAGGACTGGCCTAGTCTCTGTCTAGTAACCTGTCACTCTGTGCCTCTTACATTAGTAACCAAGACTAACCTAGTCTCCGTCTAGTAACCTTGCACTCTGTGCCTCTTACATTAGTAACCAGGACTAGCCTAGTCTCCTCCTAGTACCCAGGTTCTCTGTGCCTCTAACATTAGTAACCAGGACTGGCCTAGTGTCCTCCTAGTGGCCTGGTTCTATGTGCCTCTTACATTTGTAACCAGGACTGGCCTAGTCGCCTCCTAGTGACCTGGCACTCTGTGCCTCTTACATTAGTAATCAGGACTGGCCTGGTGTCCTCCTAGTGACCTGGTTCTCTGTGCCTCTCACCTTAGTAACCAGGACTGGGTGAGTATCCTCCTAGTGACCTGGATCTCCGTGACTCCTACATTAGTAACCAGAACTGGCCTAGTCTCCTCCTAGTGACCTGGCACTCTGTGCCTCCTACATTAGTAACTAGGACTGGCCTAGTGTCCTCCTAGTGACCTGGCACTCTGTGCCTCTTACATTAGTAACCAGGACTGGCCTAGTGTCCTCATAGTGACCCCCAGCTCGGTTCCTCTTACCTGAGTAACCAGGACTGGCCTAGTGTCCTCCTAGTGACCTGGAACTCTGTGCCTCTTACATTAGTAACCAGGACTGGCCTAGTCTCCTCCTAGTGACCTGGCACTCTGTGCCTCTTACATTAGTAACCAGGACTGGCCTAGCCTCCTCCTAGTGACCTGGCACTCTGTGCCTCTTACCTGAGTAACCAGGACTGGCCTAGTCTCCTCCTAGTGACCTGGCACTCTGTGCCTCTTACGTGAGTAACCAGGATTGGCCTAGTCTCTGCCTAGTAACCTGTCACTCTGTGCCTCTTACCTCAGTAACCAGGACTGCCCTAGTCTCCTCCTAGTAACCTGGCACACTGTGCCTCTTACCTGAGTAACCAGGACTGGCCTAGTCTCCTCCTAGTAACCTGGCACTCTGTGCCTCATACATTAGTAACCAGGACTAGCCTAGTCTCCTCCTAGTAACCTGGCACTCTGTGCCTCATACATTAGTAACCAGGACTGGCCTAGTGTCCTCCTAGTAACCTGGCACTATGTGACTCATAAATTAGTAACCAGGACTGGCCTAGTCTCCTCCTAGTGACCTGGCACTCTGTGCCTCTGTAGAAAGTCCTTTTAGGAAATAATGAAGCCAACAACTTCCAGGAATGTAAAGTATAGTTGAAAGGTTTATTTCCACAGCAGAGACCCACGACAGATCCAGTTGAAGTCAGGCACAGAATCCAATAAGCACTCAAACATTCTAGATTACAGAATCCAGTGAACATTACATTCTAATAACAACTTTTAAAGGTACATACATATAACAATTAAATACCCCTCTCTACACACCCCCCTTCCTATAATAAAACAAACAAAACGAAATGAAAGAAAGTAAAATCAATAAAACAACATTAATAATACACAAAATCATCAGAACGAAAAGGAGTGACTCTAATTCGAGAACTGCTTCTTACTTGTTTACTATCCCCAGCTCCTCTAATGTTATCTGGAATAGCATTTTCATCCATGCAGCTGGGAACAGACATAGCATCACCTTCCCCTCTATTCCCTAAAGAATGAGAACGAGTTGTATCATCAAGATTATTATGCTCATGAGTGAGATCACCAAGATCAAACCAGTTAGAATCAGATTGAGTTTTGACTCTCTTATAGATTATTTTTGCTTGTTCATCTGTAAGTTTTATTACAGCATTTCGATTCCACCATCCGCGATTCTGTAACATAACCGCCATTTTGGATATTTTAACAATTCTAACAGGTTCGGAAAACCTCGATTGACCTTTGCAAACCTTAATAGGTTTTTTAATGAGAACCCAATCACCTGGACACAAAGAAGTTATTTTTACATGTTTTCTCTTGTCATAATTCTCCTTATACAATCTTTGTTTTTCTTTCACATGTTCTCTGACTTTATGTAAATCAACAGAATGCGAATTTGTACTTCCAACTTTATCCTTCAGCCACGATGGACTAAGTAGAGAAATCGGTTTCCTCCCCCTCAATAAGACATACGGGGCCACATCAGTGGTAGAATGGGGAGTTGTATTATAATTCCACACCTTTTGACTTACATATTTGAACACATCCAAACTGTTCGCCAAAGCTGTTTGCACCCCTTCTTTCAAAAACTTGTTTGCTCTCTCTACAAGGCCATTTGAAGCTGGACTATACAAAGGTACTAAAATATGCTTAACAGAAACCTCCTCCATAAAATTTTCAAATTCATTAGATGTAAAATGAGTGCCATTATCAGTCACAATTTCTGCAGGCAGACCTTCTATCAAAAATAGACGTTGTAGAAACGAAATGACTGACTTTGAATCAGAATTACTCACAAAAGAAAAGTACATCCACTTTGAAAAGTAATCAATGATTACAATTAGAAACTTACTATCGCTCCCAAGTAGGTTAAAGGGGCCAGAAAAATCCAATCCTAACTTTTGCCAAGGACCGTTCGGCCATTCTACTGGACACAATGGAGTGGTGGATGTGCGCCAATGTTTATCAGAACATAAACATTCAGGACAATTATCCACAAACGACTTAACTTGACCATCAATACCTGGCCACCAGTATACATCCTTAATCTTGCGAACAGTGCTAGAAATTCCTAAATGTCCCTCATGGGCAAGGGAAATAATTTTGCTTCTTAAACCCTCTGGCGGAACGAATTTGTCTTCCCGAACTAAAATATCATTTACAATAGATAATTCCGCAGCAACTTGCGCAAAGCATTTGTCTTGAATAGACATGCTCCTATCGCACGGCCAACCATGGACTAAAAACTTCTTCACTCTTTCAAGACAAAGATCTTTTCTATCACATTCAACCCATTCGTTTTCAGATAACTTGCTATTCTGTATCAAATCATTTATGGTGAAAACAACATCACAATCATTGTCCTTAACTGGATCATCCATCTCCACACCTTCCAGAGGAATACGTGACAAACAGTCTGCCCTGACATTTTTACCGCCTGGAATATATTTAATATCAAAGTTAAATTCTTGTAACCTAGCTAAAAGTCTGATCAATCTAGAGGAAGCTTTGTTTGAACAGCTATCACCAAGCATATACATTAAAGGTTTGTGGTCAGTAAAAAGCTGGAATCTTGAACCCCAAATATACATCTTAAATTTTTCGACGGCCCAAGAACAAGCCAAAGCCTCCCTCTCGATGGTGCTATAATTAGCTTCAGCACTACTTAATGTTCTGGAGGCAAAAGCTACAGTAAACTCCTGACCATCAATCATTTGACTTAACACAGCACCTAATCCCTTAGAGCTGGCATCCACAGTAACGATGCTAGTTTGACCGTGAGTAAAAGCTCTAATGGCTGGTGCTTCCAAAATTAATTTTTAACAGAATCAAATGACTGTTGGGTTTCTTCAGACCAAATGTACTTAGCATTTTTTTTTAACAAATCCCTAAGAGGTTGCACAATGATAGCATAGCTTTGTATAAATCGAGCATAATATTCGCTAAGACCTAAAAATGCTCTTAACGAATCTTTATCCTGCGGTCTGGGAGCATCCTTGATAGCATTAATTAAAGATAGCTTAGGTTTTATACCATTGACAGAAATATTGTGCCCTAAATAGTCAACATTTTGTGTAATAAACTTGCATTTGTTCCTATTAACAGTCATGCCAACCGCTTCTAGTTTTTGTAAAACTTTATCCAACAGGGTATAATGTGACTCTAACGTAGCTGTATGAATTAAGATATCGTCCTGGAAAGCTTGGATACCCTTAATATGTGTAAACAATTGGTCCATTAACCGCTGAAAAACACTAGCAGCGGATGCTAAGCCGAAAGGCATTCGCTTATACATGTAGACTCCAAAAGGAGTAACAAATGTGGTTAGAGACTGAGAATCATTAGCAAGGGGAATCTGATGATAAGCTGACTTTAGATCAATTGTGGTAAAATACCTACTACCACCCAGATTAGCCAGCATTTCTTGAATTCTGGGTAGGGGATGGCAGTCCACAACTATATTGCGGTTAAGCACCCTTAAATCCGCACATAAACGAATCTCACCTGAACTTTTACGTGCGACAACCGCAGCGGAAACCCATTCAGCGGATTCTACAGGTGTTATAATATCCTGTAAACATAAATCATCAAGCATTTTTTTAAATCATCTCTAGCAGACAAGGGGACTGGTCTGCATTTTTGAACAACTGGAATAGCATTTTTTTTAGTTTAATAATGTGTCGGAAATCTTTGACCAAGCCTACTTTGTCAGAAAATACACTTGAATATTTTGAGAATAAATTCTCCAAAGCAGAATCCCCACCAGACTGGAGAACATTTGCAGGTTCTTGTACAACAGATAAAATTGGAAGATCTCCTAAGGTAACAGGTTCAGAATGCCCAGGTCTTAAAATGATCCCTAAATTCGCTTGGTCTTGCCACCCCAAAATGTCACGACCATTAAGAGCAACATAGATTTTAGTATAAATTTCTCTACCTTTAAATTTGATGGAATCTGAAAAATATCCAGACATCATGATATCGAATTCCCCAAACGCCTTGGGATTGACATCAGTGGGTTTGAGAAGAACTTTAGACCAGAATTTTTGAAAGTCTTTTCATCTAGTATCGTGATTGGAGAACCTGAATCAGCCATGACGTTGATGTCAATAGGTCCTATTAATACATTACATAAGGGACCCTTACATCTTCTGGTATCACCACATAAAGTGTTAATTTCAATAGTAGACAAAGTATTACTCATGGCTTGACACAGGTCATCTTCAACATTGAGAAAATTAACTTTTCTCCTATGTTTAACTGATTTGCACACAGTATAAAAGTGGCCAATTTTTTTACACGTATTGCACCTTTTACCTTGCGCAGGACAATTCACATTGTTGCCCATATGATACTTAGATCCACATCTATAGCAAGAACCTTTTTTTCAACATTAATGCTTGGTTTAAGTTTTGTGGATACAACATTTACCTCCAGTTCGTTAGAATTAGCATTAGAAGCGACATGCATAACTTCTGAACTGCAAGAAGTTTTACTAACAGAATCTTGAGTTAAAATTTTTGACGAAACAACAGAACGTTCAATGCTTCTTGCGATATCCATTACTTCCTCAAGGGATGGATTCTTGCATGTTAAGATACGTTCTTGTATCTTTTTGTTATAACAATTGAAAACTAATTGGTCACGCAAGGATGTGTCTAAATAAGTGCCAAATTGACATTTAGCTGCCAAAACACGCAAAACAGCTAAATAATCTTCGATCGATTCATCTTGTGTTTGTTTACGTTTAAAGAACATATGACGCTCAACCATGACAGATGGTTCATCTACATAATGTTTTCCTAATCTTGCTAAAGCTTCAGAAAAAACATCCCATGTTTCATCACTAGATGGGGCTGGAATGACAGGCAAATTATCAAAAACATCTTGACCTGCGCTACCTAAATGGTTGAACAAAAGTGCTCTTTTCCTTGAAGCAGAATATTTAGTTGCATCAATTGCTTCTAAATAATTGTCAAAAATTCTATACCATTTGTGCCAAGGAGTGAGAGGTTTACCAGGGTTTTGTAAAAAGGGTGGTGGTTGCATCACATTGTTAGATGAGGAAGACATAATGTAAGTAGCAGTAATAATATAAGTAATGTAGTAATGTGAGCAACAAACAACAAGTAAAATTATTAAGGCACAATATGTACAATAAAAGGAAAATCAGAAGTAGGAATGAAAAAATAAATAAAAAAATAATAATAATATTGTCACCGGGATGAATAATATGAGGGATCAACAGCAGCAAGTCCCAATTCGTGTGCTAGTCACGGAAGACAAGCACCAGCAAAACCCTGAGGTGAAATGCGCTGAGAAGTAGAAGCAATGAAAAGCAGAAATTCCCAGATCGTGTGCTTATCACGGAAGATAAACACCGATGAAATCCTTGTCAGCACTAGTTCAAAGTTCGTGTGTTTATCACGGAAGAAATTACCAAGCAAAGATGGCCACCGGAACGTGACTGACGCGATGACACAAATGCGTGAGGAGCGTCTTCAACGTGATGATTCAGTGGCGTTATTAATTGCAGTTGAAGAAACCAGGCTGACGTCAGGATAGACGGTAAATCATGGAGACAGAGCGGGGAACACGAGCCATGGAACGAAGGCACTTTCAAAGAGAAGCAAGGGAGTAACGGTGGGATGCAGCTTCAACGGTAAACACCAACTCTAAAGCCCAGCAATCAAATAGGATTTTTGCTAATACACCTCCAAGCACTGAATAAAACAAGGCAACTTTGTATAAATGAAAGTACCTTTCAATAGAAATCCAAAGTCAGCCTCAGAGGTATTCGGAGGGATCGTAGTCAGGAAGTTGTAAAATCCAACGTAAATTAGTAACAGAAAAAAATATATATATATAATCGTAACTCCTTGAACAGATCGTAACTCCTTGAACAGATGGTAACTTGAGCCCAGAGCGCAATGCCTTTAGGAGTGTTGGTAAGTGATCCTCCGTAAATCAGTGGAAAGGTCAAATTGGATGCAATAAAATCCCGTAGGTCGGTGGGTCTTCAGAAAAAGTAAATCGTCGCCAATAAATGTAGAAAGTCCTTTTAGGAAATAATGAAGCCAACAACTTCCAGGAATGTAAAGTATAGTTGAAAGGTTTATTTCCACAGCAGAGACCCACGACAGATCCAGTTGAAGTCAGGCACAGAATCCAATAAGCACTCAAACATTCTAGATTACAGAATCCAGTGAACATTACATTCTAATAACAACTTTTAAAGGTACATACATATAACAATTAAATACCACTCTCTACAGCCTCTTAACTGAGTAACCAGGACTGGCCTAGTCTCCTCCTAGTAACCTGGCAGTCTGTGCCTCATACATTAGTAACCAGGAACAGCCTAGTCTCCTCCTAGTGACCTGGCACTCTGTGCCCCTTACCTGAGTATCCAGGACTGGCCTAGTGTCCTCCTAGTGACCTGCTTCTCAGTGCCTCTTACATAAGTAACCAGGACTGGCCTAGTGTCCTCCTACTGATCTGCTTCTCCGTGCCTCCTACCTTAGTAACCAGGACTTGCCTAGTTTCCTCCTAGTAACCTGGCACTCTGGCCTCTTACATTAGTAACCAGGACTGGCCTAGTGTCCTCCTAGTAACCTGGCACTCTGTGCCTCTTACCTTAGTAACCAGGACTGGCCTAGTCTCCTCCTAGTGACCTGGTTCAGTGTGCCTCTTACCTGAGTAACCAGGATTGACCAAGTGTCCTCCTAGTGACCTGGCACTCTGTGGCTCTTACATTAGTAACCAGGACTGGCCTAGTGTCCTCCTAGTAACCTGGCACTCTGTGCCTCTTACATTAGTAACCAGGACTGGCCTAGTGTCCTCCTAGTAACCTGGCACTCTGTGCCTCTTACCTTAGTAACCAGGACTGGCCTAGTCTCCTCCTAGTGACCTGGCGCTCTGTGCCTCTTACATTAGTAACCAGGACTGGCCTAATGTCCTCCTAGTGACCCGGTTCTCTGTGACTCTTACATTAGTAACCAGGACTGGCCTAGACTCCTCCTAGTGACCTGGCGCTCTGTGCCTCTTGCATTAGTAACCAGGACTGGCCTAGTGTCCTCATAGTGACCTCCAGCTCTGTGCCTCTTACCTGAGTAACCAGGACTGGCCTAGTTTCCTCCTAGTGACCTGGTTCAGAGTGCCTCTTACCTGAGTAACCAGGACTGACCAAGTGTCCTCCTAGTGACCTGGCACTCTGTGGCTCTTACATTAGTAACCAGGACTGGCCTAGTGTCCTCCTAGTAACCTGGCACTCTGTGGCTCTTACATTAGTAACCAGGACTGGCCTAGTGTCCTCCTAGTAACCTGGCACTCTGTGACTCTTACATTAGTAACCAGGACTGGCCTAGTGTCCTCCTAGTAACCTGGCACTCTGTGCCTCTTACCTTAGTAACCAGGACTGGCCTAGTCTCCTCCTAGTGACCTGGCGCTCTGTGCCTCTTACATTAGTAACCAGGACTGGCCTAGTCTCCTCCTAGTGACCTGGCGCTCTGTGCCTCTTACATTAGTAACCAGGACTGGCCTAATGTCCTCCTAGTGACCCGGTTCTCTGTGACTCTTACATTAGTAACCAGGACTGGCCTAGTCTCCTCCTAGTGACCTGGCGCTCTGTGTCTCTTACATTAGTACCCAGGACTGGCCTATTCTCCTCCTAGTGACCTGGTTCTGTGTGCCTCTTACATTAGTAACCAGGACTGGCCTAGTCTCCTCCTAGTGACCTGGCACTCTGTGCCTCCTACATTAGTGACCAGGACTGGCCTAGTGTCCTCCTAGTGACCTGGAGCTCTGTGCCTCTTACATTAGTAACCAGTCTCCTCCTAGTGACCTGGCGCTCTGTGCCTCTTGCATTAGTAACCAGTAACCAGGACTGGCCTAGTATCTTCATAGTGACATCCAGCTCTGTGCCTCTTACCTGAGTAACAATGACTGACCTAGTTTCCTCCTAGTGACCTGGCGCTCTGTGACTCTTACATTAGTAACCAGGACTGGCCTAGTGTCCTCTTAGTAACCTGGCACTCTGTGCCTCTTACATTAGTAACCAGGACTGGCCTAGTGTCCTCCTAGGAACCTGGCACTCTGTGCCTCTTACCTTAGTAACCAGGACTGGCTGGCTGTCCTCCTAGTGACCTGGTTCTCTGTGACTCTTACATTAGTAACCAGGACTGGCCTAGTCTCCTCCTAGTGACCTGGCTCTCTGTGCCTCTTACATTAGTAACCAGGACTGGCCTAGCCTCCTCCTAGTGACCTGGAACTCTGTGCCGCTTACATTAGTAACCAGGACTGGCCTAGTCTCCTCCTAGTGACCTGGCACTCTGTGCCTCTTACATTAGTAACCAGGACTGGCCTAGCCTCCTCCTAGTGACCTGGCACTCTGTGCCTCTTACCTGAGTAACCAGGACTGGTCTAGTCTCCTCCTAGTGACCTGGCACTCTGTGCCTCTTACGTGAGTAACCAGCATTGGCCTAGTCTCTGCCTAGTAACCTGTCACTCTGTGCCTCTTACCTCAGTAACCAGGACTGCCCTAGTCTCCTCCTAGTAACCTGGCACACTGTGCCTCTTACCTGAGTAACCAGGACTGGCCTAGTCTCCTCCTAGTAACCTGGCACTCTGTGCCTCATACATTAGTAACCAGGACTAGCCTAGTCTCCTCCTAGTAACCTGGCACTCTGTGCCTCTTACCTGAGTAACCAGGACTGTCCTAGTGTCCTCCTAGTAACCTGGCACTCTGTGCCTCATACATTAGTAACCAGGACTAGCCTAGTCTCCTCCTAGTGACCTGGCACTCTGTGCCTCTTACCTGAGTATCCAGGACTGGCCTAGTGTCCTCCTAGTGATCTGCTTCTCCGTGCCTCCTACCTTAGTAACCAGGACTGGCCTAGTTTCCTCCTAGTGACCTGGCACTCTGTGCCTCTTACCTGAGTATCCAGGACTGGCCTAGTGTCCTCCTAGTGACCTGCTTCTCCGTGCCTCCTACCTTAGTAACCAGGACTAGCCTAGTCTCCTCCTAGTGACCTGGCACTCTGTGCCTCTTACCTGAGTATCCAGGACTGGCCTAGTGTCCTCCTACTGACCTGCTTCTCTGTGCCTCCTACCTTAGTAACCAGGACTGGCCTAGTTTCCTCCTAGTAACCTGGCACTCTGTGCCTCTTACATTAGTAACCAGGACTGGCCTAGTGTCCTCCTAGTAACCTGGCACTCTGTGCATCTTTCCTTAGTAACCAGGACTGGCTGAGTGTCCTCCTTGTGACCTGGTTCTCTGTGACTCTTACATTAGTAACCAGGACTGGCATAGTCTCCTCCTAATGACCTGGCACTCTGTGCCTCCTACATTAGTGACCAGGACTGGCCTAGTGTCCTCCTAGTGACCTGGAGCTCTGTGCCTCTTTCATTAGTAACCAGGACTGGCCTAGTCTCCTCCTAGTGACCTGGCGCTCTGTGCCTCTTGCATTAGTAACCAGGACTGGCCTAGTGTCCTCATAGTGACCTCCAGCTCCGTGCCTCTTACATGAGTAACCAGGACTGGCCTAGTTTCCTCCTAGTGACCTGTTTCAGTGTGCCTCTTACCTGAGTAACCAGGACTGACCAAGTGTCCTCCTAGTGACCTGGCACTCTGTGGCTCTTACATTAGTAACCAGGACTGGCCTAGTGTCCTCCTAGTAACCTGGCACTCTATGCCTCTTATATTAGTAACCAGGACTGGCCTAGTGTCCTCCTAGTAACCTGGCACTCTGTGCCTCTTACCTTAGTAACCAGGACTGGCCTAGTCTCCTCCTAGTGACCTGGCGCTCTGTGCCTCTTACATTAGTAACCAGGACTGGCCTAATGTCCTCCTAGTGACCCGGTTCTCTGTGACTCTTACATTAGTAACCAGGACTGGCCTAGTCTCCTCCTAGTGACCTGGCGCTCTGTGTCTCTTACATTAGTAACCAGGACTGGCCTATTCTCCTCCTAGTGACCTGGTTCTGTGTGCCTCTTACATTAGTAACCAGGACTGGCCTAAGGTCCTCCTAGTGACCTGGTTCTGTGTGCCTCTTACATTAGTGACCAGGACTGGCCTAGTGTCCTCCTAGTGACCTGGCACTCTGTGCCTCTTACATTAGTAACCAGGACTGGCCTAGTGTACTCCTAGTGACCTGGCACCCTGTGCCTCTCACATTAGTAACCAGGACTGGCCTAGTGTCCTCCTAGTGAGCTGGCACTCTGTGCCTCTTACATTAGTAACCAGGACTGGCCTAGTGTCCTCCTAGTGACCTGGAGCTCTGTGCCTCTTACATTAGTAACCAGTCTCCTCCTAGTGACCTGGCGCTCTGTGCCTCTTGCATTAGTAACCAGTAACCAGGACTGGCCTAGTATCCTCATAGTGACATCCAGCTCCGTGCCTCCTACCTGAGTAACAATGACTGACCTAGTTTCCTCCTAGTGACCTGGTTCAGTGTGCCTCTTACCTGAGTAACCAGGACTGACCAAGTGTCCTCCTAGTGACCTGGCGCTCTGTGACTCTTACATTAGTAACCAGGACTGGCCTAGTGTCCTCCTAGTAAACTGGCACTCTGTGCCTCTTACATTAGTAACCAGGACTGGCCTAGGGTCCTCCTAGGAACCTGGCACTCTGTGCCTCTTACATTAGTAACCAGGACTGGCTGGCTGTCCTCCTAGTGACCTGGTTCTCTGTGCCTCTTACATTAGTAACCAGGACTGGCCTAGCCTCCTCCTAGTGACCTGGCACTCTGTGCCTCTTACATTAGTAACCAGGACTGGCCTAGCCTCCTCCTAGTGACCTGGCACTCTGTGCCTCTTACCTGAGTAACCAGGACTGGCCTAGTCTCCTCCTAGTGACCTGGCACTCTGTGCCTCTTACGTGAGTAACCAGTATTGGCCTAGTCTCTGCCTAGTAACCTGTCACTCTGTGCCTCTTACCTCAGTAACCAGGACTGCCCTAGTCTCCTCCTAGTAACCTGGCACTATGTGCCTCATACATTAGTAACCAGGACTAGCCTAGTCTCCTCCTATTAACCTGGCACTCTGTGCCTTTTACCTGAGTAACCAGGACTGGCCTAGTGTCCTCCTAGTAACCTGGCACTCTGTGACTCATAAATTAGTAACCAGCACTGGCCTAGTCTCCTCCTAGTGACCTGGCACTCTGTGCCTCTTAACTGAGTAACCAGGACTGGCCTAGTCTCCTCCTAGTAACCTGGCAGTCTGTGCCTCATACATTAGTAACCAGGACTAGCCTAGTCTCCTCCTAGTGACCTGGCACTCTGTGCCTCTTACCTGAGTATCCAGGACCGGCCTAGTGTCCTCCTAGTGACCTGACACTCTGTGCCTCTTACCTTAGTAACCAGGACTGGCTGAGTGTCCTCCTAGTGACCTGGTTCTCTGTGACTCTTACATTAGTAACCAGGACTGGCATAGTCTACTCCTAGTGACTTGGCACTCTGTGCCGGTTCACTGACAGAATATCGAACCAAAAATATCGTGTGGACAGAATATCGTGTCCAAAATATCGAGGACAAGAATATCGAGTAGGTAAGTGCAAATAGATAGGTATAAATTTACTATTCTTAACTCCAGATCTACGTACCTTGAAGATATATATATCGTCAAAGTACATATATGTGGAGTTATATATAGTAAAACTTTACTTACCCATAAGCAATGACCTTCACGATATTCTTGTCCTCGATATTTTTGACACGATATTGTGTCCGACGATATTTGTGCTTTCGATATTTTGTCCACCCACCCTCTGTGCCTCCTACATTAGTGACCAGGACTGGCCTAGTGTCCTCCTAGTGACCTGGAGCTCTGTGCCTCTTACATTAGTAACCAGAACTGGCCTGGTCTCCTCCTAGTGACCTGGCGCTCTGTGCCTCTTGCATTAGTAACCAGGACTGGCCTAGTGTCCTCATAGTGACCTCCAGCTCCGTGCCTCTTACCTGAGTAACCAGGACTGGCCTAGTTTCCTCCTAGTGACCTGGTTCAGTGTGCCTCTTACCTGAGTAACCAGGACTGACCAAGTGTCCTCCTAGTGACCTGGCGCTCTGTGGCTCTTACATTAGTAACCAGGACTGGCCTAGTGTCCTCTTAGTAACCTGGCACTCTGTGCCTCTTACATTAGTAACCAGGACTGGTCTAGTGTCCTCCTAGTAACCTGGCACTCTGTGCCTCTTACCTTAGTAACCAGGACTGGCCTAGTCTCCTCCTAGTGACCTGGCGCTCTGTGCCTCCTACATTAGTGACCGGGACTGGCCTAGTGTCCTCCTAGTGACCTGGCGCTCTGTGACTCTTACGTTAGTAACCAGGACTGGCCTAGTCTCCTCCTAGTGACCAGGCGCTCTGTGCCTCTTACATTAGTAATCAGGACAGGCCTATTCTCCTCCTAGTGACCTGGTTCTGTGTGCCTCTTATATTAGTAACCAGGACTGGCCTAAGGTCCTCCTAGTGACCTGGTTCTGTGTGCCTCTTACATTAGTGACCAGGACTGGCCTAGTATCCTCCTAGTAACCTGGCACTCTGTGCCTCTTACATTAGTAACCAGGACTGGCCTAGTGTACTCCTAGTGACCTTGCTCCCTGTGCCTCTCACATTAGTAACCAGGACTGGCCTAGTGTCCTCCTAGTGAGCTGGCACTCTTAGCCTCTTACATTAGTAACCAGGACTGGCCTAGTCTCCTCCTAGTGACCTGGCACTCTGTGCCTCCTACATTAGTGACCAGGACTGGCCTAGTGTCCTCCTAGTGACCTGGAGCTCTGTGCCTCTTAAATTAGTAACCAGTCTCCTCCTAGTGACCTGGCGCTCTGTGCCTCTTGCATTAGTAACCAGTAACCAGGACTGGCCTAGTGTCCTCATGGTGACCTCCAGCTATGTGCCTCTTACCTGAGTAACCTGAGCTTAGTTTCCTCCTAGTGACCTGGTTCAGTGTGCCTCTTACATTAGTAACCTGGGCTGGCCCAGTGTCCTCCTAGTGACCTAGCACTCTGTTCCTCTTACATTAGTAACAAGGACTGGCCTAGTGTCCTCCTTGTGACCTGGTTCTCTTTGCCTCTTACATTAGTTACCAGGACTGGCCTAGTGTCGGCCTAGTGACCTGGCTCTGTGCCTCTTACATTAGTAATCAGGACTGGCCTAGTGTCCTCCTAGTGACCTGGTGCTGTGTGCCTCTTACATTTGTAACCAGGACAGGCCTAGTCTCCTCCTAGTGACCTGGCATTCTGTGCCTCTTGCATTAGTAACCAGGACTGGCCAAGTGTCCTCCTAGTGACCTGGCTCTCCATGCCTCTTACATTAGTAACCAGGACTGGCCTACTGTCCTCCTAGTGACCTGGCTCTCTTTGCCTCTTACATTAGTAACCAGGACTGGCCTAGTGTCCTCCTTATGACCAGGCACTCTGTGCCTCCTACATAGTAACCAGGACTGGCCTAGTGTCCTCCTAGTGACCTGGGTCTATATGCCTTTTACTTTAGTAACCAGGGCTGCACAGCTGTGACCCTAGTGACCAGGAGCTCTGCTGCCCTCTCTCTCTAATTCCCAGGACTGGATCCATGTGACCTGGTGATCAGGAGCTCTGCTTCTCCCTCTCTCTCTAATAAACAGGAGCTGTCCGTGTGACCCTAGTGACCAGGAGCTCTGCTGCCCTCCATCTCTAATGAGCAGGACTGGGCTTTGTGATGCTAGTGACCCGGAACTCTGGTTCCCTCTCTCTCTAATGCCCAGGACTGGACCTGCGTGACCTGGTCACCAGGAGCTCTGCTTCCCTCTCTCTTTAATGACTGGGACTGGACCATTCGTCCCTGGTGACCTAAAGATATCTAAAGAGCACGACTGGACCATCCGTTCCTAGTGACCTGCAGATATCTGTAGACCAGGACTGGACCATCCGTTCCTGATGAGCTGCCGATATCCAATGACTAGGACTGGACCATCCATCCCTAGTGACCTGAAGATATCTAATGGCTAGGACTGGACCATTCATCCCTAGTGACCTGAAGATATCTAAAGACCAGGACTGGAACATCCGTCCCCAGTGTCCTGCAGATATCCAATGGCTAGGACTGGACCATCCATCCCTAGTGACCTGAAGATATCTAATGGCTAGGACTGGACCATTCATCCCTAGTGACCTGAAGATATCTAAAGACCAGGACTGGAACATCCGTCCCTAGTGACCTGAAAATAAGTAATGAGCAGGACTGGATCCGCATGACCCCAGTGACCTGAAAATATCTAATGGCTATGTTCTGTCCCTAGTGGCATGATGATATCTGATGATTAGGACTGGACCATACATCCCTAGTGACCGGAAGATATCCAATGGGTAGGACTGTAACATCCTTTCCTAGTGACCTGAAAATATCTAATGACCAGGACTGGACCCGCATTACCCAAGTGACCTGAAGATATCTAATGACTAAGACTGGACCATCCGTCCCTAGTGACCTGAAGATATTTAATGACTGGGATCCGACCATCTGTCCCTAGTGACCTGAAGATAGCTGAACACCAGAAGTGGCCCATCCATCCCTAGTGACCTTAAGATATCCAATGACTGAGACTGGCCCACCCATCCCTAGTGACCTGAAGAAATCTAATGACTGAGACTGGACCATCCGTCCCTAGTGACCTGAAGATATCCAATGACTAGGACTGGACCATCTGTCCATAGTGACCTGAAGATATCTAATGACCAGGACTGGACCATCCGTCCCTAGTGACCTGAAGATATCTAATGACTGAGACTGGACCATCCGTCCCTAGTGACCTGAAGATATCTGAAGACCAGGACTGGACCATCCGTCCCCAGTGACCTGAAGATATCGAATGACTATGACTTGACCATTTATCCCTAGTGAAATGAAGATATCTAATGACTAAGACTGGACCATCCATCCCTAGTGGCCTGAAGATATCTAATGACCAGGACTAGACCATCCGTCGCTAGTGAACTGAAGATATCTGAAGACCAGGACTGGACCATCCGTCCCTAGTGACCTAAAGATATCTAATGACTAAGACTGGACCATCCATCCCTAGTGACCTGAAGATATCTAATGACTGAGACTGGACCATCCGTCCCTAGTAACCTGAAGATATCTAATGACCAGGACTGGCCCATCTGTCCCTGGTGATCTGAAGATATCTAATGACTAGGACTGGACCATCCGTCCCTAGTGACCTGAAGATATCTAATAAGCAGGACTGGACAATCCGTCCCTAGTGACCTGAAGATGTCCAATGACTAGCAATGGACCATCCGTCCCTAGTAACCTGAAGATATCCAATGACTAGGACTGGACCATCCGTCCCTAGTGACCTGAAGATATCTGAAGACCAAGACTGGACCATCCGTCCCTAGTGACCTGAAGATATACAATGACCAGGACTGGACCATTCGTCCCTAGTGACCTGAAGATATCTAGTGACCAGGACTGGACCATCCGTCCGTAGTGACCTGAAGATATCGAATGACTAGGACTGGACCATCTGTCTCTAGTGACCTGAAGATATCTAATGACTGAGACTAGACCATCTGTCTCTAGTGACCTGAAGATATCTAATGACTGAGCCTGGATCATCCGCCCTAGTGACCTAAAGATATCTAATGACTAGGACTGGACCATTCGTCCCTAGTGACCTGAAGATATCCAATGACTAGGACTGGACCATCCATCCCTAGTGACCTGAAGATATCTAATGACTAGGACTGGACCATCCATCCCTAGTGACCTGAAGATATCTAATGACTGAGACTGGCCCATCCATCCCTAGTGACCTGAAGAAATCCAATGACTAGGACTGGACCATCCGTCCCTAGTGACCAGAAGATATCCGATGACTAGGACTGAACCCTCCATCCCTAGTGACCTGAAGCTATCTAAAGAGCAGGATTGGACCATCCATCCCTAGTGACCAGAAGATATCGAATGACTAAGACTGGACCATCCGTCCCTAGTGACCTGAAGATATCCAATGACCAGGAATGGACCATCCCTCCCTGGTGACCTGAAGATATCTAATGACTAGGACTGGACCATCCGTCCCTAGTGACCTGAAGATATCCCTTGACTGAGACTGGGTAATCCATCCCTAGTGACCTGAAGATAACTAATGATTAGGACTGGACCATCTTTCCCTAGTGACCGAAAGATATTGAATGACTAAGATTGGACCATCCGTTCCTAGTGACCTAAAGATACCCAATGACCAGGACTGAACCATCCGTCCCTAGCGACCTGAAGATATCCAGTGACTAGGACTGGACCATCCGTCCCTGGTGACCTGAAGATATCGAATGACTAAGACTGGACCATCCATTCCTAGTGACCTGAAGATATCCAATGACCAGGACTGGACCATCTGTCCCTGGTGACCTGAAGATATCTAATGACTAGGACTGGACCATCCGACTCTAGTGACCTGAAGATATTCAATGACTGAGACTGGACCATACATCCCTAGTGACCTGAAGAGATCTGAAGACTGAGACCGGATCATCCATCCCTAGTGACCTGCAGATATCTAATGACTAGGCCTGGACCATCCGTCCCTAGTGACCTGAAGATATTGAATGACTAAGACTGGACCATCCGTCCCTGGAGACCTGAAGATATCTAATGACTGGGACTGGACCATCCATTCCTAGTGACCTGATGATATCCAATGACTAGGACTGGACCATCCGTCCTTTATGACCTGAAGATATTTAATGACTGGGATTGGCCATCCGTCCCTGGTGACCTGAAGATATCCAATGACTAGCAATGGACCATCTGTCCCTAGTGACCTGAAGATATCGAATGACTAGGACTGGAGCATCTGTCCCTAGTGACCTGAAGATATCTAATGACTGAGACTGGCCCATCCATCCCTAGCGACCTGAAGATATCTAATGGCTAGGACTGGACCATCCGTCCCTAGTGACCTGAAGATATCTAATGACTAGGACTGGACCATCTGTCCCTAGTGACCTGAAGATATCTAATGACTGAGACTGGACCATCCTTCCCTAGTGACCTGAAGATATTTAATGACTAGTGCTGGCCCATCTGTCCCTAGTGACCTGAATATATCCAATGACTAGGACTGGACCATCTGTCCCTAGTGACCTGAAGATATCGGAAGACCAGGAGGTGGACCTTTCTGTCCAGAGCTGGACCCATTAGCCCTCAGTCTTCAGGGCTCTGTGCCACCCTTAGCCTTAGCATTTGGGAAGGGCTGCTAACTGGATGAACGCTGCACACCCATCTCCCTCCATGAGTCTAAGCACTACAGACAGTGTATAGAGAGCTCTCCGTGCTCCTCCGCTGGTTGTACTCTATACACTGCTAGTTAACCCCCCACTCCCCTGGCAGATGCGCTCTTGCCTGCTATCTCTGCTCTCTCTTGCTCTCTTGTGCTCTCTGGCCTCCATCGTCTTTGTGCATTGCGAGGGCTGGCTGTGCTTCCTTCTGCTAATGTGCTTTGCTGTGTTCTCCCCCTGGTTATGCTGTTTCTCTCGCTGGCAGTGCCACCCTCCGCTGACTGTGCTCCACTGACTGGTGCTACTGCTCCTATGCAACTTTGCTCCTTCTCGCCGACTGCTCCCTCCCACTGGCTGTGCTCCCCTTCCTCTGGCTGTGTTCCCTTCCGATCTGCTGTTTTCCCATCTCACTGGCTGTGCTCCCCCTTCTGGCTGTGCTCCCCTCCCTCTGCCTGTGCTCCCATCCCACTGGCTGTGCTCCCCTCCTTCTGGCTGTGCTCCCCTCCCTCTGCCTGTGCTCCCATCTCACTGGCTGTGCTCCCCTCCCAATTTACTATGCTCTCTTGGGCCACCTGTGCTGCCTTGCACTGGCTGAGCTCCCCTCCTCTGGCTGTGCTCTCCTCTTACTGGCTGTGCTCCCCTCTCTCTGGCTGTGCTCCCCTCCCACTGGCTGTGCTCCTCTCCCACTGGCTGTGCTCCCCTCTCTCCGGCTGTGCTCCCCTCCCACTGGCTGTGCTCCCCTTCTTCTGAATCAGCTCCCCTCTCACTAGGTACGCCCAATCCCAACTGACTATGCTGGCTTGCACTGGCCATGCTCCCCTCCCACTAGCTGTGCTCCACTCCCACTGGCTGTGCTCCCCTTCCTCTGGCTGTGCTCCCCTCTCTCTGGCTGTGCTCCCCTCTCTCTGGCTATGCCCCACCCCCACTGGCTATGTTCTCTTGTGCTGTCCATGCTCTCTTGTACTCGTTGTGCTCCCTTTTGTTAAAGGTGCTCCCTCTAGTTGACTGTGCCCTCCCCCCCCTCTGCTGGCAGTCCTTCCTCTGGCCTGCTTGCATCCTTCTTTCTTTCTGTGCTCCCTTGAGCTGGAGGAGCTCCCCTGTGCTGGCTGTGCTCCCTCCAGTTGGGTGTTCTTACTTCTGCTTGCTCCCCTCCCCTCCGTTGTAAGTGCTCCATCTCCACTGAATGTCCTTTTTATATTTTGTTTAATTATCAACAGCCACTGCAGTAGCAACAACAGCAGCAACAACAGCTGCTACCACAGCAGCTACAACAGCAGCCACAACAGCAGCTACTACTGCAGCGACAACAGCAGCAACAACAGCTGCCACAACTGTGGCCACAACAGCGGCAACCACAGCAGCAACAACAGCAGCAACCACAGCAGCAACCACAGCAGCAACAACTGCAGCTACCACAGCTGCCACAACAGCAGCAACTACTGCAGCAACAACTGCAGCTACCACAGCGGCAACAACAGCAGAAACCACAGCAGCTACCACAGCAGCCACAACAGCAGCCACAACAGCTGCCACAACAGCTGCCACAACAGCAGCAACCACAGCAGCCACAACAGCAGCTACCACAGCAGCCACAACAGCAGCCACAACAGCTGCCACAACAGCTGCCACAACAGCAGCAACAACAGCAGCAACCACAGCTGCCACAACAGCTGCCACTACAGCAGCAACAACAGCAGCAACAACTGCAGCCACCACAGCAGCAACCACAGCAGCAACAACCGCAGCTACCACAGCTGCCACAACAGCAGCAACTACTGCAGCAACAACTGCAGCCACCACAGCAGCAACAACAGCAGCAACAACAGCAGCAGCTACTACGGCAGCCACAACAACAGCAGCTACCACAGCAGCCACAACAACAGCAGCTACCACAGCAGCCACAACAGCAGCAACTACTGCAGCGACAACAGCAGCAACCACAGCTGCCACAACAGCTGCCACAACAGCGGCAACAACAGCAGCCACAACCGCAGCTACCACAGCAGCCACAACAGCAGCCACAACAGCAGCTGCAACAACAGACACCACAGCTGCCACAACTGCGGCAACAACAGCAGCAACAACTGCAGCAACCACAACAGCAGCAACCACAGCAGCAACCACAGCAGCCACTACAGCAGCTACCACGGCAGCCTCAACAGCAGCAACTACTGCAGCAACAACAGCAGCAACAACAGCAGCAACCACAGCAGCAACCACAGCAGCCACAACAATGGCAACAACAGCAGCAACCACAGCAGCCACAACCCCAGCTACCACAGCAGCCAGTACAGCAGAAACTACAGCAGCAACAACCACAGCTGCCACAACAGCGGCAACAACAGCTGCAACAACTGCAGACACAACAGCAGCAACCACAGCTGCCACAACTGCAGCAACCACAGCTGCCACAACAGCAGCAACAACAGCAGCAACAACAGCAGCTACCACAGCAGCCACCACAGCTTCAACAACAGTTGAAACTACAGCAACCACCACAGCTGTCACAACTGCCACAACAGGAGCCACTACAGATACCACAACAGGAGCCACTACCGGTACCACAACAGGAACCACCACCGGTACCACAACAGGAACCACCACCGGTACCACAACAGGAACCACTACCGGTACCACAACAGGAACCACTACCGGTACCACAACAGCAACCACTACCGGTACCGCAACAGCAACCACTACCGGTACCACAACAGCAACCACTACCGGTACCACAACAGCAACCACTACGGGTACTACAACGGGAGCCACTACGGGTACCACAACAGGAGCCACTACCGGTACCACAACAGAAACCACTACCGGTACCACAACAGGAACCACTACCGGTACCACAACAGGAACCACTACCGGTACCACAACAGGAACCACTACCGGTACCACAACAGGAACCACTACCGGTACCACAACAGGAACCACTACCGGTACCACAACAGGAACCACTACCAGTATCACAACAGGAACCGGTACCACAACAGGAACCACTACCGGTACCACAACAGGAACCACTACCGGTACCACAACAGGAACCACTACCAGTATCACAACAGGAACCGGTACCACAACAGGAACCACTACCGGTACCACAACAGGAACCACTACCGGTACCACAACAGGAACCACTACCGGTACCACAACAGGAACCACTACCGGTACCACAACAGGAACCACTACCGGTACCACAACGGGAGTCACTACTGGGACCACAACAGAGGCTGACACTTCTACCACCACAGCAGGTTCTACTACCACCACTGCTGGAGGCACCACTACTACCACCACTGCTGGAGGCGCCACTACTACCACCACTGCTGGAGGCGCCACTACTACCACCTCAGCTGGAGGCGCCACTACTAGCACCACTGCTGGAGGTGCCACTACTAGCACCACTGCTGGAGGTGCCACTACTACCACCACTGCTGGAGGCGCCACCACTACCACCACTGCTGGAGGCGCCACTACTACCACCACTGCTGGAGGTGCCACTACTACCACCACTGCTGGAGGCGCTACTACTACCACCACTGCTGGAGGCGCCACTACTACCACCACTGCTGGAGGCGCCACTACTACCACCACAGGAGGCAACACGGCCACCAGAGCATCAGGTAATGCATGTGGTTTATTCATTCCTCATTCAGTTCTTATTGCACTCTCTGCACACTTCATTTGTCTCCAGTACATCAAACACAAGTCTCGCATGGGTCACCAGTGCTAGTGACTTTTGCAGGCCCACTCCCTCGCATCACTCACACTTTTAAGACAAGCAGTCTCTGGCTCTTATTAGGGCTCCTCCATGCAAAGGCCTGTACCGATGTGTGCTGAGGGTTCCCTGAAGCCCTCAAGGTCCATACCAGGGTGCTCTGTGGATACACACACCAGAAGAGAGGGTGCTACTTATGGGTCCATCCGGCAGATGTGTACTGGGTGTTCCCTGCACGCCCCTCCCACAAAGCCCATAATAGGGTGCTCCAAGCCTCAGCCTGCAGATGTGTACTGGGTGTTCCCTGCACCCCTCCCCCACCCCCCCAAAGCCCATACTAGGGTGCCCCGAGTCTCAGCCTGCTGATGTGTACTGGGTGTTACTTGTACCCCCTCCCCCAAAGCCCATACTAGGGTGCCCCGAGTCTCAGCCTGCTGATGTGTACTGGGTGTTACTTGTACCCCTCCCCCAAAGCCCATACTAGGGTGCCCCGAGTCTCAGCCTGCTGATGTGTACTGGGTGTTCCTTGTACCCCCTCCCCCAAAGCCCATACTAGGGGCTCCGAGCCTCAGCCTGCAGATATGTACTGGGTGTTCCCTGCACCCCCCCCCCCCCCCCCAAAGCCCATACTAGGGTGTCCCGAGTCTCAGCCTGCTGATGTGTACTGGGTGTTCCTTGTACCCCCTCCCCCAAAGCCCATACTAGGGGGCTCCAAGCCACAGCCTGCAGATATGTACTGGGTGTTCCCTGCACGCCCCCCCAAAGCCCATACTTGGGTGCGCCGAGCCTCAGCCTGCAGATGTGTACTGGGTGTTCCCTATCCCCCCCACCTCCCCCCTAAAGTCCATATTAGGGTGCTTTGTGCCTCAGTCTACAGATGTGTTCTGGGTGTTCCCTGCAAACCCCCCCCCCCAAAAAAAAGGTCAATACTAGGGTGCTCTGTGCCTCAGCCTGCAGATGGGTAGTTCTGACTTCCCTGATGCCCCACATCCCAAACTAGGACTAGAGTACTTTACAGATATCACACCCTTGAAAAGATGGTGCTATTTACGGGCCCACCCATGCCTCAGTGCTGCCATGCCTCGGTGCTGCCATGCCTCGGTGCTGCCATGCCTCAGTGCTGCCATGCCTCAGTGCTGCCCATGACTCAGTGCTGCCCATGACTCAGTGCTGCCCATGCCTCGGTGCTGCCCATGCCTCGGTGCTGCCATGCCTCGGTGCTGCCATGCCTCAGTGCTGCCATGCCTCGGTGCTGCCCATGCCTCGGTGCTGCCCATGCCTCAGTGCTGCCCATGCCTCAGTGCTGCCCATGCCTCAGTGCTGCCATGCCTCAGTGCTTCCATGCCTCAGTGCTGCCATGCCTCAGTGCTGCCCATGCCTCAGTGCTGCCATGCCTCAGTGCTGCCATGCCTCAGTGCTGCCATGCCTCAGTGCTGCCCATGCCTCAGTGCTGCCCGTGCCTCAGTGCTGCCCGTGCCTCAGTGCTGCCATGCCTCAGTGCTGCCATGCCTCAGTGCTGCCATGCCTCAGTGCTGCCCATGCCTCGGTGCTGCCATGCCTCAGTGCTGCCCTTGCTTCAGTGCTGCCATGCCTCAGTGCTGCCATGCCTACCTACCTACCTGCCTGCCTGTCTGTCTATCTATCTATCTATCTATCTTTAAAAAAAGAGAGTTATATATTTTTCAATGAACAATGAGTTCATTAGAAAAACATTACTGATAGACCAAACATCTTTCCCACTGTAATAAAAAGTCTATTTTGACATTTTTAGAACTTTATTTACTAACTGGGTTATGACTGGGGGTACACTACTATGTCCCATTGTTAACATATATTTGATTGTGGATTTCACATACATTCTAATTTCTAAGTACAATAAAATAGTATTGTTTAATTTCTCCTGTTTTCACTTTTATTGTATTTTCAATTTAATTATGTTTCCTTAAAATTGTGTTTCCTTACAAATATTTCCTATAATTTTTAATGGATTTGTATTTGATCAAAGTTATCTTTCCTTAAAATTGGTTTTCCATGATTTGGTTTCCTCCAATGGGGTTTCTTCATTTTCTCGTTCCATTAATTCACACACACCAATGCAGAACACCTCCCAAGACAGGTGTGATGGTAAAGTCTATATAGGGAACACTGACCTCCAATGGACAAAGGGAGCATAGCATTGGTGAAAACCTGAGAATGCCAGGGTTATGGATTCTTCACACCCTTCATCTCCTTTTTTTCTCCCACAGCGACAACCAATGGAACCACCGCAGCAGGAAGCGTCTCTATCAAAGGTCTAGAAAGCTGGGAGATCATTCTTATCGCCCTGGGGGCCATCCTTGGAGCAGGCCTGCTGCTCGGAGCCTGCTTTATGGTAAGCATAACATAGCTGTAGTATCACTAGAATAGAGGCTTGGCAACAACATGGCTGCCTGTATCATCAGCGCTGAGGCTTGGCAACAACATGGCTGCCTGTATCATCAGCGCTGAGGCTTGGCAACAACATGGCTGCCTGTATCATCAGCGCTGAGGCTTGGCAACAACATAGCTGCCTGTATCATCAGCGTTGAGGCTTGGCAACAACATGGCTGCCTGTATCATCAGCGCTGAGGCTTGGCAAAAACATGGCTGCCTGTATCATCAGCGCTGAGGCTTGGAAACAACATGGCTGCCCGATCAGCATTGAGACTTTGCAACAACATGGCTGCCTGTATCATTAGTGCTGAGGCTTGGCAAAAACATGGCTGCCTGTATCATCAGCGCTTAGGCTTTGCAACAACATGGCTGCCCAATCAGCATTGAGGCTTTGCAACAACATGGCTGCCCAATCAGTGCTGAGGCTTGACAAAAACATGGCTGCCTGTATCATCAGAGCTGAGGCTTCGAAACAACATGGCTGCCGGTATCATCAGCGTTGAGGCTTGGCAACAACATGGCTGCCTATATCATCAGCGCTGAGGCTTGGCAAAAACATGGCTGCCCATATAATCAGTGCTGAGGTTTGGCAACAATATGGCTGCCTGTATTATCAGTGCTGGGGCTTTGCAACAACATGGCTGCCCGATCAGCATTGAGGCTTTGCAACAACATGGCTGCCTGTATCATCAGTGCTGAGGCTTTGCAACAACATGGCTGCCCGTATCATCAGCGCTGAGGTTTGGCAGTAATATGGCTTCTTGATTGGCACTGAGGCTTTGCAACAACATGGCTGAGTCTTGGCAGCAACATAGCTGAGGCTTTGCAACAACATGGCTGCCTGTATCATCAGTGCTTAGGCTTGGCAACAACATGGCTGACTGTATCATCAGCGCTGAGGCTTGGCAACAACATGGCTTCTTGATTAGCACTGAGGCTTTGCAACAACATGGCTGCCCGTATCATCAGCTTTGAGGCTTGGCAGCAACATGGCTGCCCGTATCATCAGCTTTGAGGCTTGGCAGCAACATTGCTGCTCGATCCATGCTGAGGATTGGCAACAATATGGCCGAGTCTTGGGAACAACATGGCTGAGGCTTGGCAGCAACATAGCTGAAGCTTGGCAGCAACATAGCTGAAGCTTGGCAGCAACATGGCTGAGGCTTGGCAGCAACATGGCAGAGTCTTGGCAACAACATCGCTGAGGCTTGGCAGCAACATAGCTGAGGCTTGGCAACAACATGGCTGCTGAATCAGTGCTGTAGCTTGGAACAACATGGCTGAGGCTTGGAACGCTGTGCAAGCAAGAGATGTTTTCTAGGAGGGACTGGCCACAATCAGTAGGTCACTGAGTGAAAGCCATTGACTGGAAGTTACTCCATGGGAGTGACTGACACAATCATAATCTGTGAGCCACTTTGAGTAAGTCATCTAATGCCAATAATTAACAGAAGTTGATTGTTAACCATTAATGAACATTGATCACAAGTAGTTGGAGTCACTGATTGAGTCTTTGAATTAGAACGTCCAATTAGTCATTTTTGGGTAGAATGGTTGAGTGGGGGTCGTTGAATACAAGACTATTACAATAACAGTAATGATAATGAATTATTTATTTGGAGTTCATCTTTGGGTAATTACCAGTGTCGCTGTTTAAAAGCGCCTGAATTATTATTCTTTTCATAGTTGTTACTTAAGAAACTTAGAAGTGTATAAAATGAGGGCCAGATTCAAAAAGGCGAACTTACACTTTTGAGTATACGACGGTTTGGTATTCACAAAGGGATCTACAAGTAGTATCTTTATGAGTGCGGAGTCTCCGAACATAAAAGTATGTGCTGAGACTCTGTGTTCATAAAGATACTACTTGTACACAGCTCTGGCATGTTCTTCTGTAAGGGGGCCATTGCTTATGATAAAATATGTCCCAGATAGAAACATCTCTCCACAGCTCCGGGATGTTCTTCTGTAGGGGGGTCATTCCTTATAAGACATGTCCCTATAGAAACCTCTCTCCACAGCTCCAGGATGTTCTTCTGTAGGGGGGTCATTCCTTATAAGACATGTCCCTATAGAAACCTCTCTCCACAGCTCCAGGATGTTCTTCTGTAGGGGGGTTATTTACTATGATGAGACATGTCCAAGATAGACACCTCTCTCCACAGCTCCAGGATGTCCTTCTGTATGGGGGTTCATTTCTTATAAGACATGTCCCTATTAGAAACATCTCCCCACAGCTCCGGGATGTCCTTCTGTAGGGAGAGATTCCTACCTTATCAGGTTTCCCTTAATAGACATCTCTCCACGGCTTGGGCACATCCTTCTGTAAGGTGGTAATGTCTGATGAGAAGACACAACACTGACAGGAACATTGTGCGAAAGCTACTTCCGCCTCCTGTGGGGTTGTTGTTCACCAGAGCATCCCTTTGGGGTGAAGCTCTCTCCACAGCAGGGGCTGTTGCAGTCTTCTGGTGTCACCCATCTTTATTCTTGAGGAATCTCTTTCAGTGAAGGTGATCACTCTGTGAACATTGTCATTCTGCCTTGCCCACATCTCAGATGGTTTGGTGCTGCTATTTACCCTTCCCTCCTTTCTTCTTTTTCAGCTTGCCTCAGGACCATTTTCTGGCCTGTTTGGAGGATTGTTTGGGGGCTCCTTTTCCCCAACAGCTGCCAACTCTGGGATCGAGATGACAGGGAGGGCAACAAACATGACCAGATACTACACCCACGATGGACAACATGACCCGAACTGCCATACCCGGGAGCACCCTCATGAGCACAGAGCTCACACCCATGAAAACAGGGCCAATCGCAGGTGTTCTGATGACTGTGACGTGAGAGAAGCTCGTTACTGCCCTTGATTAAAGGGCACCCAGAACGCTTACGCCTGATAATGCTGGAGTGGATTGTGGACCGAAGCCAAGTGCACATGTTCCTTGTAGGGGCGGAGCAGTAGCAGCTTTGCACTGGCTGGTAACAATGGAAACCATTGGCTCCTTCAATTCCTCTTCTGAAGACTTCCTGATCTCTGGGCATCCGGTAAGGCACTGGCACTTACTTGATCTCAGGGCTACCTCCAGTGACAGCAATGACACCGCAAGCATCCATCATCATCCCACCTTTACTTATCTTATTACAGGCATTGTTTTTATAAGAAATCAGACTTCCCACTTGCTAACAATGTCATTAAAAACCTGAAGCTCCTTTCCACACCAATCTCTCTTGACCTCTTGACCTGGTTCTACTCCCTCCCAATAGACTACCCCCACTTTCTTCCAGAGGATGAGGTGTGGAATTCACACTCTCACACTCTTTCAGCAAGAGGCAGATTCTGTGCACACTCCTAGCTTGTGCAGGGCAGAGAGACTCCTCACGCACGCACATGACTTCTAGCACCTATTTATCTCACCAGGCATCTCTTGTCTTGACTTAGACTGCAACATATTTATTATTAATATTTATATAATATGCTCTATACATTTTTGATGCATTCAGCCATTCTGAATGTATGTGAATTACTGTAATGTGGAGGGTTTCTCTTGTTTGAATGGAAGATTAGCATTACTGCACATCACGGATGGTGCAGGAGTGCCGGAGAAGACTGTATGGAAAACCATCCCATGTACTTATATTGAAATAAAGCTACTTGACCAATATTCTGTTCTGCTTCCTGTTTTACTCCTTGCTAATACAGTTTGACTTTGCCCTAGGACATTCAGCCCTGATGATAGTGGGCCATCTTGTACAGGGCAGGCACTACCCAGTATGGTCACTGTCATCAGTTCCCATGAGCTCCTTAGTCTTCACAAGGTCATCAGGTCATCTAACAGCTGCCTGATACTTTTCTATGTGGTTGAGTTTTGGGGTAACAATGACAAGGAGAAATGGGGTAAGAGGACCACCCTTCGTTGACAACTTGCACGCCTTGGAAATTGGTCCTTCCCTGAACGGGGCTCATGAATACATATGGGTGGATGTCTAAAAGCTCAAGAGAGAACTCATTGACTCATTTCCTCTAATGTGTGCTTTAAATCCATCCCATTATACCGCCATTGCACACTAGGTGTGAGATCTAAACCCATCTTGCTGCAGGATCGATGCGCATCACAACTGCATGATCTGAAAACCCTTCCACTCACCCAAGAAAGAAGTATGTTTTGCAGTACGCTCGATATAAAGAAAATAAAGACAATAATCATAAGAGCAATGACAGGCACTGACCGTACGATCTACTAAAATCGTGAAAGTAACATCAGTATTCACACAAAGAGTAACATCACTCCCACTCTGAGACTTAAAAGCCCCTGTCAAGCTGTTCACAAATAGAGATGGCCCAAAGGCCCCCTTGTTTGAAGTATAAACTTTTCTTTCACAAGTGCTGTGTGTAGAGGTGAGTGTCAATATAGAAGTTCATAGTGGAGCTGGTAGGCAGGAATCAACAACCTAACAGAACAATAAAGACATCATAAGAAAGATGGGAGGAAACCTTCACACGGACTATGAGTTAACAATTACGATATCAAAATAAGGGTGAGGTACAAAAGGTTTAAGTTAAGGTTAATATCAAATTAATAAAACATATTAACTGGTTGCAACTAAAAGCTCAGAGGTAAATTTGGGAGCAATCTCAGTAACCTGAACAATTTAATCAAAAATGAATAAAAATCTGAATTCCACAGTGCTATAAAATAATGTTTGGGACCAAAATCATCATTCCTAAATTGTTCCTATGGCAAATAACAGAAAAGGTAATTGTGAGAGCACCTTGTCAATATGGTGGACTCCACAGGCTGAGCAGGTGAAGCAGAACCGTCAGAAGCCAAGTGTATCTTCCATCTCTCGATGAGGCGAGCGAATCTTCGCATTGGGGGATGGGCAGCGGTGAATTTTTGGAGCTGCCCCACATCTATCGTTCCTAATAAGTGGACCTATGCATCCACCAGGGGGGCCCAGTCAGTTAAGGGTCTTACATAGGCAAGAAATGTGGCCCGAACTCAATCAGCAGCAAGGTGAACTCCTGCAGTGTTATTTAAGAACTTCACTTAGATTTGTGGTGATAAGGTCTTTGTGCCAGTTCTGCAAGGTCTCCTTAGAGCTTGTGCCACTTTTGCCAAAACAGAGGACTTGCTTCTAAAAAGAAATGTGCTGGCTTTTGATAAATTCTTTCTACTGCGGGATTTCAACTTCTGCGCAGAACTGGGCTCAGATCCCGAAACACAACTATTATTCTTCGATTTAGAGATGCTAGGGCCAATTAAAAAAAGAACTGGTCCCAAACATATTACTGGGCACACTTTAGATCTTATTTTCACAAATGCCTTGAACCTACAGGTGGACCCCCCCTCTCCCCTAATCTGGTCAGACCATTCTATTATAAGTTTTCATATCCATATCAAAGGGAAATAGACCAGCAAGAAGAACCAATCCCTAAAAGAGACAAGGCTTTGGAAGAAAATCTCCAATTCTTCCTTCTCTTCCATCTTTCCAACCCAACATGTCAGTAAGCCCTCTGATATAAATAGTACTCTTACAACCTTCCAAGAGTCATTTTCCACAACCTTGGATAAAGTTGCTCCCCTCAAGCTTAACTGCTGTATCTCCACTAAGCCTCATTCTCCCTGGTTCTCGGAACAACTAAAACAAGAGAAACCAGTCTGTAGGAATTGTAGAGAAGGTGGCGCACTTGCAAATCCCTCTCAGACAACACCACTTATAAATCAGCCTTAAACAGTTATCATAAAAAGCTTAAAGCAACTCGGAAGTCCCACATTATTAATAGAAGTGACAGTGCGGGCAACTCCACCAAAGAAGTATTTAAAGTCCTAAATGAGTTGATGAGGTCCACTGCCTGGACATCGTCCATCCCGGCCTCCCAGGAACTGTGCAACGCACTTGCAGACCATATTGAAGAGAACATTTTGACGAATTATAACCCCTACACCCATCATCAACTGATCCTTTATCCATCACTCCCCCAATCACCGGCCTCTCCATTGCTCTTCAAAGCCATTACTTCGGAACAATCTCCAGAAATGATGAACAAAATCAAATCTGGGTCCTCCTCCGACCTCTCTCCTCCCCAAATTATAGTGACATTTGCGGCCACTTTGCTGCCTGACATCACAGCACTTTTTAACCTTTCTCTAAGCACTGCGACTCTACCTCAAGCTTGGAAAACAGCACAAGTTAGGCCCATTCTGAAAGAAAGCCAACGCGGACCTGCTGAAAAACGTGAATTATAGACCCATATCACTTCTTCCCTATTTAAGCAAAAACTTAGAAAGCTTAGTAAATCAACAACTCTCCCTCTATTTGGAAACAAATGCCATCTTACAACCCTCTCAGTCCAGCTTCAGATCCTTACACAGCACAGAAACCGCGCTGATGGAGGTGCTGGACACCATCAGACTCTCTCTTGATGATGGTTTTCAAGCCATGCTGGTGTTACTCAACCTATCTGCAGCCTTCAACACCATCTCACATTCCATCATGGTCCAGAGACTTTCAGAGATTGGTGTCAGTGGAAAAACGCCAGTGTGGGTTGCAGAACTTCCTTAGCAATCGTACCCAGATAATAAACTTAGGATCATTCAAATCTTGTGACATGCCATTAGACAAATGGGTACCACAGGGTTCCTCATTGAGACCCACGCTCTCTTTTATGTTGCCCCTTTGGCTCAAGTAGTAAGATCTTGCGGCCTGGATGTCATCTCATATGCAGACGACACAAAATTGATCATCTCCATGGGTCTAAACCCCAAAATCACAAAACCCAAATTTGGAGATTGCATGAGGAAAATCGCTTCCTGTATATTTATTTATTTATGCGTTTTTATATAGCGCAGACTTTACCCGAAGGTGTCAGAGCGCTTCACAATAGGAACAGTAACATTACATGAGGAGAAAATTACAAGTGAGCATAATACAAAAGCAAGCGTTACATTACATGAGGAAAAAGTGACAATTGTGCAAAAAACAAAAACAAACAAGATACAAAAAGAGGTATACGTTACAAGAGGAAAAAGTGACAAGTGTGCATGATACATAAAATACAAAATACAAATAGAGGTATAATACTGCAATAAGTGGCAGTCACTCAGAACACACTGGGAAGGCACTTCTATAGGCATGGAGTACAGAATTTCCTATAGTGGAAGATCTTCCTTGAGGGAGTAGATAGAGCGTGAATTAGGTTTGGAAGTGTCTTTGGAGAAGGAGAAATTTGAGGTCAGTTTTGAAGGACCGGGAAGAGGTGGTGGTCCGGAGCTGAGGCGGAAGTGAGTTCCAGATTCTCACTGCATTGCCTGAAAAGGATTGGGCCATCGATCTTTCCTTTTTGAAAGTGGGAGGTTCAAGCAATAAGTTTTCCGCATTACGTGATGGTCTAGAGCCTCCAGAGAGTTTCAGTTTATTCGCCAAGTAGCGAGGAGAGGAGGAATGCAAGGCTTTGTGGGTGATACAGGCAGTCTTGTAGCTAGATCTTGCCTTGATGGGAAGCCAATGGAGGGAGGATAAAATGAGTGTGATGTGGTTGCTTCTTTTGGTCCCATATATGAAACGAGCTGCTGAATGGAGCACAGATTTGAGGGGGGACAGTTGGGATTTGGGGAGGCCAGTAAGAAGAGAATTGCAGTAGTCCAGTCTAGAGAGAACCAGCGATTGGACCAGGGTTTTTCGGTCTTGCTCTGGGAAGAAGCGTCGAATCCCCCAGAGAAAGCACAGTTGGTATCGAGATCCTGGACATCCCCCGACACAGCCACATCACTGTGCACCTGAAAGACCTGCACTGGCTCCCCGTCAGCAAGAGAATCACGTTCAGACTCCTCACCCACGCACACAAGGCCCTCCACGACCTGGGCCCAAAGTACCTCAACGACCGCATGACCTTCTACACGCCCACACGCCTGCTACGATCAACCAGCCACGCCCTTGCCACCGTACCACGCATCCGCAGAACCACCGCCGGAGGAAGATCCTTCTCCTACCTGGCAGCCAAGACCTGGAACTCCCTCCCCACTCACCTTCGGCGAACCCAGGACCATCTCTCCTTCAGGAAGCAGCTCAAGACCTGGCTGTTCGAGCAGTAACTTACCCCTCCCCCAGCGCCTTGAGACCCTCCCGGGTGAGTAGCGCGCTCTATAAATGCCGTGATTGATTGATTGATTGATTGACTTTGCAATGGAATTGATGTGGGAGAGTAGATTGAGTTTTCTGTCGAGTATGACACCAAGGGATTTTGCGCTGTCGACAATGATAGGTTTATTGTTAAGTAGATTCATCTGATCCATCCATGATTGAACCGGAGGAGGAGAGAGTGAGGAGGAGAGGAGGAGGAATTCAGTTTTGGAGGGATTCAGAATCAATTGATGAGTTAGCATCCAGTTTTGAATGGAGTCGAGAGTAGAGTTTAGGATGGAGAGATCGTGTGTGGAGGACACCTTGAGGTAGATTTGAGTGTCGTCCGCATAGAGATGATAGAGGATCCCAGATTTACTTAGGAGATTTCCCAATGGTTCCAAATAGAGGTTGAACAAAGTGGGTGCAAGTATAGAGCCTTGAGGAACACCTTGACCAACCGCCAAAGGAGATGAAAGACTGTTCGCTATTTTGATCATTTGGGATCTATCAGAGAGGAAGGAAGCAAACCATTTAAGCACTGTGCCTTCCATGCCCATTCTCTGTTGAAGAGTGTTAAGGAGAGTGTTGTGATTGACAGTGTCAAAGGCTGCAGAAAGGTCAAGGAGAATTTGAAGACAAGACTCCCCTGAATCGAGAATCCGCAGTGCGTCATCAATTACTTGCAGCAGGGCTGTTTCAGTGCTGCAGTTTTGAATGAAGCCAGACTGGAAATTGTCAAGAAGATCATTGTCCTTGATATGACGGGAAAGTTGTTTCGCTACACATCTTTCAGTGATTTTCGCAAGAAAAGGTAGGTTAGTGATGGGGCGGAAGTTGTTGAGGTCGTTCGCATCAGCAGTGGGTTTTTTAAGAAGAGGGGTAACCTGCCCAGTTTTGAAGGGAACAGGAAGGGAGCCTTGACAGAGGGAGAGGTTAACCAAAGTGGTCCAATAGGAAAGAGAATGGGTGTAGAAGTCGATTGCAATGGCACTAGGGATGGGGTCAAGAGAATGGTTGGAGGGCTTTGTTTCGAGGATGCATTTGAGGAGGGCATCTTCAGAGATGGAGTCAAAGTTCTGCCAAATGGCTAAGGATTTGCGCTCCTCTGGAGGGGTAGGATGAATGACCTGATCCACAAGTGATTTCACTTTTTCATCAAAGAATAAAGCGAATTCCGCTGCTTTCTTTGTAGAATCCTCCAACTTGGAGGTTGGGGGAGGGCAGTTTGGATTCTTGATGAGGTTGAATAGTTTTTTGGGTCTATTTTCGGCTGAGTCGAAGAGGGTTCTGAAGTGCGATGCTTTTTCAAGGAAGATGTGCTTGTGTACTTGGATCTTGCTGAACGAAGCGTGGCCAAATTATTGGTGGATGGCGCTTGTCTCCATTGTTTCTCTAGGATTCTTAGATACTTCCTTTCTTCATAAAGGGATTTGTTGAACCAAGGTGCTGAGGCAGTAGGCCTTTTCCTTTTGCTTTGAAGAGGAGCGACGTTGTTGATTTCGACTGCAAGGACTGAGGCATTGGGAGGTGAGGTCATTCACATCCAGGTTCGGGTCTAGCCTTGGAAGTGATAGCAAAGCCGAATCACAGAGGGTACCAAGGTCAATATATTTCATGTTACGGAACCATGAAGTAGTCCTCTTAGGTTGGCCGAGAGTTATAGAGTGTGATAGGTGAAGAGAGAATGGGATGAGGAGGTGGTCAGACCAGTCTACATGAATAGGGATAGCGATAGCAAGCATGTCTGCTTTAGAAATAACAAGGTCCAGGATTGAGCCCTTAGAGTGTGTTGTTTCTGTGCAGTGTTGAATAAGATCGTTTGCGGAGGGAAAGGTGGCCAGCATATTCGCAGAAGAGTCTTCCAGCGAGCCCCAGTGGAGATTGAAGTCACCCACGAAGATCTGATTGTCACTTTGCGAGTATTGGTCGCTGATGAAGTCAGTGAGTTCCTCCATAAACGAAGGGCCGCTGCCAGGCGGGCGGTAAATGGCATGGAATCTGAGGGGTGAGCGTTGGTGCAATTGAAGCTCAAGAGATAGGCATCAAAAGTGTGGAAGGAGCTGTTAGGAAAAGCCTTGAGTTGAAGGGAGTTTCTAAAGAGGACTGCAAAACCTCCCCCAACTTTGTCTATTCTGTCATTTCTCAATATAGAATAGCCTGTGGGTAATAGGAGATTAAACATAGAGTGAGAGGTATCGTTGAACCAGGTCTCTGTGAGGAAGAGCATGTCGATATTGTGAAGGGTGATGGTATCGGAGATTTCAAGTTTGTGTTTTATTGCAGATCTGCAGTTGTGGAGCAGACAGCGCAACTCTGCCGAGACTGTTTTGGTGACAGGGGCACTTGGGCTATGAGGGGGGATAGGGATATTGTACTTATATGAGGGTGCCCGGGAGGATTTAGGTGGATGATTGGTTCTGACAGAGGAGATGGTCGGAATAGTGTAGATAGTATGGTTACTTGGAGAGGAAAGTATATCCCAGAACTGCTTGCAGCTCAACACCTACAAAACAGAGATTCTGATGTTCGGCAAAGCCGACGCATACTGGTCGGACAACTGGTGGTCATCGAATTGGGTACCACCCATCAACCTATAAAGATGGTAAAAAATCTAGGCATCTTAATTGATGATAACCTTACAATGAAAGAGCATGTAGGCTCCACGGGCGGCACCTGTTTTGGAATAATGTGCATTCTTAGAAAAGCGTTTCAGTGGTTACCTCTTCACACAAGAAGAACTCTTACACACAGGATGTTGTAGTCTGTCGCCTGGACCATGGAAAAGCCTTATTGGTCACAGCTAATGAGGCACTGCTATCAAAACTCCAGGCAGTTCAGAACACTGCTGCACGGCTAGTCTGCAAAGGTCCCCTCTGATCGACCTCAGAGCCAACTCTAAGATCTCTTTATTGGCTTCCAATCAGGAAACGCGCCATATTCAAGCTCTTATGGTTAGTACAGAAACCCCTATCGGGTAAGGGCCCTGTATATCTCCAGAACAAACGTCACCCTTATGTCCCTACTAGAAATCTGAGCTCAAAAGACCAGCTCTCTTCCCGTCGTATTCGCATAGACTAATGCGGCGGCCAATCCTCTTCCTATCTTGGGCACATCATTGGAGTAATGTACCTCTACCTATCCGAGCCTGTCTGGACTGCGCCCGTTTCAAAAAGCTTCCCAAAACCTGGCTTTTCAAGCTTCTATTACCTTCCTTTCCCTCCTCCACTTGGTTTGTGCTCCAGCGCGGAGATACCCCTTCGGGGTGATTCAATGCGCTATATTAAGTGTAGATCACATATCGCATCATCAGAGAAGATCAGATGTCAAGTGCACCGGACCTTCTACGCAACTGGAGGATAGTGGCTGAGAGGGACCACCCGGGGTGTTGCATCCCAGACCTTCTCTAAGACACCTACTCCAACATTTAGAGACGCAAACAATAATAGGGCAGGCCCTATATAGTAAACGCGTAACACTGATCATGTACTATGTCCACGCCATTATTTACTCTAACATTCAGTAGGTGAATATCGACTTCCTTTGCACGTTATAGCTTGGTGTTTGCTGGATCTACGGGTTACCACCAATGACGCTATCAATAGCTAAGTGACGCTGCGCTCTCTTCTAGGCACTTTTCACCACTTACACTATTTTGGGATGTTCTTAACTTAAGCCATTGACAATTAGCTTTGCAGCATTTACAGTGATTTTTGTACATACTTTCCAAAACATAATCTACAATACTTTCATTTGTTCATCCTTGCACCCATGAATTCTTTTCATATTCTTATTAAAGAAAAACACGTTGAGGATTTTTAATTAATATTTATTTTATCCTGTGTATACCGATTTTAAAATGTGCACTATGTTAACCCTGGGCAAAGTACTACGCTACGCTCGCGTAGTTTGCGAAGTTTGCGCTACTTCGCACAACGCGAATTGCACGTAGCACAGTGCAAACACGCGTAGCGTAGCGTAGTGCCGCGGTCATTTTTGCTTGCTCGCGGTCCTCAACGTCAAGTTGGCGACCGCGAGCAAGCAAAATGACATCCGGCGAGACTTTTTCTCGTTCGCGATCAGCAACACCAAGTTGCCGATCGCGAGCGTGGAAAATAAACCTCCCGGCGAGATTCTCAACGCGGGGAGGTCAGGTTTCTCATTGCGAGTGGTCGCGTATGCTCGCGACCGCTCGCGATGAGAAACTACCAGTCCGCGTTGAGAAAGCTGCCGCTCGAGTAAAAATCTACTCGAGCGGCAGTAAAAGACAGCTCGCACTGTGCAAGTTGCCGTTTTCAATGATTGCACAGTGCGGACAAGCATCCGGCACTGTGCAATCATTGCGAACACGCACTACGCAGTTCGCGTAGTGCTACGCGAAGCTCGCGTAGTGCGAACTGCACTTCACGTAGCTTCGCGTAGCGCTACTTCGCGAACTACGCCCAGCCTTACACTATGTTCATGAATAGAAGATTGACTTTTCAGTGTTTTTACCTGATCTCGTCATCATTCGTCTTTTTGTGTGACAGATGATGATTCAATTTTAAGACTAAATAATCCCTCTCAGAAAGGAACCTTTCGAAACCAGAAATGCACTAATTTAATTTACTTAAAATGTAAATGTTTAAATAGGACACAATGGGAGTTTAACTGAAAATCAAGTTCACAAAAAGTAATATGTTTTTATGACAAGTCAAGCTCAAGAATATTCTTTAAAACCGCTGGAAATGATCACATCCTATCAATTTTCTTAGGAACTTTAGAATGAGTCTATCTTCAGGGTCAGTACAGGAGCAAGCTAAAACATTAGGAAAATGCTTTTCAACAGCAAAACAGAAAACTGATGAGTGGAATGCTGTTAGTAATTACTCAGGCTGCATTCCAAACCCTAATTTTTTAGCACAATATGCCAAACTATGCAGACATTAGCAATATACAAATCAGCCCTGGTCCTGCTCCCATAGAGAGAGTCCACCCTGAAGTGCATGGCTTGATCTCCTATGGATGAAAACTAGGCCATTTCTGGCTATTCGGTCCTCTTCAGAAGGGTGCAGCTTGAGAAGAGGGGCACAGCGGGCACAGTACCCATGTATGGGCGTACCCGTCACATTACTGGCGTCACATAGAGGGAAAACAAAAGTGAGGGGTTGAATGCTTGAACATATCTCAGACGCTGCAAATTAAAACCTCATTTGTGAGGTACAGCTTGATTTCAGTGGCACAGCGAGCAGGGGACCCACATGTGGGCATACCCGCAGCACTTAGGGAGCATCAATTACAAAAACAAATAAAACCATGGGTGCAATGTTTAAATTAATATCAGTCACTGGCATTTACCGTGGCTGTATTCCATCATCCTTTGGCCACTAAGTCACTCCTGACGTAGACCAGCCATATGCAGTGAGTGCCCCAGAGACTTGTTCTTGACTCCAGCTATCACTACTATACTTTTTAAAATACCTGGGAGACAAAGTGGCCAGGACAAGTTTGAGTTAGACAAAAAGGTGCATTTTTTGTGCTATATTTGATCAAAATGTAGAAAACTAATAGACATTCACTGTTGGAAAATGTCCCTCTCTGAAGGGTCACCCCAAACTTGTTGCCGTTCTCCTATTTTTCTGACCTTGTTTTCGTTTGCTGTAGGACTCTGAGCACTTTACCACTGTTAACCAGTACTAAAGTGCGTGAGCTCGCTCTATAAACATGCGTGTAATTGGAGTATACATGATTGGCATATTTGATTTACTAGTAAGTCCCTTGTAAAGTGGTATAACTTATATGCAAGGCCTGTAAGTCAAAGGCTACTAGTGGGCATGGAGCACTGATTGTGCCACCCACATCAGTAGCCTTTCAAACCTGTCTCAGGCTTACCATTGCAGTGCCTGTGTGTGCAGGTTACTGCCACTTTGACTTGCATTTAAAACTACATGTCAAGCCTTAAACTCCCTTTTTACTACATATAAGGCACCCCCAAGGTAGTCCCTAGGTAGCCCTGAGGGCAGGGTGCTATGTAAGTAAAAGTTAGGCCATGTACATGTATGTTTTGCATGCCCTGGTAGTGACAAACAGCTACATTAGTATTTAACCTCTGTTGGTTTTCAGGCTTATATAAAAACAACAACTAGCAGCACCCCCCAACAAACTAAAGGTTTCTGAAGCAGTCTGATCATTAACAGCAGTGACAGGTCAGCACATATAAATCAAGAGAACAGCAATGCAGTACACCAGGGAGGACTGAGAGCAAAGGCAGTTGGTAACTTCATCACCTGGGTAAGGTACTGCCACTCTACAAATCAAAGGAGCAGAGATGAGAAGCCCAGCACCTTCCAGCAATGCATTCTGGGCGAAGCTGCACAAGCATACATTTCTAATGTTCGAGAAAGCTCCTCACCTACAGGATCCTAGAAACATGGACAAGGGAAGGAAATCCACCATAAGCTCGTTATTCCTGAGATAAGCACCAGATCATTGAGGTTAAACCTGTGGAGATGAACAGGAGCAGAGTACAGGTGAATAGCAAACCTATGGTGTATAGGACATTGGTGAAAGTCCAGGGAGATGTTTCTACTGGGCCCCAGAGCTACCTTCCCTTTCTCAAATGCTGTCTGCAAGCAAGCATGATATTGACTGGAGGCACGCAGTGAGAGGAGCACACTGAGAGGACCACGGTGAGAGAACCACAGCAAGAGGAGTACAGTGAGAGGACCACAGTGAGAGAACTACAGCAAGAGGAGCACAGTGAGAGGACCACTGTGAGAGAACTACAGCAAGAGGAGCACAGTAAGAGGAGCACAGTGAGAGAACTACAGCAAGAGGAGCACAGCAAGAGGAGCACAGTGAGAGAACCCCAGCAAGAAGAGCACCAAAGAGGACTACGGCAAGAGGACCATAGTAAGAGGACCACAGCAAGAGGAGCACAGTGAGAGGATCATAGTAAGAGGACCACAGTGTGAGGAGCACACTGAGAGGACCATGGTGAGAGAACCACAGCAAGAGGAGCACAGTGAGAGGACCACAGTGAGAGAACTACAGCAAGAGGAGCACAGTGAGAGGACCACAGTAAGAGGAGCACAGTGAGAGGATCATAGTAAGAGGACCACAGTGTGAGGAGCACACTGAGAGGACCATGGTGAGAGAACCACAGCAAGAAGAGAACCAAAGAGGACTACGGCAAGAGGATCATAGTAGGAGGACCAAAGCCAGAGGAACACACTGTTAGGACCACAGTGAGAGAACCACAGCAAGAGGAGCACAGTGAGAGCACCACTGTGAGAGAACTACAGCAAAAGGAGCACAAAAAGAGAACTGCGGCAAGAGGATCATAGTAGGAGGACCACAGTGTGAGGACCACACTGAGAGGACCATGGTGAGAGAACCACAGCAAGAGGAGTGCAGTGAGAGGACCACAGTGAGAGACTACAGCAAGAGGAGCACAGTGAGAGGACCACAGTGAGACAACTACAGCAAGAGGAGCACAGTGAGAGGACCACAGTGAGAAAACTACAGCAAGAGGAGCACAGCAAGAGGAGCACAGTGAGAGGACCACAGTAAGAGGACCACCAAAGAGGACCACTGTGAGAGGACCACTGTGAGAGAACTAGAGCAAGAGGAGCACAGTGAGAGGACCACAGTGAGAGAACTACAGCAAGAGGAGCACAGTAAGAGGAGCACAGTGAGAGAACTACAGCAAGAGGAGCACAGTGAGCGGACCACTGTGAGAGAACCCCAGCAAGAAGAGCACCAAAGAGGACTACGGCAAGAGGACCATAGTAAGAGGACCACAGCAAGAAGAGCACAGTGAGAGGATCATAGTAAGAGGACCACAGTGTGAGGAGCACACTGAGAGGACCACAGTGAGAGAACTACAGCAAGAGGAGCACAGTGAGAGGACCACAGTGAGAGAACCCCAGCAAGAAGAGCACCAAAGAGGACTACGGCAAGAGGACCATAGTAAGAGGACCACAGCAAGAGGAGCACAGTGAGAGGATCATAGTAAGAGGACCACAGTGTGAGGAGCACACTGAGAGGACCACAGTGAGAGAACTACAGCAAGAGGAGCACAGTGAGAGGACCACAGTAAGAGGAGCATAAAAAGAGGACTGCGGCAAGAGGATCAGAGTAGGAGGACCACAGTGAGAGGACCAGAGTGAGAGAACCACAGAAAGAGGAGCACAAAAAGAGGACGGCGGCAAGAGGATCAGAGTAAGAGGACCACAGTGAGAGGACCAGAGTGAGAGAACCTCAGAAAGAGGAGCACAAAAAGAGGGCTACGGCAAGAGGATCAGAGTAAGAGGACCACAGTGTGAGGACCAGAGTGAGAGAACCACAGCAAGAGGAGCACCAAAGAGGACGGTGGCGAGAGGATCATAGTAAGAGCACCACAGTGAGAGAACCACAGCAAGAGGAGCACAGTGAGAGGACCACTGTGAGAGAACTACAGCAAAAGGAGCACAGTGAGAGAACCACAGCAATAGGAGCACAAAAAGAGGACTGCGGCAAGAGGATCATAGTAAGAGGACCACAGCAAGAGGAACACACTGAGAGGACCACAGTGAGAGAACCAGAGCAAGAGGAACACAGTAAGCGGACCACTCTGAGAGAACTACAGCAAGAGGAGCACAGTGAGAGAACCACAGCAAGAGGAGCACAAAAAGAGGACTGCGGCAAGAGGATCATAGTAAGAGGACCACAGTGTGAAGACCAGAGTGAGAGGGCCCCAGCAAGAGAAGCATCAAAGGGGACAGCGGCAAGAGGATCATAGTAAGAGGACCACAGTGTGAGGACCACAGTTAGACGACCACAGCAAGAGGAGCACAAAAAGAGGACTGTGGCAAGAAGATCATAGAAGGAGGACCACAGTGTGAGGACCAGAGTGAGAGGGCCAAAGCAAGAGGAACACCAAAGATGATGGCGGCGAGAGGATCATAGTCAGAGAACCATAGTGTGAGGACCAGAGTGAGAGAGACCACAGAAAGAGGAACACAAAAAAAGTACTGCGGCAAGAGGATCATGGTAAGAGTACCACAGTGAGAGGATCACACTGAGAGGACCACTGTGAGATAACCACAGCAAGAGGAGCACAATGAGAGAACCACAGCAAGAGGACCACACTGAGAGGACCATAGTGAGAGAACCACAGCAAGAAGAGCACCAAAGAGGACTACGGCAAGAGGATCATAGTAAGAGGACCACAGTGTGAGGACCAGAGTGAGAGAGACCACAGCAAGAGGAACACAAAAAGAGGACTGTTGCAAGAGGATCATAGTAAGAGGACCACAGTGTGAGGAACAGAGTGAGAGGACCACAATGAGAGAACCACAGTGAGACGACCACAGCAAGAGGAGCAAAAAAAGAGGACTGCGGCAAGAGGATCATAGTAAGAGGACCACAGTGTGAGGACCAGAGTGAGAGGGCCACAGCAAGAGGAACACCAAAGAGGACGGTGGCGAGAGGATCATAGTAAGAGGACCACAGTGTGAGGACCAGAGCGAGAGAGACCACAGCAAGAGGAGCACAGTGAGAGAACCACAGCAAGAGGAGCACAAAAAGAGGACTGCCGCAAGAGGATCATAGTAAGAGGACCACAGTGAGAGGACCAGAGTGAGAGAACCACAAAAAGAGGAGCACAAAAAGAGGACTGTGGCAAGAGGATAAGAGTAAAAGGACCACAGTGTGAGGACCACAGTGAGAGAACCACAGAAAGAGGAGCACAAAAAAGGATGGCTGCAAGAGGATCAGAGTAAGAGCACCACAGTGAGAGGTCCACAGTGAGAGAACCACAGCAAGAGGAGCACAGTGAGAGGGCCACTGTGAGAGAACCACAGAAAGAGGAGCACAAAAAGAGGACTGCGACAAGAGGATCAGAGTAAGAGGACAAAAGTGAGAGGACCACAGTGAGAGAACCAGAGTGAGAGAACCACAGAAAGAGGAGCACAAAAAGAGGACTGCGGCAAGAGGATCATAGTAAGAGAACCACAGTGTGAGGACCAGAGCGAGAGAGACCACAGCAAGAGGAACACAAAAAGAGGACTGCGGCAAGAGGATCATGGTAAAAATACCTCAGTGAGAGGATCACACTGAGAGGACCACTGTGAGAGAACTACAGCAAAAGGAGCACAGTGAGAGAACCACAGCAAGAGGAGCACAAAAAGAGGGCTGCTGCAAGAGTATCATAGTAAGAGGACCACAGGAAGAGGAACACACTGAGAGGACCACAGTGATAGAACTGCAGCAAGAAGAACACAGTGAGCGGACCACTGTGAGAGAACTACAGCAAGAGGAGCACAGTGAGAGAACCACAGCAAGAGGAGCACAGAAAGAGGACTGCGGCAAGAGGTTCATAATAAGAGGACCACAGCAAGAGGAGCACAGCAAGAGGAGCACAGTGAGCGGACCACTGGGAGAGAACTACAGCAAGAGGAGCAGAGTGAGAGAACCACAGCAAGAGGAGCACAAAAAGAGGACTGCGGCAAGAGGATCATAGTAAGAGGACCACAGTGTGCAGACCAGAGTGAGAGGGCCCCAGCAAGAGGAGCATCAAAGGGGACAGCGGCAAGAGGATCATAGTAAGGGAACCATAGTGTGAGGACCACGGTGAAACGACCACAGCAAGAGGAGCTTCAAAGGGGACAGCGGCAAGAGGAACATAGTAAGAGGACCACAGTGTGAGGACCACAGTGAGACGACCACAGCAAGAGGAGCACAAAAAGAGGACTGCGGGAAGAGGATCATAGTAGGAGGACCACAGTGTGAGGACCAGAGTGAGAGGGCCACAGCAAGAGGAACACCAAAGAGGATGGCGGCGAGAGGATCATAGTAAGAGGACCACAGTGTGAGGACCAGAGTGAGAGAGACCACAGCAAGAGGAACACAAAAAGAGGACTGTGGCAAGAGGATCATGGTAAGAATATCACAGTGAGAGGATCACACTGAGAGGATCACTGTGAGAGAACCACAGCAAGAGGAGCACAATGAGAGAACCACAGCAAGAGGACCACACTGAGAGGACCATGGTGAGAGAACCACAGCAAGAAGAGCACCAAAGAGGACTACCGCAAGAGGATCATAGTAAGAGGACCACAGTGTGAGGACCAGAGTGAGAGAGACCACAGCAAGAGGAACACAAAAAGAGGACTGCAGCAAGAGGATCATAGTAAGAGGACCACAGTGTGAGGACCAGAGTGAGAGGACCACAGTAAGAGTACCACAGTGAGACAACCACAGCAAGAGGAGGACAAAAAGAGGACTGCTGCTAGAGGATCATTGTAAGAGGACCACAGTATGAGGACCACAGTGAGAGGCCCACAGCAAGAGGAACACCAAAGAGGACAGTGGCGAGAGGATCATAGGAAGAGGACCACAGTGTGAGGACCAGAGCGAGAGAGACCACAGCAAGAGGAGCACAGTGAGAGAACTACAGCAAGAGGAGCACAGTGAGAGAACCACAGCAAGGGGAGCACAAAAAGAGGACTGCGGCAAGAGGATCATAGTAAGAGAACCACAGTGTGAGGACCACAGCAAGAGGAGCACAGTGAGCGGACCACTGTGAGAGAACTACAGCAAGAGGAGCACAGTGAGAGAACCACAGAAAGAGGAGCACAAAAAGAGGACTGCGGCAAGATGATCATAGTAAGAGGACCACAGTGTGGAAACCAGAGTTAGAAGGCCCCAGCAAGAGGAGTATCAAAGGGGACAGCGGCGAGAGGATCATAGTAAGGGAACCACAGTGTGAGGACCACAGTGAGACGACCACAGCAAGAGGAGCTTCAAAGGGGACAGCGGCAAGTGGAACATAGTAAGAGGACCACAGTGTGAGGACCACAGTGAGACGACCACAGCAAGAGGAGCACAAAAAGAGGACTGCGGCAAGAGGATCATAGTAAGAGAACCACAGTGTGAGGACCAGAGCGAGAGAGACCACAGCAAGAGGAACACAAAAAGAGGACTGCGGCAAGAGGATCATGGTAAAAATACCTCAGTGAGAGGATCACACTGAGAGGACCACTGTGCGAGAACAACAGCAAGAGGAGCACAATGAGAGAACCACAGCAAGAGGACCACACTGAGAGGACCATGGTGAGAGAACCACAGCAAGAAGAGCACCAAAGAGGACTACGGCAAGAGGATCATAGTAAGAGGACCACAATGTGAGGACCAGAGTGAGAGAGACCACAGCAAGAGGAACACAAAAAGAGGACTGCAGCAAGAGGATCATAGTAAGACGACCACAGTGTGAGGACCAGAGTGAGAGGACCACAGTGAGAGAACCACAGTGAGATGACCACAGCAAGAGGAGCACAAAAAGAGGACTGCGGCAAGAGGATCATAGTAAGAGGACCACAGTGTGAGGACCAGAGTGAGAGGGCCACAGCAAGAGGAACCCCAAAGAGGACGGTGGCGAGAGGATCATAGTAAGAGGACCACAGTGTGAGGACCAGGGCGAGAGAGACCACAGCAAGAGGAGCACAAAAAGAGGACTGTGGCAAGAGGATCATAGTAAGAGGACCACACTGAGAGGACCACAGTGAGAGAGCCACAGCAAGAGGAGCACAGTGCGAGGACCACTGTGAGAGAACTACAGCAAGAGGAGCACAGTGAGAGGACCATGGTGAGATAACCAGAGCAAGAGGGCACAGTGAGAGAACCACAGCCGGAGGAATACACTGAGAGGACCACAGTGAGAGAACCACAACAAGAAGAGCACCAAAGAGGACTACGGCAAGAGGATCATAGTAAGAGGACCACAGCAAGAGGACCACAATGAGAGGACCACAGCGAGAGGGCCACAAAGAGAGGACCACTGTGAAAGAACCACAGCAAGAGGAGCACAGTAAGAGGACCACAGTGTGAGGACCAGAGTGAGAGAGACCACAGCAAGAGGCGCACAAAAAGAGGATTGCAGCAAGAGGATTATAGTTAGAGGACCATAGTGTGAGGACCAGAGTGAGAGGACCACAGTGAGAGAACCACAGTGAGAGGACCACAGCAAGAGGAGCACAAAAAGAGGACTGCGGCAAGAGGATCATAGTAAGAGGACCACAGTGTGAGGACCAGAGTGAGAGGGCCACAGCAAGAGGAGCACCAAAAGGGATGGCGGCAAGAGGATCATAGTAAGAGGACCACAGTGTGAGGACCACAGCGGGACAACCCCAGCAAGAGGAGCAAAGTGAGGGACCCACTGTAAGAGGAGCACTATAAGAGAACCACAGCGAGAACACCACAATAAGAGGACCACAGCATGAGGACCACAGCAAGAGGAGCACGAAAGAGCACTACAGCAAGAGGACCACAGCAAGAGGACCATAGTGTGAGGACCACAGCGAGAGGACCACAGAGAAAAGACCACAGGGAGAGGATCACAGTAAGATAATAAAAGCCAGAGGATCATCATCATCTCCAACATCCTCACCACCATCACCATCAGCATTGGTATCACCAAAATCACTGACACCATCATCTCCATAATCATATGCAAGATCTCAGTAATCATCACCATCTCTCTCATCATCATGATCTTCCCTATCATCAACTCTTCCATCACTATCAACACAGTCACATTATCATCATCACCATCAACATCTTTACCTTTATCACAACCATCTCCACCCTCATTATCACCATCACCAGCTGCACTATTATCATCATAATAATCACTATCATTACCCTGTCATCTCCACCATCATCATTATCATTGCCATCACCAAGATCACCATCATTGTCATAACCATACTTATCATCACTGTCATCTTGACCACCTCAATCATGATCATCATCACCATCATAACCGTTATCAATACCATCACCACCATCATATTCATCACCTCCACTTCATTATCAGCACCATCAACATCATCATTAGGGGCGGGCGGTAAACTCTGCCCCACCGGTGGAGTTTTGCCGCACCGCGCTCCGCTTGGAATCCGGAGTTCAGCAAAAACTCTGCCAACTGCCGCTTGGCAGAGTTTCCTGGTGCCCACCCCTAGCAGGTAACATGACAGCTTCTGTTGCAGTGAACTCTTAGCTCTCCAACACACACTAGACCAAAGACAGCCGGTCAGCATGAGGCTGAGGTATCACTTCCTGGTCAAATGATACGACTTCTTCTGGGCAGTGTGGCGGTCTCTTTGGAAAAGGCTGGGTCATTAAATCAAGGCAGACGCAGTAGTATATTTGAAGATCCTACTCCGGGAAGTAAGGCCCACAACTCCCGCCTAAGTTGAGGGAGGCGGGTTTCAGCATGTTTGCTCACTGCTTTGATAATGTCTTGTATTTAGGGGCTGCTTTCAATGAGGCATTGAGGGTTGTAGGTGTGAAAAGTGGCCCACGGGAGTGCCCGCACTAAAGTTTCCATGCATTTGAGGACTACTTGCCTGCGGCACTTCCATGTCCTCGTGGAAGTAGAACGTAAAGAGCCCCTTACTTTTGTTTTGATATCAAATTCAGCTTGAACACAGAATGAAGGCAATGCCTCCAGCAGCATCAGTTTGAGCGGACTCAGCACACACCAAAGCTGGGATACGTCTGACACCGGCTCACCTTTGCTCTCGCCTCCTGTGCCCTTCCTTCTTGCAGGTGTACATGAGCAGTGCATAGGTGGTGCGAAGAGCTGATCCCTGCAGGTGAGTGCATGCACAGGACTTTGTGTGGTGCCCATGCCCGGCTGGCGAGGCACCCACACTAGATTCCGCAAAGCGCATACCTGCATGCCCCAGTCCAAGGCAGCCATCTGCGATACCTATTGGAGCAGGCTGGGATTCATATGAATTCAGCTGTTCTTCAATTAGGGCAGCAAAGTGGCATAGAATGCAAATAGTTTTTGGCTTTACAAGGTTCTGTTAAATAAAGATTTAAATACTTCCATAATTGGCTTTTTAAGAAGCTCTGTTGTTCAACCTAATTGAGCAGTTGGTGTTTTAGTTCCCACTCACCAAAAATAAAAAAAAGGCATCACCTGAGGGATGGCGGCTGCCTTAAGATACCGCTGGAATATTACAGGAGGGCCATAAAAATGCCTCACATGGTTGGATGCTTGGAGAAGCCAATATAGCACTCAAATTCACAGTTCAAAGGACAGAAACACGCGGATTGTGTGTACCACGCTATACATCGTTCCAGAAAGAGAGCACACGAGAAACACGTCTACTTTGCACATTTTACAAAAGTATCATAGCAACGTAACATTGCTGCGAGAAAATACCATATTCAGTGGGCATTGTTTCTCTATACCCAAGTATTTTAAATGAAAAGGCGATCAGCCGTGTATAAGTTCATACTATCATCTCAATAGATGTCTGTTTCTGCATATTGTTAATATACATTAGATTTTTCTGCCCAGTCATCTAAATGCTCTCCTCATACCATCTGCTTCTGCCTTTCTACTGCCTATATGTCTACTCACCACCTGTCTCCTTTCTTCTGTCACTCTGCTCCTGCCTTTTTTGTCCTGCATGACTGTTTGTTGCCCGAACACCTTAGCCTCTATTCTGCCCCTCTCTTCCTACCTCTTTTCTCCTGTCCCTCTTCACCTGCCCCTCCCCCGTGTCTGTCTCCTCTCTCACCCGGACATTGATTTTTGCTGCCTGGATATCGCTGTCTGGCAGTTTTGAACAGGAGATGAGCGTCCTGTATTAGATTTAGAAGTGGAGAGGTAGGTGCAGGGGGTTATCAACTAAGCCTGGTCGGAGTTTGTGGAGTTCTGCGTAGTGCAAGAAAACCTCTGCCGCGCTATGCAGAGCTCCGCAAGCGGCGGAGTGTGTTAGATAAATGCCGCTTGCAGTGATTTTCAGCGCTGGGTGTTTGTCCGCACTGTGCAATCATCGCGAATGGCACCATGCACAGCGCAAGCGGGCGCTGTTTCCTCTGTGCCGCTCAAGTTGATTTTTTACTCGAGCAGCAGCTTTCTTAACGCTAACAGACAGTTTCTCAATGCGAGCAGTCGCGAGCATACGCGACCACTCGCAATGAGAAATCCGACCGCCCGCATTGAGAAATCTCGCCGGGAGTGTGATTTTCCACGCTTGCACTTGCCAACTCGTTGGTGACGATCGCGAGCGAGGAAAAATCTCGCTGGGAGGTGGATTTTCCTCACTCGCACTCGCCAACTTGACGTTGACGACCGTGAGTGAGGAAAGAAACTCCGCGGAGCGGAGTTTTTCAGAACTCTGCGAGCTCCGTGTAACACAGAGTGCGGAAAACTCTGCAAACTCCACGAGTGGAGCGGAGTTCACCACCCAGGGTTATTATTAACACCATCCGTCACCAGGTATTGCTCCCTCGACATGTGCTTCTGATAGATGTACCATATTGCACAGTGTGCAAAAGGCGTGATGGAGATCACAAGTTGAGTACATGCAAAGGGTCCTTCCTTACTCACGTATTCACTCATCACTCACATATCTTTGGATCCTCATGTGGTGGCTGTATGAGGATCCTCACACTGGCCGGGCCCCTGGTGGCTATATGAGGACAAGGATAAGGGTTGGGCGGAACTCTGCGGAATCTCGCACTGTTTTTATGTAACTCTGCGAGTTCTGCCCACCCCTTATCATCACAACCAAAATCATAACCTCCATCCCACTCATCTTTGTCCGAGCGCATCTGAGGGAGTCACAGACCAGGCAGGGGCTACTGGGCCACAACCGTGGGGCTTGAAGCTGTTTGCCTCTGATGTCTTGATGTCCATCCTACATCATCTCTCTGAACTGGATGGAGTGAACCATTGTGCCCTTACCTCTCTGGGTAGAGTGCAGGATTGGACTGCCATATAGGGCAATCAGGCAGTGCCTGAAGGGCTAGTCTGACAGGTAAGTATGTAGTCCATTATTTTGGCTGTTTTTGGGCCTGTTTTATGGCCTGCCGGGCTATTTTTTTACTGTTGATTTCGCTAATAATAAACCAAACATTGCCTGCAGCAAACACAAATCCATGCCGTCTTCCATTCCTTGCAAAACACCTATTCAGCATGCCTTTACAAGCTCAAAGCTGTCCTAATTTGCAAACATGTCCACTTTTTTGTCTATCTACTTTACTAATGAGGGCACCTTTATTTTGGTGCCTGAGCCTATTTTCTGTTCCAGTCTGACACTGATAGAAAGGGCAATCAGTCACAGGCTTCTCAGGGAGGCAGTGTGGGGCGCGAGAGGTTAGAAGTTAACATTCAGCCAGGAGACATAATGACAGTAACATATGGCCCGTTTACGATGGCGGTCGTAGGCACCTCTGCGGTCCTGTTGGAGGCAGAAAAACAAGTTTTCGTCACACCGGAAGCGATTATCCCGACTGCCATATTACAATGGGCAAAGATAGGCAAATTTCCGTCTGCCACAGTGTTTCCGGATCGGACAGGAAAATTGTACTGCACCGGTGTCGAAGGGAGCCAATGGAGACAGTCAGCCGGGCGAAAGAGCACTCCGACCGCCCACCCAATTACGATGCGCCTGTCAGGCCATCCGAATGCGGAGGTAAAACCAGCAGGTCAGAGATGGCGGAAACAGCAACACCGAGAGAAGAAACCCTACATTCATGCACCTCTCCACGTTCCTGCACATCATGAATCCTGCCCTACAAGTCCTGCCGCTGCTCTACCTGGTCCGCTACTACCAAATACGACGCAGTCGAGGACCCCAACCAAGGTAAGTCAAACACCTATCACCGCATGCAACTGCCTGACACCAACATGACCCAATCCCTGCTCTGAGACAACTTACCTGTCAACCTCCAACACTTTGCTGGACACAGGAACCTATAGGCATGTCACACAACCATGCCGTGCATGAAGGGCCGTTGTCACCTCAGCAGCGGGAGCTCCAATTTGGCCATGGTGGTCACGTCACAGCAGCAGCGAAGCGGTGGGCAAAGATGCCCATTTGAATGCCGATGGTCCTCAGACGAGTGCAGTGTTGCCAGATCCTTAGAACATTGTCCAGCCCACAGCCAGCCAAAAAGTAGCCCAAAGTAGCCCAACATAGCTACTTTAAGGAAGGAGGGGCAGGGACAGCATCAAGCATGCAGTAAATAAAGAAATCTGGCCGGGCCATTTCATAGAAGTGGTCTGCAAACAATGTATGCACTTGCTAAGTCTGAAGAGAGCAAGCGAGACAGGATAGTTGAGATGCGTCTGTTGAAATGCATATGACAAAATTGCACTTTACAAGTGGTTTGGTCACACTTCTTATGGGGTAGCTCTGAGCCCACAGTCAGACCAGGCACATTGTAATCGTATTTATATAGTGCTTACTACCCCTGAAGACGCACTGGCGTAACGAAAGTTGAGGGGGCCCCCCTGCAAGGTACATGTAGGGGCCCCCGCTCCAGATTAAATCCGGAGCTCTCAGGCCTGACTACTGTGCAGAGGGGGCCCCCTGCAGCCCGGGCCCCCCCGCACCGCGTGGGATGCGGGGGCCCCTGTTACGCCACTGTGAAGAGGCATGTAAGTGCTTTTTGGCGAGTAGCACGCTATGCTGTAACCCAAAAAGGATTAGTGGTGGAATAGTCTAGTAAAATCTGAGTTTATGTGAGCGGTGGATATGTGAGTATGTGAATTGGATTGAAAAGGATAGTGGAGGGAGAGAAGAGGGAATGTCTAGAAAGTGTTCATTGTGAGATCATAGTGGGAATACAAGGTTTGGGATGAGCAATAGGAAAGATGGAGGAGGGAAGAGTATCTAGAAAGGGACCAGGGAGATCATTGTAGGGAAATGAGGTTTGGCCTGATCCAAGGAGGAACAGAGGAGGGAAGAGTAAAGAAAATGTGATTTTGGAGATCACAGTTGTAGAATGAGTTTTGGGATGAGTCAAAGAGTGGAGGTAGATGACATATTAAGAGAGGTACCATGCTATACAATCACAGGCCATATCATACCATAAGCAGCCAATGACAGGCTCAAACCATTCAATGGCAGACCATACCACATAATGACAGGCCATATCATTCAGCCCCCCAGAATATTGTTGCCATGATCTGTAAACTCCATGGCACCAACAGTGGACATTTAGGCTCAATTGTATCTTGCAGCACTACATTTCTCCACATGTGTTTGTTCTGCAGCACAAAAACACTGACTATCCAGCAAATCCACTTAACTCCTCCAACCCAGCACTTCCCATTTCCAAATGTAGCAGAAAGCACAAAAGCAGAATTGAATGCCGATGTGTAATGAAGAGGCCAGTAAGAAAGTGCTGATACATGACCTAAACACCATAGCAAACCTCCTCATTGTCAACCCTGCCTTTCCCTTTTGTGAATAACCTTGCACAATCGAATAATGAATAAGTGGCTGCTCAGATTCCAGACCTTTCACTTGTCAGTCTGCATGCAGCTCCATAACCCACTCTCTGCAAGCCTTTAATTCAGTTTCCTCTGCCTCGTCCCCAATGTGTAAATCCTCAACACCATTTAGGAACAAGCAAACTGGTCAAATGTGGAGCAAGCACTGCAAGAAATGTCTGTAGAAATGAGTGGTAGCACATGTTGATGTTATGAAACAGGTTTCACATTTGAGACTACACCTAGGATGTATACTGAGCTTTGTGTGGCACAGAGGTGGAAATAGAAGGACAGATATCATCAGTGCAGTATCACCGGGGTCCAGCAATGCAAGGAAGCTATTTAACCCTAATGATTGCACATTTCCAATAGCCATCCAGGGATCTCCACTCTATTTGTCTACAATACTTTTTCATGTGTATGCCACTGGCACACTTCTCATGCCTCTCTGTGCCCTTCCCTGTCAGGAATACTGCAAAAATCAATTTTCCCTCCCCCCCACTTATTCATACATCACCGTCTCTGCTCCACACCCTGCTCAATCTCTGATACAGGTGCCACACTACTCCCATTATGTCCCTGCTCCAGAATGTCTCAGACTGAAGGGTACACCAAATTTGGTGAGCCCAGGTCAAGCATGTCAGATGTAATCTTGTACTCAAGGCAATTGCTAAAGATTTTTTGCTGACCACATCAAAATATGTTTCCAAACTATGGGTAGGTGTAGCAAGAGAGGGGACAGGCCAATATGCTCCTAGTTCTGCCCGGAACAGATATAAGGTTTTCATTTGTTTAACCGTACAGACCCCAGAAACCACACAAACCAAATTTGCCATGCAAAACTGCTAAATTTAACCCAAGTTTTGCTTGATTTAGCCCAATCTTGCAACACTGCCTCAGACACTCCACTGGTCACAAAGGGGCAACGGTGTCATTCCCCCTACCAAGCATTAGCAGCCACAATCCTGACAGCAGATTGGTCACAGATAGGGGGCCAGAGCACAATTGGGCACACTCACATAGCAAGTGAACAAGACTCCGCATTGCCTGATTTGACATGCACAAAAGAAGTGCAAATTACAAAAGCAACACTTATCTCAGTGCACTCAATGACACACATTCCTTACACACACCCTCTCCTGTAATGACAACAGAATACACACATGCATTGGTCTGTGGAAAGGGCCAATACATAAAAACACAGCATCCATCCCACTCCAACTCATGACCCATTCACATCCAATTACATCCCACAGCAACCATAGCTAGATATGAGGGCGCCTCACACCTATCAAGGGCCATGGTTCTGCCACTGACAGCACTGCATGCACACAAAGCAGTGTGATAATTCCACTACAACCAGGGACACACATATCAGATCTCACCAACAGGAAAAACAACATCACAAATCACCACAGCACACAGATCACTCTCCATTATCCTTGAGTCACTCATAAGGTATTTTTGTACCTCATTGTACTCTCACAGTCCACCCTCCACAAGCATCTCAATGAAGATCCAAAGGTACAGCACATCTGATACTAGGAGGAATATCACAATCACCACACTGCACACTCAGAATACAGCAGACCAAACAGCGAGTACCTGTGCATGTGAGGGTGCCAATAACACTAGGGGTGGGCTCCATTCCGCAACTTCATAATGCTTTGCAGGGCCTTTGATTGGTATTGTATTTTTGCCCATAACTGTGCTTGGGGTGGTCCTAAGAGGATGGGACCACCACTGAATCGTTCAGCATGATATGCTCTTTGGGGCATATTTACGTTCACTGGCGCATCCCTGCATATTAGCAGGGATGCGCCAGGGAAAATGCGTCACGCAAGTTTACCCTTGCGCCACGTCCGATGCGCCGCATTTACAATGCGGCGCATCGTGGCGTAGAGATAAGCAGATGCGTGACGCATCTGCCGGCGGAAGGTTGGCGCAGTGCTGAAGTTGTGTCGCAAGCGCGACGCAACTCCAGCACTGTTCCAACCTTCCCTATCCCTAACATGGTGCGTCAATCCTTACGTCTGCTTGAAGCAGGCGTAAGGATTCGACGCACCAGCTGCCGGAAAAGTGACTGCGTGAAATCTTGTAGATTTCACTACGTCACTTTTCCGAGGCGTACCTGCGCCGGAACGCCCCCTGCGCCGGTACGCCCACATGAAACCTGACGCAGGTTTCATGTGGCGCAGGGGTTTACTACGTGACGCATCTCCCTAGATGCGTCACGTTGTAAATATAGCGCAACGCGGAGCATGAGCTTTGCGTCGCCGCAGCGTCACATGCGTGACGCAACGGCGGCGCAAAAGTGGCGCAAGGGGCTTGTAAATATGCCCCTTAGTGTTCAAGGCATCTGCTTGGTCCTCCCCCTAGGGGGACCCCAGAATCATCACCTCTCTCATTGCCTGATATTTTTCATTTTCAAAGTTCACTTTGTGAATTGGTTATATGCTTTTTAGCATGAAAAGTTGCTTTATCAAAGCATTTGTGGGTGCAGTTTAGTAGCTGACTCCGCTACGTGGAGGAACGGAGTTTTTACCTGAATTCCATGTTTTTCACGGAATGCGTAGTTAACAAAATCTCCGCAAACTCTGCGAGCGGAGTTCATTGCCCAGCCCTAAATAACACACATGCTAACTGAGCTTCCACACACACTCAACATCAACACACTAAAGGCTATCATATCCAGAGATAGCAAACAGTAAGCATCTAAGCAGGTGGCCCTGCAACATATAACACCCCCACCCTAGAGCATCAAGACAGTGGGAAAGGTCTTGACTTCCACATCCATGCCCAAAATAAATTCACTGTGATCATGTATGCAACATCTCAAACACCAGACCCCCACTTACATGTAAGTTGGTCACCCTATGTCCACACAAATCACTATGAACAGGCCAACACAAACCAATCAAACATCTGTGCCCACATCACAAGCCCTTTCTGTACAGTCTGCAGGCAACAGTCCTCACTTACTGCACATCCTCACAAATGACAGAGCCTGCATCTCATGGCACACCCTCAAATACTTCTCGACCTACGTCACATACTCATCTACAACAAACATCAGGATGGGTGGGAGTGGCTCAGAAAACACCTCAACACTGTGGATGTCACATGCTCCTCTTCAACTCCAGCAACTGCATATGGGAGGGATAAGCGTAGAGGGCAGTGTTGCAAAGTGAAGTGTACTACACTGGATTTGCCTTCACTGGAATGTAGTAGATTCACAATTGCATAATTTGGAGTGCCAAACACTGGTGAGGTGTACAATGGATTAGGGCAGAATGGAGTGTGCCACAGTATAGTGTCGCACACTGGAGTGGTGTGTAGTGGAGTGTCAAACAATGAAATGGCATAGAGTGGAATGTTGTAGAGTGGAGTAGTGTAGATAGGAGTGTTGTATAGGGGAGTGGTGTACAGTGCAATAGGACATAGTGGAGTATTTCACATTGGAGTGGCATCCAATGGAGTTGTGTAGACTGTAGTGTCATACAGTGGTGACAGGTACACTGTAACAGCATACAGTGGAGTGGCGTACACTGGACTGGTGTACAAGACTGGTATGGAGTGGAATAGCATGTAGTGGAGTGTATACAGTGTAATGTGACATCAATGTATGAGTAATGGCACCAATGAAAGTATGTTTGGCAGAGTTAGTCAGCACAGTGAATTCACATGTACAAAGGAAAGGGATGAAAATGTCATCTCCACAACCCATTGTCTCACACATTGGAGCAACACACTCTCCCTACTCCCAGCTGATGTGGCCCACAAGTATCTGGACCCTAGTACAACAAGGTCACAAGGACACACTGCACATAGCACCTTCACCAATGTCAACATGTGCAGACAACCTGTTACATGTCATTGAGTTTGGCACAAATCATGCCCTCTCCAACTGGCATGTACATGTGTGAAAGGTTTCAGGGGTCAAGTCCACAATACACATTCCTACAACTGCATTTCCCATGACAATCATTATGCATTGGTTGTCAAGTTCACACATGGAAATGTACACATGTGCCTGTGAAGCCATACATATCAAAGAGAATTGTACACCTACCCAGGTGTATACACATCAAATCCAATCATTCACATATGATGCACCCTGTCCAACCCACAAGTCATATAGTAAATCCAAATAGCTGGTGTTGATGTGGAGGAAGCAAAGATGCCATGCGTACCAAAGCAGAGCCCAGACAAGACAATGCATAGGCCAAGAGTAGCCCATCACAGATAGGCATCATGGCCCCATTTACCCTCTGAGTCAATAAGCACGTTACCTGCTCCAAGCTCTGGGGACACCTGCAACTGCAAATAAATTACATGCCACAGTGACAGTGGTACTACTATACTGGAACAGGTCATCATATACACATACAGGGTCCAACATCATTAGCAAGGCCAGCAACAAAGGTCATAGGCAAAATATAGCTTTAATCAATGACAAACTATTATAGAAAGTGCAAATCAACAAGGACAACGGCCAGTCCAAATATAACTCAGACCTTGTGTGCTGGAAAACTTGCTGCACAGTTCACTGCCAGGGAAACCTCCCCAAGATAGGTGCATCAAGTGGGCACTCCAGGCACCGCTCAGGGGGTATATGGGTGGGAAGTGGGAGGCTGGGTCAATCCTTGGGAGGACTGCAAGTGTACTGTGCTAGACAATTTACAGCCTTCTTTTCATGTGTCTGAATAGGTCAGTTCAGACATCATTTTCCAGATGGAACCAGCAAACATGGTAAGATATTTTTGGGCTGACACTGGCTATGTCAATGATACATGATTTGGAAACAGTTTTATACACCCAGCACCTCCTGCCATTCCCACACAATCAACTTTCGACAGATTGCATCACACATGAGACATCTCTGAGCTTCCTGGGTTGTTGATGGCTGGAATTAAGGCAGTCAGTCATGCACAAAGTCACACTCAGCCCAATACTCACCCCCAACTTGCTGCTGTTGGGCCCTCAAATGTCCATCCAGCTCAGGCTGGGTCACCGCCAGAATACGGGCCATTAGGGGGGTCAAGATCCACGTGCCAACCTGCCACTTCGAGGAGCCAGCCCCAGCTGCATCTCTGTGATGTTCTTGCTGAGGCGGCAGATGTCGTCCCACCTTTTGTGGCTGTGGGTACTGCGCTGGTTGGAGACCCCCAGGATCCGCACCTTCAGGGCGATAGCCCTCCATATGGCCTTGCGCTGATGGACCTTTAGCTGTAGGCATGGGAAACATGTCGAAAAAGTATTTATAACAGTATGTAGTGAACGTTTGTGTGCCACTTTAGAAGCAATTCTACACACACCACACATATTGATCCATGGACAGCATAATCATATAGACCATGTCACATGCTATGCTCTGATCAAGCTTGATAAGTACAATGGCAACGTCTGTGAGGATGGACCTACTACCTGGTCATTACATACACATGCTGAAGGAAGTTTCCCTTAGGGGCCACCCGGGTTACTTACAACCACCTGCTAGGCCTTCCCAAGAAACGAAGTGTCGGTCAGACAGTAGAGAATACAAACATTCCTTTATTAGTAATACTCTGCAGAGGAGTCCAATCTGACCTGCACCCTAAGATGTCTGCCGAGGGACTGACCCCCCAACAGTCTGCAGTGAGTAATCATTCTTCCCAAGAAGCCTCCAACCACGCCCACAGTGGAAAGTTACCGGCCTGAGTCGAACATGAACAAAGAAGGCACAGGAGGATGGGCTACCACCCGCCAGATGGGTACATGCTATCTGTGATTCGAGGTCACCGCGCTGAGTCTCAGCGTCTCCCAACGTGGGAGCAGAACTACACACTTGGATAGGTATGCGAGGGCAGAATGGCCTATTCATTAGTAAGTCGGAAAACAGCCTTGAACAGGAAAGAAAAAATAATAACTAAATACAGCATTCTGCTGAGGCAAGCAGTACGAATAATGAGGCCAAGTTCAGACACAGCCTAATAGGGATTACGAAATACAAAATGGAGTCACACTTGCTAACTAGAGCTTGCACATTGCGGGGATAACTCAGTGGGTTACATAACGTGAATACAAATGGCATCTATTTAGCCACACACTGCTAACCTAATGTAGCATGATACGAGTGCATAGCAGGAATGGGATTTTCAAATCTAACAGACCCTCCTTTTAGCAGTGGTGGCTAAATGCTTTATTAGGCTATCCGGTAGGGTCTTTACAATTCTAAGTGGAAGGAAGAGAATGCATGCTCACTTCAAATTACAAGAAAGAATAAAACGGCACATGCGAATCAACATCTGCTTAGTACTCAAAAATACCTTCATCGATCAACATGATATCCTGGATATCCTGCATCATCATAGTGGTTACCTTAGTATCCTGTCCTGGCAATTTAGGGGTAGGGGTGAGCTTGCTCACACAATAGGTGCAACACGCTGGAAGGCAATTAATACAGAGGCAACACATGAAGATGACACCTGCGATAGCTATGAGGGCAAGTAGTATCTTCCAACCCCATGATGTCAGCAGACCGCAGAACCACCCTGTCAAAGACCACGAGTCATTATCTTGGTGAATGTCAGATGCAAGCTTGTGGAACTTCTGTATAACAGAATATACAGTGGGGGCGGGGTCAGGGATGTAAACACAGCAACTGCTACCGATGACGCGACAAGCTCCACCCCTATCTGCGAGAATGACGTCTAAAACCATCCGGTTTTGAAGAGCAACAAGTCTCATAGCCTGAAGCTCTACTGTAATGTTGGTCAATATTCCTGCCGTCATATTGATAACCCCCTCTACCACCCGAGTGAGTCGTCTAATATTGAGGCTATTGGCCATAGGGCCCCAGAAGGGTAGAATGCCTTTCATTGTGTCAGTAAACTACTGCTAGGTCGTGTCAGTCTGGTCTATATCATCTGTACTAATCATCCTCTTAAACCGGGAGGCTAGGACACCACTACGCTGTAGGCGATGAGTTTTGTGGTAGTTGGGAGGGGCGATATAAACTGGGGAAAGGAGGTAGGAAAGGTAACACCGCCCGGACCATCCCTCAGGGAGCCACACATAACCACGAGCACCACAAACAAAATAAACATTAGGCGGCGGGATCGAGTGCGGACTTTTGGGCGTCCTAAATATAGAAGTGGTGTTGCATCTACTGTCTCCCACCTCTATGTCTCCTGTCCCTTGAACGCAAAAAGGAGCCAGTACATCTACCACTGCCAGGGGTATGGGTTTATCTTATGTGACATTGCGGGCTTGGAAGGATTGATAATATTCTGATACATTGAACTGCGAGAACCCATCCCTGTCCATCTCTGTTCTGTTTGCATTTCTACCTCGATCTGCTGCTCTGAGGCAAGCATTCAAGAACACTCGATCAAACCGCCCATTCCCAGGGGAAACACCAGGTGGGGCCCTATGTTGGGAGTACACATTCATTGTCAGGGAACGAAAACGGGTGTCTTTTTGTTCCAAGGAGTCAACCTGAGAAAACAAGCGGATCATACTAAGTAAGGTAAACCACCCCTCACAACTATTAACATAGGATAAGGGCATAGGCAACAAGTTCTCACTTCGATGTGTAGTAGAAGGCAGTAAACCACACACCCAACATTTTGTCGTATTATAGGCAGCATGTGTTTGGTGCAACGTCTGAATAAAAACATTGTCCTTATAGGACTTCCGGTGCTCTTCTGTATGAGGCGCTAAAGTACCAAAAATATGTTCAGGAGGGGCTGGCGTAGTACTTATCCAAGCGTGCACAGGGTATTTCTCTTCCAGGAAGAACAGCACCCCAAATACAACTACCAAGGAAAGCAAAATTATTGCGACAAACACTATTTTACTCTTAGTGGACCAAGAAGAGCAAACGGGCCCATCTGAAGTGGGACGCGGAGCCGCAAAGGGCTGCTCCTCATCATGGGTAGGACGACCAAAAGGATACATTTTCAAGACTTCAAAAGCAACTTATATGCGTCACAGGGAAAAATATCATAGACTGGAGCCACAAAGAAAATACAACCAACCAGAGGGGTACAAATCACCCAGTGTCCTTCAGAGCCTCACTGGTAGACTCCTATTGTTCATCAACGACAGTGCTATGAAGCACTCCCACGGGGGAGCTGCGCGATCGCAGCCCTTGCTGGAAAACAAATACTCTTCTTTCAGGATAGGGCACTCTCCCTCCTTAGAAGACACCCTCAGCTAATCCTGTCCAGTGTCCAGGGCAGTGCACCAGTGTAGCTCAGTCAATTCTAAAGTAGGCACCTTAGGCACAGCACCTACGCCCTAAGCTTGAGTCCTTCCCTAACTCCTGGACTGTCCTACTGGCGCACTGTCCTTCCGTCGGGCCACAGGTTGTACCTGGCCACCCCAGGCACTTCCTCATCAACAAAAAGGGGAAGAAATTCAGGCTCAGCAGGGCATTGAGACTCAGGCGACTGTGCACCAGAAGCGGGAGCATCCGGGGCGGCCCTTATCTCTGAGGGGACCGCTTCAAGTAAGGCCTCGTGGCTCTCCTCATCTCTCAATCGTGCGTCAGAGAAAGGAATGAAATGGGGCACGCGCTCCCCTTCCTGGTCAGCAATTCCTTTGAGAGCCCACTGATCATACGGTAGTGGTAGAGGCACCCGTTTGACATGGGATGCATGCACCCAGTGCTTCCGGCCTTCAAGCTTCACTTCAGTGCGGGTGGCGAGCAGGACAATGAGGGGCCCTTTCCACCTCGGCTCCATGCAGTTCTTCCGTTGAAATTTTTTTACCATGACATAGTTCCCGGGTTGTAGCTGATGCCCGGGCCCCTCTGGTACTGGTTGCAGCGTGGCATGAATCTGTTGGTGGACAGAACGAAGATCTTTAGTCAACTCATACAAATAGTCCACAATAGGGGGTACTCTATCTTGGAAAAGCGCTTGGGTCTTGGGACGCCCCAGACATTGGCAGGGTGCCCAAAGACCACCTCATACGGGGACAACCCTGTTCTAGAATGCGCTGTTGCTCTGGTAGACAACAAAGCCAAGGGTAGAGCATCGGGCCATCGCAATCCTGTGCTTTCTTGAGTCTTCGCTAACTTCAATTTGAGAGTGCCATTGTACTTCTCAACCAGGCCTGCTGACTGGGGGTGGTTCGCTGCATGAAACTTCTGTCTAATATGCAAGCCTTTACACACCAATTCAATGACCTTTGAATTGAAATGACTTCCGTTGTCACTCCAGATCACACGTGGCAATCCATAGCGCGGGAAGAACTCTTTTAAGAGTTCCTTCGCCGTCGCCATAGTCGTATTCTCCTTAGTGGGATAAGCCTCAATCCATTTACTGAATGCGCAAATCACTACTAGCACATACTTCAGGTTGTTAACTCATTCCATTTCGATGAAATCCATCTGGAGAACCTTGAAAGGGAAGGAAGGCGGTGCAAAATTACCTGCGGGTGTAGGAGTACCTTTCCCAGGATTATGTTTCAGACAAATGATGCAGTGTTTCACCAAGTGTGTGGCTACCTTAGGGATATTATCATTTTGCCATACTGGGTCCAGTAGCTTACATATTCATTTGGCACTAATGTGTGCTGGGCCGTGGGCCATGGTAACAACAGGGAGCACGTATGTATTGGGCAGCAACCATCTCTGCTTCCCAGGCAAGTCCGTCCAACACCCATCTTCGTCCAAACGCCCTATCTTCTCCTCCCATTCTGCCAGTTCATCTACTGTTGCCTCACTCTGTTTTTCTCTGACATTGTCTAATGTGTCCTCGAACATTCCATTGTCTGGAACCCACCTAGCGGGACCTGCCACGAACATCTTTTTCATCTTCGATCTAGCTGTCTCGTTAGCTGTCTGATCTGCAAAAGCATTGCCCCTTCCAACATCGTCTGTTACTGCTTTGTGAGCGCTACATTTTATTATTGCCAATTTATCAGGAAGTGTCAGTGCTGTCAACAGTCTATGTATCAATTGACCATGCTGGATTCGCAACCCATGCGAGGTCAAGAACCCTCTCTCCGCCCAGAGGGGCCCAAAATTATGGGCCACCCCAAAGGCATACTGGCTGTCGGTGTAGACATTGACAGTCAGTCCCTCACTCAACTCACAAGCCCTAAGGAGGGCAACTGACTCTGCAGCCTGGGCCGATTGATATGGGATACGGGATGTCTCAACTACAGTGTGTAACGTTGTGATTGCATAAGCTGCAGTGGTAGTGCCATCTGGTAGTTTGAAACAAGAGCCATCGACATATAGTTCCCGTTGGGGGTCAGATAAGGGAACATCAGTCAGGTCTACCCGTCCCTTCGTTTCTTCCTCAGTCCGAAATAAACAACCATAGACATCATTGTCCTTTTCTTCCGAAGGGAGGGGTAGTAACGTGGCTGGGTTCAGAGAAGCACATCTTTTAATGGTAATGTGCAGAGCAAATAATGTCAACTCATATCCAGTGAGACACGCACTAGTAAGGTGCTGCGTCTTTGTTTTGTTCAAAAGCGTGTCCACAGCATGGGGTACCATTACTGTGAGAGCAGTATCAAGGACGAGCCCTGCCGATTGTCTGATAGAAACTGCCACCGCCGCGGCAGCCCTCAGGCAGCTCGGGAGAGCTCTGGCGACGTTATCAAGAATAGCAGAGAAATACGCGCAGGGTCTCTGTTTACCACCAAAACCCTGTGTTAGAACAGAAAGCGCGCAACCGTCTGCCTCATGTACATAAAGCACAAAAGGCTTCTGGTAATCAGGAAAACCAAGCACAGGAGCAGAGCAAAGCGCACCTTTTAATTGCCCAAAAGCTTGCTGGCATGCAGATGTCCAAGGCAAAGGTTCTTCATGCACGTCTTTAGTGGTCAGGGAAAGGAGGGGTTTCGTTAGTAAGGAATAGTTAGGGATCCAATGCCGACAATACGAAGTTATACCTATGAACGTGCGTACCTCGCGTTGGGTCTTAGGAACAGGCATATTAGTAATAGCAGCTATGCGTTCAGGTGTTAGTCTGCGACCCTCCTTCGACAGTAGGTGACCTAAATAGGTGACCTCCTGTCGACAATATTGGAATTTCGAAAGTGACACCGTGTGTCCATGGCGTGCCAAATTTAACAACAATTTAACTGTGGCCTCTTTACAACCATCTTCAGTGTCTGAAGCCACCTGGAGGTCGTCAACGTACTGCAATAGCACATTACCAGGGGGAAGGTCCAAAGAATCCAATTGAGCTTTCAAAGCATGACTATAGATACTCAGACTTTCTGTATAGCCTTGTGGAGCACAGCAGAATCTAAAGCTCCTTCCGGCTATTGCAAATCCAAACAGATGTCTGCTATCTGTATGGATCGGAATGCTGAAGAAAGCATTCTTCAAATCGATGACTGAAAAGAATTTTGCAGACGGGGGAATCATTGTCAAAATCGAGGTAATGTCTGGGACTACAGGATACTGGGGGACCACTATCTTGTTCACCTCTGTAAGGTCAATTATGAAGCGGTAAACATCAGGATGAGCATCAGAAGAATCCAAGGGTGCCTTTTTAAGAATAGGAAGAATAGGGCTGTTACACACATTCGCTGCTGTCTCTTCAACCACACCAGACTTAATCAAATCCTGTATTATTTGCAATAAGGCCTTTTCTCCTGCCTGGGATATCTTGTACTGGGGAATACGCAGCAATTTAGAATTGCCTTTGATCTGTATAGAGACCGGTGGGATCTGGAGTAACCCCACATCCGTGTCTCCTGTAGACCACAGTGTACGTGGCACATCCTGAAACTCAGCGGGAGGGGGGCATCTTTTGCGAAGCATTGTTTGGCACGGGCCACATGCGGTCCAATAGTCATGAAAACACCATCTGGGGAACAAAATATTGTCGCATGTAACCTTTTCAACAAATCCAACCCTAACAAATTTTCCCCACAATTTGACGTTAATAGAAATGGTGAATCAACTGTGAAGGTGCCAATAGTCAAAGCAAGAGGTTTGGAAATGGGGCTGACAACCGGCACGCCTGAGACACCCACCGAAACATTATTTTGGCCAGACAGAGCTGGCCCCGGGACCAGTGAACGGGAAACAGAGCAATTCATAGCCCCTGTGTCAATTAAGAATTTCTCGGTCGTACCATGCAAATCTGCAGTGACATAGGGTCCACACTGATCTACAGGCACCGGAACTGGTCCCTTACCCTGTCCCTGGCTGTCCTAACTGTGAGACATCCCTGTTACTTCGTCCATGTCATAGTCGTCATGATAGTATTGTCCCCCTCGGGGGTCGTCAAAGTAGTTCTCGCTCTGTCTATTGGATGATGTGTTCTCTGATCGCATGTCCCCGCGACCTCCTCCTCCCCGTCCACGTCCTCCAACCCCCCACCTCTCGGGGCTTCACCTCTCTGCGACAACTCCGGGCACTCATTCCGCCAATGTCCCTCCTGCTTGCAATATGCACATTGATTGAGCCCAAGGGGTGCATTCGAAGTACCACCCCTCTTAGTCCGGGGTAGCCGCTGGGCCGAACCCGAATCTCTTCCTCTCCCTCTTCCTATCGCAACTTGCTGCATCAACACCCACGTCTTCAAATCCTTTGACTTTTTCTCCACCTTCTCCTTGTCCTCATTCTCTCTCTATGCTCGTAGTACTGTGCCATGCTCAAAATTACTGACGGGGAAGAGGTGCTCCAAGTGCTTTCTGAAGCCTGCAACCTAGTCACAATCTCTGGAAGCAAATTGGTAACAAACCTGCTGACAAGCAACCGGACACCACCCTCCAATGACAGATCCTGGCCACTAAAGTCGAGAAACACCCCTTCAAACCTAGTAAAGAAATCAGACACACTCTCGTCCTTCTTCTGACGGCATGCAGTCAACTTGTCCCAATCCACCCATCTCGGCGGGTTAAGGGAATGCATATAGGTGATAATGCGGCCCGGTAAAGCCAATATCTCCGCCCTCGGCTTGTCACCGGGCTTGCGGTCCTTATCCCATGTAATGATCTGTTCCCATGTTCCCCCCAATTCCACCACATGATCCTGTGTATGCACTTGCCTCCAAATATCCACCGGTACCAACAAGCCAAAGAACAACTCAATATCTGCTAACGTCATCACCGTGGAGGAGGCCGCCTCTGTCAACTCTTTATAATACGTAGTCGGGTTTTTCCGAGGGTCTGGCGACTGACTTTTAAGGGATATTACCTCACTCCTCTTCCAAGGAGTGTAGATCCACTGCTCCTGGAACCGAGCATCAACTCGCGGCCGAATTACAGCATTTGTGGAGTCGCGCAGGTCTGGTATTTCAGGATGATAAATGGGATGGACCTCTCTCATGGGGTACTGGGACACCATCGTCGGAACCTTTTGGTGCAATCTGCCCCGATAACCCACTAATGTCGTTACATTGCTAAAAACCTCATTAGGAGCCATATCTGCAGCATATACCATGTCCCGTATGTCATAGATGATCTGCGGTGCAACACCTTGAAAACACTGCTCCCACAGTCCTATTAGCGTGGCCGACATGTGCTTAAGGTCATGTTGCTGTATGAAGGGCTCATAATCTCTCATCACACTCCACACATCTTCCACACTGTAGATCAGGTTCCGAGCCCACTGAGCCGTCTAATTTGCCACCATTTGCTTCTCCTCATCACCCACAGCAGAACGCCCCAATACTTTCTCCATACGGTCTCGTGCTGCCGCCCAGTTCCCTTCATGTATTCCTCGTACGGGGTCTCGCCATTCGGCAGTACTAGAGGTGTCATACTTGAGGGAGAAAGAGCAGATGAAGAGACAGGTATCATCATGAAAGGAGACAGTGTCGTAGGAGTGAAAGGGGGTGTAGCAGTGGATACAGAGTCAGTAGACGGAACAGGAGAGCTAACTGATCCCACCCCCGTCCGTAGCGTGAGCAGGGAAGGAGCAGGTGGGGCTGGGGCCGAAGCAGTTTGACTAGAGGCCGGAATACTAGGAAGACTGGCACCAGAAGCCGGGGACTGAGACGTGGGAACCCTTGGGTATATCCGCTCAGGAGCATAAGGTGGAGGAGGGCGAGAATACAATAGCTCTTCAACGAAAACATCACCTTCCTCTCTATTGACATAACATTTATCTGTCTGCAATCAAAATTTTCTATCAGCACATTCTATGCCTTTCTCTATCTTTGCCCTTTCATAGGCCACTGCTTTCTCCGTTATTGTTTGTGTCTGCCTCTTCCGGGCCTCTTTCTCTGCTCTCTCATACGCCGCTGCTTTGCTTCCTTCTGCCATACTCTGAGAGAATCAAACATCGACTGCCTGCTCTTTTTGGCGAACAATTTGTCCTGCAAGAAATTCAATTTTTGCTCATCAAACGAGCCAGTAAGTGGCCACTATAACTCAGTATTGTCCCTCGTATATTTATACCACAATGTGCTAAACATAATAGGGCCAATACCGTGCTTGACGTATACATCAAAATTTGGGGTACCCTCCGGAGGTGCAGGCTGGCTCTCTTCCAATCGAGCCTCAGTAGAACAACACCAACATCCAAAACACCCCAGTTTACTTAAGCAAGGCATCTTAATATAAGACACATGAACTGTCCCTAACTGTCAAGTATAACACCAGAAACAGTAATATAAAGAAAAGATAAGCAACAAAAATTATTCAGAAACCAAACCAAATGGTACAAAGACCACACCCTACAGACCGGAGACTGTACCAAGTTCAAGAAGACAGGCTCGTGCCCCAGACCTTTTCAAGCATTGACCAGATTACCAGTTGGCCTGGCAGATTGTTCGCGAACAGTCCCAGACCTTTTCAAGCTCGGGCCAAATTTCCAGTTGGTTTAGTAAACTGCTCACAAGCACTCTGTGTCTTTTCCAAGGGTCCACGGACCCACCAAGTTCAAGACAAGACAGCCCGAAAACAGTGCCAAGACACAGCCCGTCGGCTCATGCCGTTCAAGCAAGGCAGTCCGAAAACTGCACCAAGACACTCCGGAGACTGTACCAAGATGCAGCCCGTAGGCTCATGCTGTTCAAGAATGGCGCCATTTTTCCAATAATCAAATCACTCACCTGGTGCACACAGGTCGAGTCAAGTTATTCTCCACTGCCGACTCTTCAGACCAAATGGTCAACTCCAAGGTTTCGCCTTCTCAGGACCCCAGCCGGTGACCACTAGACGAGGAAGCGCCCGATCAGACGGGCGGGGCAGCTGTGAGAACCAAGCTCAATCGTGTGGGGTACCCCGATCTGCCTGACCGACCAGACGCAACCCCGACCCTGCAACCCGATTACAGGTGAGCTGGATCACCTTGCGGGGTCCCTGTTCGGGCGCCAACTGAAGGAAGCGGCCCTTAGGGGCCACCCGGGTTACTTTCAACCACCTGCTAGGTCTTCCGAGAAATAAAGAGTCGGTCAGACAGTAGAGAATACAAACATACCTTTATTAGTAATACTCTGCAGAGGAGTCCAATCTAACCTGCACCCTAAGATGTCTGCCGAGGGACTGACCCCCAACAGTCTGCAGTGAGTAATCATTCTTCCCAAGAAGCCTCCAACCACGCCCACAGTGGAAAGTTAGTCGAACATGAACAAAGAAGGCACAGGAGGATGGGCTACCACCCGCCAGATGGGTACATGCTATCTGTGATTCGAGGTCACCGCATCTCCCAACGTGGGAGCAGAACTACACACTTGGATAGGTATGCGAGGGCAGAATGGCGTATTCATTAGTAAGTCGGAAAACAGCCTTGAACAGGAAAGGAAAAAATAATAACTAAATACAGTATTCTGCTGAGGCAAGCAGTACGAATAATGAGGCCTAGTTCAGACACAGCCTAATAGGGATTACGAAATACAAAATGGAGCCACACTTGCTAACTAGAGCTTGCACGTTGCGGGGATAACTCAGTGGGTTGCATAACGTGAATACAAATGGCATCTATTTAGCCACACACTGCTAACCTAAGGTAGCATGATACGAGTGCATAGCAGGAATGGGATTTTCAAATCTAACAATGCTGAGGCTGGCCACTTAGATCAGGGTGAGCCAGGACATCCTTTGTGGTGCGTAATGTGAGTGACCATGACAGACAGTACACTGTAATTAAAACCTTGTGCAAATTCTCACTGTGTCTGACTCTACAAACACCTTTACGTCCAGGCCCATTGCATAGCATCACGTGGTACAGAGGGCACAGTAATGTACATGACACAACATTCACTCACTAAGGTGACAAGGTTAAATGCTGTCATGTGTACAAATTATAGCTATAACTGTTTTTGGCCAAATAGGAGGGTGCACTACTCAGATGGCTAACCTAGTCAGTTGTGGGATGTGGACTTTCAACATTGTGCATTCACAGGCCAGCCCTTTTGCCAATTGTGACACTGAAACTGGGATGCCATCACAATACTCACCTGCATGCGGAATGTGAATGGTGACACAGTACATACACATGTGATCCTCACCACAATATGATACCAATAGTAGGATTACATCTCCACTGCACATGTCTCAGATGTGTAAGAGGTGAGTACAGATAAATCTAGACAGATGCAGATACAGGCCTTGACCTCGCGGGCAGACAGCACTCATCTCCATTGTGTCCCTGTATCGCTATTTACTTCACTTATCTGTACCCTCAGCCCAATAGACATGTCCCATCTCAATTATGTTGACATAGTAAGTTGATTTAGAAACACCTCACAGGGAACAGGTGCACAAAGTAAAAATTGGGCCAGTCATCAGTGTAACGTTACAATTGTCAATTCCTTATTGCATGCAGTCAGGGATCATGGGGAAGAAAGCTTTACACACCATTGCACCATAACCGTGAAGTCATTATGCAAGTCAGAGTAGCAAACATGATTCAGAGCCATGCTAAGAACAATATCTGAGGTAAAAGTGTCAAAGAGAGCTACACTACTTACAATGGTGCCATCCTCTCCACAGACTTAAGTGCAACATATGGAATGTCATGTATGGGCCATGTAGTGGAACTACAATAAAGGCATCTACATGGGCTTACACTCTGAGGCACATACTACTGTACAATTACATGAGCTAATCATTCACGGGTATCAAGATGAAGCACACATTCACTTACCGGTACCTCTGGAGCACCATCTAGCCACACGTACTAGCCAAGGACCTCGTCAATCAGAAGCTCCAGTTCCTCTGGGGTGAAGGGATGGGCCCTTACATTCTCAGTTCCAGCCATGAGTGCTCCCAGGGATGACGAACAGCAGCAGGTGAAGGGGAAGTATAGCAGGCGGCAGTGTCTGCAGGCAAGTGACAAGTATGCCCATCTGCCACCCATATACAGGCCACTATGTTGGTTTCAGTGCTATTCCGCCATTGCCATTGGTCCACCTCAGTCGCATACTACAGTAGTATCCAATGGCAATGACCGCCGTGGCTGAGCATCCCTACCGCGATTTTCAAATCCTCGAATGTCGGCCGTGATGACATGTCCCATTGCCTGCCATGTTATTCGCATATGCGGTGTCACACCACGGGGGTAAAAATCTCGCCGCAGCATCGCTGGCATTTCTCAATTGTGTCCAATGGCAATGATCGCTGTGGCTGAGCACGCCTTCCACAATTTTCGAATCCTCAAATGCCGGCCGCGACGACATGTCCCATTGGCTGCCATGTTATTCGCATAGGCGGTGTCACACCACAGGTGTCAGAATCTCTCCACCACATCACTGGCACTTTACAATTGTCTCCAATGGCCATGACCGCTGTGGTTGACACCTGCTGCACGGGTAACACCATCTGGCGTTTGCGGTTCTTGAGTAACAAATTACAGCATTAAGCTCCACACAAAATCAGATATCATGGGCACCTTGTGAAGGGACTCAAGAGTGCAACATTAATTTGTTTCATCCAACACATGAAATGGCTGTTCCCAGTGGTTTTAGAGCATTGCTTGCCTCTTCCTCAATAGCCAGTGTCATCCATTTGTGTATTGACACACATCACCAGTGGAGTTGTGTTTCCTTGTTGTGAATGTGGCAAGGTGTGTAATGCAGACTCCTCACACAGGCATAATGGGCTAAACACAAAATGTGCATATATGCTGTACACAGTGCTGTAAAATAATGATGTCTTGTCCTGTTTTGAGTTAATGGCGGACTATAGGGAGGATGTTGAGCATCATTTACATCAAGGTGTATCATGTTAAGGCACAAAAGGTATATCCATCTCTGGCTTAATGCTGTGTGCCACCTGCGATGTGTTCACCACCCACATGGCTGAGTACCCATGAATTTGCAATGCACCATATGTCTGTCACCTATGCCATTAAGCTCATTCTGGTAGTTAGTATGTACATCTTATCCACCTAATTAACAACATGATGCCAATGTATGTATACAGGTCACACGTGCATGCCACTGATTCAACATGACTGTTAATCTTGTGCTGGTCTGAGTCATCGTGTACGCTGTAACCAACATCTCATCTTTGCCGATTTCCACACGTGTCCCCTACCAGAGGGAGAAGGAGATAAATGCCTGTCTATCTGCCTTTTCCAGATCTGTTGACCATGGAGGAGCGAAACATCATCATCAAGAAGTTCCGACTCAGTCGCCTGACAATTCAAGAGCTATGTCGGCAGTTGGTGCCTCAGTTAAGGGCACACAGTACCTATCCCACAGCTCTGACCCCAGCAGTGAAGGTGATGGCCACCCTGCATTTCTTTGCCACTGGTACATTTCAGTACACGGTGGCTACATCAGGTGGGATGTCACAACTTATGTTCAGTATGGTGTTGCGTGATATCCTGCCTGCATTGATGAGACACATGGACAGTTATATACATTTCCCAAGAAGAGAAGAATTGACAACTGTGAAGGGTGACTTTTAAAACCTAGGTCACATCCCACATGTTGTAGGAGCCATCGATGGCACACACAATGGCCTTGTTCCACCTCAAGCACGTGATCAAATCTATAGGAACCATAAACATCATCATTCTATCAATGTGCAAGTGACAGGTCTAGCAGATTTGACCATTTCACATGTCTGTGCAAAATTCCTTGGGTCTGCCCATGACTCCTATATCATGCGGAACAGCAACATACCCCAGTTGATGTCACAGCTTCAACCAGAGATGGCCTGGCTTGTTGGTGAGTGGGATGTGTCAATATATTGATTGTGTGTGTGACATGCTGACCTCCTCATCAAAAATATTGATTCTGATAGTACATCTGTGTGTCTCACAACTAGGTGACTCAGCGTATCCAAACCGGCCTTGGTTGCTGACCCCACTGACAAATCCTACAATGCCAGGGGAAGTCCGCTTCAATGATGCCCATGGGAGGACACGTCGGGTAGTGGAGCGGGCTTTAGGGCTCCTGAAGGCCAGATTCCGCTGTTTGGACAAGACCGGTGGAGCCCTCCTCTACTCACCCAAGAAGGTGTGTCAGATCACAGTCGCCTGCTGCATGCTCCACAACCTTGCATTGTGCAAGGAGATCCCTCTGATTCTGGAGGATGGGGACTAGCAGGAGCCCCCGGGTAAGAATCCTGACATGGACAGTGAAGATGATAGTGGCGAAGAGGAAGGTCTTGACCTGCGTCGGCAGCTCATCAACAACTACTTCCCTTGAGTGTAAGTATGCAGTTAGATGGCATGACTAGGACAGTTGCATTTGCTGTTGTGATGAAGCAGTGAGGATGTGGTGGGATGCTGTTTGTTGTGCACAACTGTGGGGTACTTTGTGCATAGCTGTCTTTGGATGAACTCTTAAGTGATGTATACTTTTAAGGTGTAGGTATGTATTGTCTTATCTGATCCTTGTACTGTGTACTCCAGGAGAGGAGTGTTGTTGTGACATCATAGAACTTCTCAATTAAATCTCCTTGTTGTGTGGTTGTAGGTCCCTTCACCCTGTCATTTTCCAATCTGACATGTCGGTGTAATGAAATCATCTGCAGAATGATGCTGTTCTGCCATGCAAAATGGACCTGAGAATGTCTGACCTAGACTTTGTGAGTACAACTCAGCTCAGCAAGCAACTTGCACTGCGATAGGATGGATGTTTCAGGTACAACTTGCTATTTATCATGTGTTTTGTGTTGGTGCATATCCTATGTGTTCCATCATGTTCCTCATCACATTGTGTCTGTGGGCCAATACATGTTTGTCAATGTTCACCTAGGTTGAAACCTCTCTGTGTGCGAACTGGATGTAGGTGTCCATGTGTGTCATTTTTGCATGCAACAGAAATCATGTGACAACATGTACATATGTCCCAAGGATATCCAGAAGATGCCACCACACCTGTTTGGATTGTACCAGTGCACAGTTACTGTTTTGACCCCCTGTTGCTTTGTCTGTTTGGCTGTGTGAAGTCTCTTGTGGCCTTCTTGACATGTCTGCGTCCTCACTAATGAAACATCAGTGTGATTACTCTGGCATTGGACAATGCATGATGTTTCCTACACATACTTGTATGTGAGATATTGATATGTCCACTAGTGACACATGTGTGATGTCACTGTGTGGATGTGCTTCTCTTCCTAAGCACCTACAGGTGTGTCACTGTAATAAAGATATGTGTGTACTTTAGACTTCAAGGTCTGTTCATGTTGACTTGTTTGGTATACTTATCTGCAATGTCAGCTTGCGCTGAACCTAGTGATCGCCTAAATTGTTTTGCACATAATGTCATCAAGTGATACAGTCGCAGTCAAGTTCATATAGTACTTAATCGGAAAAATATACAACTTAGACAAAGGGATGTGTGATATGTGTGTTCATTTAGGTGCATTTGGTGATTTCAAAAAAGTGAAACACAGTGGGAAGGTGAACACAGAGGGGTTCAGTAGTAAAAGAACAGATTAGAGTTGTTACCACATTGTGAGTAATCCACAGTCCAACAGACTCCTGCCATCAGAATGGAAATGTGTGACAGGACAGTCCACAAAGTCAATGTTCTGGGCACAACTGGTGACATTATGGGCAGCTCTGCTTCCTGGCTTGGGGTGGTGCATTGCCACTTGAATCTCCCGTTGGGTTTCTCGGACATCCCTGCTTTAGTTTTGGGGGGGGGTGTTCCACTGCTCCAGGCTCAGAGTGTCAGACTAACCATGCGTTGTTATATTAAGTCCACAAGGTTGAATTTCGCAGAGGCATTATGGACCAACTTCCCAGTACCTTACTTTAGAGCCTGTGTGTTCTGTAATTCACTAGGGATACATAGTAGGGTTCAGGGAGGAGGGCCGGATACTGGATGATGGAAGAATCTTTGTTGTCGACCTGCGAGGCAACAAGAACTTGCTATCAGTATTTTCTATTTCTGTTTTTAGAATTGGTCCCTCCCTTTACACATACACATACCCTTCGTTAGTCAATTGCTCATACCTGCAAGCTAAAGATGTTTTGCGCAGCGTCCTGGTTTTCTTTTGAAGTGGATGGAGTTCTGCAGCAGTGTTATTTGGCATAGTTTACTTCACTACGCTCTTCGGTGTTTGTAGTGCTATGAAAATAAATATCACAAATTAGGACTAATACATACATTGATTCTAACACAATTTTCATATAACACCTTTACAGTGATACTTACTAAATAGGTCTTTACTCAAACTCCTGAGTCCACCACTAGATCTGATGTCAACATAAAGAGAAACAAAAACAATTTCTAAACTACAATTTATAGTCCTTGGCACATTAATATTGTCCGTGGTATCCACGATAAGAATTGTGTTGCAAAGCAAACTGTCCTCAAATGTTCGTTTCCTCAAAATTGAGAATCTTAAAGCAAAGGGTTCCAAAAATTAGTTTGTGTTTCCTAGAACACATCAGTTTCAAAATGCTAATTCTTTCTTGCGAAGGGTACCGTAAAAATTAAGCATTGCACTTAGCTTTCTTTGTGTTGTTTTTTCCCTAGGTTCGATGTCCAACTGAAATCCGGAATTGAGAATCGGAGAAGAGGACCGCCGCATCAGTTTCAGGTAGGCGCCCCTGGATACCGACTCACTCTGGATTACAACTGGAAGGCTGGAAGGCTAAGCACCTTCCAGAACTGGGTGTGGCCTTAAATAGCTTTGCCACACCCAAGATGGCCACCACGCCGACGCACGCACATCGTAACGCGGCGTTGCTAAGGGCCATTTCTTTCTTGCAGTGCATCGGTGCAGAAGCGTATGACTCGACTGGCTCGAGTTCAGTAAGCGTTCCATTCTTCATCAAAAAGCTCTAATTCTCGCTCGTAACTACTATGACTAAAATACCAAAATGTGTCAATTAAAAAAAATGTGTACAAATTACAACTCCACATACCATAATGCACATGATAAGAATCACAAATTCACAACATCATGATACATATGCCACTATACGGTAGTGCTCGTTGCACGGGACAGGGGTGAGTTTTTTATTGGGAATGACTAGTCATTGGGATTATTATGAATCCCTTTGATTAAACTTTTACCTGGCACTGCTTTACAGTCTAGGTGGGGCATTCATAACAGTACTTACTGGCACAGCTTTACAATCTAGGTGGGCAGTCATGACAGTACCCCCCTCGCAAAATCCCCCCTAAAACCATGGGAATCAGTTTTGGTTTATCAGGACAATGTCTATGAAAGGCTTTGACAAGTCATGGAGCATTCTTTAAATGAGCCAATGTTTCCCAGGAATGTTCCTCGGGACCATAACCTTTCCAATCCACTAAGTAATATAATTTACCACGCACTCTTTTGGCATCAAGCTCAGTTAGTACTTCGAACTCGGGTATGCCTTCTATGTCTATTGGAGGCAGTGGAATAGTTTTCTGAGCCATGGGATGGTATGGTTATAGGAGAGATACATGGAACACCGAATGAATTCGATATTTTGGGGATAACTTTAGTTTTATGGCTAATGGATTAATTAACTTTTGGATAGAAAACAGCCCAGTAAAGCGAGGACAGAATATTTTATTGCCTTTAAGGAGCAAATGTTTCATGGACAACCAAACCTTGTCGCCAATAGAATAGAGTGGTTGCGGGGTGCAATATAAATCTGCTAGACGTTTCTGGTTTTCTTTGGCTTTTGCCAATTGAAATTGTGCTTGTTGTTGGATGGACGTTAATTTATTAACATACCCACAAATAGACGGGCTAGTTATATTAGATGGAGTCTATCCAGGAATGTGTTTAGGGTAAAATCCTTGCGCACAAAAAAATGGTGACATACCTGTAGATGAATGCTCAGTGTTGTTATAGGTGAATTCTATAGCCCACAAAATGCCTGCCCATTCTTGATCACAGTCTGTTAACAAACAACGTAAATATTGTTCAATGGTTTGGTTAGTGCGTTCTGTTAAACCATTTGTTGAGGATGATAACTTGATGATGTGTGCACTTCCATGCTGATTGTCTTACTCAAATGTTGCCAAAAATGAGAAATAAATTGAGGGCCTCGATCGGAAATAACAATGGAGGGAATTCCATGTAGACGAATGATATTGTGCATAAACACTTGTGCCAATTCTGCTGCAGAAGGGAGTTTCTTTAAAGGTATGAAATGAGCCATACGTATAAAGTGGTCAACTACAGTTAAAATGGTATTGAAGCCTGTTGTGGTGATGGGGAGTTCAATGATAAAGCCAAGGGATACCGTGTGCCACAGTTGTGGAGGTATTGGTAAAGGTCGTAACAGGCCACTGGGGGCTTGATGTGAGGATTTATTTTAAATACACACAGCACAAGTTTCGACATATTTTTGGATGTCATGAAACATGGAAGGCCACCAAAAACAACGTTTATTTAGTTGGTAGGATTTTGTAACACCTGGATGTGCAGATAAAGGAGAATCATGATGTAATTGCATAACATTGCTTTGTAACATTTTTGTTGGTGCAAACAGTTGTTCGCTCATCCAAAAAAGATTGTCATTCCAAAGAAGTGAAGGATACTGTTCTTGCCATTCTTGTACTGATTTTGACTTTAGTTCTAATCGTATTTCCTGCACCAAGTCCTTGTTGGAGATGCTGGCTTGAAAACAATGAGATGGAAGGATTGTCTGTGAGGGTTTTTGTTCATCACAAGTTTTCTCCTCTATACCAATGCGTGACAAAGAATCAGCTTTATTATTTTTTTCCCAGGTCGATACGTGATAATGAAATTATAGTTGTTAAAAAATAATGTCCATCGAAGTTGACGAGCAGATAGAGCCTTGACAGATCGTAAATTTTGAAGATTGTGTTGATCTGTATAAATAGTGATCTGATGTCTTGCTCCTAACAAGTAGTGACGCCATTCTTCGAATACAGCTTTTATGGCCAATAATTCCCTATCTGCTATGACATAATTAATTTTAGCAGGTAACAATTTCCTGAAATAATAGGCTATGGGATGCATTCGTCTGGTGTCTTTATGCCTTTGTGACAAAATGCCTCCTATAGCGAATTGTGAAGCATCTGCTTCCATGATAAATGGACGAGAAGGATCAGGATGCATGAGTATGGGTGCTGAAGTGAATTGTGCTTTTAATTCCCGGAAGGCCTTTTCAGCTAGATCGTTCCATTCAAATTTAACTCCTTTATGGAGTAATCTGGTAATTGGGGTAATTATTTTAGAAAAATCACAAATAAATTGCCTGTAGAAATTTGCAAATCCTAAAAAACTTTGGATTTGTTTAGTTGAAGATGGACCAGGCCAATTAGGAACTGATTCTATCTTTTTTGGGTCCATCTCAATACCTGTTGTGCTAATTAAGTATCCTAAGAAATCAACCTTGGCCGTATGAAACATGCTTTTCTCTAATTTAACATACAAAGAATGTTTCAATAGCTGTTGAAGAATGGCTCGCACTTGTTGTACATGTTCTGTTTGAGATTTAAAGTAAATGAGTATATCATCAATATATACTACACAACAAATATCTAAAAAATCTCTTAACACTTCATTTATAAAAAAATTGAAATGCAGCAGGAGCGTTGCAGAGTCCGAAGGGCATGACTTGATATTCAAATAGGCCGAAGTTTGTACAAAAAACCCTGTTTTCCATTCGTGTCCCTGGCGGACTTGCACTAGATGGTAAGCTCCTCGCAAATCAAGTTTGGTATACATGGTGGCATCCTTTATTTGGTCAAACAAGGTAGGTATTAAGGGAAGTGGATAACGATTTTTTATGGTAACATTGTTTAGGGCACAATAATCTATACACGAGCGCAAATCTCCCCTTTTTGGTATAAAGAAGAGGGAGAGGATACAGGGATTTAGAATGTCTGATGAAACCGTTGGCAAGGTATTCGTCCAAGTAAGTTGGCAAATATTCATTTTCTTTCTCTGTAAGAGCATATATACGACTACATGGTAAGGTGGCCCCAGGAACTAAATCCATCGACAATCGTAATCCCTATGGGGTGGTAATCAGTTTCAGGAAAGCGTCCCTGGATACCGAATCACTCTGGATGACAACCGGAAGGCTAAGCACCTTCCAGAACTGGGTGTGGCCTTAAATAGCTTTGCCACACCCAAGATGGCCGCCACGCCGACGCATGCACAGTGTAATGTGGCGTTGCTAAGGGCCATTTCTTTCTTGCAGTGCATCGGTGCAGAAGCGTATAACTCGACTGGCTCGAGTTCAGTAAGCATTTAATTCTTCATCAAAAAGCTCTAATTTTCACGGTGTTATTTGGCGTAGTTTACTTCACTAAGCTCTTCGGTGTTTGTAGTGCTATGAAAATAAATATCACAAATTTGGACTAATACATTCATTGATTCTAACACAATTTTCATATAACACCTTTACAGTGATACTTACTAAATAGGTCTTTAATCAAACTCCTGAGTCCACCACTAGATCTGAAGTCAACATAAAGAGAAACAAAAACAATTTCTAAACTACAAGTTATTGTCCTTGGTACATTAATATTGTCCCTGGTATCCACGATAAGAATTATGTTGCAAAGCAAACTGTCCTCCAATGTTCATTTCCTTAAAATTGAGAATCTTAAAGAAAAGGGTTCCAAAAATGAGTTTGTGTTTCCTAGAACACATAAATTTCAAAATGCTAATTCTTTCTTGCGAAGGGTACCGTAAAAATTAAGCATTGCACTTAGCTCTCTTTCTGTTGTTTTTTCCTCAGGTTCGATGTCCAACTCAAATCTGGAATCGGAGAAGAGGACTGCCACATCTGTTTCAGGTAAGCGTCCCTGGATACCGAATCACTCTGGATGACAACCGGAAGGCTAAGCACCTTCCAGAACTGGGTGTGGCCTTAAATAGCTTTGCCACACCCAAGATGGCCGCCACGCCGACGCACGCACAGTGTAATGTGGCGTTGCTAAGGGCCATTTCTTTCTTGCAGTGCATCGGTGCAGAAGCATATGACTCGACTGGCTCGAGTTCAGTAAGCATTTCATTCTTCATCAAAAAGCTCTAATTTTCGCTCGTAACTACTATGACTAAAATACCAAAATGTGTCAATTAAAAAAAAATGTGTACAAATTACAACTCAGCTACAGTGGTTCTGTTGGGTAAAGTTAATTGCTTTACATTTTACAGAATTAATCCATAGAAAAATTTAAACAACCAAATTGCAAAGAAAAACCTGCTGAAACACACCAAGAGGCAATGGTATATGCAAAGTTATAAATCTTTTACTTTCTCAAAAGAATTTTAGAATAATTCATATGACTGTTTTACGATTCGAAAAACAAATTTTTGAAGTGGCAGTATGTACAAGTGACATCATTGCTCAAGTGACATTGGTGAATAAGTGCTATATATACACAGGTGAGGACAAGACAACGTTATATATACAAAACTTTAAAAAGAAGACGTGTTTCCTTAATATGGCCACTATACTGGTAAATCAATATCTCTATAAGGGTATCAATGTCTTTTATAATTTCAGTCTAGAGACCCAAAGGGACTGGCCCCATATTGATCGTCAACATTTCGACCCTGAAATAAGCGCAGCTAGTGAGCCGTCATAGCGGGTTTTCTTCAGGACAGGAAAACAGCCCAGTTGGTCGTGAATAATTGGACCAAGGAATGGGGCACCGCCTGGTTTATATCAAGCGCCTAATTAATTAGGAGAAGGGTGGACGTCTGGCGGCACCCAGCAAGTGGTGATGAAGCGAAAAATCTGCAGATTTAGGCGAAACTATTTAATTTCAGAGATGGGTGGAGGACTGGCGGCACCCAGTAATTGCCCGCAATGACTAGAATGAGTAAACAGTGATGCAATCTGCGAAATCAGGTGAGACTCAATTTATTTCAGGGAGTATTCAGTCACCCAAGGGAAACGCATTGTCGTTTTCCTGATACGGGCGGAGCCGTTCAGTAAACACTGTGGTTGAGAAGGGTTGGTAAGTGGTGATAGGCAGGTGTGATGAACTGCAGTGTGATATGTCTCCTCACCTAGCAGCTGTGGTGTCTGGGCCTTCAATGCTGTCTTTTTGCAAAGGATATTGGTCAGGGAAGGGGTGTGTTTTATACTCTGCAATGTGGGTGTGTACACCTTAGGAATGACCATCCACTGTGTTTTTCCTTGCTGACATTGCTATTGGCATTTTTTTATGTTGGCTCAGCAGGACCGCGACGGTTAGATCGCAGAGTCTGTTGCGACAGGACCGCGGTCTCATCATAATTTCCTCCGCGGTCATGCCGCTGGGGAATCGGTGTTTGGGTATGGAAAAAAATGCTTTTACATCCGCCTTGGTCAGAGTTTCAGGCTTTCCGACAGTGGCGGACGTATTTTTTATAAATCCGACCGCCGCGGACGGATTTTTCAGTCCATGTATCGTAATGGGACTGTTGAATATTCCCCGGCCCCGGCGGGCATTTTTTTTCTCGAAATCACAGAGGTCGAAAGGCTTTTCCGACCGCCATCGTAATGAGCCCCATAATGTCCAACCCAGTGTCTATCTTAACAAAAAGAGAAGTACTTTAACACCACAGAAAACAAAATACTACACACACTACTGGGGATTCAGCTAGGGGGTTTCTACGCATGGGACTAACCAACAATGAAAGTTTCACACCACCCACAGCGGTCTAGTACATTTGCTACAGTTTCTGCACCACAAGAAGATTTAGCATCAAATGGAAGAATCATTAAGTTCAATAACTAGCGTTTAGACAAAATATCGAAATAGAAATATTGAGTTGCAGAACTATCCGAGAAAATAAATTGTGATACAAAAATATCAAGATGCAGAAAAATCATTATCAAGAATATTTTTTTACAGGTAAGTAATATTGTTTTCAATAATATCTTTGTTGTTAATTTCATTTTCAATAATACAGTTATAAAAAAAAAGAAAAAAAGTTATCTTTATGGGTGTTATTTCATATATTAAGGTTATGTGTTATTATTGATTGTATAATTGCTATTAGTATTTTTAACTATTTGTAATTTTAAGTGATTTATACATTTTTAATGTAATTGCTAATAGTAATTTATATTGTTGTAGCAGTTTGCAGAGGTGTAGGATAGGAAATTAATTAATTATAATTAATTAATAATAAATATATTCTTCATTATTTAATTGATTCATAAATATGTAAATTGTGTAATAATTGTATTTTTATGTTATATATTTGGTGAGGGCTGCTGGGTTTGTAGGAGTATAGGATGGGAAGTTAATTATTAATTAATGAGTTACTAATTGATTATTAAATTATTAACTATTTTTGAACTGATAGTTAATTGTGTTACATGTATTAATATTAGTTATATTTTAAGTGTGGCCTGGTGGGTTTGTGGGGGTATAGTCTGGTAATTTAATTAAGTAATAAATAACAAATGTTTACATTGATAATTAATTATTCATTTGTTTACTAATCATGATAATTGTTCAATTGTTTTTTATTTGTATTATATACAAATGGTATGTCCAACAATCGTGGTCTCAAGCAGCGCGCACTGTCTGCCGGTGCAGCGTTAGGAGAAGACCACAACCTCCTAGATATGTTTTTCAGCAAATGGACATGCTGCACTCCTAAAAGGCTTCTGTTGCAGTCTGTTTTTATTAATAAACCGCAAGTTAAATGTAATGAACCACGACGCGTTTCGACTTCTCGTCTTTCTCAAGTGGTGATCATAGAGAATTATAATTGCATGCTTTTTATACTGCTTGTGGCATTGTGGGAATTGTAGTCATTTTGTAGTCATTTTGTTCTGCCAGTTCTTATCAATTAAGTTCTGCTGTAACTAGGCAGTCCGAAACCACATTTTGTTATCATTCAAGCACATTTTTAATTTAAATTGAAAACATCCTGCTGGCCTCCGGGTCCATGCTCCACAAACATCTCGGGCCGCATCGGTGTTGTTAATAAGCCTGGGCGTAGTTTGCGTAGCAGCACTTCACGTAGCTACGTGAAGTACATTTTTAACTACACGTAGCTATGCACATTGCGTAGTGCGTAGCTGTGTGCTTGACTGCACTGTACAATAATTGCCAAAAGCACCTTGTACAGTGCAAGTTAAGATAAAATAAATATCTCTGTCTTTATATGCTAAAAATGCACATAGTTACTACAGAAAAGTGAAAACGATAAATTAACAAGCAGTGAGAGAGGTGATGATTTTAGGATCCTCCCTAACCTAGGGGAAAACCAAGCAGATGCCTTGAAAACAAAAACACATCTTTTGAACCATTCAGTGGTGGTCCCATCCTCTTAGGACCACCCCAAGCACAGTTATTGGCAAAAATACAATCCCAACCAAAGGCCCTGCAAAGCATTATGGGACGAGATTAGCAGTGGGCAGTGAATATTATAGTATCTAATATCAAAATAATTCTACAAAGAGCTGCAGTTCCACTAGTCGTTACTAGATGTCCCTCACGAGTCAAATGCAAAAGCCTCATGAAAGATTTTCAATACTTTTGCATTTGACTCGTGAGGGACATCTTGTAACGACCAGTGGAACTGCAGCTTGATGTATTAATAATTTCAATGCTTTTACATTTGACTCGTGAGGGACACCTAGTAACGACTAGTTGAACTGCAGCTCTTTGTAGAATTATTTTGATATTGGAAACTATAATATTCACTGCCCACTGCTAATCTTGTCCCATAATGCTTTGCAGGGCCTTTGGTTGGGATTGTATTTTTGCCCATAACAGTGCTTGGGGTGGTCCTAGGAGGAAGGGACCACCATTGAATCGTTCACATGATATGCTTTTTGTGTTCAAGGCATCTGCTTGGTCCTCCCCCTAGGTTAGGGGGGACTCCAAAATCATCACCTCTCTCATTGCCTGATATTTTATTGTCAAAATTCATTTTTGTGAATTGGTTATATATGCTTTTTAGCATAGAAAATTGCTTTATCAAAGCATTTGAAGGTGTTTATTTTACTGCTGCTACGCTACGTCAATTAACACAGTTATTCACTCTGCTACGTGCAATGTGCGTAGTAGCACAAACTTTACATGCTCCGTGAGCGTAGCGAAGTATTATGCCCAGGGTTGGTTGTTAATCATGGAAGGACACGCACTCACCCTATATCTTGGCGAGCGTGTCCTTTTCCGGTTGTAGTTGCGCGTGGTGTATTGAAGGTTCAAATTCTTCAGTCTTGCCGTCTTTCAGGATATAGTAACCACGCTGGAGCAAAGTATCTCCTCGACAACCCCATTCAGGTATGAATAGCCCAACCTTGCAAAATTTTATGTCCAACAATTGTGGTCTCAAGCAGCGTGCACTGACTGCCGGTGCAGCGTTAGGAGAAGACCACAACCTCCTAGATATGGTCGCCAGTAGGTAGTTATAGTTAGGACCTAGTTTCCATAGGAAAAGCGTTTTTCTTTTCCCAATATCTTTGGCGCCGGTTGACGAATCTTCGCGAAACTTTCAAAACTAATGGCCCGCTCCGCTCAGCTCCTGTCTTGAAAGTCTGGGGGTGATACGTCCAGCGGGGGCTGAGAAAAAAAACCTGTTTTCTCCATGTTCATTTCCATAGGAAATTTTGGAACAGGCTACAGCCCGAACTGCTAAACAGAATTACACTAAATGTGGCAAAAAGGTAGCTCTTGGTTCAGAAAGCGACCTTTTTTTTAAATGGTGTAAATCCGTTCAGTAGTTACAGAGAAATTCAAGAAATAAAAATATCGATATCTGAGCACCGAGGAGGGTTCGCGAACCCTCCCGGGCACGAGCTTCACTCTGATTGGCTGCCAACACTCCAAACCAGGAAGTGTTGGCAGCCATCTTGTGACTCGGTAACCGAGTCACAAGAAAAAGGGTGAAAAAAAGATGAAAAACAAGAAAAGGGGGCAGGGTAGAAACACCCTGACCCCCTAAGCCTGCTCAGGAATTCCCACAAGGACCCCCAAGGCCAAAAAAGCAAAAAAAAAAAAAACGGCCGAATTCGCGCTGGGTGCGTGAATCCGGCCGAGAAAACAAAAAAAAACAAAGCGTGGGCTCCCGCGCTTCGTTATTCTTAAGCCCCCAGGTGGGCCAGGTCCCGGGGACAATGTTTAATTATATAGCAGGGGCCCGCGGGGGGCCCCGCAGCCCCAGGGACCGCCACCTCCCAAGGGCTTTATGCATAATGTGCGGGGGGCACGCGCCCCCCCGCAGCCCTGGGGACCGCCACCTCCCCAGGGCTTTATTAGTTATGGGTGGGGGGGCCACGCAGGCCCCCCCAAGCCCCGGGTACCGCCACCTCCCCGGGGCTTTGTTCAAATAGTGGCGGGGGGCCTCGCGGCCCCCCCCCACAGCCCCGGGACAGCCACCTCCCTGGGGCTTTATTTAAATAAGGGCAGAGGGCATCACGGGCCCCCCCAAGCCCCGGGGACCGTTACCTCCCCGGGGCTTTGATACATTATTGGTGTGGGGGGGTTTGAGCCCCCCATACTGCCCCAGGGACCACCACCTCCCCGGGGCATTGAATATGCTAATATGGGGGTCCGTTACGGACCGCCGGCCCCGGGGACCATCACCTACCCAGCGCTATGCAAATGAAGGGAGGGGGGGCCACGCGGCCCCCCTCCTGGAGCCCTCGATGGCCCTGGGGACAGCCACCCCCAGGGCCGCTTCCTGCAATGTCCCGGGGTGCCCAACCCCGGGACATTGCTGTTTGCTATGGCAGGGCGGGAGCACGGCTCCCACCCTGCCAAAGAAAAATCTGCTTTGCTTTTTGGAAACGAGAGCAGGAAACCTGCTCTCGCTTCCAAAAAGCAAAGCAGATTGCTTTTGGAAAAGGGGAGCTGCATGTCAGCAGCTCCCCTTGCCCAAAAGCAATGCCGGCTCCCGCAGGAGGCGGGGAGCCGGCAGGGACCGTGGGGCATTGGGGTTCCCCCCACAGTCTCCAACGTGAGGGCCGGCCCCGGGGGATGGAGTCCCTGGGGCCAGAAGTGGCCCGGGAGGGGGCCACTCGGCCCCCTCCTTTTTAATTATTTTTTTATAACAAAAATAAAACTGAAGGCCAGGCCCTGGGGTCCCCGGGGCCACGAGGCCTCCCTCCCGTATTACTTAAGAAAATTTAAAAAAACGAGGCCATGCCCCAGGTGATGGGGTCCCAGGGGCCGAAATCGGCCTCGGGAGGGAAAACGCGCGGCCCCCTTCCCGTTTTTTAAAAATGTGGCAGGCCCTGGGGGTAGGGGTTCCCAGGGCCCAAAAAAAGATTAAAAGAAGGGGGGCCACACAGCCCCCCTTCTAACAATTTTTTTTTTTTTAAAAGCCAGCATTTCGCCGGAGGCCCCGTCCCCTCTCTGCACCATTCTGCAAACACGCCCCCTGGTGCGTTCTAAGTTGGGGCATTAAGTCCCATTGAATACTGAGGGTCCCTGGGGGCCAACTAGCCCACCAGGCACCTCCAGTAAGTGCCACACAGCTGGATTGCAGAGAGGTGGTCTGAGGCCACGCCCCTTTTTACACCACTCTGCAAACGCACCTCTTGGCACACTGCTGGTGGGGCGATGGGGTCCTCTTGTCTCCTGAGGACCTCAGGACACAAGTGGACTTCATCCTGCGAGCAGCAGTGCGCCAGGAGCCGGGTTTGCAGAGTGGTGTAAAAAGGGGGCATGGCCTCGGACCACTCTCAGCAACCCAGCTGCGTGGCGCTTACTGGAGGTACCTAGTGGGCTAGTTGGCCCCCAGGGATCCTCATGAAGAAAGGGGACTTCATCCCCCAACCAAGAGCGCGCCAGGAGGCGCGTTTGCAGAGTGGTGGAGAAAGGAGGCGTGGCCTGTGACCACCTCTCAGCAATCCCACTGTGTGGGGCTTACTGGACGTAAGAGGTAGGCTAGTTGGCCCCTAAGGGCACTACAATCCCCATCGAAGAGCGCGCCAGGGAGCGCATTTGCAGAGTGGTGGGCAAAGGGGGCGTGGCCTGATATGAGAACTTAGCAATCCTGCTGTGTGGTACTTACTGGAGGCAATAGGAGGGGTAGTTGGCCCCCAAGGATGTCCTTGGGGGCCAAGTACCCCTCTTGTTACCTCCAGTAAGTCCCACACAGTAGGATTGCGAAGACGTCTTCGGAGGCCATGCCCCCTTTCTCCACCACTCTGCAAACGCACCTCCTGGCAGACTACGGGATGGGAGATGAAGTCCACTTTACTCATGAGGGACTTTGGGGGCCAAGAAGCCCTCCTGGTACCTCCTGTAAGTCCTACGCAGCGGAATTCCTGAGCGCTGGTCGGAGGCCCAGCACCCTTTCTCTACCAGTTAAAGAAGCATGTTTCTGCACCTCTGACTTAGAGGTAGTTTTAATACCCCTGCCCTATTATATACTAGGGCCTTACAGGGGAGGTTGTACCCTAGTGTATGTAGGTGTTTTCACTGTATTCTAAGTGTCTTTTAGCATAGCACTGGCTCTAGACCTGGTTAGTCAGAGTCAGTTACCACCAGTACCCGTCAGCAAAAAGTTGGGGGCACAGGATGACTTTGCAACAAGGCCTCTTTCTGCCCCTCTGTTGGTTCTTTCTGCACATCTCTTGCTTCTTTCTGCACCTTTCTTTGTCTTTCTGGAGTTCTGTTGCCTCTTTCTGCATTTCTCTTGCTTCTTTCGGCGCCTTTCTTCCTCTTTCTGCACATGTCCTACCTCTGTAGGCATAGTTAGAAATTAGCATTTAAAAACCTTAGAAATTCACTGAAAAAACCATAGGTTTCAGGGACGTTATAATTAGAAATTAGCATTTAAAAAACCTTTGAAATTTACTGAAAAAACCATAGGTTTCAGGGATGTTATAGCTAGAAATTAGCATTTAAAAAACCTTTGAAATTTACTGAAAAAACCATAGGTTTCAGGGATGTTATAGCTAGAAATTAGCATTTAAAAAACCTTTGAAATTCACTGAAAAAACCATAGGTTTCAGGGACGTTATAGTTAGAAATTAGCATTTACAAAACCTTAGAAATTCACTGAAAAAACCACAGGTTTCAGGGACATTATAGTTAGTTGAGCTAACTATAACTCGCGCCCCCGCAATGCACTGCTGATGACGTCACATATTACATCATTCATGACATCGTCAGTGACATCACTGCTGACATCACTGATGACATCTCAAATGACATCACTGATGACATGACTGATGACATCATCCATGTGATAATCTGATGCACCTCCTCATACCCTGATATAACCTTTGATACACCCACTCTAAAATACAGACTACCATTTTCAAAACCATCAACACACCAATACCAGTTAGTAAATACCCACTCACTGATTCCTAGGTCTACACACACATCCACTCATTCACCCATACAGTCACTCATACATGCAGTCAGTCATCAATACAGCACTATCATATGCACTCATACACCTATACAGACACTCACACACCGCCACTCATCCTTGGAATTACTCACACACCTAGTCAGTCATGCAAAGAATCAATCACACTCCCATTTACTCACCTATACAGTTATACACACCCCACCTCACTTATTCATACAGATACTAACACATACTTTCTCTCTTATACAATCACTGATACAAGCACAAACTCATCCATACAGCCACTCTCACAATCACTCACTCTCACATATAGTCATTTATATACTCCAACACTCACATATACTGCCTTTTACATATGTAGTTACTCACACATGTACCACTGAGACATCCATTCACTAACCAACACACCCATACACACACTCAACCACCCATACAGCCCTTCACAGATGTACTCTTGAACCCATACACCCAGTGAATCACCCACTCACACATCTATGCACAGAGTCACACACCCCCCACACATCCACACAGACACTCAGGCACCCATACAGATACTCAGACAACCAATCAATAACCCATGTAGACACTCCTGTAGCTACTCACCAACCCATGCAGCCACTTACACACCAACTGACAGACTGATATAGACATTCACACAGTTAAATCACTAACCCATGCATTCAGTAAGACACGTTTAATCACTCACTTATACAGTCAGTCACGCACCTACTAAATCAACCATTCAGACACTCATATACCCACTCATTCTTCAATATACCTTGGCATTTATATATGTAAAACATATTTAAACTTTACAGAAACACACAGTCACTGGATGATGTCATCAGTGATGTCATCAGTGATGTCATTTGAGATGTCATCAGTGATGTCATCAGTGATGTCACTGACCATGTCATGAATGATGTAATATGTGACGTCATCAGCAGTGCATTGCGGGGGCGCGAGTTATAGTTAGCTCAACTAACTATAACGGCCGAATTTCTCTGGTTTTGTACGAGTGAAATGTCCAACTAACTATAACGTCCCCGAAACCTGTGGTTTTTTCAGTGAATTTCTAAGGGTTTTTAAATGCTAATTTCTAACTATAACATCCCTGAAACCGATGGTTTTTTCAGTGAATATATATATATATAGACTTTGACAAAGGCTGCCTACAGCCGAAACGCGTCAGGACGGACACCGAGCCATGACTGAAAAATAAAAGAATATGCTACTTACCGGAAATGCCTGCATTTGCTCTTTTTGAAGGGGGCTGTTGTTTGATTGATTGATTGATTGATTGATATATATATATATATATATATATATATATACACACAAATATAATTTTGTTAATAAAGTTCATATTAAAAGTTTTATATTTGTTTTAAAATAATAGGGTTATTTTTAACCCTGGGCATAATACTTTGCTACGCTCTCAGAACATGCAAAGTTTGTGTTACTACGCACTACGCAAATTGCACGGAGCAGAGTAAAAAACTGTGCTAATCAACGTAGCGTAGCAGCAGTATATTAAACACATACAAATACTTTGTTAAAGCAATTTTCTATGCTAAAAAGCATATAACAAATTCACAAAAGTGAACTTTGACAATGAAAATATCAAGCAATGAGAGAGGTGATGATTTTGGGTTCCCCTAACCTAGGGGAGGACCAAGCAGATGCCTTGAACACAAAAAGCATATCATGTGAATGATTTAGTGGTGGTCCCTTCCTCCTAGGACCACCCCAAGCACAGTTATGGGCAAAAATACAATCCCAACCAAAGGCCCTGCAAAGCATTATGGGACGAGATTAGCAGTGGGCAGTGAATATTATAGTGTCCAATATCAAAATAATTCTACAAAGAGCTGCAGTTCAACTAGTCGTTACTAGATGTCCCTCACGAGTCAAATGCAAAAGCATTGAAATTATTAATACATCAAGCTGCAGTTCCACTAGTCGTTACTAGATGTCCCTCACGAGTCAAATGCAAAGCATTGAAACCCTTTCATGAAGCTTTTGCATTTGACTCGTGAGGGACATCTAGTAACGACTAGTGGAACTGCAGCTCTTTGTAGAATTATTTTGATATTGGATACTATAATATTCACTGCCCACTGCTAATCTCGTCCCATAATGCTTTGCAGGGCCTTTGGTTGGGATTGTATTTTTGCCAATAACTGTGCTTGGGGTGGTCCTAAGAGGATGGGACCACCACTGAATCGTTCAAAAGATGTGCTTTTTGTTTTCAAGGCATCTGCTTGGTTCTCTCCCTAGGTTAGGGAGGATACCAAAATCATCACCTCTCTCACTGCTTGTTAATTTATTGATTTCACTTTTGTGAAATGCTATATGCATTTTAGCATATAAAGACAGAGATGCTTATTTATCTTAACTTGCACTGTGCAAAATGCCTTTGGCAATTATTGTACAGTGCAGTCAAGCACACAGCTATGCACTACGCAAAGCTACGTGTAGTTCAAAATGTATTTCACGTAGCTACGTGAAGAGCTACTACACAAACTACGCCTAGGGTTAGTTATTTTTCATATATGTTATGTGTTTGAAGTGCTTTTCCTACTGTTACACAGACTAGAGTGGGAATAGTAATTGTTAACCCTCCAAAGTCCAACATATTCTCTACTGCTGCACAGACTGGAGTGAGAATAGTAATTTTTACCCCTCCGACATCCAATGCTTTCCCTACTGTTGCATAGATTGGAATGGGAATAGTTAATTTTACCCCTATGAAGTTCAACTCTGTCCCTACTGTTGTAAAGACTGAAATGGGAATAGTAAATATTACTCCTCCAAAGTCCAATGCTTTCCCTACTGTTGCAGAGACAGGAATAGAAATGGGAAATGGTACCCCTCCGGAGTTCAACGCTTTCCCTACTGTTGCACAGACTGTAGTGGGAATAGTAAATGTTACCCCTCTGAAGTCCAACGCTATCTCTAATGTTGCACAGACTGGAGTGAAAATAGTTCATTTTACCCCTCCGAAGTCCAGCGCTTTCCCTACTGTTGCACAGACTGGAGTATTGAATAGTAAATGTTACCCCTAAGGAGTTCAACACTTTCCCAACTGTTACACAGACTGGAGTGGGACTAATAGATTTTCCCATTTCAGAGTACTACGCTGTTGGAAACTGGCTCTATATATACTACACCAAAATGAGGTATAGTGTGTATAGAGTCCAGGTGACCCCAGAGGTAGGCAGAGGTTAAGGTTAGATAGAACCTTACTCTCTATTTGTGGTAGAGTGGTCGAGCAGTAAGGCAGTATCAGAGGACAGTGTTAAGCATTTGATGTACCCACTCAGTCAGCAAATGAATTCACACACTCAAAGACTGACCTCTAGACCAATTGCTTTTGTATGAAAAATATACTGTTATTTTATTTTAGAACCAAGCAAGCCTGGCACAGGTAAGCATTAAATACTTTACAGTAATAAGTTGCTGAATGTCGAACAGTTTGAAAATGCAATAGGAATGGTACTTTGTTTGATTTACAGGGGATGCAGTAGGTTGCAATACTTAGCAAATACAGTACATTGAAATGAATAGGCTTTTTCAGTAAATTAGAAGTAAGTTACTTTTTACGTTACTTTTCTTACTCAGTGCTGATACCTGGATTCAGCAATGGGACATTTCCTGCAAACAGGTAAGTAAATACGTTTTGGTTATTCGTGCGATTTTTAAAGAATATTTTTAGATTTCAAAACTACACACAGAAACTTTTTGGAAGAAAAATTGTCAATGTTATCCTATGGAGGAAAAGTAGGTTATCGGTTCAAAGGTAAGTTATCGACTGTGGGAGTTAAGGTTCTGGGGTTAGACTCAGGGGTCCCCCAGGGTCAGTGATGCACTCTTGTTACACCCTCAGCGGCACTAGGGCGACCGGGTGCAGAGTGTTGAGGCCCAATGTTATCCTATGGAGGATAGGGGGTCTCCGGTTGGTGACTGCTGGCAAGCAGGCCACTGGGTTGTGGGAGCAAAGCTCCTGGACTTTAGCTCAGGGCAAATGGGGAAACAGATTAGCACCAGAGGTGCACCCTCAGCGGCACTAGGGCGGCCGGGTCCTGGGTGCGGTTTCGACGTCGGAAGCCCTGTTGTTTCCAATGGAGAACCTCAGGTTCTCCATTGGACCACCACTTCGAGAGGTAAGTTGGGAAGTTAGGGGTTGGTTAGGCACCGTCGGTGTGGACACACAAGGCCGTGGGGCGTCGGGTGCAGGGGTGCCTTTTGGGGTCAGATCTTCTTACCAGCTCTGGGTCGCGGTTAGGGGGGCCTTCTGGATTTCGACTGCAGGCGTCGGCTGGAGGCTTGAGGCAGGTCAGGGATCGCAGGTTCTCGGTTGAGGATCGCCAGGGTGACCTCCTCGTGGTGTTTGCCCACTCGAGCTCGGGCCGTGGATGGCGGGTGCAGAGTGGGGCAAATTCGTGGTCTCCGGCTGCTGCCAGAGGTTGCAGTTGAACAAATCCGGTGTTCACGGGAGAAGCAGTCTTTGGAAGTGAAGGCAGGTAGGTCCTCCGGGGTTTTTGAGGTTGCTGGCTGCAGGACACACCGGGATTTCGCAGGAGCAGGTTCGAGGGGGAGACAGGCCGGTAGGGCTGGGGCAAGTCAGTGGGCGTCTTCCTCTTTTTAGCTGCTGCACGGGTGTTTGGTCCTTCTTCTTCTTTTCTTATTGTTTCTTGGCTGGATCTGAGGAAGCAAGGTTCAGGGTGCCCCCTAAATACTAGATTTAGGGGCGTTACAGGTAGGTAGAGGGCAGGGACCAATGGGTCCCTTCCCTGGGGTGGGTACACCCCCTATGGTGCCACCCTCCATTGGGAGGGGGGCATGAGCCTGTCCCTGGTTGGTTGGGTCCCCCCATCTTCAAGATGGCGGGGACTCGGAGTTGTGATTCACCTCGCCTCCCCCACCTGAGGGTTGGAGTTGGCAGAGGTGGTCACACCTCTCTCCCTCACGTGTTCTTCCTGCTGGTTCTCCCACCCAAAGTGGGGGGCAGAACCAGTGGGGACCAGTTGCTGAAAGCAGCAAGTGGTCTGGGGAGACTCACAAAAGCGGCATGCCTTTGAAGCTTCCCCTTCGTGAACCCTGCCCATCCTGGGGGAGGAGGCTTGGCACCTCGTCCCAAGATGTGCATTGTTTCAGGCCCCCGAGAGCAGCAGGCTCTCGACCCGGGGGCCAGAAACATGTCTGTTGATGGCAGCCTAAGCAGCCATTCAGTCGGGACACTAGAAGTTGGTCGAGTTTCAGGGGGCATCTCTAAGATGCCCGCTGTCGTGCATTTTTCAGTAAATCCCACACTGGCATCAGTGTGGGTTTACTCTGCGGAGAAGTTTGATACCAAACTTCCCGGTTTTCAGTGTAGCCATTATGGTGTTGTGGAGTTCGTAATGACAAACTCCCAGCACCATATACTCTTAATGGCAGCACTGCACTTGCAATGCCCAAGAATGGACTTGGGCACTGTAGGGGTACAGGGCTCATGCACTTGTACCCTCACCAGTGGTATAGTGCACCCAGATGGAGTGGTGGCTGATCTAGGTCAGGGCAGTGGGTTGTAGGCATGACACACAGGGATGTGTGGCAAGTCGACTCTTCACTTTTTTCTGCACCAAAACACGCAGCCTGCAAAGGCAGTGTGTGAGTGTAGTGGTACAGGACCTCTAAGGGTGGCACAATAGGTGCTGCAGCCCTTAGAGGCCTTCTCTGGTCATAGTGCCCTGGGTACCTGTGGTACCATTTACCAGGGACTGACCTGTGACCAGAGATGCCAATTGGGTTTTGTTTTCAATGCAATTTTAGGGAAGGAACATAGGCCCTGGGTACCTGATTAGCAGGAGCCCAGGGCACACTCAGCCAAAGAACATCAGCAATTCAGCAAAAAGTGGGGGCATACCATGCAGAAAGAGGGCACTTTCTCACACAACTCCCCTCCCCCCAAACGAAAGATGATGAGACTAACCTTTCCCTAGAGAGTCTTCATTGTCTAAGTGGAAGAACCTGGAAAGTATATCTGCATTGGCATGGGCAGTCCCAGGTCTGTGTTCCACTTCAAAGTCCATTCCCTGTAGGGAGATGGACCACCTCAACAGTTTAGGATTTTCCCCTTTCATTTGCATTAGCCATTTGAGGGGTCTGTGGTCGGTTTGAACTAGGAAGTGAGTCCCAAACAGGTATGGTCTCAGCTTCTTCAGGGACCAAACCACAGCAAAGGCCTCCCTCTCAATGGCACTCGAACGCTGCTCCCTGGGGAGAAGCCTTCTGCTTATGAAAGCAACAGGTTGGTCCTGGCCTTCATCATTGGTCTGTGATAGGACCGCTCCTATCCCTAGCTCAGAGGCATCAGTCTGCACTATGAACTGCTTGGCATAATCTGGGGCCTTCAGAATTGGTGCTTAGCACATTGCTTCTTTCAGGGTGTCAAAAGCCTTTTGGCAACTAACTGTCCAGTTTATCTTCTTGGGCATTTTCTTGGAGGTGAGTTCTGTGAGGGGAGTCACAATGGACCCATATCCCTTCACAACCCTCCTGTAGTACCCAGTCAAGCCAAGGAATGCCCTGACTTGGGTCTGGGTGGTTGGAGCTGCCCAGTCCAGGATGGCCTGGATCTTGGGCTGTAAGGGTTGTACCTGGCCCCCACCAACAAGGTGGTCCAAGTACACCACAGTTCCCTGCCCTATCTGGCATTTGGATGCCTTGATAGTTAGGCCTGCAGTTTGCAGGGCTTTTAAAACCTTACCAAGGTGGATCAGGTGATCCTGCCAGGTGGAACTAAAGACAGCAATATCATCAAGATAAGCTGCACTAAAGGACTTTAACTCAGCAAGGACTTGATTCACCAACCTTTGGAAGGTGGCAGGGGCATTATTTAAACCAAAGGGCATAACAGTGAACTGGTAATGCCCATCAGGTGTGGAGAATGCTGTTTTCTCTTTTGCTCCTTGGGCCATGCCAATTTGCCAGTACCCTGCAGTTAAGTCAAAGGTACTTAGAAATTTGGCTGCACCCAATTTGTCTATCAACTCATCTGCTCTTGGGATAGGGTGAGCATCTGTCTTGGTGACAACGTTGAGCCCTCTATTGTCCACACAGAACCTCATTTTTCTCTTTCCACCCTGTGGGTGAGGTTCGGGGCTAGAACCACTGGGCTGGCCCAGGGGCTCTCAGAGGGTTCAATAACCCCTAACTCCAGCATCTTGCTGACTTCAGCTCTGATGCTTTCCTTGACTTTGTCTGGCTGTCGATAGATCTTGCTTTTGACAGGTGCACTGTCACCAGTGTCCACATCATGGGTTCACCAGTTTGTCTGACCAGGGGACAAGGAAAAGAGCTTGGCATACTGCTGCAAGACTTGCTTGCAGTCAGTCTGAAGTTGGGCAGAGAGGGTGTCTGAAAAGACAACCCCATCTACTGACCCATCTTTTGGGCTGTAGAAGAGGAGGTCAGGGAGAGGTTCACTCTTTGCTTCCTGCTCCTCATCAGTCACCATCAGCATGGTGATGTCAGCCCTGTCATTGTAGAGCTTAAGGCGGTTCACATGGATCACCCTTTTGGGTGTCCTGCTTGTGCCCAGGTCAACCAAGTAGGTGACCTCACTTTTCTTATCTGGGATAGGGTAAGGTCCACTCCATCTGTCCTGGAGAGCCCTTGGTGCCACTGGCTCCAAAACCCACACCTTTTGCCCAGGTTGAAATTCAACCAGTGCAGATTTTTGGTCATACCAGTGCTTCTGAAACTCCTGGCTGGCCTCAAGATTTTTGGATGCCTTTTCCATGTACTCAGCCATTCTGGACCTTAGGCCAAGCACATAGTTCACAATATCTTGTTTGGGTTCTTGGAGAGGCTTATCCCAACCCTCTTTTACAAGACAGAATAATCCCCTCACATGATGGCCAAACAGAAGTTCAAAGGGGGAAAACCTTACTCCCTTCTGTGGCACTTCTCAGTAAGCGAAAAGCAGGCATGGTAAGAGGACATCCCATCTCCTTTTGAGTTTTTCAGGGAGTCCCATAATCATGCCTTTCAATGTCTTGTTGAATCTCTCAACAAGGCCATTGGTTTGTGGGTGATAGGGTGTAGTAAACTTGTACTGCACTCCACACTCTTTCCACATGTGTTTTAGGTAAGCAGACATAAAGTTAGAACCTCTGTCTGAAACCACCTCCTTAGGAAACACTACTCTGGTGAAGACACCAATGAGGGCCTTGGCTCCTGCAGGAGCTGTAGTAGTCCTAAGGGGAATTGCTTCAGGGTACCTAGTGGCATGATCCACTATCACTAGAATGAATTTGTTCCCTGAGGCTGTGGGAGGTTCAAGTGGACCCACTATGTCCACACCTACCCTTTCAAAGGGAACCCCCACCAAAGGCATGGTATCAGGGGGGCCTTTGGGTGGCCACCTGTCTTGCCACTGGCTTGACAGGTAACACAGGAGCTGACAAACTCCTTCACCTTTTGGTGCATCTGGGGCCAGTAAGTGGCTAACTAGCCTCTCCCAAGTCTTGGTTTGGCCCAGATGTCCAGCTAGGGCGATGTCATGAGCTAAAGTTAGGAGGAACTCCCTGTACCTCTGTGGCACTGCCACTCTCCTGGTGGCTCCAGGTTTGGGGTCTCTTGCCTCAGTGTACAGTAATCCCTCTTCCCAATAAACTCTGTGGGTACCACTGACATATCCCTGTGCTTCTGAAACAGCTTGCTGCCTCAGGCTTTCAAGAGTGGGACAGTCCTGCTGCCCCTGGCACAGCTCTTCCCTAGAGGGTCCCCCTGGGCCCAAGAGTTCAACCTGGTAAGGGTCAAGCTCCATAGGCTCAGTTCCCTCTGGGGTGTCCAAGTCCTCTCCCTGAGGAGAGGGGTCCTGATCCTTTTGCTGAACAGAAGCTGGTTTCCCAGTCTTCTTACCTTTTCTCTTGGAAGGTTGGGCCATACTTTCAGGCTCCAACACTTCTTTTTCATACTGCCTTTTGCTCTGTGCTCTCGTTTTTACATACACCAATTCAGGGATATCCAGCATTGCTGCATGGGTTTTTAGTTTCCGGGTCATTGCCAAGCAGACATGCAGCTGGTAGCTTTGGAGAGACCACTACCTGTTTTAGGCCAGTAACCCCCCCCCCCCAGTCTAATGTCACCATAGCCATTGCATGGTTAGTGGTAACACTGTCAGCATTGGTGACCGGGTAAGTATGCCCAATCAAGTATTGCTCAGGGGAAACCAGTGTGTCTTTCACCATAGTGACACTGGCACCTGTATCCCTCAGAGCCTCTATCCTAGTTCCATTAATCCAAGGGTATTGTAAGTACTTCTTTAAGTTGGGTGGCCACACAGCTACAGTGGCAAACTCAACTTCCCCCTCTGAAACTAGAACTGCTTCAATGTGCAACCTGATTTGCTCTTGGCACACTGTTGATCCCATCTGGAGACTTGCTACACCTGGAGTAGCTGTAGCTGTAGGACTAGGGGCCTTTTTGCTAGGGCAAGCATTGTCTCCAGCTAAGTGTCCCAACTTCTTACAGTTGTTACACCAGGCCTTTGAAGGATCAAAGTTCTTCCCCCTGTATCTAGGACCAGATTTTGAAGAGTTTTGGGACCCACCCCCCTGTGCAGGTTTTTGGGGCCCTTTAGAAGACTGAGACTTTTTATCTTGGGGATTCTCACCACCTTTCCCCTGGGGAGGTTTTGCAACCCCTTTCTTTTGGTCACCCCCAGTGGTCGTCTTAGTCACTCTAGTCTTGGCCCAGTGGTCTGCCTTCTTTCCCAATTCTTGGGGAGAAATTAGACCTAGGTCTACCAAATGTTGATGTAACTTTTCATTCGTGCAATTACTTAAAATATGCTCCTTTATAAACAGGTTGTAAATTCCAGTAAAGTCATGCACATTGTGTCCAGTTAACCAACCATCTAGTGTCTTTACTGAGTAGTCTACAAAATCAATCCAGGACTGGTTTTGGGAGCCCCCCTGAATCGAAATTCTGTACTCCTCAGTTGTGAGTCCAAATCCCTCAATCAGAGTTCTCTTCATGAGGTCATAAGACCCAGCATCTGCCCCAGAAAGGGTCAGGAGTCTGTCTCTGCAGTTACCAGAGAACAGTTCCCATAGGAGTGCCCCCAGAGAGGTTTCTTCACCTTTCTCATGTCACAAGCCCTCTCAAAGGCTGTGAACCATTTAGTGATGTCATCACCCTCCTCAAATTTAGGGACAATCCCTTTGGGGATTTTAGGATCATAAGATTGCTCTTTATCCTTATTATTTTGATTGCTGCCACCATGGATGGGTGCTAAACCCATCTCCTTTCTTTCTTTCTCTAGAGCCAGGAGTCTGGTCTCTAGATCTAGTCTTTTGGTCAGCCTTGCTAAAAGACTGTCCTCCTCATTGAGGCTGTCCTCAATGTCCTCACCAGAACCTGGGCCACCTGTGTGGCCTCTAGGTCCCCAGAGGTTGATTCTTGGAGGTAGGGGTACAGGGTCCCTTTCTTCTCTAGGAAGTGGTGGAGGTGGGCACCTATCTCCATCCTCCTCACCCCCTTCCCCCGCTGACTGGTCATCACCATTTTCAAAGTGGTGGGCCTTTGCATACTCAGCCAACAGCTCCTGGAGCTTTTGTTTGGTTGGATGGGGACCCATTGGTATGTTTTTAATTTTGCATAAGGACCTTACTTCCTTGAAAGACAAGTAAAGATAAGGGGTGAGGTCAAGCTCCTCAACCATGTCCTGTATGTCATTATGGTTATCTTCACTAGTAGCTGGGTTCTTATTTTGAGACATTCTAACAAAAAAGTTCTAACCCTTTACCCTTGACTACAGTGGCTTTTTATTTTCTAAAATTCTAAAGGGACTTAAGCAAGGCCCTAAATAGACGTTTAGTAGTTTTTGAAATAATGGCAATTTGAAAAAAAATCAGAATTCTAAAGGCAAGTTAAGAGTTCTGTCGTGTGATCAGGTGGTAACCAAGTAGTCAAACAAATGCAAAGTTGTGTATCCCACCGCTGATCCACCAATGTAGGAAACTGTCTCTATATATACTGCACCAAAATGAGGTATAGTGTGTATAGAGTCCAGGTGACCCCAGAGGTAGGCAGAGGTTACGGTTAGATAGAACCTTACTCTCTATTTGTGGTAGAGTGGTCGAGCAGTAAGGCAGTATCAGAGGACAGTGTTAAGCATTTGATGTACCCACTCAGTCAGCAAATGAATCCACACACTCAAGAACTGAACTCTAGGCCAATTTTTTTGTATAAAAATATACTGTTGTTTTATTTTAGAACCAAGCAAGCCTGGCACAGGTAAGCATTAAATACTTTACAGTAATAAGTTGCTGATTGTAGAACAGTTTGAAAATGCAATAGGAATTGTACTTTGTTTGATTTACAGGGGATGCAGTAGATTGCAATACTTAGCAAATACAGTACATTGAAATGAATAGGCTTTTTCAGTAAATTACAAGTAAGTTACTTTTTACGTTACTTTTCTTACTCAGTGCTGATACCTGGATTCAGCAATGGGACATTTCCTGCAAACAGGTAAGTAAATACGTTTTGGTTATTCGTGCGATTTTTAAAGAATATTTTTAGATTTCAAAACTCCACACAGAAACTTTTGGAAGAAAAATTGTCAATGTTATCCTATGGAGGAAAAGTAGGTTATCGGTTCAAAGGTAAGTTATCGACTGTGGGAGTTAAGGTTCTGGGGTTAGACTCAGGGGTCTCCCAGGGTCAGTGATGAATATCGCATCTATTCTGTGTTGCGTTGTGATTCTGGAATTTATAATCATCTGTCTTTTGGGCTGCATTACTTATATTCGTAAAATCGGCTCTGTATTAATTTTTCTGTACCTCTATACTTTGATATTGAGATGTATTTACATCCAATTGTTTTTAGCCTTATAATAAATATTCAAACTGCACTTTGGAGTTGGTGATCTTTTCGGGCATAACGACTTTGCTGATGTCTGTCTGAGTTGTTTCCTCCCCTCAACCACTTTAGGTAAATAAAAGATCGGTCGCTTATGCTATACTTAGTAGGGAACTTAGGTGTGCAATTTAGCGTAATCAGTATCGACCCCAGAATATCAGTGGGGCACAATATCGAGGGATGAATATCGAAAACAAATATCAACAGGTCATTCATTCTAGACTTTTTATACCTAACTCCACATATATGTACCTACACAGTACATATATCTTCAAGGTATCCAGGCGCAAAGTTGTAAGAGTAAGTCTATACTTCCCTAAATGCACATACCTCTCAATAATTTGCCCCTCGACATTCTGTTCTGGATATTCTTGTACCACGATACTCTGGGGGTCGATATTCCGTAGTTCGATCCTAGTAGTGGGGCATGCGGTGCTGGGGCTTGGGGGATGCAGTGTCCGTGTTGTCCTCGTATCCCCCAAGGGTGTGATGGGTGTTTTGGAGTCTTACTGCGGAAGTGAGGTAGTGGTGGCTGCAAAGGGGTGGTCTTTGTGCAAAGGGGTAACCCTTGCCAGGCCCAGGGTGCCCAGGTGTGAGCGCCACCACCAGGGGGACGTTGAGAAGTCGAACAAGCCCTGAGGGACGGGTGTGCATTGCAAGGAAGGATGGGTGCGGCTGGGAGCAGCGCAGTAAGAGGAAGGCAGTGCGACACAGACCTCATATGCATTGATACAAAGTACATTTGCTGGGTCAATCAACACGCGCGTGTGACAAGATGGATTCCTAAGTGGATATTCCCTTAAAGTACACCAGTGTTGTGAAAGTGAACATACATGTCCAGTACAGATCAGAATAACATATTTGGTAGTGAGGGGTTATTGTGAGGGAGACAAGTCCCTCGCATCAATTCCAGTCAAAAGCTACTTATTAAGTCACTAATAATACATTGTCTTCTACAGCTCATATTGCAAACATGAATCACTTCTAGGCACTCTCAGACTTTTAGCAAACAAGGCGCCTGAGTCACAGGGACATTATCAGGGTCATTCAGACCCTTGAACTAATATAAATGTGAAAACCCTCAGTACAAAGAACTACAGCGCACGGCATCAGATGTCTTTTACAACCTATTTTAGCCACCTTAGGAAATAATGGATAGCAAACCGTTCTTGCACCTTTTCCCCATCGTGTTACACCTTGCATATAGCATTGTAAGAGCAGCGACCAACAGCTACGAGCTATTGGAAACTGCCTGCGTAACAAGCATAGGCAAACCCAATACGTTTTGCCTATGCAAGATCTATTGGCTTTGTCAATGTGTTTTTTAGACATGTTGCACAGCAAAGTGAGCTGCTGTGCAACATTGCTTAAAGTAAAGAAGAAAGTGCTATGACACTGCCTGCGTTGACCGCATAAGAGCACTTTTTATTTTCTTTAAGCCGTGTTGCACAGCAGCCTGCAATGCTGTGCAATAAGTCTAAAAAAGTGCAAGGTGCAAGCAACATGAGGGAGGTGTGGGGGAGGAGGGGAAGAGGGAGGGAAGAGAAACAACAGACAGTGGGAGGAGGCCAGAAGGTGTGTGAGAGGAGGAAGGGAACAGCAATGGACAGCGAAGGAGGGTGTGGGGCAGCAACACGAGGGAGGTGTGGGGGAGGAGGGGAAGAGGGAGGGAAGAGAAACAACAGACAGTGGGAGGAGGCCAGAAGGTGTGTGAGAGGAGGAAGGGAACAGCAATGGACAGCGAAGGAGGGTGTAGGGGAGCAACACGAGGGAGCTGTGGGGGAGAGGGGAGGAAGAAGCAGCAATGGGTGGAGGGAGAAGGGCAGGGGATAAGTGCCATGAACTCCTATAGAGGTCATTGCAAAAGGTAAAATAAAAAGTACTGAAGGAGCATGCAGCCAGTGGAAGGACACTGGCCACAACCAGGACGCTCTGCTAAGTCCATGCTCTACATCAGGACAAATGCTGAAGCCGTTGGGGGAAGAAGAAGGTGCTGACCTTTAACAACAAGCATTGGTAAATGCATTAGGTTTCACCTATGTGATTAATAATAAGCTCTTTTTTGTTGTAAGTTGTAGTTTGGTGCGTATTTGTGCAATATAAGTTACTGAAACTCCATTAAAGTGTTATGACTTGAGCTGTTGCGGTGTTTATTATGGGTAGATGTGAAGTTTTCTTTTATGCACCACTAGTAGCTGTGATGTAGTTAAGTGTGCAGATGTGCTACCAGGCCTACACCACGAGTAGGTATCAGGTGCTGTACTGTTTACCAGACCAGGCTTACGTCGCACCCAGTGTAACCACAAACGGAGTCTAACCATCACCACGTGCACCAGAGGTAGGGGTGGGCTGTAGCAGTGTGTGAGCTAGGAAATTAAGAGCTGATTCACCATGCACACGTTTATGTGTGAGATGTTCTGGTGTGCACCAGTGGCAGATGTGAGCTGTTTCAATGTGCGCCATGTAAGACGAAAGGTGTACTAGTGTGCACACTACCAGAGGCGGGGCGTTCTAGTTTGTGCTAAAGGCAGATTTAAGCTGTTCTAGTGTGTACCACTTCTGATTTTTGAGCTGTTCTACTGTGCACCACTTATAGATGTAAGATGCTACATAGTGCAACACTGACAGACCTGAACTGTTTGAGCGTGCAGCACGGAAAGATGTGAGCTCCTCTAGAGCACACCTAGTCACACAGGAGGCTTTTTATGTAGACCACAGGCAGACGTAAGGTGTTCCAGGGTGTACTAGACTTGAGGTGTTCTAGTGGGCACCACTGTTGCATCACACGTGAGATGTCGTACACATGCATTGTGTGGGTGCAAACACCGGACAGATGTGTCTACGAGGCAGGGATGGGAGCTGTCCAACAGATTCGTGCCAGCCATAAAAAACAACCTTGCAATTAATTTACCTCAGTTGTAATAAAATTGCACGGCTGTTGTACTGGGTGTGTTACGTGGTTCATGAAACCTGCATCTTAACCAGTAGCATCTGCTCGACCCCTCAGCGGCGATGCTGTGCCCCTGTATGCATCACATGCAAAACCCCCGTGCATGCCGTGCCTTCAAAGACAGCCCGGTGGGGAATCAATGGAGAGAAACAACTTCTGCACTAATTAATATTCCTGATACCAGGCTCCGCCCACCTGTCACAACCGATCCTGCGATATCACGTAATTGACGATTGGTAATTTTATAGCGACTGAATGGGGGTCTCTTGGAGGCATGAAAAGGGAGCTCTCTCAGACCTCATTAACGACTAAGAGACAGCAAAAGAGAAAAAAGTGAGACTGAAGAGGGCGTTGTATGGAAAGGGTTTGCGTGACCAAGAACGGAAGAGGTGCAAGAATTAGAGAGTGTGACCGAAACAGAGAGAGAGAAATTGAAGAAAGAGAGCAACATACAGATGAGTGAAGAGAGAGCGAAAGAGTGAGACAGTGAGAAAAGCAGTGAGAAGAGGGGAAATTGTAATTGCACATCACTTCATACCCCTTTCGAGGCACTGAAGCGCATTATTGGACAGGTAGTGAACTATTGTCGACTGCTTGGTTGGACTTGGAAGGGTGTTTTATTGCAGATTTTAAGTCGCAAATCTGAACATTTTAGATGCAGGGGATAGGAAAGATGCGGTATTGGAAAGATGCGGGATTGGAAAGATGCAGGATTGGAAAGATGCGGGATTGGAAAGATGCGGGATTGGAAAGATGCAGGATTGGAAAGATGCATAGGATAGGAAAGATGCAGGATTGGAAAGATGCGGGATTGGAAAGATGCATAGGATAGGAAAGATGCGGTATTGGAAAGATGCGGGATTGGAAAGATGCGGGATTGGAAAGATGCATAGGATAGGAAAGATGCATAGGGTAGGAAAGATGCATAGGATAGGAAAGATGCATAGGATAGGAAAGATGCAGGATTGGAAAGTTGGCATTTTTTTGTCCTAACTATTTGGTGCTTGCAGCCTGAGTCTTGGGTCACATGACTGTAAATTGTTGGCGGTGGCCTTTGTGTATTCCTCCCAGACAGTGAGGCAAAGAGAGCCTAGGTGTTGGCAGGATAGGTGTAAGGAAATGCCCGTTTTTGTTTGGTTGCACCCAACGTTTCGGCAGATGCTGCTGGTTTTTCGACTCTGAGAGTGCACCGATGCCTGCTAACCGGACCTCAGTGCCAGTGCCCTGACCCTGAATTCTGTCTGTTTCATTGGCTTATACCCTATGGGCACAAGCTAACCTACTGCTAAGTCCGTGGAATATGGTACCAGGGGTACCAAGGCGCTGTACGGTAGAGTGCTTCCTAAGGGACCACAGCATTTGTTGTGCCCCTCTGAGTGGGACTAGGTAAAACGTGACTCCCCGTCTGCCACCGCGGACTTGAAGGGCAGCTCAAGACGGCTAACTTGAACAATAGCAAATCCCAAACTCCCTTTATGACGTGAGTAAGTCACCCCTACAGCAGACCTTTCAAGTCCTAAGGCAGGGTGCAGCATATTTGAAAAGTAGAACGTGTGTTTAACGTGTTCCAGCAGTTAAAACCCACAATTGTCATTTCTACTGGGAGAGAGACTGGTAGCCCCGTTGGCAAATAGAGAGTTACACCCAGACACCTCAGCTGTTAATTTCTCTATGGGACTACCAAAGTTGGTACTTCAAGCTATCAAATAAATAGTTACATTAAGTTTGGCTTGATGCCCGAGTCAAAACTAATGTAACTTGTTGTCACATGCAACTTTTAGAAAGTTTCCACTCTATTGCCCAGTTTCCCAGTGGCCATTTGCTGAGGCTGGCCACGAGACAGCCTTCTGCCTGCCTGGGGAGACGTGTGAAAGGCTCCCAAGGCAGGTAACAATAGAGACCTGCCACTGGAGAAGGTGTTACCTCATCCTGCCAGGAAGCCACATGGGATGCTGGCCCAAAAGGCGAGCTGCAAAAGGAAAGAAGCCTTTCAGGGGCAAATGGTGAACACACTAGAGAGGGGCTGTTATTATGTTCTGTTTGACAGGTTGACATCGGGGACAGAGAAGGTGAAACACTGACCAAACTGGTTTTTCCATGGGCGTGTAGCCCACTGGTAGCCTCACCTCTAGGATGGGCCACACAGCTCCACACACCAAGACGGGGTCTCAACAGCTTGGGGGTGGGCAGAGTAGAGCACTCTGGGAAAGCTAAATGCCACACTTCTCAGGAAGTTGTCATCAGGTGGGAGGGAAACTGCTAGCTTGATTGGAGAAAAAGACTGAAGAAGGACAGCCCTGCTGACCCTGGAACCGGTAAAGAAGAGGTTGCACCAAAGTTGGACTGCACCTGCCGCTTCTTGGGCTAGCGAAAGAAAGAACTGTGCCTGCAGTGTCCTGCTCATAGAGATGTTCGTCCCCTGAGCCCAGCTAGAAGTAGAGACTCCAACAGTCAGTTGGCTGACTTCCTGTTCGCAGCACAGGGCTACAAATGCTGAAGTAGCCACCTGGCGAGTTGGTAGCCGAGGTCACCAGATCGTCGCTCCTCACTCCTGTGCAGTCTAAGGGACCAGAACCTGACACTCAAAAGTTGCATTCAAGTCTGCGGGACCCGGGAGTGTTATTGGAGTGCAGTTTGCTCACCCAGAAGGAGAGTTATTGCTGAAAGGAAGAAACCGCTGATTCCGCTGTGCCGGGCGACTGGCAGCCCAATAGCAATTAAACCTTTGCTGAGCACAAGAGTATTTTGAAGGATGTCAACCCCTGTGACCAGAATCACCTCACCAGACCCATAGACTGAGGAGTAGCATAGCCCCAGGAAGACCCAAGTCTACTACACAGCATCTTCAGCATGCTTGGACATCTTCCACATCTCGTATCCCTTGCATCAGGACCACATCATAGAAGTCAATGACAAGGATGCACTGACGATGGAACTGGACGGAAGACTGCTTTTATTGAAGAGGTAACTGTTCTGTTGGACCTTGCTGGTCCCCTTGACTGCCCCCTTGCTAGAGTTGGTCGCTGAAAGTAACTCTTTAGTAACTGCATACCAAGGGGCCCATTACGATGTCGGGCGGAAGCACTACCGCCGTGCTGTCGGAGGCAAAAACCACCAGTTACCGTCGGCCCGCCGCGGCCCACACGCCCGCCCAATTAGGATGTGTAAAACCAGCCAAACACCGCCCGTAAGCCCGCGACGCCGCCCGCCATCAAAGTGCGCCCGTTCACGTAGCGGCGTCAGCCAATGGAGGCACACCGTCCGACGAAATCACGTACCGCCCGGCGTACAAATTACGATGCCGCAAACAAACAGCTCCCCCGTCTAAGAGACACCGTACGAGATACCAAGGCGGAAACTCGACCGCACGAGTACGGACACCAAAAAGGCGGCCCACCCCTACATGAATCCTGCACTCCAGGCCATCCCCATGCTGTACCTGATGCAGCACCTAGGAGTCAACGCACCGCGGCGACGCAGGTAGGCAGACACACAACAAGGGCACGCAAACACCGCACACAGTGCAAGGGCGGAAAAACTGAACATGGCCCCCCCAGACACCCCTGTGTGGACAGGACACATCCACCACTGCACCCACAAATGTCACACCGTGCAAAATGAAACAACTCGCAACTACCGGGCACACACTACCCGGGACCAGGAACTGACGTCCCCGTCACGGCAACGCAGCGCAGCGGCGATGACGCAGCTACACATGCGCACAACGCAGAGGCCAACTACAGCGCCATGCATGGGCCGCACACAACTAACACAGGCACACAACTACACACACCACACACCAGCCCCACCCTGAACTCACATGTCACGTGGCATTCCTGCATCAGTCATGTCCCCAACCGGCAACTCACAGGTGCCAACATGACGCCACACAAGTGTACCGAACAGGGCAGTGATGTCACGCCAAAATAGGACGCACCCTTGTGTGCATAACATGGCGAAGCACACAGCGGCTGCGACATCACGCCGCAGAATATGTACCTCGTCCGCAAAAGGCACGCCAGTACCATACAAAAATACTAATACCATCCTGCACCCAATACCAATACATGCAATACGTAACATGAAAAAACCCGGGTGCCTGACAACAGGTGTTACCAATTACAACACACACACACAAGGCCCAACGTATAGCGGAAACGCAGCGTGCCGCCCACATACGGGAAAGCAGATAGCACTGAATGGCCTTCCATTCCCACTCTGAAACCACATTTCGACTAAACAAGCCGGAGAATACAGCCATTGTCCCAACAACAAGCCAAACAGAGGCATGCCGAGGAAACTGTCCAATGTGCAGATAGCGCACAACATGAAAGAACTTCTGACCACAAAAAGAAATAAGACCACTCCTCCATGTGGTTCACATGCAAGTAATCTGGAAGGAGTCAGACACCACTGACCTTGACCATTCATAGAAGCATGTGGGATGAGGACCTGTGTCCTCCGCACAAGCTACTATAACCCAAACCCTGCCTCCGTACGACTATTCCAGATTTCCCAGCATCGTCGGAGGGTGCACTCTGCTGACTGCACAGCCGGCTGGAGCACGCCATCACATCGCCCTGTAGCAAAATGGCAGTCGCACCACACCTACCCAACTACGCCGGACAGATGCAGCTCTACATGGACAGCCTGCTACAGATAGTGGGCTGTGAAAACCTGGCCATGCTGAACGTAAGTTACCGAGTAACTTACCGCATCGCAATGTTCAGCTGCGTCATCCCCGTCTTCTACTGTCGGAGGTGTCCCTTCCACTGTCCTGTGGATTTATGTCTCTCCAACCCGGCATGTCCAAAGGCGGACCTGGTACAACTGTTCGCCCCCTGGACGCACACGACAGGATCTGTTCAGTCTATGGGGGCATGGCGTATGTGGCTGCAATCGGACACACACTGCAATGGGACATGTGTGCCTCCACACAACGGATTCTGGATCACAGTTTCATCGAATGTCATCCAACATGTCCCATCAGGCTCCTACAAGGGACAACTTACGATGAACACATTGACAGCCACCATCCGCTTCATTGGATGGCATCCATGTGTAGAAATAAAAACCTTCTTAGGGGTTCACTGATACATCTGGTCCTTAAGATCAACAAAGAAGAGATTGGCACAGAAGCTGTAATATCAAAAAACATGTTTTATTAACCTCAGATGAGGGAGATTGCATCTTACGGTACCCGCAGGCCACTGTAGGAGGCATTCTAATGAGTGCAGAGAACAGGGTCCTTATATATGTATTTGTTACATAGTCAGCATAAAATCAAGGGAGGTCCTAGCACATACAAGCATGCTTATTGACTAATATGGGTATACAAAATTTGCTTGCTCCACAAAGTGGGAGGGAGACTAAACTGCTTACATGAGTAAGAATAGCCTGACAGTTCTATACTAGGAGCAGGTGCATTCTACCAGCTAGGCCTCTCTGAGCATGTGCAAGACTCTGGAAGAGGGAGAAAGCACATGGCGAGCACATGGCTAACTAAAATGGCTGCCAAGTACAAAATGGCTTTCAGCTCATGCTAACAGCGATTCCTGCAATCTTTAACAGATGATCCTTTTAGCATGAGCTAAAGACATTCCCATGATCTAGTAGAGACATAGAAAATATTTTGCACATTTTCTTCTCATAAATTCATCAATATCCTATGCTAGGTGGGCATTTACATTCTAAACATTTCATTAAGCAGGTATATACAAGGTATAAGCAGGAGTACAAAGTGAACAGAGCATTGGGTCATACAGGTAGCAAGAGAGAATAATGACTATTATCTCAAACAGAAATCTCAATATTTTCCAATCCTAAGCAGAAAGCAAATACCAAAACCATCTAGTCTAATTCTAAGTTTCAGGGCTCTGATGTATTTCAGTGACTATTAATGTCAATTTCAAAATAGCCAACAGCACATACCTAATAAAAACATTTTCAATAGACTTTCTCAGTATTTTTTATGAGGGCTAAATTATCAATTAATATACTTAAGGAAAGAGTAAAGTAACATGCTCAGATGAACTTTTCTCGTGCAGAATAAACATTACTCTTAAAAAATATTAAAGCAATCAGACATATTATTACAAAAACAATTGTGGCTCCGGGGGACCAGGAGGACCACACAGGGCCATAGGAATTAGGACAAGGAGCCGCAAAGGGCTGCTCCTCCAAAAAAAATGGGACGACCAAAGGGGTACATTACTAACAAAAAAAAGAGTCCTTGGGAATTTCTAGAACCACCAGCCAGAGGGAGTCTTCTCCCTGTGTCCGTTTGAGCCTCACAGGCAGGCTCTTGTTGTTCCCACGGTGGAGCTGCACAACTCGCAACTCAAGAATCACGGAGAAGGAAAAGTCTTTCTTTCAGGATAGGGCAATCACCCCCCAGGGCAAATACCCTCAATGATCCTGTCCAGTGTCTCAGGCAGTGCACCAGTTTTCTTCACTTTAATCTAACAGGCACCAAGGGCACAGCACCTGTACCCTAAACTCAAGTCCTTCCCTAACTCCTGTATTGCACCTCTGGCGCACTGCTCTTTTGTTAGGGCCACAAATTGTACCCAGTGTGCTCGGGCATCTCTTGATCAACAAACAAAGGCGTAGACTTGCATTCACTTGGGACCAGGACTCAAAGGCCTGAAGCAACCCTTGTTTCAAAGGGGGTCACCTCAAGCAAAAGCCTCCTTGCCGTCCTTGTCGTTCTGTGACTCACTCAGCTGGGCATCAAAAACTGGATCCACACAAAGATTTCTCCATCCTGATTTGTAACCCCGTCTTTCGCCCAAGACAGTGGCAGGGGTACACACTTCACGTCCCAGTGCTTCCGCCTTCACTGAGGTCCTAGTTGCCAGCAACGCCTATGCTGGTTCCTTTCACTTTGGCTTCAAACTGGAGTGGCGCTGACTCCCCAGGCTGGATCTGATGTCCGGGCCCCTCTGGCAATGGTTGTAAGGCAGCAAATATCTATTGGTGGACAGAACAAGAGGTCTTTAGACAAAGCACAGAAATAATCTAACAACAGAGAGGATAGTCTCAGAATACTCTCTTAGTCCTGGGGCGCCCCATACATTAGCAAGGCACCCAAGAGCCACTTCATCTATCTGAGAGTAGAAAACCCTGGACCTATTGGCAAGTATAAAAGGAACGTTTTGGTGAACTGACAAGAGTAATACATCACCCAATCCCAAACAGCCAAGGAAGTCTGTGTTCATTTACTAAATTCTGAGGAAAAGAGAAAAACAATACAGACATACTCCAAATACTTACATTGGTGTATTCCTATATTACCAATCTGAAGAACCCTCAAGAAAAAGGAAATGTTCTACACTTTTACTCATAGATTTTACATTACTTGTACAGGACTGCAGACACTTGTAAAATAATTTCTCTTACATGTTATGCTTAGGACCATGCTCTCATGTTATAGGTGCAGCAGGAAAATCTAAAACTGCTAATTTAACAGGGATTCTTATTGCAAAAAGAACTAAACTTCAACATAGTGAGTACATTTTCTCCAGCAGAACATGTTATGACAAACAAATTCCTATAAAACAATATTTTCCTTCAAAATGTTTGCTAAGGATCACATGAGCGTCTTTCCTGCATTGTACTTTTCACGATCTGGACTATGCAACATCATTTTCAAAAGGAAAAAAACCCTATCTCCAGCTCTAATAAGGGCTGTCAGCTTATTGACAGAGACTAGCTAATAAAAAACTAGCAATGCCCTTGCAAAACTGTATAGAACATGAGAATAACATAAACAATAATAGTGTTGCCACCTGAGATTTTTGAACAGAAACCGCCACTATACAGTTCTCCTTAAAGATCAAATAAGGGAACATCAATCTGTTCTACTCATTCTTTCATACAGGATGGGCAGTAACATAGCTTATGTGTTTCATCTATTTATTAATTCTAACAATTTTAAAACAGTATTACAGAATAGCCAATAACTATCACATGGCCATTTCCTAGACAGCTTAGACAGACTAAAAAAAAGTGAGAAAAAGAAGAGAGAAAACATAATTTTGCCTACCCTTAATTTGTAGAGGAGCTAGCCTCCTTCCCCCATTTTGACAGTAGGAAAACCTGAAACAGGTTTTACTTCTGTCAACACTTTCAACCCCTATTTGTAGCAACTGGGCACAAACAAACTTGTAGGAGATATCTTAGAAAGTGGCTATTCTCTGATTCAAGCACATCGAGTACTGTAGAAAGCGTCAGCAACAAATGTATCAATTCCTTGAGCAATTGTACTAGATTAACATGAGGGCGCATGAATGCAAACTAAAATCCATTTCCTCCTTATCGTAGCCCCTACACAGTATTCTTTAAACTAAAACCATTATTTTATATACCTGGCAGATCAATGCTCAACTGAGGGTTGTTTTCCTTCGTTTCATATGACTGTGCAAAACGTGTGTTTGCCAAAAATAGGAAGCAAAGCTTCTCTTCCTCTCTTTGCGCTATCATCTCGTCTTTCAAAAACTTTTCGAAGGTCGAAGTGTCCCAGCAAACATTACCCTTCACCCTGCTAAGTTGCTAAATGCAGAACTCCGACCTTTGACCCGTTCAGCAGCTGCTCATTTTGTTTGTGCAAGGCTTGCCATGCGGTTTTCGTAATGCAAAGCAACTCTGGAGAATCACAGCTAAAAGGCAGTCCTGTCCGATCCGTTTGCCAGTAATTTAAAGGTAGGATAATAACGTCTGCTGGTTTCTGTATACTTATTTTCATTTATGTATAGTATGTTGGGTGCAGTAGGTCAGCTGTTTGTTTTATACTTGCATATACTTTATGGAAGCCTGAGAGCACGTTAAAACTGCCTTGAGTGGTAGAACTGCTTGTAAAATTGTGAATTTAGCTCAATTTCGACTTTGGTGGTAGGGGCACTTAAAAATGAATATCCTACAATATTTTTGCATAATAGGAACCCCCAGAGTGTTCTCTAGATAGCCCAGGAATGGGAAATCAGAAATGTATAAGATATACCCTTATAAAAATGAGTTTTGTACGGCTGGGTAAAGTGACATTTCACATTTAAGTTCCCTTCTTATTGCGGTACAGCACTGCTTAAATTCAACTTTGATACTAGGAATTCACAGTATGATGATTAGGCTTTATAAAGATGAAAAAACGAATTTAAAGCATTTATGTTTAACAATATATTTTTTTTCATATAATTATTTTTTTTATTTTTTTAATCAAAACCAACCATTTTGATGATTCCACATTTGAAAAGCAAGCTTCATTCGTAGCCTATCATATTTAAACGCATTCATTCATAACCCTAAGCACAGAAGCCTTTACTTGAAACAGGAAAAGTCTGCGCCACTTTTTAAAAGGACAGTTATCATTTAACATCAGAACCACAGATGTACTTATGTAAAACAGGCATTAAGAAAGGAAATCCCTACTTTCAATTTTGTTCTCTGTTATCCAAAATAATGAAACTGGTTTTTTGAAACTTTTAAAATAATGCAGGCCCTTATACCAGTTTTACACTGACTTAAAATTTCGCTGACTCAGCATTCCTGTCTGTGGCCGTGATCAGGAATAGCCATATGCTATTTATGCAGCTGTTGTTTGTCAGCAGGCGTCGAATTTTCACGCCTTTCTCAGGAAAAAACCCCTTTATTATTTGAAATACCCTGACAGAGTTAAATCCCCATTTGCTGTGTCAAACAGTTTCTTTTCAGTTAGTCAGTTTAAACACAGCTGTTGGAAAGCTTTTTCTCGGGTGCTGAAAGAAAAGCATGTCACAGTCTATTTAAAAACTGAGGCATTTCAATGCAGTCAAATCTATCTTTCTATAATGTGTATTTAGTTCAGCAACGACCAAATTCACTCATATGATGTGCATGCCTTTTAATGTCTAATACAATGTATTTAAGGAAAATGCTGTAACATGTATTTTAGTCTATTGATTACAAAACACACAATTTCGTTTTTATTCCTCTGTATGAGGCCTATTTTAATCCTATTGAATATGAATTCTAATTTTATCTTTAGCATTGTGGCAATTTGCACACATGTATAGTATCTTACTCTGTCAATTTAAATAGTAACATGCAGCTGTTTAGCATATGTTATATAATTCATTTCTGGATTTTTATTTAATATGTAAGTAACTAAATGACATTTTGCATAACAGAATGATGACAGCAAAAAACATAAACAAACTCATTGAGCTCATTCAGACAGTTACAGAAGGGGGTCATACACGCAGAGTACACAACACAGCGCGCTTAAAGCTAGACATTCTTTCACAAAGAGTACTCACACAAGTATTACCAATGTCAAACCACAAACCCCACATAGACATTGAAACACATATTTAACCCACAAATCAACACTTAGGACTGCTTACAAAGTGTACGCAAGACCAACCTATTTGTAAATACTAATTGTAAGTCATATTTACAAGAAGAGCTCTCAAAAGTAGCCCAAAAAACTGTTCCATGGTCAAGAAGCCAAAATACACCAAATTCGCCAGTTTTGGCTGGTAGAACACTCAAAAAGCGCTCTGCATATCACCACTTATGAATGTTACTAAGTGCGCAGATCCGGATCCGTTTTATGTACATATTTAGTTCCATGGGGTACTTAGTCACCAAGGAAGAAATATCTTTTTACTATACGTAAACCTATTTAGGTATCCCCTCTGAGGGGAGTCAACTAAGTACTTACTAAATCCATATCGGTACCTCCAAAACAGCAACACTTTCTGCGAAGTGTGCTAGAAGCAGGCATGCCAAAAATATTATAGCATATATAATATTATACTCCAAGTGACACTTAACACAATGTGTGCCGTTCAAGTTTTCAAAGTTAGAGAAAAATCTCCTCATTACCTGCCTATATGAATTGCAATGCATATATAACTTACAAAACAAATTCCAAAATTGGCCAATCATACAAACAAAGCCACAGTAAGTGTTACTAAAACTACCTTACCAATCAAAGGCATCAAACCAACAGCAAGTGCCGCAAAACGGCTCTTACCAATCAAATGGTGTCCAGGTTCCAACTGCCAAGTTCTGAGTGACCTAACGGTCGTTTTAAAATACTCACGCCAAAGAAGTTCTCAGTCGGGAGCGGCAAACACTTGGAGGATCAGATCAGGAAGACCAGAAATATACTGGGCTGGAAGACAAACAATCTCCGTGCGCAGGGTACCTCCTCAGTAGATTCCTGTCCTGTACTCCTCAGTAGATTCCTGTCTCCCTTCAAGACCACTCCCTTGGATAGCCGCTGCACCGATGAGGTCCACTTTCGGGCGCCATTTGTAGAAATAAAAACCTTCTTAGGGGTTCACTGATACATCTGGTCCTTAAGACCAACAAAGAAGAGATTGGCACAGAAGCTGTAATATCAAAAAACATGTTTTATTAACCTCAGATGAGGGAGATTGCATCTTACGGTACCCGCAGGCCACTGTAGGAGGCATTCTAATGAGTGCAGAGAACAGGGTCCTTATATATGTATTTGTTACATAGTCAGCATAAAATCAAGGGAGGTCCTAGCACATACAAGCATGCTTATTGACTAATATGGGTATACAAAATTTGCTTGCTCCACAAAGTGGGAGGGGAGACTAAACTGCTTACATGAGTAAGAATAGCCTGACAGTTCTATACTAGGAGCAGGTGCATTCTACCAGCTAGGCCTCTCTGAGCATGTGCAAGACTCTGGAAGAGGGAGAAAGCACATGGCGAGCACATGGCTAACTAAAATGGCTGCCAAGTACAAAATGGCTTTCAGCTCATGCTAACAGCGATTCCTGCAATCTTTAACACATGTATAACACCAATGCCATGGAAGCCCTGCTGGAAGGTATCGCATACCTGACAACTTGTCAATTCGTCGGGCCCCGACGCAATACCCCCAATTGAACAATGAGGTTCAACACATTAGCTATGCTTGGCTTTCGCACGGACTGGGCAGGTACCTGTACAACAACTATACCATACAACCTGCAACAAACACCACACTATCAATGCCACTGCCATGACATCGGACATTTTCGGGACATTCTCTCTGTTCCTCACCACATCCAATATCTCTGCATGAACAGGGGGAGGCAGAGGTATGTGATTTGTGTACAGTAACCACATGTACAATACTGCACGAACAACTATGCTATAATATGTATCCTGCGCGATTCCCTCGCCACCTTCTTTCACCGCAAGATCGCCGACATCCACGACAGCTTCGACACCCAGACAACCCCAACTAAGATCGACCCGCCACACACCATCGACCACGACCCCCTGCCAGCCTGGGCCAGCGTGAACATCGAGGACACCATCAAGACCATGAGCACAATACACTCCGGCTCCCCGTCAGACCCTTTCCCGCACCACATCTTCAACAAAGCCAGCAGCTCCATCGCACCCCACCTGTGCAACATCATCAACCTCTCCTTCGAGACCGCGACCTTCCCAGAGAGCTGGAAACACGCAGAGATCAACGCCCTACTCAAAAAACCCAAGGCGGACCCGAGAGACCTCAAGAACTTCCGGCCCATCTCTCTGCTTCCGTTCCCAGCCAAGGTCATCGAGAAGATCGTCAACAAACAGCTAACCCGATACCTCGAAGAAAACAGCATCCTGGACCCATCCCAATCAGGGTTCCGCAGCAACCACAGCACTGAGACTGCCCTCATCGCCGCCACCGACGACATCAGGATCCTGCTGGACAATGGTGAGACCGCAGCCCTCATCCTGCTGGACCTCTCCGCCGCATTCGACACTGTCTGCCATCGCACTCTACGCACACGCCTCCACGACGCAGGGATCCAAAACAAGGCCCTGGAATGGACCATCTCCTTCCTC